>CATKUP010000020.1:683142-1366285 GCA_949786385.1 Onychomys leucogaster | reverse complement strand
CTATAGTTAATAGTGAAAATCCTGTTGGGTTCAAGAACTGTGTAAATTCATTTGAGCCGAAAAATAACTGTGTTTACCGGATATGAACTCTTGCTTGTAGGAAGACACAGAGACTTTGGTTTAACTCTGTTTCTGAAGGAAAATTCAGACCAGTGTTCTCATCCAAGAAACACACTCTGTTTTAACGAAAGAAGCATGCTCTTCTTTCTAGCGTCTCCAATACAGCAAGAAACCTGAACATGGCCAGAAAAAAAGAACTGTGTTTCTTACTCATATGGACCATATCTAGTTAAACTCTGCTTTTTAAACTGTAACAAACCACAGCATCTCTTACATAGATATTCTTTCGTTAATAGTGAAAAACTTGTTGGGTTCATGAACTCTGTAAATTCATTTGAGCCGAAAAATCACTGGGTTTACCGGAAATGAACTCTTGCTTGTAGGAAGACACAGAGGCTTTGGTTTCACTCTGTTTGTGAAGGGAAATTCACACCAGAGTTCTCATCCATGAAACACACTCTATTTTAACGCAAAGAGCATGCTCATCTTCCCAGCTTCTCTAATACAGCAAGAAACATGAGCATGCCCAGAAAAAAAGAACTGTGTTTCCTTCTCATACGGACCATATCTAGTTGAACTCGGCTTATGAAACTGTAACAAACCACAGCATGTCTTACATAAATGCTCTTTGGTTAATAGTAAAAATCATGATGGGTTCAAGAACTGTAAATTCACTTGAGAGGAAAAATCACTGGGTTTGCCGGATATGAACTCTTGCTTGTAGGAATACACAGAGACTTTGGTTTAACTCTGTTTGTGAAGGGAAATTCAGAGCAGTGTTCTCATCCATGACACACCCTCTGTTTTAACGCAAGAAGCTTCCTCTTCTTCTAGAGTGTGCAGTACAGCATGAAACAAGAGCATGCCCAGAAAAAAAGAACTGTGTTTCCTATTCATACGGACCATATCTAGTTGAACTCTGCTTATGAAACTGTAACAAACCACAGCATGTGTTACATAGATGCTCTTTAGTTAATAGTGAAAAACGTGTTGGGTTCATGAACTGTGTACATTCATTTGAGCTAAAAAACCCTGGGTTTACCGGAAATGAACTCCTGCTGGTAGGAAGACACTGAGGCTTTGGTTTCACTCTGTTTGTGAAGGGAAATTCAGACCAGAGTTCTCATCCATGAAACACACTCTGTTTTAATGCAAAGAGCATGCTCTTCTTTCCAGCGTCTCTAATACAGGAAGAAACATGAACATGCCCAGAAAAAAAGACCTGTGTTTCCTACTCATACGGACCATATCTAGTTGAACTCTGCTTATGAAACTGTAACAAACCACAGCATCTCTTACATAGATGCTCTTTAGTTAATAGTAAAAATCATGATGGGTTCAAGAACTGTGTAAATTCATTTGAGCCGAAAAATTACTGGGTTTACCGGATATGAACTCTTGCTTGCAGGAATACACAGAGACTTTGGTTTAACTCCGTTTTTGAAGGAAAATTCAGACCAGTGTTCTCATCCAAGAATCATACTCTATTTTAACGCAAGAAGCATGCACTTCGTTCCAGTGTCTCCAATACAGCAAGAAATATAGCATGCCCACAAAAAAAGAACTGTGTTTCCTTATCATACAGACCATATCTAGTTGAACTCTGCTTAATAAAACTGTAACAAACCACAGCATCTGTTACATAGATGCTCTTTAGTAATAGTGAAAAACGTGTTGGGTTCATGAACTGTGTACATTCATTTGAGCTAAAAAACCCTGGGTTTACCGGAAATGAACTCCTGCTTGTAGGACGACACAGAGACTTTGGTTTAACTACGTTTCTGAAGGAAAATTCAGACCAGTGTTCTCATCCATGAAACATACTCTGTTATAATGCAAGAAGCATGCTCTTTTTCCAGCGTCTCCAATACAGCAAGAAACATGAGCATGCCCAGAAAAAAAGAACTGTGTTTCGTTCTCATACGGACCATATCTAGTTGAACTCTGTTTATGAAACTGTAACAAATGACAGCATGTGTTACATAGATGCTCTTGAGTTAATAGTGAAAAACGTGTTGGGTTCATGAACTGTGTACATTCATTTGAGCTAAAAAACCCTGGGTTTACCGGAAATGAACTCCTGCTTGTAGGAAGACACTGAGGCTTTGGTTTCACTCTGTTTGTGAAGGGAAATTCAGACCAGAGTTCTAGTCCATGAAACACACTCTGTTTTAATGCAAAGAGCATGCTCTACTTTCCAGCATCTCTAATACAGCAAGAAACATGAGCATGCCCAAAAAAAGTACTGTGTTTCCTACTCATACCGACCATATCTAGTTGAACTCTGCTTATGAAACTGTAAAAAACCACAGCATCTCTTACATAGATGCTCTTTAGTTAATAGTAAAAAACATTATGGGTTCAAGAACTGTGTAAATTCATTTGAGCCGAAAAATCACTGGGTTTACCGGATATGAACTCTTGCTTGTGGGAAGACACAGAGACTTTGGTTTAACTTCGTTTGTGAAGGAAAATTCAGACCATTGTTCTCATCCATGAAACACCCTCTGTTTTAACGCAAGAAGCTTCCTCTTCTGTCCAGAGTCTGCAATACAGCAAGAAACATGAGCATGCCCAGAAAAAAAGAACTGTGTTTCCTTCTCATACGGACCATATCTAGTTGAACTCTGCTTATGAAACTGTAACAAACCACAGCATCTCTTACATAGATGCTCTTTAGTTAATAGTAAAAAACATTATGGGTTCAAGAACTGTGTAAATTCATTTGAGCTGAAAAATCACTGGGTTGACCGGAAATGAACTACTGCTTGTAGGAAGACACAGAGGCTTTGCTTTCACTCCGATAGTGAAGGGAAATTCACACCAGAGTTCTCATCCATGAAACACACTATTTTAAGGCAAAGAGCATGCTCTTCTTTCCACCTTCTCTAATACAGCAAGAAACATGAGTATGCCCAGAAAAAAAGAACTGTGTTTCCTCCTCATACAGACCATATCTAGTTGAACTCTGCTTGTGAAACTGTAACAAACCACAGCATGTGTTACATAGATGCTCTTTAGTTAATAGTGAAAAACGTGTTGGTTTCAAGAACTGTGTAAATTCATTTGAGCTGAAAAATCACTGGGTTTACCGCATATGAACTCTTGCTTGTAGGACGACACAGAGACTTTGGTTTAACTCCGTTTCTGAAGGAAAATTCAGACCAGTGTTCTCATCCAAGAAACATTCTCTGTTATAATGCAATTAGCCTGCTCTTCTTCCAGCGTCTCCAATACAGCAAGAAACATGAGCATGCCCAGAAAAAAAGAACTGTGTTTGCTACTCATAGGGACCATATCTAGTTGAACTCTGCTTATGAAACTGTACAAACCACAGCATCTTTTACATAGATGCACTTTAGTTAATAGTGAAATTCGTGATCCGTTCAAGAACTGTGTAAATTCATTTGAGTCGAAAAATAACTGGGTTTTCCAGAAATGAACTCTTGCTTGTAGGAAGACACAGAGCCTTTGGTTTAACTCATTTTGTGAAGGGAAATTCAGACCAGTGTTCTCATCCATGAAACACCCTCTGTTTTTACGCAAGAAGCATCCTCTTCTGTCCAGAGTCTGCAATACAGCAAGAAATATGAGCATGACCAGAAAAAAAGAACTGTGTTTCTTACTCATATGGACCATATCTAGTTAAACTCTGCTTATGAAACTGTAACAAACCACAGCATTTCTTACATAGATGCTCTTTCGTTAATGGTGAGAAACGTGTTGGGTTCGTGAACGGTGTAAATTCATTGGAGCCGAAAAATCACTGGGTTTACGGGATATGAACTCTTGCTTGTGGGAAGACACAGAGGCTTTGGTTTAACTCCGTTACTGAAGGAAAATTCAGACCAGTATTCTCATCAATGAAACATACTCTGATATAACGCAAAAAGCATGCTCTTTTTCCAGCGTCTCCAATACAGCAAGAAACATGAGCATTCCCAGAAAAAAAGAACTATGTTTCCTTCTCATACGGACCATATCTAGTTGAACTCTGCTTATGAAACTGTAACAAAACACAACATCTCTTACATAGATGCTCTTTCGGTAATAGTGAAAATCGTGTTGGGTTCATGAACTGTGTAAATTCATTTGAGCCGAAAAATCACTGGGTTTACCGGAAATGAACTCCTGCTTGTAGGAAGACACAGAGGCTTTGGTTTAACTCCATTCCTGAAGGAAAATTCAGACCAGTGTTCTCATCCAAGAAACATTCTTGGTTATAATGCAAGAAGCATGCTCTTCTTCCAGCGTCTCTAATACAGCAAGAAACATGATCATGCACAGAAAAAAAGAACTGTGTTTCCTACTCATAGGGACCATATCTAGTTGAACTCTGCTTATGAAACTGTGCAAACCACAGCATCATTTACATAGATGCACTTTAGTTAATAGTGAAAATCGTGTTGGGTTCATGAACTGTGTAAATTCATTTGAGCCGAAAAATCACTGGGTTTACCGGAAATGAACTCCTGCTTGTAGGAAGACACAGAGGCTTTGGTTTCACTCTGTTTTTGAAGGAAAATTCAGAGCAGAGTTCCCATTCATGAAACACACTCTGTTTTAATGCAAAGAGCATGCTCTTCTTTCCAGCGTCTCTAATACAGGAAGAAACATGAACATGCCCAGAAAAAAAGAACTGTGTTTCCTACTCATACGGACCATATCTAGTTGAACTCTGCTTATGAAACTGTAACAAACCACAGCATCTCTTACATAGATGCTCTTTAGTTAATAGTAAAAATCATGATGGGTTCAAGAACTGTGTAAATTCATTTGAGCCGAAAAATTACTGGGTTTACCGGATATGAACTCTTGCTTGCAGGAATACACAGAGACTTTGGTTTAACTCCGTTTTTGAAGGAAAATTCAGACCAGTGTTCTCATCCAAGAAACATACTCTATTTTAACGCAAGAAGCATGCACTTCGTTCCAGTGTCTCCAATACAGCAAGAAATATAGCATGCCCACAAAAAAAGAACTGTGTTTCCTTATCATACAGACCATATCTAGTTAAACTCTGCTTATGAAACTGTAACAAACCACAGCATTTCTTACATAGATGCTCTTTCGTTAATGGTGAGAAAGGTGTTGGGTTCGCGAACTGTGTAAATTCATTTGAGCCGAAAAATCACTGGGTTTACGGGATATGAACTCTTGCTTGTGGGAAGACACAGAGGCTTTGGTTTAACTCCGTTACTGTAGGAAAATTCAGACCAGTGTTCTCATCAATGAAACATACTCTGATATAACGCAAAAAGCATGCTCTTTTTCCAGCGTCTCGAATACAGCAAGAAACATGAGCATGCCCAGAAAAAAAGAACTGTTTCCTTCTGATACGGACCATATCTAGTTGAACTCTGCATATGAAACTGTAACAAACCACAGCATCTCTTACATAGATGCTCTTTAGTTAATAGTGAAAATCGTGTTGGGTTCATGAACTGTGTAAATTCATTTGAGCCGAAAAATCACTGGGTTTACCGGAAATGAACTCCTGCTTGTAGGAAGACACAGAGGCTTTGGTTTCACTCTGTTTTGGAAGGAAAATTCAGACCAGAGTTCTCATTCATGAAACACACTCTGTTTTAATGCAAAGAGCATGCTCTTCTTTCCAGCATCTCTAATACAGCAAGAAACATGAGCATGCCCATTAAAAAAGAACTGTGTTTCCTACTCATATGGACCATATCTAGTTGAACTCTGCTTATGAAACTGTAACAAACCAAAGCATCTCTTACATAGATGCTCTTTAGTTAATAGTAAAAATCATGATGGGTTCAAGAACTGTGTAAATTCATTTGAGCCGAAAAATCACTGGGTTTACCGGATATGAACTCTTGCTTGCAGGAATACACAGAGACTTTGGTTAAACTCCATTTCTGAAGGAAAATTCAGACCAGTGTTCTCATCCAAGAAACATACTCTGTTTTAACGCAAGAAGCATGCACTTCTTTCCAGCGTCTCCAATACAGCAAGAAACATAGCATGCCCAGAAAAAAAGAACTGTGTTTCTTACTCATATGGACCATATCTAGTTAAACTCTGCTTATGAAACTGTATCAAACCACAGCATCTCTTACATAGATGCTTTTTCGTTAATAGTGAGAAACGTGTTGGGTTCGTGAACTGTGTAAATTCATTTGATCCGAAAAATCACTGGGTTTACCGGATATGAACTCTTGCTTGTGGGAAGACACAGAGGCTTTGGTTTAACTCCGTTACTGAAGGAATATTCAGACCAGTGTTCTCATCCAAGAAACATACTCTGTTTTAACGCAAAAAGCATGCTCTTTTTCCAGCGTCTCCAATACAGCAAGAAACATGAGCATGCCCAGAAAAAAAGAACTTTGTTTCCTTTTCATACAGACCATATCTAGTTGAACTCTGCTTATGAAACTGGAACAAACCACAGCATGTGTTACATAGATGCTCTTGAGTTAATAGTGAAAAACGTGTTGGTTTCAAGAACTGTGTAAATTCATTTGAGCAGAAAAATCACTGGGTTTACCGGATAAGAACTCTTGCTTGTAGGAAGACACAGAGACTTTGGTTTAACTCCGTTTCTGAAGGAAAATTCAGACCAGTGTTCTCATCCAAGAAACATTCTATGTTATAATGCAAGAAGCATGCTCTTCTTCCAGCGTCTCCAATACAGCAAGAAACATGAGAATGCCCAGAAAAAAAGAACTGTGTTTCCTTCTCATACGGACCATATCTAGTTTAACTCTGCTTATGAAACTGTAACAAAGGACAGCATGTGTTACATAGATGCTCTTGAGTTAATAGTGAAAAACGTGTTGTGTTCATGACCTGTGTACATTCATTTGAGCTAAAAAACTCTGGGTTTACCGGAAATGAATTCCTGTTTGTAGGAAGACATTGAGGCTTTGGTTTCACTCTGTTTGTGAAGGGAAATTCAGACCAGAGTTATCATCCATGAAACACACTCTGTTTTAATGCAAAGAGCATGCTCTTCTTTCCAGCATCTCTAATACAGCAAGAAACATGAGCATGCCCAGAAAAAAAGAACTGTGTTTCCTACTCATACGGACCATATCTAGTTGAACTCTGCTTATGAAACTGTAACAAACCACAGCATCTCTTACATAGATGCTCTTTTGTTAATAGTGAGAAACGTGTTGGGATCGTGAACTGTGTAAATTCATTTGAGCCGAAAAATCACTGGGTTTACCGGATATGAACTCTTGCTTGTGGGAAGACACAGAGGCTTTGGTTTAACTCCGTTACTGAAGGAAAATTCAGACCAGTGTTCTCATCAATGAAACATACTCTGTTATAACGGAAAAAGCATGCTCTTTTTCCAGCGTCTCGAATACAGCAAGAAACATGAGCATGCCCAGAAAAAAAGAACTGTGTTTCCTTCTCATACGGACCATATCTAGTTGAACTCTGCTTATGAAACTGTAACAAACCACAGCATCTGTAACATAGATGCTCTTTAGTTAATAGTGAAAATCGTGTTGGGTTCATGAACTGTGTAAATTCATTTGAGCCGAAAAATCACTGGGTTTACCGGAAATGAACTACTGCTTGTAGGAAGACAGAGAGGCTTTGGTTTCACTCCGTTAGTGAAGGGAAATTCACAACAGAGTTCTCATCCATGAAACACGCTCTATTTTAACGCAAAGAGCATGCTCTTCTTTCCAGCTTCTGTAATACAGCAAGAAACATGAGCATGCCCAGAAAAAAAGAACTGTGTTTCCTTCTCATACAGACCATATCTAGTTGAACTCTGCTTATGAAACTGTAACAAACCACAGCATGTGTTACATAGATGCTCTTTAGTTAATAGTGAAAAACGTGTTGGTTTCAAGAACTGTGTAAATTCATTTGAGCTGAAAAATCACTGGGTTTACCGGATATGAACTCTTGCTTGTAGGACGACACAGACACTTTGGTTTAACTCCGTTTCTGAAGGAAAATTCAGACCAGTGTTCTCATCCAAGAAACATTCTCTGTTATAATGCAAGAAGCATGCTCTTCTTCCAGCGTCTACAATACAGCAAGAAACATGAGCATCCCCAGAAAAAAAGAACTGTGTTTCCTTCACATACGGACCATATCTAGTTGAACTCTGCTTATGAAACTGTAACAAAGCACAGCATCTCTTACATAGAGGCTCTTGAGTTAATAGTGAAAAACGTGTTGGGTTCATGACCTGTGTACATTCATTTGATCTAAAAAACCCTGGGTTTACATGAAATGAATTCCTGCTTCTAGGAAGACATTGAGGCTTTGGTTTCACTCTGTGAAGGGAAATTCAGACCAGAGTTATCATCCATGAAACACAATCTGTTTTAATGCAAAGAGCATGCTCTTCTTTCCAGCATCTCTACTACAGCAAGAAACATGAGCATGCCCAGAAAAAAAAGAACTGTGTTTCCTACTCATACGGACCATATCTAGTTGAACTCTGCTTATGAAACTGTAACAAACCACAGCATCTCTTACATAGATGCTCTTTAGTTAATAAAAAAATCATGATGGGTTCAAGAACTGTGTAAATTCATTTGAGCCGAAAAATCACTGGGTTTACCGAATATGAACTCTTGCTTGCAGGAATACACAGAGACTTTGGTTTAACTCCGTTTCTGAAGGAAAATTCAGACCAGTGTTCTCATCCAAGAAACATACTCTGTTTTATCGCAAGAAGCATGCACTTCATTCCAGCGTCTCCAATACAGCAAGAAACATAGCATGCCCAGAAAAAAAGAACTGTGTTTCTTACTCATATGGACCATATCTAGTTAAACTCTGCTTATGAAACTGTAACAAATCACAGCATCTCTTACATAGATGCTCTTTATTTTATAGTGAAAAACGTGTTGGGTTCGTGAACTGTGTAAATTCATTGGAGCCGAAAAATCACTGGGTTTACCGGAAATGAACTCTTGCTTGTGGGAAGACACAGAGGCTTTGGTTTAACTCCGTTTGTGAAGGGAAATTCAGACCAGTGTTCTCATCCATGAAACACCCTCTGTTTTAACGCAACAAGCTTCCTCTTCTTTCCAGAGTCTGCAACACAGCAAGAAATATGAGCATGTCCAGAAAAAACAGAACTGTGTTTCCTACTCATATGGACCATATCTATTTGAACTCTGCTTATGAAACTGTAACAAACCACAGCATCTCTAACATAGATGCTCTTTAGTTAATAGTGAAATTCGTGTTGGGTTCATGAACTTTGTAAATTCATTTGAGCCGAAAAATCACTGGGTTTACTGGAAATGATCTCCTGCTTGTAGGAAGACACAGAGGCTTTGGTTTCACTCTGTTTTGGAAGGAAAATTCAGACCAGAGTTCTCATTCATGAAACACACTCTGTTTTAATGCAAAGAGCATGCTCTTCTTTCCAGCATCTCTAATACAGCAAGAAACATGAGCATGCCCATTAAAAAAGAACTGTGTTTCCTACTCATATGGACCATATCTAGTTGAACTCTGCTTATGAAACTGTAACAAACCACAGCATGTGTTACATAGATGCTCTTTAGTTAATGGTAAAAATCGTGATGGGTTCAAGAACTGTGTAAATTCATTTGAGCCGAAAAATCACTGGGTTTACCGGATATGAACTCTTGCTTGCAGGAATACACAGAGACTTTGGTTAAACTCCATTTCTGAAGGAAAATTCAGACCAGTGTTCTCATCCAAGAAACATACTCTGTTTTAACGCAAGAAGCATGCACTTCTTTCCAGCGTCTCCAATACAGCAAGAAACATAGCATGCCCAGAAAAAAAGAACTGTGTTTCTTACTCATATGGACCATATCTAGTTAAACTCTGCTTATGAAACTGTAACAAACCACAGCATCTGTAACATAGATGCTCTTTAGTTAATAGTGAAAATCGTGTTGGGTTCATGAACTGTGTAAATTCATTAGAGCCGAAAAATCACTGGGTTTACCGGAAATGAACTACTGCTTGTAGGAAGCCACAGAGGCTTTGGTTTCACTCTGTTAGTGAAGGGAAATTCACAACAGAGTTCTCATCCATGAAACACGCTCTATTTTAACGCAAAGAGCATGCTCTTCTTTCCAGGTTCTCTAATACAGCAAGAAACATGAGCATGCCCAGAAAAAAAGAACTGAGTTTCCTTCTCATACAGACCATATCTAGTTGAACTCTGCTTATGAAACTGTAACAAACCACAGCATGTGTTACATAGATGCTCTTTAGTTAATAGTGAAAAACGTGTTGGTTTCAAGAACTGTGTAAATTCATTTGAGCTGAAAAATCACTGGGTTTACCGGATATGAACTCTTGCTTGTAGGACGACACAGAGACTTTGGTTTAACTCCGTTTCTGAACGAAAATTCAGACCAGTGTTCTCATCCAAGAAACATTCTCTGTTATAATGCAAGAAGCATGCTCTTCTTCCAGCGTCTCCAATACAGCAAGAAACATGAGCATGCCCAGAAAAAAAGAACTCTGTTTCCTTCACATACGGACCATATCTAGTTGAACTCTGCTTATGAAACTGTAACAAAGCACAGCATCTCTTACATAGATGCTCTTGAGTTAATAGTGACAAACGTGTTGGGTTCATGACCTGTGTACATTCATTTGATCTAAAAAACCCTGGGTTTACCTGAAATGAATTCCTGCTTGTAGGAAGACATTGAGGCTTTGGTTTCACTCTGTTTTTGAAGGGAAATTCAGACCAGAGTTATCATCCATGAAACACAATCTGTTTAAATGCAAAGAGCATGCTCTTCTTTCCAGCATCTCTACTACAGCAAGAAACATGAGCATGCCCAGAAAAAAAAGAACTGTGTTTCCTTCTCATACAGACCATATCCAGTTGAACTCTGCTTATGAAACTGTAACAAACCACAGCATGTGTTACATAGATGCACTTTAGTTAATAGTGAAAATCGTGATGGGTTCAAGAACTGTGTAGATTCATTTGAGTCGAAAAAGCACTGGGTTTACCGGATATGAACTCTTGCTTGTAGGAATACACAGAGACTTTGGTTTAACTCCGTTTCTGAAGGAAAATTCAGACCAGTGTTCTCATCCAAGAAACATTCTCTGTTATAATGCAAGAAGCATGCTCTTCTTCCAGCGTCTCCAATACAGCAAGAAACATGAGCATGCCCAGAAAAAAGGAACTCTGTTTCCTTCACATACGGACCATATCTAGTTGAACTCTGCTTATGAAACTGTAACAAAGCACAGCATCTCTTACATAGATGCTCTTGAGTTAATAGTGAAAAACGTGTTGGGTTCATGACCTGTGTACATTCATTTGATCTAAAAAACCCTGGGTTTACCTGAAATGAATTCCTGCTTGTAGGAAGACATTGAGGCTTTGGTTTCACTCTGTTTGTGAAGGGAAATGCAGACCAGAGTTATCATCCATGAAACACAATCTGTTTTAATGCAAAGAGCATGCTCTTCTTTCCAGCATCTCTACTACAGCAAGAAACATGAGCATGCCCAGAAAAAAAAAAGAACTGTGTTTCCTACTCATACGGACCATATCTAGTTGAACTCTGCTTATGAAACTGTAACAAACCACAGCATGTGTTACATAGATGCTCTTTAGTTAATAGTAAAAATCATGATGGGTTCAAGAACTGTGTAAATTCATTTGAGCCGAAAAATCACTGGGTTTACCGAATATGAACTCTTGCTTGCAGGAATACACAGAGACTTTGGTTTAACTCTGTTTCTGAAGGAAAATTCAGACCAGTGTTCTCATCCAAGAAACATACTCTGTTTTAATGCAAGAAGCATGCACTTCTTTCCAGCGTCTCCAATACAGCAAGAAACATAGCATGCCCAGAAAAAAAGAACTGTGTTTCCTTCTCATACGGACCATATCTAGTTGAACTCTGCTTATGAAGCTGTAACAAACCACAGCATCTCTTACATAGATGCTCTTTAGTTAATAGTGAAAATCGTGTTGGGTTCATGAACTGTGTAAATTCATTTGAGCCGAAAAATCACTGAGTTTACCGGAAATGAACTACTGCTTGTAGGAAGACACAGAGGCTTTGGTTTCACTCCGTTAGTGAAGGGAAATTCACACCAGAGTTCTCATCCATGAAACACACTCTATTTTAACGCAAAGAGCATGCTCTTCTTTCCAGGTTCTCTAATACAGCAAGAAACATGAGCATGCCCAGAAAAAAAGAACTGTGTTTCCTTCTCATACAGACCATATCTAGTTGAACTCTGCTTATGAAACTGTAACAAACCACAGCATGTGTTACATAGATGCACTTTAGTTAATAGTGAAAATCGTGATGGGTTCAAGAACTGTGTAAATTCATTTGAGTCGAAAAAGCACTGGGTTTACCGGATATGAACTCTTGCTTGCAGGAATACACAGAGACTTTGGTTTAACTCCGTTTCTGAAGGAAAATTCAGACCAGTATTCTCATCCAAGAAACATACTCTGTTTTAACGCAAGAAGCATGCTCTTCTTTCTAGCGTCTCCAATACAGCAAGAAACATGAGCATGCCCAGAAAAAAAGAACTGTGTTTCTTACTCATATGGACGATATCTAGTTAAACTCTGCTTATGAAACTGTAACAAAACACAGCATCTCTTACATAGATGCTCTTTAGTTAATAGTGAAAAACGTGTTGGGTTCGTGAACTGTGTAAATTCATTGGAGCCGAAAAATCACTGGGTTTACTGGAAATGAACTCTTGCTTGTAGGAAGACACAGAGGCTTTGGTTTAACTCCGTTTGTGAAGGGAAATTCAGACCAGTGTTCTCATTCATGAAACACCCTATGATTTAACGCAACAAGCTTCCTCTTCTTTCCAGAGTCTGCAATACAGCAAGAAATATGAGCATGTCCAGAAAAAAAAGAACTGTGTTTCCTACTCATATGGACCATATCTATTTGACTCAGCTTATGAAACTGTAACAAACCACAGCATCTCTTACATAGATGCTCTTTAGTTAATAGTGAAAAATGTGTTGGGTTCGTGAACTGTGTAAATTCATTTGAGCCGAAAAATCACTGGGTTTACCGGAATTGAACTCTTGCTTATAGGAAGACACAGAGACTTGGGATTAACTCCGTTTCTGAAGGAAAATTCAGATCAGTGTTCTCATCCATGAAACACTGTCTGTCTTAACGCAAGAAGCATCCTATTTTGTCCAGAGTCTGCAATACAGCAAGAAATATGAGCATGTCTAGAAAAAATTAACTGTGTTTCCTACTCATACGGACCATATCTAGTTAAACTCTGCTTATGAAACTATAACAAACCACAGCATCTCTTACATAGATGCTCTTTCGTTAATAGTGAGAAACGTGTTGGGTTCATGAACTGTGTAAATTCATTTGAGCCGAAAAATCACTGGGTTTACCGGAAATGAACTCTTTCTTGTAGGAAGACACAGAGACTTTGGTTTAACTCCGTTTCTGACGGAAAATTCAGACCAGTGTTCTCATTCATGAAACATACTCTGTTTTAACGGCAGAAGAATGCTCTTCTTTCCAGCGTTTCCAATACAGCAAGAAACATGAGCATGCCCAGAAAAAAAGAACTGTGTTTGTTACTCATATGGACCATATCTAGTTAAACTCTGCTTATGAAACTGTAACAAACCACAGCATCTCTTACATAGATGCTCTTTAGTTAATAGTGAAAAACATGTTGGAATCATGAACTGTATAAATTCATTTGAGCCGAAAAATCACTGGGTTTACCGGAAATGAACTCCTGCTTGTAGGATGACACAGAGATTTTGGTTTCATTCTGTTTGTGATGGGAAATCAGACCAGAGTTCTCATCCATGAAACACACTCTGTTTTAATGCAAAGAGCATGCTCTTCTTTCCAGCGTCTCTAATACACCAAGAAACATGAGCATGCCCAGAAAAAAAGAACTGTGTTTCCTACTGATACGGACCATATCTAGTTGAACTCTGCTTATGAAAGTGTAACAAACCACAGCATCTCTTACATAGATGCTCTTTAGTTAATAGTGAAAATCGTGTTGGGTTCATGAACTGTGTAAATTCATTTGAGCCGAAAAATCACTGGGTTTACCGGAAATGAACTCCTGCTTGTAGGAAGACACAGAGGCTTTGGTTTCATTCTGTTTTTGAAGGGAAATTCAGACCAGTGTTCTCATTCATGAAACACACTCTGCTTTAATGCAAAGAGCATGCTCTTCTTTCCAGCGTCTCTAATACATCAAGAAACATGAGCATACCCAGAAAAAAAGAACTGTGTTTCCTACTCATACGGACCATATCTAGTTGAACTCTGCTTATGAAACTGTAACAAAGCACAGCATGTGTTACATAGATGCTCTTGAGTTAATAGTGAAAAACGTGTTGGGTTCATGACCTGTGTACATTCATTTGAGCTAAAAAACTCTGGGTTTATCGGAAATGAACTCCTGCTTGTAGGAAGACATTGAGGCTTTGGTTTCACTCTGTTTGTGAAGGGAAATTCAGACCAGAGTTCTCATCCATGAAACAGACTCTGTTTTAATGCAAAGAGCATGCTCTTCTTTCCAGCATCTCTAATACAGCAAGAAACATGAGCATGCCCAGAAAAAAGAACTGTGTTTCCTACTCATACGGATCATTTCTAGTTGAACTCTGCTGATGAAACTGTAACAAACCACAGCATGTGTTACATAGATGCTCTTTAGTTGATACTGAAAATCCTGTTGGGTTCAAGAACTGTGTAAATTCCTTTGAGTCGAAAAATCACTGGGTTCACCGGAAATGAACTCTTGCTTGTAGGGAGACACAGAGGCTTTGGTTTAACTCCGTTTGTGAAGGGAAATTCAGACCAGTGTGCTCATCCATGAAACACCCTATGTTTTAACGCAAGAAGCATCCTCTTCTGTCGAGAGTCTGCAATACAGCAAGAAATATGAGCATGTCCAGAAAAAAAGAACTGTGTTTCCTACTCATACGGACCATATCTAGTTGAACTCTGCTTATGAAACTGTAACAAACCACAGCATCTCTTACATAGATGCTCTTTAGTTAATAGTGAAAAATATGTTGGGTTCGTGAACTTTTTAAATTCATTTGAGCTGAAAAATCACTGGGTTTACCGGAATTGAACTCTTGCTTATAGGAAGACACATAGACTTTTGTTTAACACCGTTTCTGAAGGAAAATTCAGACCAGTGTTCTCATCCATGAAACACACTCTGTCTTAACGCAAGAAGCATCCTCTTCTTTCCAGCGTCTCTAATACAGCAAGAAACATGAGCATGCACAGAAAAAAAGAACTGTGTTTCCCTCTCATAAGGACCATATCTAGTTGAATCTGATTATGAAACTGTAACAAACAACAGCATCTCTAACATAGATGCTCTTTAGTTAATATTGAAAATCGTGTTTGGTTCGTGAACTGTGTAAATTCATTTGAGCTGAAAAAATCACTGAGTTTACCCGAAATGAACTCTTGCTTGTATTAAGACAGAGAGGCTTTGGTTTCACTCCGTTTGTGAGGGGAAATTCACACCAGAGATCTCATGCATGAAACCCACTCTGTTTTAACGCAAAGAGCATGCTCTTCTTTCCAGCGTCTCCAATACAACAAGAAATATGAGCATGCCCAGAAAAAAGAACTCTGTTTCCTACTCATACGGATCATATCTAGTTGAACTCTGCTTATGAAACTGTAACAAACCACAGCATCTCTTACATAGATGCTCTTTAGTTATTAGTGAAAAACATGTTGGATTCGTGAAATGTGTAAATTCTTTTGAGCCGAAAAATCACTGGGTTCACGGGAAATGAACTCTTGCTTGTAGGAAGACACAGAGAATTTTGTTTAACTCCGTTTCTGAAGGAAAATTCAGACTAGTGTTCTCATCCATGAAACACACTCTGTTTTAAGACAAGAAGCATCCTCTTCTTTCCAGAGTCTGCAATAGAGCAATAACATGAGCATGCCCAGAAAAAAAGTACTGTGTTTCCTACTCATAAGGACCATATCTAGTTGAATCTGCTTATGACTGTAACAAACCACAGCATCTCTTACATAGATGCTCTTTAGTTAATAGTGAAAATCGTGTTGGGTTCATGAACTGTGTAAATTCATTTGAGCCGAAAAATCACTGTGTGTACCGGGAATGACTCTTGCTTATAAGAAGACACAGAGCCTTTGGTTTAACTCCGTTTCTGAAGGAAAATTCAGGCCAGTGTTCTCATCCATGAAACACACTCTGTTTTAAGACAAGAAGCATCCTCTACTTTCCAGAGTCTGCAATACAGCAAGAAATATGAGCATGTCCATAATAAATGAACTGTTACCTACTCATACGGACCATATCTACTTGAATTCTGATTATGAAACTGTAACAAACCACAGCATCTCTTATATAGATGCTCATTAGTTAATAGTGAAAAACATGTTGGATTCGTTAAATGTGTAAATTCATTTGAGCCGAAAAATCACTGGGTTTACCGGAAATGAACTCTTGCTTATAGGAAGAACCAGAGAATTTTGTTTAACTCCGTTTCTGAAGGAAAATTCAGACCAGTGTTCTCATCCATGAAACACACTCTGTTTTAAGACAAGAAGCATCCTCTTCTTTCCAGAGTCTGCAATACAGCAAGAAACATGAGCATGCCGAGAAAAAAAGAACTGTGTTTCCCACTCATAAGGACCATATCTAGTTGAATCTGCTTATGAAACTGTAACAAACCACAGCATCTCTTACATAGATGCTCTTTAGTTAATAGTGAAAATAGTGTCGGGTTCATGAACTGTGTAAATTCATTTGAGCCGAAAAATCACTGGGTGTACCGGAAATGACTCTTGCTTATAAGAAGACACAGAGCCTTTGGTTTAACTCCGTTTCTGAAGGAAAATTCAGACCAGTGTTGTCATCCATGAAACACCCTAAGTTTTAACTCAAGAAGCATCCTCTTATGTCCAGAGTCTGCAATACAGCAAGAAATATGAGCATGTCCAGAAAAAATGAACTGGGTTTCCTACTCATACGGACCATAACTACATGAACTCTGATTATGAAACTGTAACAAACCACAGCATCTCTTACATAGATGCTCTTTAGTTAATAGTGAAAAACATGTTGGGTTCATGAACTGTGTAAATTCATTTGACCTGAAAAACTACTGGGTTTACCGGAAATGAACTCTTTCTTGTATTAAGACAGAGACTTTGGTTTATCTCCGATTCTGAAGGAAAATTCAGACCAGTGTTCTCATCCATGAAACATACAATGTTATAACGCAAGAAGCATGCTCTTCTTTCCAGTGTCTCCAATACAGAAAGAAACATGAGCATGCCCAGAAAAAAAGAACTGTGTTTCTTACTCATACGGACCATATCTAGTTAAACGCTGCTTATGAAACTGTAACAAACCACAGCATCTCTTACATAGATCCTCTTTAGTTAATAATGAAATTCGTGTTTGGTTCAAGAACTGTGTAAATTCATTTGAGCCGAAAAATAACTGGGTTTACCAGAAATGAACTCTTGCTTGTAGGAAGACACAGAGCCTTTGGTTTAACTCCATTTGTGAAGGGAAATTCAGACCAGTGTTCTCATCCATGAAACACACTATGTCTTAACGCAAGAAGCATCCTCTTCTTTCCAGCATCTCTAATACAGTAAGAAACATGTGCATGCCCAGAAAAAAAGAACTGTGTTTCCTACTCATAAGGACCATATCTAGTTGAATCTGCTTATGAAACTGTAACAAACCACAGCATGTGTTACATAGATGCTCTTGAGTTAATAGTGAAAAACGTGTTGTGTTCACGAACTGTGTACATTCATTTGAGCTAAAAAAAAACCCTGGGTTTACCGGAAATGAACTCTTGCATGTAGGAAGACACAGAGGCTTTGGTTTAACTCCATTTGTGAAGGGAAATTCAGACCAGTGTTCTCATCCATGAAACACACTCTGTCTTAACGCAAGAAGCATCCTCTTCTTTCCAGCGTCTCTAATACAGCAAGAAACATGAGCATGCACAGAAAAAAAGAACTGTGTTTCCCTCTCATAAGGACCATATCTAGTTGAATCTGATTATGAAATGTAACAAACCACAGCATCTCTAACATAGATGCTCTTTAATTAATATTGAAAATCGTGTTTGGTTCGTGAACTGTGTAAATTCATTTGAGCTGAAAAAATCACTGGGTTTACCCGAAATGAACTCTTGCTTGTATTAAGACACAGAGGCTTTGGTTTCACTCCGTTTGTGAGGGGAAATTCACACCAGAGATCTCAGGCATGAAACACACTCTGTTTTAACGCAAAGAGCATGCTCTTCTTTCCAGCGTCTCCAATACAGCAAGAAATATGAGCATGCCCAGAAGAAAGAACTGTGTTTCCTACTCACACGGATCATATCTAGTTGAACTCTGCTTATGAAACTGTAACAAACCACAGCATCTCTTACATAGATGCTCTTTAGTTATTAGTGAAAAACCTGTTGGATTCGTGAAATGTGTAAATTCTTTTGAGCCGAAAAAATCACTGGGTTTATCGGAAATGAACTCTTGCTTGTAGGAAGACACAGAAGCTTTGGTTTAACTCCGTTTGTGAAGGGAAATTCAGACCAGGTGCTCATCCATGAAACACCCTCTGTTTTAACGCAAGAAGCATCCTCTTCGGTCCAGATTCTGCAATACAGGAAGAAATATGAGAATGTCTAGAAAAAATGAACTGTGTTTCCTACTCATACGGACCATATCTAGTTGAACTCTGCTCATGAAACTGTAACAAACCACAGCATCTCCTACATAGATGCTCTTTAGTTAATAGTGAAATACATGTTGGGTTCGTGAACTGTGTAAATTCATTTGAGCCGAAAAATCACTGTGTTTACCGGATATGAACTCTTGCTAGTACGAAGACACAGAGACTTTGGTTTAACTCCATTTCTGAAGGAAAATTCAGACCAGTGTTCTCATCCATGAAACATACTCTGTTACAACGCAAGAAGCATGCTCTTCTTCCAGCGTCTAAAATACCGCAAGAAACATGAGCATGCCCAGAAAAAAAGAACTGTGTTTCCTACTCATACGGACCATATCTAGTTGAACTCTGCTTATGAAACTGTAACAAACCGCAGCATCTGTTACATAGATGCTCTTTAGTTGATACTGAAAATCCTGTTGGGTTCAAGAACTGTGTAAATTCCTTTGAGTCGAAAAATCACTGGGTTCACCGGAAATGAACTCTTGCTTGTAGGGAGACACAGAGGCTTTGGTTTAACTCCGTTTGTGAAGGGAAATTCAGACCAGTGTGCTCATCCATGAAACACCCTCTGTTTTAACGCAAGAAGCATCCTCTTCTGTACAGAGTCTGCAATACAGCAAGAAATATGAGCATGTCCAGAAAAAAAGAACTGTGTTTCCTACTCATACGGACCATATCTAGTTGAACTCTGCTTATGAAACTGTAACAAACCACAGCATCTCTAACATAGATGCTCTTTAGTTAATAGTGAAAAATATGTTGGGTTCGTGAACTGTTTAAAATCCATTTGAGCTGAAAAATCACTGTGTTTACCGGAATTGAACTCTTGCTTGTAGGAAGACACATAGACTTTGGTTTAACACCGTTTCTGAAGGAAAATTCAGACCAGTGTTCTCATCCATGAAACACACTCTGTCTTAACGCAAGAAGCATCCTCTTCTTCCCAGCGTCTCTAATACAGCAAGAAATATGAGCATGCACAGAAAAAAAGAACTGTGTTTCCCTCTCATAAGGACCATATCTAGTTGAATCTGATTAAGAAACTGTAACAAACCACAGCATCTCTAACATAGATGCTCTTTAGTTAATATTGAAAATCATGTTTGGTTCGTGAACTGTGTAAATTCATTTGAGCTGAAAAAATCACTGGGTTTACACGAAATGAACTCTTGTTTGTATTAAGACACAGAGGCTTTGGTTTCACTCCGTTTAGGGGAAATTCACACCAGAGATCTCAGGCATGAAACACACTCTGTTTTAACGCAAAGAGCATGCTCTTCTTTCCAGCGTCTCCAATACAGCAAGAAATATGAGCATGCCCAGAAAAAAGAACTGTGTTTCCTACTCATACGGATCATATCTAGTTGAACTCTGCTTATGAAACTGTAACAAACCACAGCATCTCTTACATAGATGCTCTTTAGTTATTAGTGAAAAACATGTTGGATTCGTGAAATGTGTAAATTCTTTTGAGCCGAAAAATCACTGGGTTCACGGGAAATGAACTCTTGCTTGTAGGAAGACACAGAGAATTTTGTTTAACTCCGTTTCTGAAGGAAAATTCAGACTAGTGTTCTCATCCATGAAACACACTCTGTTTTAAGACAAGAAGCATCCTCTTCTTTCCAGAGTATGCAATAGAGCAAGAAACATGAGCATGCCCAGAAAAAAAGTACTGTGTTTCCTACTCATAAGGACCATATCTAGTTGAATCTGCTTATGAAACTGTAACAAACCACAGCATCTCTTACATAGATGCTCTTTAGTTAATAGTGAAAATCGTGTTGGGTTCATGAACTGTGTAAATTCATATGAGCCGAAAAATCACTGTGTGTACCGGGAATGACTCTTGCTTATAAGAAGACACAGAGCCTTTGGTTTAACTCCGTTTCTGAAGGAAAATTCAGACCAGTGTTCTCATCCATGAAACACCCTCTGTTTTAACGCAAGAAGCATCCTCTTCTGTCCAGAGTCTGCAATACAGCAAGAAATATGAGCATGTCCATAAAAAATGAACTGTTACCTACTCATACGGACCATATCTACTTGAATTCTGATTATGAAACTGTAACAAACCACAGCATCTCTTATATAGATGCTCTTTAGTTAATAGTGAAAAACATGTTGGATTCGTGAAATGTGTAAATTCATTTGACCCGAAAAATCACTGGGTTTACCGGAAATGAACTCTTGCTTATAGGAAGAACCAGAGAATTTTGTTTAACTCCGTTTCTGAAGGAAAATTCAGACCAGTGTTCTCATCCATGAAACACACTCTGTTTTAAGACAAGAAGCATCCTCTTCTTTCCAGAGTCTGCAATACAGCAAGAAACATGAGCATGCTGAGAAAAAAAGAACTGTGTTTCCTACTCATAAGGACCATATCTAGTTGAATCTGCTTATGAAACTGTAACAAACCACAGCATCTCTTACATAGAAGCTCTTTAGTTAATAGTGAAAATCGTGTCGGGTTCATGAACTGTGTAAATTCATTTGAGACGAAAAATCACTGTGTGTACCGGAAATGACTCTTGCTTATAAGAAGACACAGAGCCTTTGTTTTAACTCCGTTTCTGAAGGAAAATTCCGACCAGTGTTCTCATCCATGAAACACCCTAAGTTTAAACTCAAGAAGCATCCTCTTATGTCCAGAGTCTGCAATACAGCAAGAAATATGAGCATGTCCAGAAAAAATGAACTGGGTTTCCTACTCATACGGACCATATCTACTTGAACTCTGATTATGAAACTGTAACAAACCACAGCATCTCTTACATAGATGCTCTTTAGTTAATAGTGAAAAACATGTTGGGTTCATGAACTGTGTAAATTCATTTGACCTGAAAAACTCCTGGGTTTACCGGAAATGAACTCTTTCTTGTATTAAGACAGAGGCTTTGATTTCACTCCTTTAGTGAAGGGAAATTCACCCCAGAGATCTCATCCATGAAACACACTCTGTTTTAACTCAAAGAGCATGCCCTTCTTTCCAGAGTCTGCAATACAGCAAGAAATATGAGCATGTCGAGAAAAAATGAACTGTGTTTCCTACTCATACGGACCATATCTACTTGAACTCTGATTATGAAACTGTAACAAACCACAGCATCTCTTACATAGATGCTCTTTAGTTAATAGTGAAAAACGAGTTGGGTTCATGAACTGTGTAAATTCATTTGAGCCGAAAAATCACTGGGTGTACCGGCAATGACTCTTGCTTATAAGAAGACACAGAGCCTTTGGTTTAATTCCGTTTGTGAAGGAAAATTCAGACCAGTGTTCTCATCCATGAAACACCCTCTGTTTTAACACAAGAAGCATCCACTTCTTTCCAGAGTCTGCAATACAGCAAGAAACATGAGCATGCTGAGAAAAAAAGAACTGGGTTTCCTACTCATAAGGACCATATCTAGTTGAATCTGCTTATGAAACTGTAACAAACCACAGCATCTCTTACATAGATGCTCTTTTGATAATAGTGAAAATCATGATGGGTTCATGAACTGTGTAAATTCATTTGAGCCGAAAAACCCCTGGGTTTACCGGAAATGAACTTTTGCTTGTATTAAGACACAGAGGCTTTGGTTTCACTCCGTTTGTGAGGGGAAATTCACACCAGAGATCTCATGCATGAAACACACTCTGTTTTAACGCAAAGAGCATGCTCTTCTTTCCAGCGTCTCTAATACAGCAAGAAATATGAGCATGCCCAGAAAAAAGAACTGTGTTTCCTACTCATACGGATCATATCTAGTTGAACTCTGCTTATGAAAGTGTAACAAACCACAGCATCTCTAACATAGATGCTCTTTAGTTAATAGTGAAAAATATGTTGGGTTCGTGAACTGTTTAAAATCCATTTGAGCTGAAAAATCACTGTGTTTACCGGAATTGAACTCTTGCTTGTAGGAAGACACATAGACTTTGGTTTAACACCGTTTCTGAAGGAAAATTCAGACCAGTGTTCTCATCCATGAAACACACTCTGTCTTAACGCAAGAAGCATCCTCTTCTTCCCAGCGTCTCTAATACAGCAAGAAATATGAGCATGCACAGAAAAAAAGAACTGTGTTTCCCTCTCATAAGGACCATATCTAGTTGAATCTGATTAAGAAACTGTAACAAACCACAGCATCTCTAACATAGATGCTCTTTAGTTAATATTGAAAATCATGTTTGGTTCGTGAACTGTGTAAATTCATTTGAGCTGAAAAAATCACTGGGTTTACACGAAATGAACTCTTGTTTGTATTAAGACACAGAGGCTTTGGTTTCACTCCGTTTAGGGGAAATTCACACCAGAGATCTCAGGCATGAAACACACTCTGTTTTAACGCAAAGAGCATGCTCTTCTTTCCAGCGTCTCCAATACAGCAAGAAATATGAGCATGCCCAGAAAAAAGAACTGTGTTTCCTACTCATACGGATCATATCTAGTTGAACTCTGCTTATGAAACTGTAACAAACCACAGCATCTCTTACATAGATGCTCTTTAGTTATTAGTGAAAAACATGTTGGATTCGTGAAATGTGTAAATTCTTTTGAGCCGAAAAATCACTGGGTTCACGGGAAATGAACTCTTGCTTGTAGGAAGACACAGAGAATTTTGTTTAACTCCGTTTCTGAAGGAAAATTCAGACTAGTGTTCTCATCCATGAAACACACTCTGTTTTAAGACAAGAAGCATCCTCTTCTTTCCAGAGTATGCAATAGAGCAAGAAACATGAGCATGCCCAGAAAAAAAGTACTGTGTTTCCTACTCATAAGGACCATATCTAGTTGAATCTGCTTATGAAACTGTAACAAACCACAGCATCTCTTACATAGATGCTCTTTAGTTAATAGTGAAAATCGTGTTGGGTTCATGAACTGTGTAAATTCATATGAGCCGAAAAATCACTGTGTGTACCGGGAATGACTCTTGCTTATAAGAAGACACAGAGCCTTTGGTTTAACTCCGTTTCTGAAGGAAAATTCAGACCAGTGTTCTCATCCATGAAACACCCTCTGTTTTAACGCAAGAAGCATCCTCTTCTGTCCAGAGTCTGCAATACAGCAAGAAATATGAGCATGTCCATAAAAAATGAACTGTTACCTACTCATACGGACCATATCTACTTGAATTCTGATTATGAAACTGTAACAAACCACAGCATCTCTTATATAGATGCTCTTTAGTTAATAGTGAAAAACATGTTGGATTCGTGAAATGTGTAAATTCATTTGACCCGAAAAATCACTGGGTTTACCGGAAATGAACTCTTGCTTATAGGAAGAACCAGAGAATTTTGTTTAACTCCGTTTCTGAAGGAAAATTCAGACCAGTGTTCTCATCCATGAAACACACTCTGTTTTAAGACAAGAAGCATCCTCTTCTTTCCAGAGTCTGCAATACAGCAAGAAACATGAGCATGCTGAGAAAAAAAGAACTGTGTTTCCTACTCATAAGGACCATATCTAGTTGAATCTGCTTATGAAACTGTAACAAACCACAGCATCTCTTACATAGACGCTCTTTAGTTAATAGTGAAAATCGTGTCGGGTTCATGAACTGTGTAAATTCATTTGAGACGAAAAATCACTGTGTGTACCGGAAATGACTCTTGCTTATAAGAAGACACAGAGCCTTTGTTTTAACTCCGTTTCTGAAGGAAAATTCAGACCAGTGTTCTCATCCATGAAACACCCTAAGTTTAAACTCAAGAAGCATCCTCTTATGTCCAGAGTCTGCAATACAGCAAGAAATATGAGCATGTCCAGAAAAAATGAACTGGGTTTCCTACTCATACGGACCATATCTACTTGAACTCTGATTATGAAACTGTAACAAACCACAGCATCTCTTACATAGATGCTCTTTAGTTAATAGTGAAAAACATGTTGGGTTCATGAACTGTGTAAATTCATTTGACCTGAAAAACTCCTGGGTTTACCGGAAATGAACTCTTTCTTGTATTAAGACAGAGGCTTTGATTTCACTCCTTTAGTGAAGGGAAATTCACCCCAGAGATCTCATCCATGAAACACACTCTGTTTTAACTCAAAGAGCATGCCCTTCTTTCCAGAGTCTGCAATACAGCAAGAAATATGAGCATGTCGAGAAAAAATGAACTGTGTTTCCTACTCATACGGACCATATCTACTTGAACTCTGATTATGAAACTGTAACAAACCACAGCATCTCTTACATAGATGCTCTTTAGTTAATAGTGAAAAACGAGTTGGGTTCATGAACTGTGTAAATTCATTTGAGCCGAAAAATCACTGGGTGTACCGGCAATGACTCTTGCTTATAAGAAGACACAGAGCCTTTGGTTTAATTCCGTTTGTGAAGGAAAATTCAGACCAGTGTTCTCATCCATGAAACACCCTCTGTTTTAACACAAGAAGCATCCACTTCTTTCCAGAGTCTGCAATACAGCAAGAAACATGAGCATGCTGAGAAAAAAAGAACTGGGTTTCCTACTCATAAGGACCATATCTAGTTGAATCTGCTTATGAAACTGTAACAAACCACAGCATCTCTTACATAGATGCTCTTTTGATAATAGTGAAAATCATGATGGGTTCATGAACTGTGTAAATTCATTTGAGCCGAAAAACCCCTGGGTTTACCGGAAATGAACTTTTGCTTGTATTAAGACACAGAGGCTTTGGTTTCACTCCGTTTGTGAGGGGAAATTCACACCAGAGATCTCATGCATGAAACACACTCTGTTTTAACGCAAAGAGCATGCTCTTCTTTCCAGCGTCTCTAATACAGCAAGAAATATGAGCATGCCCAGAAAAAAGAACTGTGTTTCCTACTCATACGGATCATATCTAGTTGAACTCTGCTTATGAAAGTGTAACAAACCACAGCATCTCTTACATAGATGCTCTTTAGTTAATAGTGAAAAACATGTTGGATTCGTGAAATGTGTAAATTCATTTGAGCCGAAAAATCACTGGGTTCATGGGAAATGAACTCTTGCTTGTAGGAAGACACAGAGAATTTTGTTTAACTCCGTTTCTGAAGGAAAATTCAGACTAGTGTTCTCATCCATGAAACACACTCTGTTTTAAGACAAGAAGCATCCTCTTATTTCCAGAGTCTGCAATAGAGAAAGAAACATGAGCATGCCCAGAAAAAAAGTACTGTGATTCCTACTCATAAGGACCATATCTAGTTGAATCTGATTATGAAACTGTAACAAACCACAGCATCTCTTACATAGATGCTCTTTAGTTAATAGTGAAAATCGCGTTGGGTTCATGAACTGTGTAAATTCATTTGAGCCGAAAAATCACTGTGTGTACCGGGAATGACTCTTGCTTATAAGAAGACACAGAGCCTTTGGTTTAACTCCGTTTCTGAAGGAAAATTCAGACCAGTGTTCTCATCCATGAAACACCCTCTGTTTTAACGCAAGAAGCATCCTCTTCTGTCCAGAGTCTGCAATACAGCAAGAAATATGAGCATGTCCATAAAAAATGAACTGTTACCTACTCATACGGACCATATCTACTTGAATTCTGATTATGAAACTGTAACAAACCACAGCATCTCTTATATAGATGCTCTTTAGTTAATAGTGAAAAACATGTTGGATTCGTGAAATGTGTAAGTTCATTTGAGCCGAAAAATCACTGGGTTTACCGGAAATGAACTCTTGCTTATAGGAAGAACCAGAGAATTTTGTTTAACTCCGTTTCTGAAGGAAAATTCAGACCAGTGTTCTCATCCATGAAACACACTCTGTTTTAAGACAAGAAGCATCCTCTTCCTTCCAGAGTCTACAATACAGCAAGAAACATGAGCATGCCGAGAAAAAAAGTACTGTGTTTCCTACTCATAAGGACCATATCTAGTTGAATCTGCATATGAAACTGTAACAAACCACAACATCTCTTACATAGATGCTTTTAGTTAATAGTGAAAATCGTGATGTGTTCATGAACTGTGTAAATTCATTTGAGCCGAAAAACCCCTGGGTTTACCGGAAATGAACTCTTGCTTGTATTAAGACACAGAGGCTTTGGTTTCACTCGGTTTGTGAAGGGAAATTCACACCAGAGATCACATCCGTGAAACACACTCTGTTTTAACGCAAGGAGCATGCTCTTCTTTCCAGCGTCTCTAATACAGCAAGAAAAAAGAGCATGCCCACAAAAAAAGGAACTGTGTTTCCTACTCATACGGATCATATCTAGTTGAACTCTGCTTATGAAACTGTAACAAACCACAGCATGTGTTACATAGATGCTATTTAGTTAATAGTGAAAATCGTGTTGGGTTCATGAACTGTGTAAATTCATTTGAGCTGAAAAATCACTGGGTGTACCGGAAATGACTCTTGCTTATAAGAAGACACAGAACCTTTGTTTTAACTCCGCTTATGAAGGAAAATTCAGACCAGTGTTGTCATCCATGAAACACCCTAAGTTTTAACTCAAGAAGCATCCTCTTATGTCCAGAGTCTGCAATACAGCAAGAAATATGAGCATGTCAAGAAAAAATGAACTGGGTTTCCTACTCATACGGACCATATCTACTTGAACTCTGATTATGAAACTGTAACAAACCACAGCGTCTCTTACATAGATGCTCTTTAGTTAATAGTGAAAATCGTGTTGGGTTCGTGAACTGTTTTAATTCATTTGAGCCGAAAAATCACTTGGTTTACCGGATAAGAACTCTTGCTTGTAGGAAGACACAGAGACTTTGGTTTAACTCCGTTTCTGAAGGAAAATGGAGACCAGAGTTCTCATCCATGAAACATACTCTGTTTTAACGCAAGAGGCATGCTCTTCTGTCCAGAGTCTGCAATACAGCAAGAAATATGAGCATGTCCAGAAAAAATGAACTGTGTTTCCTACTCATACGGACCATATCTACTTGAACTCTGATTATTAAACTGTAACAAACCACAGCATCTCTTACATCGATGCTCTTTAGTTAATAGTGAAAAACATGTTGGATTCGTGAACTGTGTAAATGATTTGAGCCTAAAAATCACTGGGTTTACCAGAAATGAACTCTTGCTTGTAGGAAGACACAGAGACTTTTGTTTAACTCCGTTTCTGAAGGAAAATTCAGACCAGTGTTCTCATTCATGAAACACACTCTGTTTTAAGACAAGAAGCATCCTCTTATTTCCAGAGTCTGCAATAGAGAAAGAAACATGAGCATGCCCAGAAAAAAAGTACTGTGTTTCCTACTCATAAGGACCATATCTAGTTGAATCTGATTATGAAACTGTAACAAACCACAGCATCTCTTACATAGATGCTCTTTAGTTAATAGTGAAAATCGCGTTGGGTTCATGAACTGTGTAAATTCATTTGAGCCGAAAAATCACTGTGTGTACCGGGAATGACTCTTGCTTATAAGAAGACACAGAGCCTTTGGTTTAACTCCGTTTCTGAAGGAAAATTCAGACCAGTGTTCTCATCCATGAAACACCCTCTGTTTTAACGCAAGAAGCATCCTCTTCTGTCCAGAGTCTGCAATACAGCAAGAAATATGAGCATGTCCATAAAAAATGAACTGTTACCTACTCATACGGACCATATCTACTTGAATTCTGATTATGAAACTGTAACAAACCACAGCATCTCTTATATAGATGCTCTTTAGTTAATAGTGAAAAACATGTTGGATTCGTGAAATGTGTAAGTTCATTTGAGCCGAAAAATCACTGGGTTTACCGGAAATGAACTCTTGCTTATAGGAAGAACCAGAGAATTTTGTTTAACTCCGTTTCTGAAGGAAAATTCAGACCAGTGTTCTCATCCATGAAACACACTCTGTTTTAAGACAAGAAGCATCCTCTTCCTTCCAGAGTCTACAATACAGCAAGAAACATGAGCATGCCGAGAAAAAAAGTACTGTGTTTCCTACTCATAAGGACCATATCTAGTTGAATCTGCATATGAAACTGTAACAAACCACAACATCTCTTACATAGAGGCTCTTTAGTTAATAGTGAAAATCGTGATGTGTTCATGAACTGTGTAAATTCATTTGAGCCGAAAAACCCCTGGGTTTACCGGAAATGAACTCTTGCTTGTATTAAGACACAGAGGCTTTGGTTTCACTCGGTTTGTGAAGGGAAATTCACACCAGAGATCACATCCGTGAAACACACTCTGTTTTAACGCAAGGAGCATGCTCTTCTTTCCAGCGTCTCTAATACAACAAGAAAAAAGAGCATGCCCACAAAAAAAGGAACTGTGTTTCCTACTCATACGGATCATATCTAGTTGAACTCTGCTTATGAAACTGTAACAAACCACAGCATGTGTTACATAGATGCTCTTTAGTTAATAGTGAAAATCGTGTTGGGTTCATGAACTGTGTAAATTCATTTGAGCTGAAAAATCACTGGGTGTACCGGAAATGACTCTTGCTTATAAGAAGACACAGAACCTTTGTTTTAACTCCGCTTATGAAGGAAAATTCAGACCAGTGTTGTCATCCATGAAACACCCTAAGTTTTAACTCAAGAAGCATCCTCTTATGTCCAGAGTCTGCAATACAGCAAGAAATATGAGCATGTCAAGAAAAAATGAACTGGGTTTCCTACTCATACGGACCATATCTAGTTGAACTCTGCTTATGAAACTGTAACAAACCGCAGCATCTGTTACATAGATGCTCTTTAGTTGATACTGAAAATCCTGTTGGGTTCAAGAACTGTGTAAATTCCTTTGAGTCGAAAAATCACTGGGTTCACCGGAAATGAACTCTTGCTTGTAGGGAGACACAGAGGCTTTGGTTTAACTCCGTTTGTGAAGGGAAATTCAGACCAGTGTGCTCATCCATGAAACACCCTCTGTTTTAACGCAAGAAGCATCCTCTTCTGTCCAGAGTCTGCAATACAGCAAGAAATATGAGCATGTCCAGAAAAAAAGAACTGTGTTTCCTACTCATACGGACCATATCTAGTTGAACTCTGCTTATGAAACTGTAACAAACCACAGCATCTCTTACATAGATGCTCTTTAGTTAATAGTGAAAAATATGTTGGGTTCGTGAACTGTTTAAAATCCATTTGAGCTGAAAATCACTGTGTTTACCGGAATTGAACTCTTGCTTGTAGGAAGACACATAGACTTTGGTTTAACACCGTTTCTGAAGGAAAATTCAGACCAGTGTTCTCATCCATGAAACACACTCTGTCTTAACGCAAGAAGCATCCTCTTCTTCCCAGCGTCTCTAATACAGCAAGAAATATGAGCATGCACAGAAAAAAAGAACTGTGTTTCCCTCTCATAAGGACCATATCTAGTTGAATCTGATTATGAAACTGTAACAAACCACAGCATCTCTAACATAGATGCTCTTTAGTTAATATTGAAAATCATGTTTGGTTCGTGAACTGTGTAAATTCATTTGAGCTGAAAAAATCACTGGGTTTACACGAAATGAACTCTTGTTTGTATTAAGACACAGAGGCTTTGGTTTCACTCCGTTTAGGGGAAATTCACACCATAGATCTCATGCATGAAACACACTCTGTTTTAACGCAAAGAGCATGCTCTTCTTTCCAGCGTCTCCAATACAGCAAGAAATATGAGCATGCCCAGAAAAAAGAACTGTGTTTCCTACTCATACGGATCATATCTAGTTGAACTCTGCTTATGAAACTGTAACAAACCACAGCATCTCTTACATAGATGCTCTTTAGTTATTAGTGAAAAACATGTTGGATTCGTGAAATGTGTAAATTCTTTTGAGCCGAAAAATCACTGGGTTCACGGGAAATGAACTCTTGCTTGTAGGAAGACACAGAGAATTTTGTTTAACTCCGTTTCTGAAGGAAAATTCAGACTAGTGTTCTCATCCATGAAACACACTCTGTTTTAAGACAAGAAGCATCCTCTTCTTTCCAGAGTATGCAATAGAGCAAGAAACATGAGCATGCCCAGAAAAAAAGTACTGTGTTTCCTACTCATAAGGACCATATCTAGTTGAATCTGCTTATGAAACTGTAACAAACCACAGCATCTCTTACATAGATGCTCTTTAGTTAATAGTGAAAATCGTGTTGGGTTCATGAACTGTGTAAATTCATATGAGCCGAAAAATCACTGTGTGTACCGGGAATGACTCTTGCTTATAAGAAGACACAGAGCCTTTGGTTTAACTCCGTTTCTGAAGGAAAATTCAGACCAGTGTTCTCATCCATGAAACACCCTCTGTTTTAACGCAGGAAGCATCCTCTTCTGTCCAGAGTCTGCAATACAGCAAGAAATATGAGCATGTCCATAAAAAATGAACTGTTACCTACTCATACGGACCATATCTACTTGAATTCTGATTATGAAACTGTAACAAACCACAGCATCTCTTATATAGATGCTCTTTAGTTAATAGTGAAAAACATGTTGGATTCGTGAAATGTGTAAATTCATTTGACCCGAAAAATCACTGGGTTTACCGGAAATGAACTCTTGCTTATAGGAAGAACCAGAGAATTTTGTTTAACTCCGTTTCTGAAGGAAAATTCAGACCAGTGTTCTCATCCATGAAACACACTCTGTTTTAAGACAAGAAGCATCCTCTTCTTTCCAGAGTCTGCAATACAGCAAGAAACATGAGCATGCTGAGAAAAAAAGAACTGTGTTTCCTACTCATAAGGACCATATCTAGTTGAATCTGCTTATGAAACTGTAACAAACCACAGCATCTCTTACATAGACGCTCTTTAGTTAATAGTGAAAATCGTGTCGGGTTCATGAACTGTGTAAATTCATTTGAGACGAAAAATCACTGTGTGTACCGGAAATGACTCTTGCTTATAAGAAGACACAGAGCCTTTGTTTTAACTCCGTTTCTGAAGGAAAATTCAGACCAGTGTTGTCATCCATGAAACACCCTAAGTTTAAACTCAAGAAGCATCCTCTTATGTCCAGAGTCTGCAATACAGCAAGAAATATGAGCATGTCCAGAAAAAATGAACTGGGTTTCCTACTCATACGGACCATATCTACTTGAACTCTGATTATGAAACTGTAACAAACCACAGCATCTCTTACATAGATGCTCTTTAGTTAATAGTGAAAAACATGTTGGGTTCATGAACTGTGTAAATTCATTTGACCTGAAAAACTCCTGGGTTTACCGGAAATGAACTCTTTCTTGTATTAAGACAGAGGCTTTCATTTCACTCCTTTAGTGAAGGGAAATTCACCCCAGAGATCTCATCCATGAAACACACTCTGTTTTAACTCAAAGAGCATGCCCTTCTTTCCAGAGTCTGCAATACAGCAAGAAATATGAGCATGTCGAGAAAAAATGAACTGTGTTTCCTACTCATACGGACCATATCTACTTGAACTCTGATTATGAAACTGTAACAAACCACAGCATCTCTTACATAGATGCTCTTTAGTTAATAGTGAAAAACGAGTTGGGTTCATGAACTGTGTAAATTCATTTGAGCCGAAAAATCACTGGGTGTACCGGCAATGACTCTTGCTTATAAGAAGACACAGAGCCTTTGGTTTAATTCCGTTTGTGAAGGAAAATTCAGACCAGTGTTCTCATCCATGAAACACCCTCTGTTTTAACACAAGAAGCATCCACTTCTTTCCAGAGTCTGCAATACAGCAAGAAACATGAGCATGCTGAGAAAAAAAGAACTGGGTTTCCTACTCATAAGGACCATATCTAGTTGAATCTGCTTATGAAACTGTAACAAACCACAGCATCTCTTACATAGATGCTCTTTTGATAATAGTGAAAATCATGATGGGTTCATGAACTGTGTAAATTCATTTGAGCCGAAAAACCCCTGGGTTTACCGGAAATGAACTTTTGCTTGTATTAAGACACAGAGGCTTTGGTTTCACTCCGTTTGTGAGGGGAAATTCACACCAGAGATCTCATGCATGAAACACACTCTGTTTTAACGCAAAGAGCATGCTGTTCTTTCCAGCGTCTCTAATACAGCAAGAAATATGAGCATGCCCAGAAAAAAGAACTGTGTTTCCTACTCATACGGATCATATCTAGTTGAACTCTGATTATGAAACTGTAACAAACCACAGCATCTCTTACATAGATGCTTTTTAGTTAATAGTGAAAAACATGTTGGATTCGTGAAATGTGTAAATTCATTTGAGCCGAAAAATCACTGGGTTCACGGGAAATGAACTCTTGCTTGTAGGAAGACACAGAGAATTTTGTTTAACTCCGTTTCTGAAGGAAAATTCAGACTAGTGTTCTCATCCATGAAACACACTCTGTTTTAAGACAAGAAGCATCCTCTTATTTCCAGAGTCTGCAATAGAGAAAGAAACATGAGCATGCCCAGAAAAAAAGTACTGTGTTTCCTACTCATAAGGACCATATCTAGTTGAATCTGATTATGAAACTGTAACAAACCACAGCATCTCTTACATAGATGCTCTTTAGTTAATAGTGAAAATCGCGTTGGGTTCATGAACTGTGTAAATTCATTTGAGCCGAAAAATCACTGTGTGTACCGGGAATGACTCTTGCTTATAAGAAGACACAGAGCCTTTGGTTTAACTCCGTTTCTGAAGGAAAATTCAGACCAGTGTTCTCATCCATGAAACACCCTCTGTTTTAACGCAAGAAGCATCCTCTTCTGTCCAGAGTCTGCAATACAGCAAGAAATATGAGCATGTCCATAAAAAATGAACTGTTACCTACTCATACGGACCATATCTACTTGAATTCTGATTATGAAACTGTAACAAACCACAGCATCTCTTATATAGATGCTCTTTAGTTAATAGTGAAAAACATGTTGGATTCGTGAAATGTGTAAGTTCATTTGAGCCGAAAAATCACTGGGTTTACCGGAAATGAACTCTTGCTTATAGGAAGAACCAGAGAATTTTGTTTAACTCCGTTTCTGAAGGAAAATTCAGACCAGTGTTCTCATCCATGAAACACACTCTGTTTTAAGACAAGAAGCATCCTCTTCCTTCCAGAGTCTACAATACAGCAAGAAACATGAGCATGCCGAGAAAAAAAGTACTGTGTTTCCTACTCATAAGGACCATATCTAGTTGAATCTGCATATGAAACTGTAACAAACCACAACATCTCTTACATAGATGCTCTTTAGTTAATAGTGAAAATCGTGATGTGTTCATGAACTGTGTAAATTCATTTGAGCCGAAAAACCCCTGGGTTTACCGGAAATGAACTCTTGCTTGTATTAAGACACAGAGGCTTTGGTTTCACTCGGTTTGTGAAGGGAAATTCACACCAGAGATCACATCCGTGAAACACACTCTGTTTTAACGCAAGGAGCATGCTCTTCTTTCCAGCGTCTCTAATACAGCAAGAAAAAAGAGCATGCCCACAAAAAAAGGAACTGTGTTTCCTACTCATACGGATCATATCTAGTTGAACTCTGCTTATGAAACTGTAACAAACCACAGCATGTGTTACATAGATGCTCTTTAGTTAATAGTGAAAATCGTGTTGGGTTCATGAACTGTGTAAATTCATTTGAGCTGAAAAATCACTGGGTGTACCGGAAATGACTCTTGCTTATAAGAAGACACAGAACCTTTGTTTTAACTCCGCTTATGAAGGAAAATTCAGACCAGTGTTGTCATCCATGAAACACCCTAAGTTTTAACTCAAGAAGCATCCTCTTATGTCCAGAGTCTGCAATACAGCAAGAAATATGAGCATGTCAAGAAAAAATGAACTGGGTTTCCTACTCATACGGACCATATCTACTTGAACTCTGATTATGAAACTGTAACAAACCACAGCGTCTCTTACATAGATGCTCTTTAGTTAATAGTGAAAATCGTGTTGGGTTCGTGAACTGTTTTAATTCATTTGAGCCGAAAAATCACTTGGTTTACCGGATAAGAACTCTTGCTTGTAGGAAGACACAGAGACTTTGGTTTAACTCCGTTTCTGAAGGAAAATGGAGACCAGAGTTCTCATCCATGAAACATACTCTGTTTTAACGCAAGAAGCATGCTCTTCTGTCCAGAGTCTGCAATACAGCAAGAAATATGAGCATGTCCAGAAAAAATGAACTGTGTTTCCTACTCATACGGACCATATCTACTTGAACTCTGATTATTAAACTGTAACAAACCACAGCATCTCTTACATCGATGCTCTTTAGTTAATAGTGAAAAACATGTTGGATTCGTGAACTGTGTAAATGATTTGAGCCTAAAAATCACTGGGTTTACCAGAAATGAACTCTTGCTTGTAGGAAGACACAGAGACTTTTGTTTAACTCCGTTTCTGAAGGAAAATTCAGACCAGTGTTCTCATCCATGAAACACACTCTGTTTTAAGACAAGAAGCATCCTCTTCTTTCCAGAGTCTGCAATACAGCAAGAAACATGAGCATGCTGAGAAAAAAAGAACTGGGTTTCCTACTCATAAGGACCATATCTAGTTGAATCTGCTTATGAAACTGTAACAAACCACAGCATCTCTTACATAGATGCTCTTTTGATAATAGTGAAAATCGTGATGGGTTCATGAACTGTGTAAATTCATTTGAGCCGAAAAACCCCTGGCTTTACCGAAATGAACTCTTGCTTGTATTAAGACACAGAGGCTTTGGTTTCACTCCGTTTGTGAAGGGAAATTCACACCAGAGATCTCATCCATGAAACACACTCTGTTTTAACGCAAAGAGCATGCTCTTCTTTCCAGCGTCTCTAATACAGCAAGAAACATGAGCATGCCCAGAAAAAAGAACTGTGTTTCCTACTCATACGGATCATATCTAGTTGAACTCTGCTTATGAAACTGTAACTAACCACAGCATGTGTTACATAGATGGTCTTTATTTAATAGTGAAAATCGTGTTGGGTTCGTGAACTGTGTAAATTCATTTGAGCCGAAAAATCACTGGGTGTACCGGAAATGACTCTTGCTTATAAGAAGACACAGAGCCTTTTGTTTAACTCCGTTTGTGAAGGAAAATTCAGACCAGTGTTCTCATCCATGAAACACCCTCTGTTTTAACGCAAGAAGAAATCACTTCTGTCCAGAGTCTGCAATACAGCAAGAAATATGAGCATGTCCATCAAAAATGAACTGTGTTTCCTACTCATACGGACTATATCTACTTGAATTCTGATTATGAAACTGTAACAAACCACAGCATCTCTTACATAGATGCTCTTTAGTTAATAGTGAAAAACATGTTGGATTCATGAAATGTGTAAATTCGTTTGAGCCGAAAAATCACTGGGTTTACCGGAAATGAACTCTGGCTTGTTGGAAGACACAGAGAATTTTGTTTAACACCGTTTCTGAAGGAAAATTCAGACCAGTGTTCTCATCCATGAAACACACTCTGTTTTAAGACAAGAAGCATCCTCTTCTTTCCAGAGACTGCAATACAGCAAGAAACATGAGCATGCCGAAAAAAAGAACTGTGTTTCCTAATCATAAGGACCATATCTAGTTGAATCTGCTTATGAAACTGTAACAAACCACAGCATCTCTTACATAGATGCTCTTTAGTTAATAGTGAAAAACGTGTTGGGTTCATGAACTGTGTATATTCATTTGAACCGAAAAACCCCTGGATTTACCGGAAATGAACTCTTGCTTGTATTAAGACACAGAGGCTTTGGTTTCACTCCGTTTGTGAAGGGAAATTCACACCAGAGATCTCATCCATGAAACACACTCTGTTTTAACGCAAGAAGCATCCTCTTCTTTCGAGCGTCTTTAATACAGCAAGAAACATGAGCATGCCCAGAAAAAAAGAACTGTGTTTCCTACTCATACGGACCATATGTAGTTGAACTCTGCTTTTGAAACTGTAACAAACCACAGCATCTCTTACATAGATGCTCTTTAGTTAATAGTGAAAAACATGTTGGGTTCATGAACTGTGTAAATTCATTTGACCTGAAAAACTCCTGGGATTACCGGAAATGAACTCTTTCTTGTATTAAGACAGAGGCTTTGATTTCACTCCTTTAGTGAAGGGAAATTCACCCCAGAGATCTCATCCATGAAACACACTCTGTTTTAACTCAAAGAGCATGCTCTTCTTTCCAGAGTCTGCAATACAGCAAGAAATATGAGCATGTCCAGAAAAAATGAACTGTGTTTCCTACTCATACGGACCATATCTACTTGAACTCTGATTATGAAACTGTAACAAACCACAGCATCTCTTACATAGATGCTCTTTAGTTAATAGTGAAAAACGAGTTGGGTTCATGAACTGTGTAAATTCATTTGAGCCGAAAAATCACTGGGTGTACCGGCAATGACTCTTGCTTATAAGAAGACACAGAGCCTTTGGTTTAATTCCGTTTGTGAAGGAAAATTCAGACCAATGTTCTCATCCATGAAACACCCTCTGTTTTAACGCAAGAAGCATCCACTTCTGTCCAGAGTCTGCAATACAGCAAGAAATATGAGCAAGGCAAGAAAAAATGAACTGTGTTTCCTACTCATACGGACCATATCTACTTGAACTCTGTTAATGAAACTGTAACAAACCACAGCATCTCTTACATAGATGCTCTTTACTTAATAGTGAAAAACGTGTTGGGTTCGTGAACCGTGAAAATTCATTTGAGCCAAAAAATCACTGAGTTTACCGGATATGAACTCTTGCTTGTAGGAAGACACAGAGACTTTGGTTTAACTCCGTTTCTGAAGGAAAATGGATACCAGTGTTCTCATCCATGAAACATACTCTGTTTTAACGCAAGAAGCATCCTCTTCTGTCCATAGTCTGCAATACAGCAAGAAATATGAGCATGTCCAGAAAAAATGAACTGTGTTTCCTACTCATACGGACCATATAAACTTGAACTCTGATTATTAAACTGTAACAAACCACAGCATCTCTTACATCGATGCTCTTTAGTTAATAGTGAAAAACATGTTGGATTCGTGAACTGTGTAAATGATTTGAGCCTAAAAATCACTGGGTTTACCAGAAATGAACTCTTGCTTGTAGGAAGACACAGAGACTTTTGTTTAACTCCGTTTCTGAAGGAAAATTCAGACCAGTGTTCTCATCCATGAAACACACTCTGTTTTAAGACAAGAAGCATCCTCTTCTTTCCAGAGTCTGCAATACAGCAAGAAACATGAGCATGCTGAGAAAAAAAGAACTGGGTTTCCTACTCATAAGGACCATATCTAGTTGAACCTGCTAATGAAACTGTAAGAAACCACAGCATCTCTTACATAGATGCTCTTTTGATAATAGTGAAAATCGTGATGGGTTCATGAACTGTGTAAATTCATTTGAGCCGAAAAACCCCTGGGTTTACCGGAAATGAACTCTTGCTTGTATTAAGACACAGAGGCTTTGGTTTCACTCCGTTTGTGAGGGGAAATTCACAGCAGAGATCTCATGCATGAAACACACTCTGTTTTAACGCAAAGAGCATGCTCTTCTTTCCAGCGTCTCTAATATAGCAAGAAATATGAGCATGCCCAGAATAAAGAACTGTGTTTCCTACTCATACGGATCATATCTTTTTGAACCCTGGTTATGAAACTGTAACAAACCACAGCATCTCTTACATAGATGCTCTTTAGTTAATAGTGATAATCGTGTTGGGTTCATGAACTGTGTAAATTCATTTGAGCCAAAAAATCACTGTGTGTACCGGGAATGACTCTTGCTTATAAGAAGACACAGAGCCTTTGGTTTAACTCCGTTTCTGAAGGAAAATTCAGAACAGTGTTCTCATCCATGAAACACCCTCTGTTTTAACGCAAGAAGCATCCTCTTCTGTCCAGTGTCTGCAATACAGCAAGAAATATGAGCATGTCCATAAACAATGAACTGTTACCTACTCATACGGACCATATCTACTTGAATTCTGATTATGAAACTGTAACAAACCACAGCATATCTTATATAGATGCTCTTTAGTTAATAGTGAAAAACATGTTGGATTCGTGAAATGTGTAAGTTCATTTGAGCCGAAAAATCACTGGGTTTCCCGGAAATGAACTCTTGCTTATAGGAAGAACCAGAGAATTTTGTTTAACTCCGTTTCTGAAGGAAAATTCAGACCAGTGTTCTCATCCATGAAACACACTCTGTTTTAAGACAAGAAGCATCCTCTTCCTTCCAGAGTCTGCAATACAGCAAGAAACATGAGCATGCCGAGAAAAAGAGAACTGTGTTTCCTACTCATAAGGACCATATCTAGTTGAATCTGCATATGAAACTGTAACAAACCACAACATCTCTTACATAGATGCTCTTTAGTTAATAGTGAAAATCGTGATGTGTTCATGAACTGTGTAAATTCATTTGAGCCGAAAAATCACTGGATTTACCGGATATGAACTCTTGCTTGTAGGAAGACACAGAGACTTTGGTTTAACTCCGTTTCTGAAGGAAAATTCAGACCAGTGTTCTCATCCATGAAACATACTCTGTTTTAACGCAAGAAGCATGCTCTTCTTTCCAATGTCTCCAATACAGCATGAAACTAGAGCATGCCCAGAAAAAATGAACTGTGTTTCCCACTCATAGGGACCATATCTACTTGAACTCTGATTATGAAACTGTAACAAATCACAGCATGTGTTACATAGATGGTCTCTAGTTAATAGTGAAAAACGTGTTGGGTCATGAACTGTGTAAATTCATTTGACCTGAAAAACCCCTGGGTTTTCCGGAAATGAACTCTTTCTTGTATTAAGACAGAGGCTTTGGTTTCACTCCTTTTGTGAAGGGAAATTCACCCCAGAGATCTCATCCATGAAACACACTCTGTTTTAACGCAAAGAGCATGCTCTTCTTTCCAGCGTCTCTAATACAGCAAGAAACATGAGCATGCTCAGAAAAAAGAACTGTGTTTCCTACTCATACGGATCATATCTAGTTGAACTCTGCTTATGAAACTGTAACTACCACAGCATGTGTTACATCAATGCTCTTTATTTAATAGTGCAAATCGTGTTGGGTTCGTGAACTGTGTAAATTCATTTGAGCCGAAAAATCACTGGGTGTACCGGAAATGACTCTTGCTTATAAGAAGACACAGAGCCTTTTGTTTAACTCCGTTTGTGAAGGAAAATTCAGACCAGTGTTCTCATCCATGAAACACCCTCTGTTTTAACGCAAGAAGAAATCACTTCTGTCCAGAGTCTGCAATACAGCAAGAAATATGAGCATGTCCATCAAAAATGAACTGTGTTTCCTACTCATACGGACTATATCTACTTGAATTCTGATTATGAAACTGTAACAAACCACAGCATCTCTTACATAGATGCTCTTTAGTTAATACTGAAAAACATGTTGGATTCGTGAAATGTGTAAATTCGTTTGAGCCGAAAAAACACTGGGTTTACCGGAAATGAACTCTGGCTTGTTGGAAGACACAGAGAATTTTGTTTAACACCGTTTCTGAAGGAAAATTCAGACCAGTGTTCTCATCCATGAAACACACTCTGTTTTAAGACAAGAAGCATCCTCTTCTTTCCAGAGACTGCAATACAGCAAGAAACATGAGCATGCCGAAAAAAAGAACTGTGTTTCCTAATCATAAGGACCATATCTAGTTTAATCTGCTTATGAAACTGTAACAAACCACAGCATCTCTTACATAGATGCTCTTTAGTTAATAGTGAAAAACGTGTTGGGTTCATGAACTGTGTATATTCATTTGAACCGAAAAACCCCTGGGTTTACCGGAAATGAACTCTTGCTTGTATTAAGACACAGAGGCTTTGGTTTCACTCCGTTTGTGAAGGGAAATTCACACCAGAGATCTCATCCATGAAACACACTCTGTTTTAACGCAAGAAGCATCCTCTTCTTTCGAGCGTCTTTAATACAGCAAGAAACATGAGCATGCCCAGAAAAAAAGAACTGTGTTTCCTACTCATACGGACCATATGTAGTTGAACTCTGCTTTTGAAACTGTAACAAACCACAGCATCTCTTACATAGATGCTCTTTAGTTAATAGTGAAAAACATGTTGGGTTCATGAACTGTGTAAATTCATTTGACCTGAAAAACTCCTGGGATTACCAGAAATGAACTCTTTCTTGTATTAAGACAGAGGCTTTGATTTCACTCCTTTAGTGAAGGGAAATTCACCCCAGAGATCTCATCCATGAAACACACTCTGTTTTAACTCAAAGAGCATGCTCTTCTTTCCAGAGTCTGCAATACAGCAAGAAATATGAGCATGTCGAGAAAAAATGAACTGTGTTTCCTACTCATACGGACCATATCTACTTGAACTATGATTATGAAACTGTAACAAACCACAGCATCTCTTACATAGATGCTCTTTAGTTAATAGTGAAAAACGAGTTGGGTTCATGAACTGTGTAAATTCATTTGAGCCGAAAAATCACTGGGTGTACCGGCAATGACTCTTGCTTATAAGAAGACACAGAGCCTTTGGTTTAATTCCGTTTGTGAAGGAAAATTCAGACCAGTGTTCTCATCCATGAAACACCCTCTGTTTTAACGCAAGAAGCATCCACTTCTGTCCAGAGTCTGCAATACAGCAAGAAATATGAGCAAGGCAAGAAAAAATGAACTGTGTTTCCTACTCATACGGACCATATCTACTTGAACTCTGTTAATGAAACTGTAACAAACCACAGCATCTCTTACATAGATGCTCTTTAGTTAATAGTGAAAAACGTGTTGGGTTCGTGAACCGTGAAAATTCATTTGAGCCGAAAAATCACTGGGTTTACCGGACATGAACTCTTGCTTGTAGGAAGACACAGAGACTTTGGTTTAACTCCGTTTCTGAAGGAAAATGGATACCAGTGTTCTCATCCATGAAACATGCTCTGTTTTAACGCAAGAAGCATCCTCTTCTGTCCATAGTCTGCAATACAGCAAGAAATATGAGCATGTCCAGAAAAAATGAACTGTGTTTCCTACTCATACGGACCATATCTACTTGAACTCTGATTATTAAACTGTAACAAACCACAGCATCTCTTACATCGATGCTCTTTAGTTAATAGTGAAAAACATGTTGGATTCGTGAACTGTGTAAATGATTTGAGCCTAAAAATCACTGGGTTTACCAGAAATGAACTCTTGCTTGTAGGAAGACACAGAGACTTTTGTTTAACTCTGTTTCTGAAGGAAAATTCAGACCAGTGTTCTCATCCATGAAACATACTCTGTTTTAAGACAAGAAGCATCCTCTTCTTTCCAGAATCTGCAATAAAGCAAGAAAGATGAGCATGCTGAGAAAAAAAGAACTGGGTTTCCTACTCATAAGGACCATATCTAGTTGAATCTGCTTATGAAACTGTAACAAACCACAGCATCTCTTACATAGATGCTCTTTTGATAATAGTGAAAATCGTGATGGGTTCATGAACTGTGTAAATTCATTTGAGCCGAAAAACCCCTGGGTTTACCGGAAATGAACTCTTGCTTGTATTAAGACACAGAGGCTTTGGTTTCACTCCGTTTGTGAGGGGAAATTCACAGCAGAGATCTCATGCATGAAACACACTCTGTTTTAACGCAAAGAGCATGCTCTTCTTTCCAGCGTCTCTAATGTAGCAAGAAATATGAGCATGCCCAGAATAAAGAACTGTGTTTCCTACTCATACGGATCATATCTAGTTGAACTCTGGTTATGAAACTGTAACAAACCACAGCATCTCTTACATAGATGCTCTTTAGTTAATAGTGAAAATCGTGTTGGGTTCATGAACTGTGTAAATTCATTTGAGCCAAAAAATCACTGTGTGTACCGGGCATGACTCTTGCTTATAAGAAGACACAGAGCCTTTGGTTTAACTCCGTTTCTGAAGGAAAATTCAGACCAGTGTTCTCATCCATGAAACATACTTTGTTTTAACGCAAGAAGCATGCTCTTCTTTCCAGCATCTCTAATACAGCAAGAAAAAAGAGCATGCCCACAAAAAAGGAACTGTGTTTCCTACTCATACGGATCATATCTAGTTGAACTCTGCTTATGAAACTGTAACAATCCACAGCATGTGTTACATAGATGCTCTTTAGTTAATAGTGAAAATCGTGTTGGGTTCATGAACTGTGTAAATTCATTTGAGCCAAAAAATCACTGGGTGTACCGGAAATGACTCTTGATTATAAGAAGACACAGAACCTTTGTTTTAACTCCGCTTGTGAAGGAAAATTCAGACCAGTGTTGTCATCCATGAAACACCCTAAGTTTTAACTCAAGAAGCATCCTCTTATGTCCAGAGTCTGCAATACAGCAAGAAATATGAGCATGTCCAGAAAAAATGAACTGGGTTTCCTACTCATACGGACCATATCTACTTGAACTCTGATTATGAAACTGTAACAAACCACAGCGTCTCTTACACAGATGCTCCTTAGTTAATAGTAAAAAACATGTTGGGTTCGTATACCGTGTAAATTCATTTGAGCCGAAAAATCACTGGATTTACCAGATATGAACTCTTGCTTGTAGGAAGACACAGAGACTTTGGTTTAACTCCGTTTCTGAAGGAAAATTCAGACCAGTGTTCTCATCCATGAAACATACTCTGTTTTAACGGAAGAAGCATGCTCTTCTTTCCAATGTCTCCAATACAGCATGAAACTAGAGCATGCCCAGAAAAAATGAACTGTGTTTCCCACTCATAGGGACCATATCTACTTGAACTCTGATTATGAAACAGTAACAAATCACAGCATGTGTTACATAGATGGTCTCTAGTTAATAGTGAAAAACGTGTTGGGTTCATGAACTGTGTAAATTCATTTGACCTGAAAAACCCCTGGGTTTTCCGGAAATGAACTCTTTCATGTATTAAGACAGAGGCTTTGGTGTCACTCCTTTTGTGAAGGGAAATTCACCCCAGAGATCTCATCCATGAAACACACTGTGTTTTAACGCAAAGAGCATGCTCTTCTTTCCAGAGTCTGCAATACAGCAAGAAATATGAGCATGTCAAGAAAAAATGAACTGTGTTTCCTACTCATACGGACCATATCTACTTGAACTCTGATTATGAAACTGTAACAAACCACAGCATCTCTTACATAGATGCTCTTTAGTTAATAGTGAAAAACGTGTTGGGTTCATGAACTGTGTAAATTCATTTGAGCCGAAAAATCACTGGGTGTACCGGCAATGACTCTTCCTTATAAGAAGACACAGAGCCTTTGGTTTAACTCCGTTTGTGAAGGAAAATTCAGACCAGTGTTCTCATCCATGAAACACACTCTGTTTTAACGCAAGAAGCATCCACTTCTGTCCAGAGTCTGCAATACAGCAAGAAATATGAGCAAGGCAAGAAAAAATAAACTGTGTTTCCTACACATACGGACCATATCTACTTGAACTCTGTTTATGAAACTGTAACAAACCACAGCATATCTTACATAGAAGCTCTTTAGTTAATAGTGAAAATCGTGTTGGGTTCGTGAACTGTTTTAATTCATTTGAGCCGAAAAATCACTGGGTGTACCAATGACTCTTCCTTATAAGAAGACTCAGAGCCTTTGGTTTAACTCCGTTTCTGAAGGAAAATTCAGACCTCTGTTCTCATCCATGAAACACCCTCTGTTTTAACTCAAGAAGCATCCTCTTCTGTCCATAGTCTGCAATACAGCAAGAAATATGAGCATGTCCAGAAAAAATGAACTGGGTTTTATACTCATACGGACCATATCTACTTGAACTCTGATTATGAAACTGTAACAAACCACAGCGTCTCTTACATAGATGCTCTTTAGTTAATAGTGAAAAACGTGTTGGGTTCGTGAACTGTATAAATTCATTTGAGCCGAAAAATCACTGGGTTTACCGGATAAGAACTCTTGCTTGTAGGAAGACACAGAGACTTTGGTTTAACTCCGTTTCTGAAGGAAAATAGAGACCAGTGTTCTCATCCATGAAACATACTTTGTTTTAACGCAAGAAGCATGCTCTTCTGTCCAGAGTCTGCAATACATCAAGAAATATGAGCATGTCCAGAAAAAATGAACTGTGTTTCCTACTCATACGGACCATATCTACTTGAACTCTGATTATGAAACTGTAACAAACCACAGCATCTCTTACATCGATGCTCTTTAGTTAATAGTGAAAAACATGTTGGATTCATGAACTGTGTAAATGATTTGAGCCTAAAAATCAATGTGTTTACCAGAAATGAACTCTTGCTTGTAGGAAGACACAGAGACTTTTGTTTAACTCCGTTTCTGAAGGAAAATTCAGACCAGTGTTCTCATCCATGAAACACACTCTGTTTTAAGACAAGAAGTATCCTCTTCTTTCCAGAGTCTGCAATACAGCAAGAAACATGAGCATGCTGAGAAAAAAAGAACTGGGTTTCCTACTCATAAGGACCATATCTAGTTGAATCTGCTTATGAAACTGTAACAAACCACAGCATCTCTTACATAGATGCTCTTTTGATAATAGTGAAAAAGGTGATGGGTTCATGAACGGTGTAAATTCATTTGAGCCGAAAAACCCCTGGGTTTACCGGAAATGAACTCTTGCTTGTATTAAGACACAGAGGCTTTGGTTTCACTCCGTTTGTGAGGGGAAATTCACACCAGAGATCTCATGCATGAAACACACTCTGTTTTAACGCAAAGAGCATGCTCTTCTTTCCAGCGTCTCTAATATAGCAAGAAATATGAGCATGCCCAGAATAAAGAACTGTGTTTCCTACTCATACGGATCATATCTAGTTGAACTCTGGTTATGAAACTGTAACAAACCACAGCATCTCTTACATAGATGCTCTTTAGTTAATAGTGAAAATCGTGATGTGTTCATGAACTGTGTAAATTCATTTGAGCCGAAAAACCCCTGGGTTTACCGGAAATGAACTCTTGCTTGTAGTAAGACACAGAGCCTTTGGTTTAACTCCGTTTGTGAAGGGAAATTCAGACCAGTGTTCTCATCCAAGAAACACACTCTGTTTTAACGCAAGGAGCATGCTCTTCTTTCCAGCATCTCTAATACAGCAAGAAAAAAGAGCATGCCCACAAAAAAGGAACTGTGTTTCCTACTCATACGGATCATATCTAGTTGAACTCTGCTTATGAAACTGTAACAATCCACAGCATGTGTTACATAGATGCTCTTTAGTTAATAGTGAAAATCGTGTTGTGTTCATGAACTGTGTAAATTCATTTGAGCCAAAAAATCACTGGGTGTACCGGAAATGACTCTTGCTTATAAGAAGACACAGAACCTTTGTTTTAACTCCGCTTGTGAAGGAAAATTCAGACCAGTGTTGTCATCCATGAAACACCCTAAGTTTTAACTCAAGAAGCATCCTCTTATGTCCAGAGTCTGCAATACAGCAAGAAATATGAGCATGTCCAGAAAAAATGAACTGGGTTTCCTACTCATACGGACCATATCTACTTGAACTCTGATTATGAAACTGTAACAAACCACAGCGTCTCTTACACAGATGCTCCTTAGTTAATAGTGAAAAACGTGTTGGGTTCGTATACCGTGTAAATTCATTTGAGCCGAAAAATCACTGGATTTACCAGATATGAACTCTTGCTTGTAGGAAGACACAGAGACTTTGATTTAACTCCGTTTCTGAAGGAAAATTCAGACCAGTGTTCTCATCCATGAAACATACTCTGTTTTAACGGAAGAAGCATGCTCTTCTTTCCAATGTCTCCAATACAGCATGAAACTAGAGCATGCCCAGAAAAAATGAACTGTGTTTCCCACTCATAGGGACCATATCTACTTGAACTCTGATTATGAAACTGTAACAAATCACAGCATGTGTTACATAGATGGTCTCTAGTTAATAGTGAAAAACGTGTTGGGTTCATGAACTGTGTAAATTCATTTGACCTGAAAAACCCCTGGGTTTTCCGGAAATGAACTCTTTCATGTATTAAGACAGAGGCTTTGGTTTCACTCCTTTTGTGAAGGGAAATTCACCCCAGAGATCTCATCCATGAAACACACTGTGTTTTAACGCAAAGAGCATGCTCTTCTTTCCAGAGTCTGCAATACAGCAAGAAATATGAGCATGTCAAGAAAAAATGAACTGTGTTTCCTACTCATACGGACCATATCTACTTGAACTCTGATTATGAAACTGTAACAAACCACAGCATCTCTTACATAGATGCTCTTTAGTTAATAGTGAAAAACGTGTTGGGTTCATGAACTGTGTAAATTCATTTGAGCCGAAAAATCACTGGGTGTACCGGCAATGACTCTTCCTTATAAGAAGACACAGAGCCTTTGGTTTAACTCCGTTTGTGAAGGAAAATTCAGACCAGTGTTCTCATCCATGAAACACACTCTGTTTTAACGCAAGAAGCATCCACTTCTGTCCAGAGTCTGCAATACAGCAAGAAATATGAGCAAGGCAAGAAAAAATAAACTGTGTTTCCTACACATACGGACCATATCTACTTGAACTCTGTTTATGAAACTGTAACAAACCACAGCATATCTTACATAGAAGCTCTTTAGTTAATAGTGAAAATCGTGTTGGGTTCGTGAACTGTTTTAATTCATTTGAGCCGAAAAATCACTGGGTGTACCAATGACTCTTCCTTATAAGAAGACTCAGAGCCTTTGGTTTAACTCCGTTTCTGAAGGAAAATTCAGACCTCTGTTCTCATCCATGAAACACCCTCTGTTTTAACTCAAGAAGCATCCTCTTCTGTCCATAGTCTGCAATACAGCAAGAAATATGAGCATGTCCAGAAAAAATGAACTGGGTTTTATACTCATACGGACCATATCTACTTGAACTCTGATTATGAAACTGTAACAAACCACAGCGTCTCTTACATAGATGCTCTTTAGTTAATAGTGAAAAACGTGTTGGGTTCGTGAACTGTGTAAATTCATTTGAGCCGAAAATCACTGGGTTTACCGGATAAGAACTCTTGCTTGTAGGAAGACACAGAGACTTTGGTTTAACTCCGTTTCTGAAGGAAAATGGAGACCAGTGTTCTCATCCATGAAACATACTTTGTTTTAACGCAAGAAGCATGCTCTTCTGTCCAGAGTCTGCAATACATCAAGAAATATGAGCATGTCCAGAAAAAATGAACTGTGTTTCCTACTCATACAGACCATATCTACTTGAACTCTGATTATGAAACTGTAACAAACCACAGCATCTCTTACATCGATGCTCTTTAGTTAATAGTGAAAAACATGTTGGATTCGTGAACTGTGTAAATGATTTGAGCCTAAAAATCACTGTGTTTACCAGAAATGAACTCTTGATTGTAGGAAGACACAGAGACTTTTGTTTAAATCCGTTTCTGAATGAAAATTCAGACCAGTGTTCTCATCCATGAAACACACTCTGTTTTAAGGCAAGAAGCATCCTCTTCTTTCCAGAGTCTGCAATACAGCAAGAAACATGAGCATGCTGAGAAAAAAAGAACTGGGTTTCCTACTCATAAGGACCATATCTAGTTGAATCTGCTTATGAAACTGTAACAAACCACAGCATCTCTTACATAGATGCTCTTTAGTTAATAGTGAAAATCGTGATGGGTTCATGCCCTGTGTAAATTCATTTGAGCCGAAAATCCCCTGTGTTTACCGTAAATGAACTCTTGCTTGTATGAAGACACAGAGGCTTTGGTTTCACTCCGTTTGTGAAGGGAAATTCACACCAGAGATCTCATCCATGAAACACACTCTGTTTTAACGCAAGAAGCTTCCTCTTCTTTCGAGCGTCTTTAATACAGCAAGAAACATGAGCATGCCCAGAAAAAAAGAACAGTGTTTTCTACTCACAAGGACCATATCTAGTTGAATCTGCTTATGAAACTTTAAAAAACCACAGCATCTCTTACATAGATGCTATTTAGTTAATAGTGAAAATCGTGTTGTGTTCGTGAACTGTTTAAATTCATTTGAGCAGAAAAACCCCTGGGTTTACCGGAAATGAACTCTTGCTTGTATTAAGACACAGAGACTTTGGTTTAACTCCGTTTTTGAAGGGAAATTCAGACCAGTGTTCTCATCCATGAAGCATACTCTGTTTTAACGCAAGAAGCATCCTCTTCTTTCCAGCGTCTCTAATACAGCAAGGAACATGAGCATGCCCAGAAAAAATGAACTGGGTTTCCTACGCATAAGGACCATATGTACTTGAACTCTGATTATGAAACTGTTACAAACCACAGCAACTCTTACCTAGATGCTCTTTAGTTAATAGTGAAAAACATGTTGTATTCTTGATCTGTGTAAATTCATTTGAGCCGAAAAATCACTGCTTCTACCGGATGTGAACTCTTGCTTGTAGGAAGACACAGAGACTTTGGTTTAAATCCGTTTCTTAAGGAAAATTCAGACCAGTGTTCTCATCCATGAAACATACTCTGTTTAACGCAAGAAGCATCCTCTTCTTTCCAGCGTCTCTAATACAGCAAGAAACTTGAGCATGCCCAGAAAAAAAGAGCTGTGTTTCTTACTCATAAGGACCATATCTAGTTGAATCTGCTTATGAAACTGTAACAAACCACAGCATCTCTTACATAGATGCTCTTTAGTTAATAGTGAAAATCGTGTTGGGTTCGTGAACTGTGTAAATTCATTTGAGCCGAAATAATCACTGGGTTTACCGGAAATGAACTCTTGCTTTTAGGAAGACACAGAGGCTTTGGTTTAACTCCGTTTCTGAAGGAAAATTCAGACCAGTGTTCTCATCCATGAAACATACTCTGTTTCAACGCAAGATGCATCCTCTTCTGTCCAGAGTATGCAATACAGCAAGAAATATGAGCATGTCCAGAAAAAAAGAACTGTGTTTCCTACTCATACGGACCATATCTAGTTGAACTCTGCTTATGAAACTGTAACAAAACACACACATCTCTTACATAGATGCTCTTTAGTTAATAGTGAAAAACGTGTTGGCTTCGTGAACTGTAAATTCGTTTGAGCCAAAAAATCACTGGGTGCACAGGAAATTACTCTTGCTTATAAGAAGACAGAGAGCCTTTGGTTTAACTCCGTTTCAGAAGGAAAATTCAGACCAGTGTTCTCATGCATGAAACACCCTCTGTTTTAAGGCAAGAAGTATCCTCTTCTGTCCAGAGTCTGCAATACAGCAAGAAATATGAGCATGTCAGGAAAAATTAACTGTGTTTCCTACTCATACGGACCATATCAACTTAAACTCTGATTATGAAACTGTAACAAACCAAAGCATCTCTTACATAGATGCTCTTTAGTTAATAGTGAAATTCGTTTTGGGTTCGTGATCTGTGTAAATTCATTTGAGCCGAAATATCACTGGGTGTACCGGAAATGACTCTTGCTTATAAAAAGACACAAAGCCTTTGATTTAACTCTGTTTCTGAAGGAAAATACAGACCAGTGTTCTCATCCATGAAACACCCTCTGATTCAACGAAAGCAGCATCCTCTTCTGTCCAGAGTCTGCAATACAGCAAGAAATATGGGTATGTCCAGAAAAAATGAACTGGGTTTCCTACTCATACGGACCATATGTACTTGAACTCTGATTATGAAAGTATAACAAACCAAAGCATCTCTTACATAGATGCTCTTTAGTTAATAGTGAAAAACATGTTGGATTCGTGAACTGTGTAAATTCATTTGAGCCTAAAAATCACTGGGTTTACCGGATATGAACTCTTGCTTGTAGGAAGACACAGAGATTTTGTTTTAACTCAGTTTCTGAAGGAAAATTCAGACCAGTGTTCTCAGCCATGAAACAAACTCTGTTTTAACGCAAGAAGCATGCTCTTCGTTCCAGCATCTCTAATACAGCAAGAAACATGAGCATGCCCAGAAAAAAAGAACTGTGTTTCCTGCTCATACGGACCATATCTAGTTGAACTCTGCTTATGAAACTGTAACAAACAACAGCATGTGTTACATAGATGCTCTTTAGTTAACAGTGAAAAACGAGTGGGGTTCATGAACTGTGTAAATTCATTTTAGCAGAAAAACCCCTGGGTTTACCGGAAATGAACTCTTGCATGTAGGAAGACACAGAGGCTTTGGTTTCACTCCGTTTGTGAAGGGAAATTTACACCAGAGATCTCATCCATGAAACACCCTCTGTTTTAACGCAAAGAGGATGCTCTTCTTTCCAGCGTCTCTAATACAGCAAGAAACATGAGCATGCCCAGAAAAAAAGAATTGTGTTTCCTACTCATACAGACCATATCTAGTTAAACTCTGCTTATGAAACTGAAACAAACCACAACATGTTTTACATAGATGCTCTTTAGTTAATAGTGAAAATCGTGTTGGGTGCGTGAACTGTGTAAATTCATTTCAGCCAAAAACCCCTGGGTGTACCGGAAATGACTCTTGCTTATAGGAAGACACAGAGCCTTTTGTTTAACTCCGTTTCTGAAGGAAAATTCAGACCAGTGTTCTCATCCATCAAACACCCTCTTTTTTAACGCAAGAAGCATCCTCTTCTGTCAGGAGTCTGCAATACAGCAAGAAATATGAGCATGTCCAGAAAAAATGATCTGTGTTTCCTACTCATACGGACCATATCTACTTGAACTCTGATTATGAAACTGTAACAAACCCCAGCATCTCTTACATAGATGCTCATTAATTAATAGTGAAAAACATGTTGGATTCGTGAACTGTGTAAATGCATTTGAGCCGAAAAATCACTGGGTTTACCGGAAATGAACTCTTGCTTGTAGGAAGACACAGAGTATTTTGTTTAACTCCGTTTCTGAAGGAAAATTCAGAACAGTGTTCTCTTCCATGAAACACCCTCTGTTTCAACGCAAGATGCATCCTCTTCTGTCCAGAGTCTGCAATACAGCAAGAAATATGATCATGTCCAGAAAAAAAGAACTGTGTTTCCTACTCATACGGACCATATCTAGTTGAACTCTGCTTATGAAACTGTAACAAACCACAGCAAGTGTTACAAAGATGCTCTTTAGTTAATAGTGAAAAACGTGTTGGGTTCATGAACTGTGTAAATTCATTTGAGCCGAAAAACCCCTGGGTTTACCGGAAATGAACTCTTGCTTGTATTAAGACACAGAGGCTTTGGTTTCACTCTGTTTGTGCATGGAAATTCACACCAGAGTTCTCATCCATGAAACACACTGTGTTTTAACGCAAAGAGCATGCTCTTCTTTCCAGCGACTCTAATACAGCAAGAAACATGAGCATGACCAGAAAAAAAAAAAACTGTGTTTCCTACTCATGCGGACCATATCTAGTTGAACTCTGCTTATGAAACTGCAACAAACCACAGCATGCGTTACATAGATGCTCTTTAGTTAATAGTGAAAATCGTGTTGGTTTCATGAACTGTGTAAATTCATTTGAACCGAAAAATCACTGGGTGTACCAGAAATGACTCCTGCTTATAAGAAGACACAGAGGCTTTGGTTTAACTCTGTTTCTGAAGGAAAATTCAGACCAGTGTTCTCATCCATGAAACACCCTCTGTTTTAACGCAAGAAGCATGCTCTTCTGTCCAGAGTCTGCAATACAGCAAGAAATATGAGCATGTCCAGAAAAAATTAACTGTGTTTCCTACTCATACGGACCATATATACTTGAACTCTGCTTATGAAACTGTAACAAACCACAGGATGTGTTACATAGATGGTCTTTAGTTAATAGTGAAAAACGTGTTGGGTTCATGAACTGTGTAAATTCATTTGACGCTAAAAATCACTGGGTTTACCGGAAATGAACTCTTGCTTGTAGGAAGACACAGAGACTTTGGTTTAACTCCGTTTCTGAAGGAAAATTCAGACCAGTGTTCTCTTCCATGAAACATACACTGTTTTAACGCAAGAAGCAAGCTCTTCTTTCCAGCGTCTCCAATAAAGCAGGAAACATGAGCATGCCCAGCAAAAAAGAATTGTGTTTCCTATTCATACGGACCATATCTAGTTGAACTCTGCTTATGAAACTGTAACAAAACTCAGCATGTGTTACATAGATGCTCTTCTGTTAATAGTGAAAAACATGTTGGGTTCATGAACTGTGTAAATTCATTTGAGCCGAAAAACCCCTGGGTTTACCGGAAATGAACTCTTGCTTGTAGGAAGACACAGAGGCTTTGGTTGAACTCCATTTGTGAAGGGAAATTCACACGAGAGATCTCATCCATGAAACACACTCTGTTTTAAGGCAAGAAGCAACCTCTTCTCTCCAGACTCTGCAATACAGCAAGAAATATGAGCATGTCAGGAAAAATTAACTGTGTTTCCTACTCATACGGACCATATAAACTTGAACTCTGATTATGAAACTGTAACAAACCAAAGCATCTCTTACATAGATGCTCTTTAGTTAATAGTGCAAATCGTGTTGGGTTCGTGATCTGTGTAAATTCATTTGAGCCGAAATATCACTGGGTGTACCGGAAATGACTCTTGCTTATAAAAAGACACAAAGCCTTTGATTTAACTCCGTTTCTGAAGGAAAATTCAGACCAGTGTTCTCATCCATGAAACACCCTCTGTTTTAACGAAAGCAGCATCCTCTTCTGTCCAGAGTCTGCAATACAGCAAGAAATATGAGCATGTCCAGAAAAAATGAACTGGGTTTCCTACTCATACGGACCATATGTACTTGAACTCTGATTATGAAACTATAACAAACCACAGCATCTCTTCCATAGATGCTCTTTAGTTAATAGTGAAAAACATGTTGGATTCGTGAACTGTGTAAATTCATTTGAGCCTAAAAATCACTGGGTTTACCGGATATGAACTCTTGCTTGTAGGAAGACACAGAGATTTTTGTTTAACTCCGTTTCTGAAGGAAAATTCAGACCAGTGTTCTCTTCCATGAAACACCCTCTGTTTCAACGCAAGATGCATCCTCTTCTGTCCAGAGTCTGCAATACAGCAAGAAATATGAGCATGTCCAGAAAAAAAGAACTGTGTTTCCTACTCATACGGACCATATCTAGTTGAACTCTGCTTATGAAACTGTAACAAACCACAGCATGTGTTACATAGATGCTCTTTAGTTAATAGTGAAAAACATGTTGGGTTCCATAACTGTGTAAATTCATTTGAGCCGAAAAAACCCTGGGTTTACCGGAAATGAACTCTTGCTTGTATTAAGACACAGAGGCTTTGGTTTCACTCCGTTTGTGCAGGGAAATTCACACCAGAGTCCTCATCCATGAAACAAAGTCTGTTTTAACGCAAAGAGCATGCTCTTCTTTCCAGCGACTCTAATACAGCAAGAAACATGAGCATGACCAGAAAAAAAGAACTGTGTTTCCTACTCATGCGGACCATATCTAGTTGAACTCTGCTTATGAAACTGCAACAAACCACAGCATGTGTTACATAGATGCTCTTTAGTTAATAGTGAAAATCGTGTTGGTTTCATGAACTGTGTAAATTCATTTGAACCGAAAAATCACTGGGTGTACCGGAAATGACTCTTGCTTATAAGAAGACACAGAGGCTTTGCTTTAACTCCGTTTCTGAAGGAAAATTCAGACCAGTGTTCTCATCCATGAAACACCCTCTGTTTTAACGCAAGAAGCATGCTCTTCTGTCCAGAGTCTGCAATACAGCAAGAAATATGAGCATGTCCAGAAAAAATGAACTGTGTTTCCTACTCATACGGACCATATGTACTTGAACTCTGATTATGAAACTGTAACAAACCACACGCATCTCTTACATAGATTCTCTTTAGTTAATAGTGAAAAACGTGTTTTGTTCGTGAACTGTAAATTCGTTTGAGCCAAAAAATCACTGGGTTTACCGGATATGAACTCTTGCTTGTAGGAAGACACAGAGGCTTTGGTTTAACTCCTTTTGTGAAGGGAAATTCAGACCAGTGTTCTCATCCATGAAACACCCCCTGTTTTAATGCAAGAAGCGTGCTCTTCTGTACAGAGTCTGCAATACAGCAAGAAATATGAGCATGTCCAGAAAAAAGGAACTGTGTTTCCTACTCATACAGACCATATGTACTTGAACTCTGATTATGAAACTGTAACAAACCACACGCATCTCTTACATAGATGCTCTTAATTAATAGTGAAAAACGTGTTGGGTTCATGAACTGTAAATTCGTTTGAGCCAAAAAATCACTGGGTTTACCGGATATGAACTCTTGCTTGTAGGAAGTCACAGAGGCTTTGGTTTAACTCCTTTTCTGAAGGGAAATTCAGACCAGTGTTCTCATCCATGAAACACCCTCTGTTTCAACGCAAGATGCATCCTCTTCTGTCCAGAGTCTGCAATACACAAGAAATATGAGCATGTCCAGAAAAAAAGAACTGTGTTTCCTACTCATACGGACCATATCTAGTTGAACTCTGCTTATGAAACTGTAACAAACCACAGCAAGTGTTACAAAGATGCTCTTTAGTTAATAGTGAAAAAGCTGTTGGGTTCATGAACTGTGTAAATTCATTTCAGCCAAAAACCCCTGGGTTTACCGAAAATGAACTCTTGCTTGTATTAAGACACAGAGGCTTTGGTTTCACTCCGTTTGTGCAGGGAAATTCACACCAGAGTTCTCATCCATGAAACAAAGTCTGTTTTATCGCAAAGAGCATGCTCTTCTTTCCAGCGACTCTAATACAGCAAGAAACATGAGCATGACCAGAAAAAAAGAACTGTGTTTCCTAATCATGCGGACCATATCTAGTTGAACTCTGCTTATGAAACTGCAACAAACCACAGCATGTGTTACATAGATGCTCTTTAGTTAATAGTGAAAATCGTGTTGGTTTCATGAACTGTGTAAATTCATTTGAACCGAAAAATCACTGGGTGTACCGGAAATGACTCTTGCTTATAAGAAGACACAGAGGCTTTGCTTTAACTCCGTTTCTGAAGGAAAATTCAGACCAGTGTTCTCATCCATGAAACACCCTCTGTTTTAACGCAAGAAGCATGCTCTTCTGTCCAGAGTCTGCAATACAGCAAGAAATATGAGCATGTAGAGAAAAAATGAACTGGGTTTCCTACTCATACAGACCATATGTACTTGAACTCTGATTATGAAACTGTAACAAACCACACGCATCTCTTACATAGATGCTCTTTAGTTAATAGTGAAAAACGTGTTTTGTTCGTGAACTGTAAATTCGTTTGAGCCAAAAAATCACTGGGTTTACCGGATATGAACTCTTGCTTGTAGGAAGACACAGAGGCTTTGGTTTAACTCCTTTTGTGAAGGGAAATTCAGACCAGTGTTCTCATCCATGAAACACCCCCTGTTTTAATGCAAGAAGCGTGCTCTTCTGTCCAGAGTCTGCAATACAGCAAGAAATATGAGCATGTCCAGAAAAAATGAACTGGGATTCCTACTCATACAGACCATATGTACTTGAACTCTGATTATGAAACTGTAACAAACCACACGCATCTCTTACATAGATGCTCTTTAGTTAATAGTGAAAAACGTGTTGGGTTCGTGAACTGTAAATTCGTTTGAGCCAAAAAATCACTGGGTTTACCGGATATGAACTCTTGCTTGTAGGAAGTCACAGAGGCTTTGGTTTAACTCCTTTTCTGAAGGGAAATTCAGACCAGTGTTCTCATCCATGAAACACCCTCTGTTTCAACGCAAGATGCATCCTCTTCTGTCCAGAGTCTGCAATACAGCAAGAAATATGAGCATGTCCAGAAAAAAAGAACTGTGTTTCCTACTCATACGGACCATATCTAGTTGAACTCTGCTTATGAAACTGTAACAAACCACAGCAAGTGTTACAAAGATGCTCTTTAGTTAATAGTGAAAAAGGTGTTGGGTTCATGAACTGTGTAAATTCATTTGAGCCGAAAAACCCCTGGGTTTACCGGAAATGAACTCTTGCTTGTATTAAGACACAGAGGCTTTGATTTCACTCCGTTTGTGCAGGGAAATTCACACCAGAGTTCTCATCCATGAAACAAAGTCTGTTTTAACGCAAAGAGCATGCTCTTCTTTCCAGCGACTCTAATACAGCAAGAAACATGAGCATGACCAGAAAAACAGAACTGTGTTTCCTACTCATGCGGACCATATCTAGTTGAACTCTGCTTATGAAACTGCAACAAACCACAGCATGTGTTACATAGATGCTCTTTAGTTAATAGTGAAAATCGTGTTGGTTTCATGAACTGTGTAAATTCATTTGAACCGAAAAATCACTGGGTGTACCGGAAATGACTCTTGCTTATAAGAAGACACAGAGGCTTTGCTTTAACTCCGTTTCTGAAGGAAAATTCAGACCAGTGTTCTCATCCATGAAACACCCTCTGTTTTAACGCAAGAAGCATGCTCTTCTGTCCAGAGTCTGCAATACAGCAAGAAATATGAGCATGTCCAGAAAAAATGAACTGTGTTTCCTACTCATACGGACCATATGTACTTGAACTCTGATTATGAAACTGTAACAAACCACACGCATCTCTTACATAGATGCTCTTTAGTTAATAGTGAAAAACGTGTTGGGTTCGTGAACTGTAAATTCGTTTGAGCCAAAAAATCACTGGGTTTACCAGATATGAACTCTTGCTTGTAGGAAGACACAGAGGCTTTGGTTTAACTCCATTTGTGAAGGGAAATTCAGACCAGTGTTCTCATCCATGAAACACCCTCTGTTTCAACGCAAGATGCATCCTCTTCTGTCCAGAGTCTGCAATACAGCAAGAAATATGAGCATGTCCAGAAAAAAAAAACTGTGTTTCCTAGTCATATGGACCTTATCTAGTTGAACTCTGCTTATGAAACTGTAACAAACCACAGGATGTGTTACATAGATGGTCTTTAGTTAATATTGAAAAACGTGTTGGGTTCAAGGACTGTGTAAATTCATTTGACGCTAAAAATCACTGGGTTTACCAGAAATGAACTCTTGCTTGTAGGAAGACACAGAGACTTTGGTTTAACTCCGTTTCTGAAGGAAAATTCAGACCAGTGTTCTCTTCCATGAAACATACACTGTTTTAAAGCAAGAAGCATGCTCTTCTTTCCAGCGTCTCCAATAAAGCAGGAAACATGAGCATGCCCAGCAAAAAAGAACTGTGTTTCCTATTCATACGGACCATATCTAGTTGAACTCTGCTTATGAAACTGTAACAAAACTCAGCATGTGTTATATAGATGCTCTTCAGTTAATAGTGAAAAACATGATGGGTTCATGAACTGTGTAAATTCATTTGAGCTGAAAAACTCCTGGGTTTACCGGAAATGAACTCTTGCTTGTAGGAAGACACAGAGGCTTTGGTTTCACTCCATTTGTGAAGGGAAATTCACAGGAGAGATCTCATCCATGAAACACACTCTGTTTTAACACAAAGAGCATGCTCTTCTTTCCAGCGTCTCTAATACAGCAAGAAACATGAGCATGCCCAGAAAAGAGAACTGTGTTTCGTACTCATACGGATCATATCTAGTTGAACTCTGCTTATGAAACTGTAACAAACCACAGCATGTGTTACATAGATGCTCTTTAGTTAATAGTGAAAATCGTGTTTTGTTCGTGAACTGTGTAAATTCATTTGAGGCGAAAAATCACTGGGTGCACAGGAAATTACTCTTGCTTATAAGAAGGCACAGAGCCTTTGGTTTAACTCCGTTTCTGAAGGAAAATTCAGACCAGTGTTCTCATGCATGAAACACCCTCTGTTTTAAGGCAAGAAGTATCCTCTTCTGTCCAGAGTCTACAATACAGCAAGAAATATGAGCATGTCAGGAAAAATTAACTGTGTTTTCTATTCATACGGACCATATCAACTTGAACTCTGATTATGAAACTGTAACAAACCAAAGCATCTCTTAAATAGATGCTCTTTAGTTAATAGTGAAAATCGTTTTGGGTTCGTGATCTGTGTAAATTCATTTGAGCCGAAATATCACTGTGTGGACCGGAAATGACTCTTGCTTATAAAAAGACACAAAGCCTTTGATTTAACTCTGTTTCTGAAGGAAAATACAGACCAGTGTTCTCATCCATGAAACACCCTCTGTTTTAACGAAAGCAGCATCCTCTTCTGTCCAGAGTCTGCAATACAGCAAGAAATATGAGCATGTCCAGAAAAAATGAACTGGGTTTCCTACTCATACGGACCATATGTACTTGAACTCTGATTATGAAACTTTAACAAACCACAGCATCTCTTACATAGATGCTCTTTAGTTAATAGTGAAAAACATGTTGGATTCGTGAACTGTGCAAATTCATTTGAGCCTAAAAATCACTGGGTTTACCGGATATGAACTCTTGCTTGTAGGAAGACACAGAGATTTTGGTTTAACTCCGTTTCTGAAGGAAAATTCAGACCAGTGTTCTCTTCCATGAAACACCCTCTGTTTCAACGCAAGATGCATCCTCTTCTGTCCAGAGTCTGCAATACAGCAAGAAATTTGAGCATGTCCAGAAAAAAAGTACTGTGTTTCCTACTCATACGGACCATATCTAGTTGAACTCTGCTTATGAAACTGTAACAAACCACAGCAAGTGTTACAAAGATGCTCTTTAGTTAATAGTGGAAAACGTGTTGGGTTCATGAACTGTGTAAATTCATTTGAGCCGAAAAACCCCTGGGTTTACCGGAAATGAACTCTTGCTTGTATTAAGACACAGAGGCTTTGGTTTCACTCCGTTTGTGCAGGGAAATTCACACCAGAGTCCTCATCCATGAAACAAAGTCTGTTTTAACGCAAAGAGCATGCTCTTCTTTCCAGCGACTCTAATACAGCAAGAAACATGAGCATGACCAGAAAAAAAGAACTGTGTTTCCTACTCATGCGGACCATATCTAGTTGAACTCTGCTTATGAAACTGCAACAAACCACAGCATGTGTTACATAGATGCTCTTTAGTTAATAGTGAAAATCGTGTTGGTTTCATGAACTGTGTAAATTCATTTGAACCGAAAAATCACTGGGTGTACCGGAAATGACTCTTGCTTATAAGAAGACACAGAGGCTTTGCTTTAACTCCGTTTCTGAAGGAAAATTCAGACCAGTGTTCTCATCCATGAAACACCCTCTGTTTTAACGCAAGAAGCATGCTCTTCTGTCCAGAGTCTGCAATACAGCAAGAAATATGAGCATGTAGAGAAAAAATGAACTGGGTTTCCTACTCATACGGACCATATGTACTTGAACTCTGATTATGAAACTGTAACAAACCACACGCATCTCTTACATAGATGCTCTTTAGTTAATAGTGAAAAACGTGTTTTGTACGTGAACTGTAAATTCGTTTGAGCCGAAAAACCCCTGGGTTTACCGGAAATGAACTCTTGCTTGTAGGAAGACACAGAGACTTTGGTTTAACTCCGTTTCTGAAGGAAAATTCAGACCAGTGTTCTCTTCCATGAAACATACACTGTTTTAAAGCAAGAAGCATGCTCTTCTTTCCAGCGTCTCCAATAAAGCAGGAAACATGAGCATGCCCAGCAAAAAAGAACTGTGTTTCCTACTCATACGGACCATATCTAGTTGAACTCTGCTTATGAAACTGTAACAAACCACAGCAAGTGTTACAAAGATGCTCTTTAGTTAATAGTGAAAAACGTGTTGGGTTCATGAACTGTGTAAATTCATTTGAGCCGAAAAACCCCTGGGTTTACCGGAAATGAACTCTTGCTTGTATTAAGACACAGAGGCTTTGGTTTCACTCTGTTTGTGCAGGGAAATTCACACCAGAGTTCTCATCCATGAAACACACTCTGTTTTAACGCAAAGAGCATGCTCTTCTTTCCAGCGACTCTAATACAGCAAGAAACATGAGCATGACCAGAAAAAAAGAACTGTGTTTCCTACTCATGCGGACCATATCTAGTTGAACTCTGCTTATGAAACTGCAACAAACCACAGCATGTGTTACATAGATGCTCTTTAGTTAATAGTGAAAATCGTGTTGGTTTCATGAACTGTGTAAATTCATTTGAACCGAAAAATCACTGGGTGTACCGGAAATGACTCTTGCTTATAAGAAGACACAGAGGCTTTGCTTTAACTCCGTTTCTGAAGGAAAATTCAGACCAGTGTTCTCATCCATGAAACACCCTCTGTTTTAACGCAAGAAGCATGCTCTTCTGTCCAGAGTCTGTAATACAGCAAGAAATATGAGCATGTCCAGAAAAAATGAACTGGGTTTCCTACTCATACGGACCATATGTACTTGAACTCTGATTATGAAACTGTAACAAACCACAGCATGTGTTACATAGATGCTCTTTAGTTAATAGTGAAAAACATGTTGGATTCGTGAACTGTGTAAATTCATTTGAGCCTAAAAATCACTGGGTTTACCGGATATGAACTCTTGCTTGTAGGAAGACACAGAGATTTTGGTTTAACTCCGTTTCTGAAGGAAAATTCAGACCAGTGTTCTCTTCCATGAAACACCCTCTGTTTCAACGCAAGATGCATCCTCTTCTGTCCAGAGTCTGCAATACAGCAAGAAATATGAGCATGTCCAGAAAAAAAGTACTGTTTTTCCTACTCATACGGACCATATCTAGTTGAACTCTGCTTATGAAACTGTAACAAACCACAGCATGTGTTACATAGATGCTCTTTAGTTAATAGTGAAAAACATGTTGGGTTCCATAACTGTGTAAATTCATTTGAGCCGAAAAACCCCTGGGTTTACCGGAAATGAACTCTTGCTTGTATTAAGACACAGAGGCTTTGGTTTCACTCCGTTTGTGCAGGGAAATTCACACCAGAGTCCTTATCCATGAAACAAAGTCTGTTTTAACGCAAAGAGCATGCTCTTCTTTCCAGCGACTCTAATACAGCAAGAAACATGAGCATGACCAGAAAAAAAGAACTGTGTTTCCTACAAATGCGGAACATATCTAGTTGAACTCTGCTTATGAAACTGCAACAAACCACAGCATGTGTTACATACATGCTCTTTAGTTAATAGTGAAAATCGTGTTGGTTTCATGAACTGTGTAAATTCATTTGAACCGAAAAATCACTGGGTGTACCGGAAATGACTCTTGCTTATAAGAAGACACAGAGGCTTTGCTTTAACTCTGTTTCTGAAGGAAAATTCAGACCAGTGTTCTCATCCATGAAACACCCTCTGTTTTAACGCAAGAAGCATGCTCTTCTGTCCAGAGTCTGCAATACAGCAAGAAATATGAGCATGTCCAGAAAAAATGAACTGTGTTTCCTACTCATACAGACCATATGTACTTGAACTCTGATTATGAAACTGTAACAAACCACACGCATCTCTTACATAGATTCTCTTTAGTTAATAGTGAAAAACGTGTTTTGTTCGTGAATGTAAATTCGTTTGAGCCAAAAAATCACTGGGTTTACCGGATATGAACTCTTGCTTGTAGGAAGACACAGAGGCTTTGGTTTAACTCCTTTTGTGAAGGGAAATTCAGACCAGTGTTCTCATCCATGAAACACTCCCTGTTTTAATGCAAGAAGCGTGCTCTTCTGTCCAGAGTCTGCAATACAGCAAGAAATATGAGCATGTCCAGAAAAAATGAACTGGGTTTCCTACTCATACAGACAATATGTACTTGAACTCTGATTATGAAACTGTAACAAACCACACGCATCTCTTACATAGATGCTCTTTAGTTAATAGTGAAAAACGTGTTGGGTTCGTGAACTGTAAATTCGTTTGAGCCAAAAAATCACTGGGTTTACCGGATATGAACTCTTGCTTGTAGGAAGTCACAGAGGCTTTGGTTTAACTCCTTTTCTGAAGGGAAATTCAGACCAGTGTTCTCATCCATGAAACACCCTCTGTTTCAACGCAAGATGCATCCTCTTCTGTCCAGAGTCTGCAATACAGCAAGAAATATGAGCATGTCCAGAAAAAAAGAACTGTGTTTCCTACTCATACGGACCATATCTAGTTGAACTCTGCTTATGAAACTGTAACAAACCACAGCAAGTGTTACAAAGATGCTCTTTAGTTAATAGTGAAAAAGGTGTTGGGTTCATGAACTGTGTAAATTCATTTGAGCCGAAAAACCCCTGGGTTTACCGGAAATGAACTCTTGCTTGTAGGAAGACACAGAGACTTTGGTTTAACTCCGTTTCTGAAGGAAAATTCAGACCAGTGTTCTCTTCCATGAAACATACACTGTTTTAAAGCAAGAAGCATGCTCTTCTTTCCAGCGTCTCCAATAAAGCAGGAAACATGAGCATGCCCAGCAAAAAAGAACTGTGTTTCCTATTCATACGGACCATATCTAGTTGAACTCTGTTTATGAAACTGTAACAAAACTCAGCATGTGTTATATAGATGCTCTTCAGTTAATAGTGAAAAACATGATGGGTTCATGAACTGTGTAAATTCATTTGAGCTGAAAAACTCCTGGGTTTACCGGAAATGAACTCTTGCTTGTAGGAAGACACAGAGGCTTTGGTTTCACTCCATTTGTGAAGGGAAATTCACACGAGAGATCTCATCCATGAAACACACTCTGTTTTAACACAAAGAGCATGCTCTTCTTTCCAGCGTCTCTAATACAGCAAGAAACATGAGCATGCCCAGAAAAGAGAACTGTGTTTCGTACTCATACGGATCATATCTAGTTGAACTCTGCTTATGAAACTGTAACAAACCACAGCATGTGTTACATAGATGCTCTTTAGTTAATAGTGAAAATCGTGTTTTGTTCGTGAACTGTGTAAATTCATTTGAGGCGAAAAATCACTGGGTGCACAGGAAATTACTCTTGCTTATAAGAAGGCACAGAGCCTTTGGTTTAACTCCGTTTCTGAAGGAAAATTCAGACCAGTGTTCTCATGCATGAAACACCCTCTGTTTTAAGGCAAGAAGTATCCTCTTCTGTCCAGAGTCTGCAATACAGCAAGAAATATGAGCATGTCAGGAAAAATTAACTGTGTTTCCTATTCATACGGACCATATCAACTTGAACTCTGATTATGAAACTGTAACAAACCAAAGCATCTCTTAAATAGATGCTCTTTAGTTAATAGTGAAATTCGTTTTGGGTTCGTGATCTGTGTAAATTCATTTGAGCCGAAATATCACTGGGTGTACCAGAAATGACTCTTGCTTATAAAAAGACACAAAGCCTTTGATTTAACTCTGTTTCTGAAGGAAAATACAGACCAGTGTTCTCATCCATGAAACACCCTCTGTTTTAACGAAAGCAGCATCCTCTTCTGTCCAGAGTCTGCAATACAGCAAGAAATATGAGCATGTCCAGAAAAAATGAACTGGGTTTCCTACTCATACGGACCATATGTACTTGAACTCTGATTATGAAACTATAACAAACCACAGCATCTCTTCCATAGATGCTCTTTAGTTAATAGTGAAAAACATGTTGGATTCGTGAACTGTGTAAATTCATTTGAGCCTAAAAATCACTGGGTTTACCGGATATGAACTCTTGCTTGTAGGAAGACACAGAGATTTTTGTTTAACTCCGTTTCTGAAGGAAAATTCAGACCAGTGTTCTCTTCCATGAAACACCCTCTGTTTCAACGCAAGATGCATCCTCTTCTGTCCAGAGTCTGCAATACAGCAAGAAATATGAGCATGTCCAGAAAAAAAGAACTGTGTTTCCTACTCATACGGACCATATCTAGTTGAACTCTGCTTATGAAACTGTAACAAACCACAGCAAGTGTTACAAAGATGCTCTTTAGTTAATAGTGAAAAACGTGTTGGGTTCATGAACTGTGTAAATTCATTTGAGCCGAAAAACCCCTGGGTTTACCGGAAATGAACTCTTGCTTGTATTAAGACACAGAGGCTTTGGTTTCACTCTGTTTGTGCAGGGAAATTCACACCAGAGTTCTCATCCATGAAACACACTCTGTTTTAACGCAAAGAGCATGCTCTTCTTTACAGCGACTCTAATACAGCAAGAAACATGAGCATGACCAGAAAAAAAGAACTGTGTTTCCTACTCATGCGGACCATATCTAGTTGAACTCTGCTTATGAAACTGCAACAAACCACAGCATGTGTTACATAGATGCTCTTTAGTTAATAGTGAAAATCGTGTTGGTTTCATGAACTGTGTAAATTCATTTGAACCAAAAAATCACTGGGTGTACCGGAAATGACTCTTGCTTATAAGAAGACACAGAGGCTTTGCTTTAACTCCGTTTCTGAAGGAAAATTCAGACCAGTGTTCTCATCCATGAAACACCCTCTGTTTTAACGCAAGAAGCATGCTCTTCTGTCCAGAGTCTGTAATACAGCAAGAAATATGAGCATGTCCAGAAAAAATGAACTGGGTTTCCTACTCATACGGACCATATGTACTTGAACTCTGATTATGAAACTGTAACAAACCACACGCATCTCTTACATAGATGCTCTTTAGTTAATAGTGAAAAACGTGTTGGGTTCGTGAACTGTAAATTCGTTTGAGCCAAAAAATCACTGGGTTTACCAGATATGAACTCTTGCTTGTAGGAAGACACAGAGGCTTTGGTTTAACTCCTTTTGTGAAGGGAAATTCAGACCAGTGTTCTCATCCATGAAACACCCTCTGTTTCAACGCAAGATGCATCCTCTTCTGTCCAGAATCTGCAATACAGCAAGAAATATGAGCATGTCCAGAAAAAAAAAACTGTGTTTCCTAGTCATATGGACCTTATCTAGTTGAACTCTGCTTATGAAACTGTAACAAACCACAGGATGTGTTACATAGATGGTCTTTAGTTAATAGTGAAAAACGTGTTGGGTTCATGAACTGTGTAAATTCATTTGACGCTAAAAATCACTGGCTTTACCGGAAATGAACTCTTGCTTGTAGGAAGACACAGAGACTTTGGTTTAACTCCGTTTCTGAAGGAAAATTCAGACCAGTGTTCTCTTCCATGAAACATACACTGTTTTAAAGCAAGAAGCATGCTCTTCTTTCCAGCGTCTCCAATAAAGCAGGAAACATGAGCATGCCCAGCAAAAAAGAACTGTGTTTCCTATTCATACGGACCATATCTAGTTGAACTCTGCTTATGAAACTGTAACAAAACTCAGCATGTGTTATATAGATGCTCTTCAGTTAATAGTGAAAAACATGATGGGTTCATGAACTGTGTAAATTCATTTGAGCTGAAAAACTCCTGGGTTTACCGGAAATGAACTCTTGCTTGTAGGAAGACACAGAGGCTTTGGTTTCACTCCATTTGTGAAGGGAAATTCACACGAGAGATCTCATCCATGAAACACACTCTGTTTTAACACAAAGAGCATGCTCTTCTTTCCAGCGTCTCTAATACAGCAAGAAACATGAGCATGCCCAGAAAAGAGAACTGTGTTTCGTACTCATACGGATCATATCTAGTTGAACTCTGCTTATGAAACTGTAACAAACCACAGCATGTGTTACATAGATGCTCTTTAGTTAATAGTGAAAATCGTGTTTTGTTCGTGAACTGTGTAAATTCATTTGAGGCGAAAAATCACTGGGTGCACAGGAAATTACTCTTGCTTATAAGAAGGCACAGAGCCTTTGGTTTAACTCCGTTTCTGAAGGAAAATTCAGACCAGTGTTCTCATGCATGAAACACCCTCTGTTTTAAGGCAAGAAGTATCCTCTTCTGTCCAGAGTCTGCAATACAGCAAGAAATATGAGCATGTCAGGAAAAATTAACTGTGTTTCCTATTCATACGGACCATATCAACTTGAACTCTGATTATGAAACTGTAACAAACCAAAACATCTCTTAAATAGATGCTCTTTAGTTAATAGTGAAATTCGTTTTGGGTTTGTGATCTGTGTAAATTCATTTGAGCCGAAATATCACTGGGTGTACCAGAAATGACTCTTGCTTATAAAAAGACACAAAGCCTTTGATTTAACTCTGTTTCTGAAGGAAAATACAGACCAGTGTTCTCATCCATGAAACACCCTCTGTTTTAACGAAAGCAGCATCCTCTTCTGTCCAGAGTCTGCAATACAGCAAGAAATATGAGCATGTCCAGAAAAAATGAACTGGGTTTCCTACTCATACGGACCATATGTACTTGAACTCTGATTATGAAACTATAACAAACCACAGCATCTCTTCCATAGATGCTCTTTAGTTAATAGTGAAAAACATGTTGGATTCGTGAACTGTGTAAATTCATTTGAGCCTAAAAATCACTGGGTTTACCGGATATGAACTCTTGCTTGTAGGAAGACACAGAGATTTTGGTTTAACTCCGTTTCTGAAGGAAAATTCAGACCAGTGTTCTCTTCCATGAAACACCCTCTGTTTCAACGCAAGATGCATCCTCTTCTGTCCAGAGTCTGCAATACAGCAAGAAATATGAGCATGTCCAGAAAAAAAGAACTGTGTTTCCTACTCATACGGACCATATCTAGTTGAACTCTGCTTATGAAACTGTAACAAACCACAGCAAGTGTTACAAAGATGCTCTTTAGTTAATAGTGAAAAACGTGTTGGGTTCATGAACTGTGTAAATTCATTTGAGCCGAAAAACCCCTGGGTTTACCGGAAATGAACTCTTGCTTGTATTAAGACACAGAGGCTTTGGTTTCACTCTGTTTGTGCAGGGAAATTCACACCAGAGTTCTCATCCATGAAACACACTCTGTTTTAACGCAAAGAGCATGCTCTTCTTTCCAGCGACTCTAATACAGCAAGAAACATGAGCATGACCAGAAAAAAAGAACTGTGTTTCCTACTCATGCGGTCCATATCTAGTTGAACTCTGCTTATGAAACTGCAACAAACCACAGCATGTGTTACATAGATGCTCTTTAGTTAATAGTGAAAATCGTGTTGGTTTCATGAACTGTGTAAATTCATTTGAACCGAAAAATCACTGGGTGTACCGGAAATGACTCTTGCTTATAAGAAGACACAGAGGCTTTGCTTTAACTCCGTTTCTGAAGGAAAATTCAGACCAGTGTTCTCATCCATGAAACACCCTCTGTTTTAACGCAAGAAGCATGCTCTTCTGTCCAGAGTCTGTAATACAGCAAGAAATATGAGCATGTCCAGAAAAAATGAACTGTGTTTCCTACTCATACAGACCATATGTACTTGAACTCTGATTATGAAACTGTAACAAACCACACGCATCTCTTACATAGATTCTCTTTAGTTAATAGTGAAAAACGTGTTTTGTTCGTGAATGTAAATTCGTTTGAGCCAAAAAATCACTGGGTTTACCGGATATGAACTCTTGCTTGTAGGAAGACACAGAGGCTTTGGTTTAACTCCTTTTGTGAAGGGAAATTCAGACCAGTGTTCTCATCCATGAAACACTCCCTGTTTTAATGCAAGAAGCGTGCTCTTCTGTCCAGAGTCTGCAATACAGCAAGAAATATGAGCATGTCCAGAAAAAATGAACTGGGTTTCCTACTCATACAGACCATATGTACTTGAACTCTGATTATGAAACTGTAACAAACCACACGCATCTCTTACATAGATGCTCTTTAGTTAATAGTGAAAAACGTGTTGGGTTCGTGAACTGTAAATTCGTTTGAGCCAAAAAATCACTGGGTTTACCGGATATGAACTCTTGCTTGTAGGAAGTCACAGAGGCTTTGGTTTAACTCCTTTTCTGAAGGGAAATTCAGACCAGTGTTCTCATCCATGAAACACCCTCTGTTTCAACGCAAGATGCATCCTCTTCTGTCCAGAGTCTGCAATACAGCAAGAAATATGAGCATGTCCAGAAAAAAAGAACTGTGTTTCCTACTCATACGGACCATATCTAGTTGAACTCTGCTTATGAAACTGTAACAAACCACAGCAAGTGTTACAAAGATGCTCTTTAGTTAATAGTGAAAAAGGTGTTGTGTTCATGAACTGTGTAAATTCATTTGAGCCGAAAAACCCCTGGGTTTACCGGAAATGAACTCTTGCTTGTAGGAAGACACAGAGACTTTGGTTTAACTCCGTTTCTGAAGGAAAATTCAGACCAGTGTTCTCTTCCATGAAACATACACTGTTTTAAAGCAAGAAGCATGCTCTTCTTTCCAGCGTCTCCAATAAAGCAGGAAACATGAGCATGCCCAGCAAAAAAGAACTGTGTTTCCTATTCATACGGACCATATCTAGTTGAACTCTGTTTATGAAACTGTAACAAAACTCAGCATGTGTTATATAGATGCTCTTCAGTTAATAGTGAAAAACATGATGGGTTCATGAACTGTGTAAATTCATTTGAGCTGAAAAACTCCTGGGTTTACCGGAAATGAACTCTTGCTTGTAGGAAGACACAGAGGCTTTGGTTTCACTCCATTTGTGAAGGGAAATTCACACGAGAGATCTCATCCATGAAACACACTCTGTTTTAACACAAAGAGCATGCTCTTCTTTCCAGCGTCTCTAATACAGCAAGAAACATGAGCATGCCCAGAAAAGAGAACTGTGTTTCGTACTCATACGGATCATATCTAGTTGAACTCTGCTTATGAAACTGTAACAAACCACAGCATGTGTTACATAGATGCTCTTTAGTTAATAGTGAAAATCGTGTTTTGTTCGTGAACTGTGTAAATTCATTTGAGGCGAAAAATCACTGGGTGCACAGGAAATTACTCTTGCTTATAAGAAGGCACAGAGCCTTTGGTTTAACTCCGTTTCTGAAGGAAAATTCAGACCAGTGTTCTCATGCATGAAACACCCTCTGTTTTAAGGCAAGAAGTATCCTCTTCTGTCCAGAGTCTGCAATACAGCAAGAAATATGAGCATGTCAGGAAAAATTAACTGTGTTTCCTATTCATACGGACCATATCAACTTGAACTCTGATTATGAAACTGTAACAAACCAAAGCATCTCTTAAATAGATGCTCTTTAGTTAATAGTGAAATTCGTTTTGGGTTTGTGATCTGTGTAAATTCATTTGAGCCGAAATATCACTGGGTGTACCAGAAATGACTCTTGCTTATAAAAAGACACAAAGCCTTTGATTTAACTCTGTTTCTGAAGGAAAATACAGACCAGTGTTCTCATCCATGAAACACCCTCTGTTTTAACGAAAGCAGCATCCTCTTCTGTCCAGAGTCTGCAATACAGCAAGAAATATGAGCATGTCCAGAAAAAATGAACTGGGTTTCCTACTCATACGGACCATATGTACTTGAACTCTGATTATGAAACTATAACAAACCACAGCATCTCTTCCATAGATGCTCTTTAGTTAATAGTGAAAAACATGTTGGATTCGTGAACTGTGTAAATTCATTTGAGCCTAAAAATCACTGGGTTTACCGGATATGAACTCTTGCTTGTAGGAAGACACAGAGATTTTGGTTTAACTCCGTTTCTGAAGGAAAATTCAGACCAGTGTTCTCTTCCATGAAACACCCTCTGTTTCAACGCAAGATGCATCCTCTTCTGTCCAGAGTCTGCAATACAGCAAGAAATATGAGCATGTCCAGAAAAAAAGAACTGTGTTTCCTACTCATACGGACCATATCTAGTTGAACTCTGCTTATGAAACTGTAACAAACCACAGCAAGTGTTACAAAGATGCTCTTTAGTTAATAGTGAAAAACGTGTTGGGTTCATGAACTGTGTAAATTCATTTGAGCCGAAAAACCCCTGGGTTTACCGGAAATGAACTCTTGCTTGTATTAAGACACAGAGGCTTTGGTTTCACTCTGTTTGTGCAGGGAAATTCACACCAGAGTTCTCATCCATGAAACACACTCTGTTTTAACGCAAAGAGCATGCTCTTCTTTCCAGCGACTCTAATACAGCAAGAAACATGAGCATGACCAGAAAAAAAGAACTGTGTTTCCTACTCATGCGGTCCATATCTAGTTGATCTCTGCTTATGAAACTGCAACAAACCACAGCATGTGTTACATAGATGCTCTTTAGTTAATAGTGAAAATCGTGTTGGTTTCATGAACTGTGTAAATTCATTTGAACCGAAAAATCACTGGGTGTACCGGAAATGACTCTTGCTTATAAGAAGACACAGAGGCTTTGCTTTAACTCCGTTTCTGAAGGAAAATTCAGACCAGTGTTCTCATCCATGAAACACCCTCTGTTTTAACGCAAGAAGCATGCTCTTCTGTCCAGAGTCTGTAATACAGCAAGAAATATGAGCATGTCCAGAAAAAATGAACTGGGTTTCCTACTCATACGGACCATATGTACTTGAACTCTGATTATGAAACTATAACAAACCACAGCATCTCTTACATAGATGCTCTTTAGTTAATAGTGAAAAACATGTTGGATTCGTGAACTGTGTAAATTCATTTGAGCCTAAAAATCACTGGGTATACCGGCTATGAACTCTTGCTTGTAGGAAGACACAGAGATTTTGGTTTAACTCCGTTTCTGAAGGAAAATTCAGACCAGTGTTCTCTTCCATGAAACACCCTCTGTTTCAACGCAAGATGCATCCTCTTCTGTCCAGAGTCTGCAATACAGCAAGAAATATGAGCATGTCCAGAAAAAAAGAACTGTGTTTCCTACTCATACGGACCATATCTAGTTGAACTCTGCTTATGAAACTGTAACAAACCACAGCATGTGTTACATAGATGCTCTTTAGTTAATAGTGAAAAACATGTTGGGTTCCATAACTGTGTAAATTCATTTGAGCCGAAAAACCCCTGGGTTTACCGGAAATGAACTCTTGCTTGTATTAAGACACAGAGGCTTTGGTTTCACTCCGTTTGTGCAGGGAAATTCACACCAGAGTCCTCATCCATGAAACAAAGTCTGCTTTAACGCAAAGAGCATGCTCTTCTTTCCAGCGACTCTAATACAGCAAGAAACATGAGCATGACCAGAAAAAAAGAACTGTGTTTCCTACTCATTCGGAACATATCTAGTTGAACTCTGCTTATGAAACTGCAACAAACCACAGCATGTGTTACATAGATGCTCTTTAGTTAATAGTGAAAATCGTGTTGGTTTCATGAACTGTGTAAATTCATTTGAACCGAAAAATCACTGGGTGTACCGGAAATGACTCTTGCTTATAAGAAGACACAGAGGCTTTGCTTTAACTCTGTTTCTGAAGGAAAATTCAGACCAGTGTTCTCATCCATGAAACACCCTCTGTTTTAACGCAAGAAGCATGCTCTTCTGTCCAGAGTCTGCAATACAGCAAGAAATATGAGCATGTCCAGAAAAAATGAACTGTGTTTCCTACTCATACGGACCATATGTACTTGAACTCTGATTATGAAACTGTAACAAACCACACGCATCTCTTACATAGATTCTCTTTAGTTAATAGTGAAAAACGTGTTTTGTTCGTGAACTGTAAATTCGTTTGAGCCAAAAAATCACTGGGTTTACCGGATATGAACTCTTGCTTGTAGGAAGACACAGAGGCTTTGGTTTAACTCCTTTTGTGAAGGGAAATTCAGACCAGTGTTCTCATCCATAAAACCCCCCCTGTTTTAATGCAAGAAGCGTGCTCTTCTGTCCAGAGTCTGCAATACAGCAAGAAATATGAGCATGTCCAGAAAAAATGAACTGGGTTTCCTACTCATACGGACCATATGTACTTGAACTCTGATTATGAAACTGTAACAAACCACACGCATCTCTTACATAGATGCTCTTTAGTTAATAGTGAAAAACGTGTTGGGTTCGTGAACTGTAAATTCGTTTGAGCCAAAAAATCACTGGGTTTACCAGATATGAACTCTTGCTTGTAGGAAGACACAGAGGCTTTGGTTTAACTCCTTTTGTGAAGGGAAATTCAGACCAGTGTTCTCATCCATGAAACACCCTCTGTTTCAACGCAAGATGCATCCTCTTCTGTCCAGAATCTGCAATACAGCAAGAAATATGAGCATGTCCAGAAAAAAAAAACTGTGTTTCCTAGTCATATGGACCTTATCTAGTTGAACTCTGCTTATGAAACTGTAACAAACCACAGGATGTGTTACATAGATGGTCTTTAGTTAATAGTGAAAAACGTGTTGGGTTCATGAACTGTGTAAATTCATTTGACGCTAAAAATCACTGGGTTTACCGGAAATGAACTCTTGCTTGTAGGAAGACACAGAGACTTTGGTTTAACTCCGTTTCTGAAGGAAAATTCAGACCAGTGTTCTCTTCCATGAAACATACACTGTTTTAAAGCAAGAAGCATGCTCTTCTTTCCAGCGTCTCCAATAAAGCAGGAAACATGAGCATGCCCAGCAAAAAAGAACTGTGTTTCCTATTCATACGGACCATATCTAGTTGAACTCTGCTTATGAAACTGTAACAAAACTCAGCATGTGTTATATAGATGCTCTTCAGTTAATAGTGAAAAACATGATGGGTTCATGAACTGTGTAAATTCATTTGAGCTGAAAAACTCCTGGGTTTACCGGAAATGAACTCTTGCTTGTAGGAAGACACAGAGGCTTTGGTTTCACTCCATTTGTGAAGGGAAATTCACACGAGAGATCTCATCCATGAAACACACTCTGTTTTAACACAAAGAGCATGCTCTTCTTTCCAGCGTCTCTAATACAGCAAGAAACATGAGCATGCCCAGAAAAGAGAACTGTGTTTCGTACTCATACGGATCATATCTAGTTGAACTCTGCTTATGAAACTGTAACAAACCACAGCATGTGTTACATAGATGCTCTTTAGTTAATAGTGAAAATCGTGTTTTGTTCGTGAACTGTGTAAATTCATTTGAGGCGAAAAATCACTGGGTGCACAGGAAATTACTCTTGCTTATAAGAAGGCACAGAGCCTTTGGTTTAACTCCGTTTCTGAAGGAAAATTCAGACCAGTGTTCTCATGCATGAAACACCCTCTGTTTTAAGGCAAGAAGTATCCTCTTCTGTCCAGAGTCTGCAATACAGCAAGAAATATGAGCATGTCAGGAAAAATTAACTGTGTTTCCTATTCATACGGACCATATCAACTTGAACTCTGATTATGAAACTGTAACAAACCAAAGCATCTCTTAAATAGATGCTCTTTAGTTAATAGTGAAATTCGTTTTGGGTTTGTGATCTGTGTAAATTCATTTGAGCCGAAATATCACTGGGTGTACCAGAAATGACTCTTGCTTATAAAAAGACACAAAGCCTTTGATTTAACTCTGTTTCTGAAGGAAAATACAGACCAGTGTTCTCATCCATGAAACACCCTCTGTTTTAACGAAAGCAGCATCCTCTTCTGTCCAGAGTCTGCAATACAGCAAGAAATATGAGCATGTCCAGAAAAAATGAACTGGGTTTCCTACTCATACGGACCATATGTACTTGAACTCTGATTATGAAACTATAACAAACCACAGCATCTCTTCCATAGATGCTCTTTAGTTAATAGTGAAAAACATGTTGGATTCGTGAACTGTGTAAATTCATTTGAGCCTAAAAATCACTGGGTTTACCGGATATGAACTCTTGCTTGTAGGAAGACACAGAGATTTTGGTTTAACTCCGTTTCTGAAGGAAAATTCAGACCAGTGTTCTCTTCCATGAAACACCCTCTGTTTCAACGCAAGATGCATCCTCTTCTGTCCAGAGTCTGCAATACAGCAAGAAATATGAGCATGTCCAGAAAAAAAGAACTGTGTTTCCTACTCATACGGACCATATCTAGTTGAACTCTGCTTATGAAACTGTAACAAACCACAGCAAGTGTTACAAAGATGCTCTTTAGTTAATAGTGAAAAACGTGTTGGGTTCATGAACTGTGTAAATTCATTTGAGCCGAAAAACCCCTGGGTTTACCGGAAATGAACTCTTGCTTGTATTAAGACACAGAGGCTTTGGTTTCACTCTGTTTGTGCAGGGAAATTCACACCAGAGTTCTCATCCATGAAACACACTCTGTTTTAACGCAAAGAGCATGCTCTTCTTTCCAGCGACTCTAATACAGCAAGAAACATGAGCATGACCAGAAAAAAAGAACTGTGTTTCCTACTCATGCGGTCCATATCTAGTTGAACTCTGCTTATGAAACTGCAACAAACCACAGCATGTGTTACATAGATGCTCTTTAGTTAATAGTGAAAATCGTGTTGGTTTCATGAACTGTGTAAATTCATTTGAACCGAAAAATCACTGGGTGTACCGGAAATGACTCTTGCTTATAAGAAGACACAGAGGCTTTGCTTTAACTCCGTTTCTGAAGGAAAATTCAGACCAGTGTTCTCATCCATGAAACACCCTCTGTTTTAACGCAAGAAGCATGCTCTTCTGTCCAGAGTCTGTAATACAGCAAGAAATATGAGCATGTCCAGAAAAAATGAACTGGGTTTCCTACTCATACGGACCATATGTACTTGAACTCTGATTATGAAACTATAACAAACCACAGCATCTCTTACATAGATGCTCTTTAGTTAATAGTGAAAAACATGTTGGATTCGTGAACTGTGTAAATTCATTTGAGCCTAAAAATCACTGGGTTTACCGGATATGAACTCTTGCTTGTAGGAAGACACAGAGATTTTGGTTTAACTCCGTTTCTGAAGGAAAATTCAGACCAGTGTTCTCTTCCATGAAACACCCTCTGTTTCAACGCAAGATGCATCCTCTTCTGTCCAGAGTCTGCAATACAGCAAGAAATATGAGCATGTCCAGAAAAAAAGAACTGTGTTTCCTACTCATACGGACCATATCTAGTTGAACTCTGCTTATGAAACTGTAACAAACCACAGCATGTGTTACATAGATGCTCTTTAGTTAATAGTGAAAAACATGTTGGGTTCCATAACTGTGTAAATTCATTTGAGCCGAAAAACCCCTGGGTTTACCGGAAATGAACTCTTGCTTGTATTAAGACACAGAGGCTTTGGTTTCACTCCGTTTGTGCAGGGAAATTCACACCAGAGTCCTCATCCATGAAACAAAGTCTGCTTTAACGCAAAGAGCATGCTCTTCTTTCCAGCGACTCTAATACAGCAAGAAACATGAGCATGACCAGAAAAAAAGAACTGTGTTTCCTACTCATGCGGAACATATCTAGTTGAACTCTGCTTATGAAACTGCAACAAACCACAGCATGTGTTACATAGATGCTCTTTAGTTAATAGTGAAAATCGTGTTGGTTTCATGAACTGTGTAAATTCATTTGAACCGAAAAATCACTGGGTGTACCGGAAATGACTCTTGCTTATAAGAAGACACAGAGGCTTTGCTTTAACTCCGTTTCTGAAGGAAAATTCAGACCAGTGTTCTCATCCATGAAACACCCTCTGTTTTAACGCAAGAAGCATGCTCTTCTGTCCAGAGTCTGCAATACAGCAAGAAATATGAGCATGTCCAGAAAAAATGAACTGTGTTTCCTACTCATACGGACCATATGTACTTGAACTCTGATTATGAAACTGTAACAAACCACACGCATCTCTTACATAGATTCTCTTTAGTTAATAGTGAAAAACGTGTTTTGTTCGTGAACTGTAAATTCGTTTGAGCCAAAAAATCACTGGGTTTACCGGATATGAACTCTTGCTTGTAGGAAGACACAGAGGCTTTGGTTTAACTCCTTTTGTGAAGGGAAATTCAGACCAGTGTTCTCATCCATAAAACACCCCCTGTTTTAATGCAAGAAGCGTGCTCTTCTGTCCAGAGTCTGCAATACAGCAAGAAATATGAGCATGTCCAGAAAAAGTGAACTGGGTTTCCTACTCATACAGACCATATGTACTTGAACTCTGATTATGAAACTGTAACAAACCACACGCATCTCTTACATAGATGCTCTTTATTTAATAGTGAAAAACGTGTTGGGTTCGTGAACTGTAAATTCGTTTGAGCCAAAAAATCACTGGGTTTACCGGATATGAACTCTTGCTTGTAGGAAGTCACAGAGGCTTTGGTTTAACTCCTTTTCTGAAGGGAAATTCAGACCAGTGTTCTCATCCATGAAACACCCTCTGTTTCAACGCAAGATGCATCCTCTTCTGTCCAGAGTCTGCAATACAGCAAGAAATATGAGCATGTCCAGAAAAAAAGAACTGTGTTTCCTACTCATACGGACCATATCTAGTTGAACTCTGCTTATGAAACTGTAACAAACCACAGCAAGTGTTACAAAGATGCTCTTTAGTTAATAGTGAAAAAGGTGTTGGGTTCATGAACTGTGTAAATTCATTTGAGCCGAAAAACCCCTGGGTTTACCGGAAATGAACTCTTGCTTGTATTAAGACACAGAGGCTTTGGTTTCACTCCGTTTGTGCAGGGAAATTCACACCAGAGTCCTCATCCATGAAACAAAGTCTGTTTTAACGCAAAGAGCATGCTCTTCTTTCCAGCGACTCTAATACAGCAAGAAACATGAGCATGACCAGAAAAAAAGAACTGTGTTTCCTACTCATGCGGAACATATCTAGTTGAACTCTGCTTATGAAACTGCAACAAACCACAGCATGTGTTACATAGATGCTCTTTAGTTAATAGTGAAAATCGTGTTGGTTTCATGAACTGTGTAAATTCATTTGAACCGAAAAATCACTGGGTGTACCGGAAATGACTCTTGCTTATAAGAAGACACAGAGGCTTTGCTTTAACTCTGTTTCTGAAGGAAAATTCAGACCAGTGTTCTCATCCATGAAACACCCTCTGTTTTAACGCAAGAAGCATGCTCTTCTGTCCAGAGTCTGCAATACAGCAAGAAATATGAGCATGTCCAGAAAAAATGAACTGTGTTTCCTACTCATACGGACCATATGTACTTGAACTCTGATTATGAAACTGTAACAAACCACACGCATCTCTTACATAGATTCTCTTTAGTTAATAGTGAAAAACGTGTTTTGTTCGTGAACTGTAAATTCGTTTGAGCCAAAAAATCACTGGGTTTACCGGATATGAACTCTTGCTTGTAGGAAGACACAGAGGCTTTGGTTTAACTCCTTTTGTGAAGGGAAATTCAGACCAGTGTTCTCATCCATGAAACACCCCCTGTTTTAATGCAAGGAGCATGCTCTTCTGTCCAGAGTCTGCAATACAGCAAGAAATATGAGCATGTCCAGAAAAAATGAACTGGGTTTCCTACTCATACAGACCATATGTACTTGAACTCTGATTATGAAACTGTAACAAACCACACGCATCTCTTACATAGATGCTCTTTATTTAATAGTGAAAAACGTGTTGGGTTCGTGAACTGTAAATTCGTTTGAGCCAAAAAATCACTGGGTTTACCGGATATGAACTCTTGCTTGTAGGAAGTCACAGAGGCTTTGGTTTAACTCCTTTTGTGAAGGGAAATTCAGACCAGTGTTCTCATCCATGAAACACCCTCTGTTTCAACGCAAGATGCATCCTCTTCTGTCCAGAGTCTGCAATACAGCAAGAAATATGAGCATGTCCAGAAAAAAAGAACTGTGTTTCCTACTCATACGGACCATATCTAGTTGAACTCTGCTTATGAAACTGTAACAAACCACAGCAAGTGTTACAAAGATGCTCTTTAGTTAATAGTGAAAAAGGTGTTGGGTTCATGAACTGTGTAAATTCATTTGAGCCGAAAAACCCCTGGGTTTACCGGAAATGAACTCTTGCTTGTATTAAGACACAGAGGCTTTGGTTTCACTCCGTTTGTGCAGGGAAATTCACACCAGAGTCCTCATCCATGAAACAAAGTCTGTTTTAACGCAAAGAGCATGCTCTTCTTTCCAGCGACTCTAATACAGCAAGAAACATGAGCATGACCAGAAAAAAAGAACTGTGTTTCCTACTCATGCGGAACATATCTAGTTGAACTCTGCTTATGAAACTGCAACAAACCACAGCATGTGTTACATAGATGCTCTTTAGTTAATAGTGAAAATCGTGTTGGTTTCATGAACTGTGTAAATTCATTTGAACCGAAAAATCACTGGGTGTACCGGAAATGACTCTTGCTTATAAGAAGACACAGAGGCTTTGCTTTAACTCTGTTTCTGAAGGAAAATTCAGACCAGTGTTCTCATCCATGAAACACCCTCTGTTTTAACGCAAGAAGCATGCTCTTCTGTCCAGAGTCTGCAATACAGCAAGAAATATGAGCATGTCCAGAAAAAATGAACTGTGTTTCCTACTCATACGGACCTTATCTAGTTGAATTCTGATTATGAAACTGTAACAAACCACACGCATCTCTTACATAGATTCTCTTTAGTTAATAGTGAAAAACGTGTTTTGTTCGTGAACTGTAAATTCGTTTGAGCCAAAAAATCACTGGGTTTACCGGATATGAACTCTTGCTTGTAGGAAGACACAGAGGCTTTGGTTTAACTCCTTTTGTGAAGGGAAATTCAGACCAGTGTTCTCATCCATGAAACACCCCCTGTTTTAATGCAAGGAGCATGCTCTTCTGTCCAGAGTCTGCAATACAGCAAGAAATATGAGCATGTCCAGAAAAAATGAACTGGGTTTCCTACTCATACAGACCATATGTACTTGAACTCTGATTATGAAACTGTAACAAACCACACGCATCTCTTACATAGATGCTCTTTAGTTAATAGTGAAAAACGTGTTGGGTTCGTGAACTGTAAATTCGTTTGAGCCAAAAAATCACTGGGTTTACCGGATATGAACTCTTGCTTGTAGGAAGTCACAGAGGCTTTGGTTTAACTCCTTTCCTGAAGGGAAATTCAGACCAGTGTTCTCATCCATGAAACACCCTCTGTTTCAACGCAAGATGCATCCTCTTCTGTCCAGAGTCTGCAATACAGCAAGAAATATGAGCATGTCCAGAAAAAAAGAACTGTGTTTCCTAGTCATATGGACCTTATCTAGTTGAACTCTGCTTATGAAACTGTAACAAACCACAGGATGTGTTACATAGATGGTCTTTAGTTAATAGTGAAAAACGTGTTGGGTTCATGAACTGTGTAAATTCATTTGACGCTAAAAATCACTGGGTTTACCGGAAATGAACTCTTGCTTGTAGGAAGACACAGAGACTTTGGTTTAACTCCGTTTCTGAAGGAAAATTCAGACCAGTGTTCTCTTCCATGAAACATACACTGTTTTAAAGCAAGAAGCATGCTCTTCTTTCCAGCGTCTCCAATAAAGCAGGAAACATGAGCATGCCCAGCAAAAAAGAACTGTGTTTCCTATTCATACGGACCATATCTAGTTAAACTCTGCTTATGAAACTGTAACAAAACTCAGCATGTGTTATATAGATGCTCTTCAGTTAATAGTGAAAAACATGATGGGTTCATGAACTGTGTAAATTCATTTGAGCTGAAAAACTCCTGGGTTTACCGGAAATGAACTCTTGCTTGTAGGAAGACACAGAGGCTTTGGTTTCACTCCATTTGTGAAGGGAAATTCACACGAGAGATCTCATCCATGAAACACACTCTGTTTTAACACAAAGAGCATGCTCTTCTTTCCAGCGTCTCTAATACAGCAAGAAACATGAGCATGCCCAGAAAAGAGAACTGTGTTTCGTACTCATACGGATCATATCTAGTTGAACTCTGCTTATGAAACTGTAACAAACCACAGCATGTGTTACATAGATGCTCTTTAGTTAATAGTGAAAATCGTGTTTTGTTCGTGAACTGTGTAAATTCATTTGAGGCGAAAAATCACTGGGTGCACAGGAAATTACTCTTGCTTATAAGAAGGCACAGAGCCTTTGGTTTAACTCCGTTTCTGAAGGAAAATTCAGACCAGTGTTCTCATGCATGAAACACCCTCTGTTTTAAGGCAAGAAGTATCCTCTTCTGTCCAGAGTCTGCAATACAGCAAGAAATATGAGCATGTCAGGAAAAATTAACTGTGTTTCCTATTCATACGGACCATATCAACTTGAACTCTGATTATGAAACTGTAACAAACCAAAGCATCTCTTAAATAGATGCTCTTTAGTTAATAGTGAAATTCGTTTGGGTTCGTGATCTGTGTAAATTCATTTGAGCCGAAATATCACTGTGTGGACCGGAAATGACTCTTGCTTATAAAAAGACACAAAGCCTTTGATTTAACTCTGATTCTGAAGGAAAATACAGACCAGTGTTCTCATCCATGAAACACCCTCTGTTTTAACGAAAGCAGCATCCTCTTCTGTCCAGAGTCTGCAATACAGCAAGAAATATGAGCATGTCCAGAAAAAAGTACTGTGTTTCCTACTCATACGGACCATATCTAGTTGAACTCTGCTTATGAAACTGTAACAAACCACAGCAAGTGTTACAAAGATGCTCTTTAGTTAATAGTGAAAAACGTGTTGGGTTCATGAACTGTGTAAATCATTTGAGCCGAAAAACCCCTGGGTTTACCGGAAATGAACTCTTGCTTGTATTAAGACACAGAGGCTTTGGTTTCACTCCGTTTGTGCAGGGAAATTCACACCAGAGTCCTCATCCATGAAACAAAGTCTGTTTTAACGCAAAGAGCATGCTCTTCTTTCCAGCGACTCTAATACAGCAAGAAACATGAGCATGACCAGAAAAAAAGAACTGTGTTTCCTACTCATGCGGACCATATCTAGTTGAACTCTGCTTATGAAACTGCAACAAACCACAGCATGTGTTACATAGATGCTCTTTAGTTAATAGTGAAAATCGTGTTGGTTTCATGAACTGTGTAAATTCATTTGAACCGAAAAATCACTGGGTGTACCGGAAATGACTCTTGCTTATAAGAAGACACAGAGGCTTTGCTTTAACTCCGTTTCTGAAGGAAAATTCAGACCAGTGTTCTCATCCATGAAACACCCTCTGTTTTAACGCAAGAAGCATGCTCTTCTGTCCAGAGTCTGCAATACAGCAAGAAATATGAGCATGTAGAGAAAAAATGAACTGGGTTTCCTACTCATACGGACCATATGTACTTGAACTCTGATTATGAAACTGTAACAAACCACACGCATCTCTTACATAGATGCTCTTTAGTTAATAGTGAAAAACGTGTTGGGTTCATGAACTGTGTGAATTCATTTGACGCTAAAAATCACTGGGTTTAACGGAAATGAACTCTTGCTTGTAGGAAGACACAGAGACTTTGGTTTAACTCCGTTTCTGAAGGAAAATTCAGACCAGTGTTCTCTTCCATGAAACATACACTGTTTTAAAGCAAGAAGCATGCTCTTCTTTCCAGCGTCTCCAATAAAGCAGGAAACATGAGCATGCCCAGCAAAAAAGAACTGTGTTTCCTATTCATACGGACCATATCTAGTTGAACTCTGCTTATGAAACTGTAACAAAACTCAGCATGTGTTATATAGATGCTCTTCAGTTAACAGTGAAAAACATGATGGGTTCATGAACTGTGTAAATTCATTTGAGCTGAAAAACCCCTGGGTTTACCGGAAATGAACTCTTGCTTGTAGGAAGACACAGAGGCTTTGGTTTCACTCCATTTGTGAAGGGAAATTCACACGAGAGATCTCATCCATGAAACACACTCTGTTTTAACACAAAGAGCATGCTCTTCTTTCCAGCGTCTCTAATACAGCAAGAAACATGAGCATGCCCAGAAAAAAGAACTGTGTTTCGTACTCATACGGATCATATCTAGTTGAACTCTGCTTATGAAACTGTAACAAACCACAGCATGTGTTACATAGATGCTCTTTAGTTAATAGTGAAAATCGTGTTTTGTTCGTGAACTGTGTAAATTCATTTGAGGCGAAAAATCACTGGGTGCACAGGAAATTACTCTTGCTTATAAGAAGGCACAGAGCCTTTGGTTTAACTCCATTTCTGAAGGAAAATTCAGACCAGTGTTCTCATGCATGAAACACCCTCTGTTTTAAGGCAAGAAGTATCCTCTTCTGTCCAGAGTCTGCAATACAGCAAGAAATATGAGCATGTCAGGAAAAATTAACTGTGTTTCCTATTCATACGGATCATATCAACTTGAACTCTGATTATGAAACTGTAACAAACCAAAGCATCTCTTAAATAGATGCTCTTTAGTTAATAGTGAAATTCGTTTGGGTTCGTGATCTGTGTAAATTCATTTGAGCCGAAATATCACTGTGTGGACCGGAAATGACTCTTGCTTATAAAAAGACACAAAGCCTTTGATTTAACTCTGATTCTGAAGGAAAATACAGACCAGTGTTCTCATCCATGAAACACCCTCTGTTTTAACGAAAGCAGCATCCTCTTCTGTCCAGAGTCTGCAATACAGCAAGAAATATGAGCATGTCCAGAAAAAATGAACTGGGTTTCCTACTCATACGGACCATATGTACTTGAACTCTGATTATGAAACTTTAACAAACCACAGCATTTCTTACATAGATGCTCTTTAGTTAATAGTGAAAAACATGTTGGATTCGTGAACTGTGCAAATTCATTTGAGCCTAAAAATCACTGGGTTTACCGGATATGAACTCTTGCTTGTAGGAAGACACAGAGATTTTGGTTTAACTCCGTTTCTGAAGGAAAATTCAGACCAGTGTTCTCTTCCATGAAACACCCTCTGTTTCAACGCAAGATGCATCCTCTTCTGTCCAGAGTCTGCAATACAGCAAGAAATATGAGCATGTCCAGAAAAAAAGAACTGTGTTTCCTACTCATACGGACCATATCTAGTTGAACTCTGCTTATGAAACTGTAACAAACCACAGCAAGTGTTACAAAGATGCTCTTTAGTTAATAGTGAAAAACGTGTTGGGTTCATGAACTGTGTAAATTCATTTGAGCCGAAAAACCCCTGGGTTTACCGGAAATGAACTCTTGCTTGTATTAAGACACAGAGGCTTTGGTTTCACTCTGTTTGTGCAGGGAAATTCACACCAGAGTTCTCATCCATGAAACACACTCTGTTTTAACGCAAAGAGCATGCTCTTCTTTCCAGCGACTCTAATACAGCAAGAAACATGAGCATGACCAGAAAAAAAGAACTGTGTTTCCTACTCATGCGGACCATATCTAGTTGAACTCTGCTTATGAAACTGCAACAAACCACAGCATGTGTTACATAGATGCTCTTTAGTTAATAGTGAAAATCGTGTTGGTTTCATGAACTGTGTAAATTCATTTGAACCGAAAAATCACTGGGTGTACCGGAAATGACTCTTGCTTATAAAAAGACACAGAGGCTTTGCTTTAACTCCGTTTCTGAAGGAAAATTCAGACCAGTGTTCTCATCCATGAAACACCCTCTGTTTTAACGCAAGAAGCATGCTCTTCTGTCCAGAGTCTGTAATACAGCAAGAAATATGAGCATGTCCAGAAAAAATGAACTGGGTTTCCTACTCATACGGACCATATGTACTTGAACTCTGATTATGAAACTATAACAAACCACAGCATCTCTTACATAGATGCTCTTTAGTTAATAGTGAAAAACATGTTGGATTCGTGAACTGTGCAAATTCATTTGAGCCTAAAAATCACTGGGTTTACCGGATATGAACTCTTGCTTGTAGGAAGACACAGAGATTTTGGTTTAACTCCGTTTCTGAAGGAAAATTCAGACCAGTGTTCTCTTCCATGAAACACCCTCTGTTTCAACGCAAGATGCATCCTCTTCTGTCCAGAGTCTGCAATACAGCAAGAAATATGAGCATGTCCAGAAAAAAAGAACTGTGTTTCCTACTCATACGGACCATATCTAGTTGAACTCTGCTTATGAAACTGTAACAAACCACAGCATGTTTTACATAGATGCTCTTTAGTTAATAGTGAAAAAGGTGTTGGGTTCATGAACTGTGTAAATTCATTTGAGCCGAAAAACCCCTGGGTCTACCGGAAATGAACTCTTGCTTGTATTAAGACACAGAGGCTTTGATTTCACTCCGTTTGTGCAGGGAAATTCACACCAGAGTTCTCATCCATGAAACAAAGTCTGTTTTAACGCAAAGAGCATGCTCTTCTTTCCAGCGACTCTAATACAGCAAGAAACATGAGCATGACCAGAAAAACAGAACTGTGTTTCCTACTCATGCGGACCATATCTAGTTGAACTCTGCTTATGAAACTGCAACAAACCACAGCATGTGTTACATAGATGCTCTTTAGTTAATAGTGAAAAACGAGTTGGTTTCGTGAACTGTGTAAATTCATTTGAACCGAAAAATCACTGGGTGTACCGGAAATGACTCTTGCTTATAAGAAGACACAGAGGCTTTGCTTTAACTCCGTTTCTGAAGGAAAATTCAGACCAGTGTTCTCATCCATGAAACACCCTCTGTTTTAACGCAAGAAGCATGCTCTTCTGTCCAGAGTCTGCAATACAGCAAGAAATATGAGCATGTCCAGAAAAAATGAACTGTGTTTCCTACTCATACGGACCATATGTACTTGAACTCTGATTACGAAACTGTAACAAACCACACGCATCTCTTACATAGATGCTCTTTAGTTAATAGTGAAAAACGTGTTGGGTTCGTGAACTGTAAATTCGTTTGAGACAAAAAATCACTGGGTTTACCAGATATGAACTCTTGCTTGTAGGAAGACACAGAGGCTTTGGTTTAACTCCTTTTGTGAAGGGAAATTCAGACCAGTGTTCTCATCCATGAAACACCCTCTGTTTCAACGCAAGATGCATCCTCTTCTGTCCAGAGTCTGCAATACAGCAAGAAATATGAGCATGTCCAGAAAAAAAAAACTGTGTTTCCTAGTCATATGGACCTTATCTAGTTGAACTCTGCTTATGAAACTGTAACAAACCACAGGATGTGTTACATAGATGGTCTTTAGTTAATAGTGAAAAACGTGTTGGGTTCATGAACTGTGTAAATTCATTTGACGCTAAAAATCACTGGGTTTACCGGAAATGAACTCTTGCTTGTAGGAAGACACAGAGACTTTGGTTTAACTCCGTTTCTGAAGGAAAATTCAGACCAGTGTTCTCTTCCATGAAACATACACTGTTTTAAAGCAAGAAGCATGCTCTTCTTTCCAGCGTCTCCAATAAAGCAGGAAACATGAGCATGCCCAGCAAAAAAGAACTGTGTTTCCTATTCATACGGACCATATCTAGTTAAACTCTGCTTATGAAACTGTAACAAAACTCAGCATGTGTTATATAGATGCTCTTCAGTTAATAGTGAAAAACATGATGGGTTCATGAACTGTGTAAATTCATTTGAGCTGAAAAACTCCTGGGTTTACCGGAAATGAACTCTTGCTTGTAGGAAGACACAGAGGCTTTGGTTTCACTCCATTTGTGAAGGGAAATTCACACGAGAGATCTCATCCATGAAACACACTCTGTTTTAACACAAAGAGCATGCTCTTCTTTCCAGCGTCTCTAATACAGCAAGAAACATGAGCATGCCCAGAAAAGAGAACTGTGTTTCGTACACATACGGATCATATCAAGTTGAACTCTGCTTATGAAACTGTAACAAACCACAGCATGTGTTACATAGATGCTCTTTAGTTAATAGTGAAAATCGTGTTTTGTTCGTGAACTGTGTAAATTCATTTGAGGCGAAAAATCACTGGGTGCACAGGAAATTACTCTTGCTTATAAGAAGGCACAGAGCCTTTGGTTTAACTCCGTTTCTGAAGGAAAATTCAGACCAGTGTTCTCATGCATGAAACACCCTCTGTTTTAAGGCAAGAAGTATCCTCTTCTGTCCAGAGTCTGCAATACAGCAAGAAATATGAGCATGTCAGGAAAAATAACTGTGTTTCCTATTCATACGGACCATATCAACTTGAACTCTGATTATGAAACTGTAACAAACCAAAGCATCTCTTAAATAGATGCTCTTTAGTTAATAGTGAAATTCGTTTTGGGTTCGTGATCTGTGTAAATTCATTTGAGCCGAAATATCACTGTGTGGACCGGAAATGACTCTTGCTTATAAAAAGACACAAAGCCTTTGATTTAACTCTGATTCTGAAGGAAAATACAGACCAGTGTTCTCATCCATGAAACACCCTCTGTTTTAACGAAAGCAGCATCCTCTTCTGTCCAGAGTCTGCAATACAGCAAGAAATATGAGCATGTCCAGAAAAAATGAACTGGGTTTCCTACTCATACGGTCCATATTTACTTGAACTCTGATTATGAAACTTTAACAAACCACAGCATCTCTTACATAGATGCTCTTTAGTTAATAGTGAAAAACATGTTGGATTCGTGAACTGTGCAAATTCATTTGAGCCTAAAAATCACTGGGTTTACCGGATATGAACTCTTGCTTGTAGGAAGACACAGAGATTTTGGTTTAACTCCGTTTCTGAAGGAAAATTCAGACCAGTGTTCTCTTCCATGAAACACCCTCTGTTTCAACGCAAGATGCATCCTCTTCTGTCCAGAGTCTGCAATACAGCAAGAAATATGAGCATGTCCAGAAAAAAAGTACTGTGTTTCCTACTCATACGGACCATATCTAGTTGAACTCTGCTTATGAAACTGTAACAAAACTCAGCATGTGTTATATAGATGCTCTTCAGTTAACAGTGAAAAACATGATGGGTTCATGAACTGTGTAAATTCATTTGAGCTGAAAAACCCCTGGGTTTACCGGAAATGAACTCTTGCTTGTAGGAAGACACAGAGGCTTTGGTTTCACTCCATTTGTGAAGGGAAATTCACACGAGAGATCTCATCCATGAAACACACTCTGTTTTAACACAAAGAGCATGCTCTTCTTTCCAGCGTCTCTAATACAGCAAGAAACATGAGCATGCCCAGAAAAAAGAACTGTGTTTCGTACTCATACGGATCATATCTAGTTGAACTCTGCTTATGAAACTGTAACTAACCACAGCATGTGTTACATAGATGCTCTTTAGTTAATAGTGAAAAACATGTTGGATTCGTGAACTGTGCAAATTCATTTGAGCCTAAAAATCACTGGGTTTACCGGATATGAACTCTTGCTTGTAGGAAGACACAGAGATTTTGGTTTAACTCCGTTTCTGAAGGAAAATTCAGACCAGTGTTCTCTTCCATGAAACACCCTCTGTTTCAACGCAAGATGCATCCTCTTCTGTCCAGAGTCTGCAATACAGCAAGAAATATGAGCATGTCCAGAAAAAAAGAACTGTGTTTCCTACTCATACGGACCATATCTAGTTGAACTCTGCTTATGAAACTGTAACAAACCACAGCATGTTTTACATAGATGCTCTTTAGTTAATAGTGAAAAAGGTGTTGGGTTCATGAACTGTGTAAATTCATTTGAGCCGAAAAACCCCTGGGTCTACCGGAAATGAACTCTTGCTTGTATTAAGACACAGAGGCTTTGATTTCACTCCGTTTGTGCAGGGAAATTCACACCAGAGTTCTCATCCATGAAACAAAGTCTGTTTTAACGCAAAGAGCATGCTCTTCTTTCCAGCGACTCTAATACAGCAAGAAACATGAGCATGACCAGAAAAACAGAACTGTGTTTCCTACTCATGCGGACCATATCTAGTTGAACTCTGCTTATGAAACTGCAACAAACCACAGCATGTGTTACATAGATGCTCTTTAGTTAATAGTGAAAATCGTGTTGGTTTCATGAACTGTGTAAATTCATTTGAACCGAAAAATCACTGGGTGTACCGGAAATGACTCTTGCTTATAAGAAGACACAGAGGCTTTGCTTTAACTCCGTTTCTGAAGGAAAATTCAGACCAGTGTTCTCATCCATGAAACACCCTCTGTTTTAACGCAAGAAGCATGCTCTTCTGTCCAGAGTCTGCAATACAGCAAGAAATATGAGCATGTCCAGAAAAAATGAACTGTGTTTCCTACTCATACGGACCATATGTACTTGAACTCTGATTACGAAACTGTAACAAACCACACGCATCTCTTACATAGATGCTCTTTAGTTAATAGTGAAAAACGTGTTGGGTTCGTGAACTGTAAATTCGTTTGAGACAAAAAATCACTGGGTTTACCAGATATGAACTCTTGCTTGTAGGAAGACACAGAGGCTTTGGTTTAACTCCTTTTGTGAAGGGAAATTCAGACCAGTGTTCTCATCCATGAAACACCCTCTGTTTCAACGCAAGATGCATCCTCTTCTGTCCAGAGTCTGCAATACAGCAAGAAATATGAGCATGTCCAGAAAAAAAAAACTGTGTTTCCTAGTCATATGGACCTTATCTAGTTGAACTCTGCTTATGAAACTGTAACAAACCACAGGATGTGTTACATAGATGGTCTTTAGTTAATAGTGAAAAACGTGTTGGGTTCATGAACTGTGTAAATTCATTTGACGCTAAAAATCACTGGGTTTACCGGAAATGAACTCTTGCTTGTAGGAAGACACAGAGACTTTGGTTTAACTCCGTTTCTGAAGGAAAATTCAGACCAGTGTTCTCTTCCATGAAACATACACTGTTTTAAAGCAAGAAGCATGCTCTTCTTTCCAGCGTCTCCAATAAAGCAGGAAACATGAGCATGCCCAGCAAAAAAGAACTGTGTTTCCTATTCATACGGACCATATCTAGTTGAACTCTGCTTATGAAACTGTAACAAAACTCAGCATGTGTTATATAGATGCTCTTCAGTTAATAGTGAAAAACATGATGGGTTCATGAACTGTGTAAATTCATTTGAGCTGAAAAACTCCTGGGTTTACCGGAAATGAACTCTTGCTTGTAGGAAGACACAGAGGCTTTGGTTTCACTCCATTTGTGAAGGGAAATTCACACGAGAGATCTCATCCATGAAACACACTCTGTTTTAACACAAAGAGCATGCTCTTCTTTCCAGCGTCTCTAATACAGCAAGAAACATGAGCATGCCCAGAAAAGAGAACTGTGTTTCGTACTCATACGGATCATATCTAGTTGAACTCTGCTTATGAAACTGTAACAAACCACAGCATGTGTTACATAGATGCTCTTTAGTTAATAGTGAAAATCGTGTTTTGTTCGTGAACTGTGTAAATTCATTTGAGGCGAAAAATCACTGGGTGCACAGGAAATTACTCTTGCTTATAAGAAGGCACAGAGCCTTTGGTTTAACTCCGTTTCTGAAGGAAAATTCAGACCAGTGTTCTCATGCATGAAACACCCTCTGTTTTAAGGCAAGAAGTATCCTCTTCTGTCCAGAGTCTGCAATACAGCAAGAAATATGAGCATGTCAGGAAAAATAACTGTGTTTCCTATTCATACGGACCATATCAACTTGAACTCTGATTATGAAACTGTAACAAACCAAAGCATCTCTTAAATAGATGCTCTTTAGTTAATAGTGAAATTCGTTTTGGGTTCGTGATCTGTGTAAATTCATTTGAGCCGAAATATCACTGTGTGGACCGGAAATGACTCTTGCTTATAAAAAGACACAAAGCCTTTGATTTAACTCTGATTCTGAAGGAAAATACAGACCAGTGTTCTCATCCATGAAACACCCTCTGTTTTAACGAAAGCAGCATCCTCTTCTGTCCAGAGTCTGCAATACAGCAAGAAATATGAGCATGTCCAGAAAAAATGAACTGGGTTTCCTACTCATACGGTCCATATTTACTTGAACTCTGATTATGAAACTTTAACAAACCACAGCATCTCTTACATAGATGCTCTTTAGTTAATAGTGAAAAACATGTTGGATTCGTGAACTGTGCAAATTCATTTGAGCCTAAAAATCACTGGGTTTACCGGATATGAACTCTTGCTTGTAGGAAGACACAGAGATTTTGGTTTAACTCCGTTTCTGAAGGAAAATTCAGACCAGTGTTCTCTTCCATGAAACACCCTCTGTTTCAACGCAAGATGCATCCTCTTCTGTCCAGAGTCTGCAATACAGCAAGAAATATGAGCATGTCCAGAAAAAAAGTACTGTGTTTCCTACTCATACGGACCATATCTAGTTGAACTCTGCTTATGAAACTGTAACAAAACTCAGCATGTGTTATATAGATGCTCTTCAGTTAACAGTGAAAAACATGATGGGTTCATGAACTGTGTAAATTCATTTGAGCTGAAAAACCCCTGGGTTTACCGGAAATGAACTCTTGCTTGTAGGAAGACACAGAGGCTTTGGTTTCACTCCATTTGTGAAGGGAAATTCACACGAGAGATCTCATCCATGAAACACACTCTGTTTTAACACAAAGAGCATGCTCTTCTTTCCAGCGTCTCTAATACAGCAAGAAACATGAGCATGCCCAGAAAAAAGAACTGTGTTTCGTACTCATACGGATCATATCTAGTTGAACTCTGCTTATGAAACTGTAACTAACCACAGCATGTGTTACATAGATGCTCTTTAGTTAATAGTGAAAAACATGTTGGATTCGTGAACTGTGCAAATTCATTTGAGCCTAAAAATCACTGGGTTTACCGGATATGAACTCTTGCTTGTAGGAAGACACAGAGATTTTGGTTTAACTCCGTTTCTGAAGGAAAATTCAGACCAGTGTTCTCTTCCATGAAACACCCTCTGTTTCAACGCAAGATGCATCCTCTTCTGTCCAGAGTCTGCAATACAGCAAGAAATATGAGCATGTCCAGAAAAAAAGAACTGTGTTTCCTACTCATACGGACCATATCTAGTTGAACTCTGCTTATGAAACTGTAACAAACCACAGCATGTTTTACATAGATGCTCTTTAGTTAATAGTGAAAAAGGTGTTGGGTTCATGAACTGTGTAAATTCATTTGAGCCGAAAAACCCCTGGGTCTACCGGAAATGAACTCTTGCTTGTATTAAGACACAGAGGCTTTGATTTCACTCCGTTTGTGCAGGGAAATTCACACCAGAGTTCTCATCCATGAAACAAAGTCTGTTTTAATGCAAAGAGCATGCTCTTCTTTCCAGCGACTCTAATACAGCAAGAAACATGAGCATGACCAGAAAAACAGAACTGTGTTTCCTACTCATGCGGACCATATCTAGTTGAACTCTGCTTATGAAACTGCAACAAACCACAGCATGTGTTACATAGATGCTCTTTAGTTAATAGTGAAAATCGTGTTGGTTTCATGAACTGTGTAAATTCATTTGAACCGAAAAATCACTGGGTGTACCGGAAATGACTCTTGCTTATAAGAAGACACAGAGGCTTTGCTTTAACTCCGTTTCTGAAGGAAAATTCAGACCAGTGTTCTCATCCATGAAACACCCTCTGTTTTAACGCAAGAAGCATGCTCTTCTGTCCAGAGTCTGCAATACAGCAAGAAATATGAGCATGTCCAGAAAAAATGAACTGTGTTTCCTACTCATACGGACCATATGTACTTGAACTCTGATTACGAAACTGTAACAAACCACACGCATCTCTTACATAGATGCTCTTTAGTTAATAGTGAAAAACGTGTTGGGTTCGTGAACTGTAAATTCGTTTGAGACAAAAAATCACTGGGTTTACCAGATATGAACTCTTGCTTGTAGGAAGACACAGAGGCTTTGGTTTAACTCCTTTTGTGAAGGGAAATTCAGACCAGTGTTCTCATCCATGAAACACCCTCTGTTTCAACGCAAGATGCATCCTCTTCTGTCCAGAGTCTGCAATACAGCAAGAAATATGAGCATGTCCAGAAAAAAAAAACTGTGTTTCCTAGTCATATGGACCTTATCTAGTTGAACTCTGCTTATGAAACTGTAACAAACCACAGGATGTGTTACATAGATGGTCTTTAGTTAATAGTGAAAAACGTGTTGGGTTCATGAACTGTGTAAATTCATTTGACGCTAAAAATCACTGGGTTTACCGGAAATGAACTCTTGCTTGTAGGAAGACACAGAGACTTTGGTTTAACTCCGTTTCTGAAGGAAAATTCAGACCAGTGTTCTCTTCCATGAAACATACACTGTTTTAAAGCAAGAAGCATGCTCTTCTTTCCAGCGTCTCCAATAAAGCAGGAAACATGAGCATGCCCAGCAAAAAAGAACTGTGTTTCCTATTCATACGGACCATATCTAGTTAAACTCTGCTTATGAAACTGTAACAAAACTCAGCATGTGTTATATAGATGCTCTTCAGTTAATAGTGAAAAACATGATGGGTTCATGAACTGTGTAAATTCATTTGAGCTGAAAAACTCCTGGGTTTACCGGAAATGAACTCTTGCTTGTAGGAAGACACAGAGGCTTTGGTTTCACTCCATTTGTGAAGGGAAATTCACACGAGAGATCTCATCCATGAAACACACTCTGTTTTAACACAAAGAGCATGCTCTTCTTTCCAGCGTCTCTAATACAGCAAGAAACATGAGCATGCCCAGAAAAGAGAACTGTGTTTCGTACTCATACGGATCATATCTAGTTGAACTCTGCTTATGAAACTGTAACAAACCACAGCATGTGTTACATAGATGCTCTTTAGTTAATAGTGAAAATCGTGTTTTGTTCGTGAACTGTGTAAATTCATTTGAGGCGAAAAATCACTGGGTGCACAGGAAATTACTCTTGCTTATAAGAAGGCACAGAGCCTTTGGTTTAACTCCGTTTCTGAAGGAAAATTCAGACCAGTGTTCTCATGCATGAAACACCCTCTGTTTTAAGGCAAGAAGTATCCTCTTCTGTCCAGAGTCTGCAATACAGCAAGAAATATGAGCATGTCAGGAAAAATAACTGTGTTTCCTATTCATACGGACCATATCAACTTGAACTCTGATTATGAAACTGTAACAAACCAAAGCATCTCTTAAATAGATGCTCTTTAGTTAATAGTGAAATTCGTTTTGGGTTCGTGATCTGTGTAAATTCATTTGAGCCGAAATATCACTGTGTGGACCGGAAATGACTCTTGCTTATAAAAAGACACAAAGCCTTTGATTTAACTCTGATTCTGAAGGAAAATACAGACCAGTGTTCTCATCCATGAAACACCCTCTGTTTTAACGAAAGCAGCATCCTCTTCTGTCCAGAGTCTGCAATACAGCAAGAAATATGAGCATGTCCAGAAAAAATGAACTGGGTTTCCTACTCATACGGTCCATATTTACTTGAACTCTGATTATGAAACTTTAACAAACCACAGCATCTCTTACATAGATGCTCTTTAGTTAATAGTGAAAAACATGTTGGATTCGTGAACTGTGCAAATTCATTTGAGCCTAAAAATCACTGGGTTTACCGGATATGAACTCTTGCTTGTAGGAAGACACAGAGATTTTGGTTTAACTCCGTTTCTGAAGGAAAATTCAGACCAGTGTTCTCTTCCATGAAACACCCTCTGTTTCAACGCAAGATGCATCCTCTTCTGTCCAGAGTCTGCAATACAGCAAGAAATATGAGCATGTCCAGAAAAAAAGTACTGTGTTTCCTACTCATACGGACCATATCTAGTTGAACTCTGCTTATGAAACTGTAACAAAACTCAGCATGTGTTATATAGATGCTCTTCAGTTAACAGTGAAAAACATGATGGGTTCATGAACTGTGTAAATTCATTTGAGCTGAAAAACCCCTGGGTTTACCGGAAATGAACTCTTGCTTGTAGGAAGACACAGAGGCTTTGGTTTCACTCCATTTGTGAAGGGAAATTCACACGAGAGATCTCATCCATGAAACACACTCTGTTTTAACACAAAGAGCATGCTCTTCTTTCCAGCGTCTCTAATACAGCAAGAAACATGAGCATGCCCAGAAAAAAGAACTGTGTTTCGTACTCATACGGATCATATCTAGTTGAACTCTGCTTATGAAACTGTAACAAACCACAGCATGTGTTACATAGATGCTCTTTAGTTAATAGTGAAAAACGTGTTGGGTTCATGAACTGTGTAAATTCATTTGACGCTAAAAATCACTGGGTTTACCGGAAATGAACTCTTGCTTGTAGGAAGACACAGAGGCTTTGGTTTAACTCCGTTTGTGAAGGGAAATTCAGACCAGTGTGCTCATCCATGAAACACCCTCTGTTTTAACGCAAGAAGCATCCTCTTCTGTCCAGAGTCTGCAATACAGCAAGAAATATGAGTATGTCCAGAAAAAAAGAACTGTGTTTCCTACTCATACGGACCATATCAACTTGAACTCTGCTTATGAAACTGTAACAAACCACAGCATCTCTTACACAGATGCTCTTTAGTTAATAGTGAAAATCGTGATGGGTTCAAGAACTGTGTAAATTCATTTGAGCCGAAAAATCACTGGGTTTACCGGATATGAACTCTTGCTTGTAGGAAGACACAGAGGCTTTGGTTTCACTCTGTTTGTGAAGGGAAATTCAGAACAGAGTTCTCATCCATGAAACACACTCTGTTTTAATGCAAAGGGCATGCTCTTCTTTCCAGCGTCTCTAATACAGCAAGAAACATGATCATGCCCAGAAAAAAAGAACTGTGTTTCCTTCTCATACAGACCATATCTAGTTGAACTCTGCTTATGAAACTGTAACAAACCACAGCATCTCTTACATAGATCCTCTTTAGTTAATAGTGAAAATCGTGTTGGGTTCAAGAACTGTGTAAATTCATTTGAGCTGAAAAATCACTGGGTTTACCGGAAATGAACTCTTGCTTGTAGGGAGACACAGAGCCTTTGGTGTAACTCCATTTGTGAAGGGAAATTCCGACCAGTGTTCTCATCCATGAAACCCACTCTGTCTTAACGCAAGAAGTATCCTCTTCTTTCCATCCTCTCTAATACAGCAAGAAACATGAGCATGCCCAGAAAAAAAGAACTGTGTTTTCTACCCATAATGACCATATCTAGTTGAATTTGCTTATGAAAGTGTAAAAAATCACAGCATGTGTTACATAAATGCTCTTTAGTTAATAGTGAAAATCGTGTTGGGTTCGTGAACTGTGTAAATTCATTTGAGCCGAAAAAATCACTGAGTTTACCCTAAATGAACTCTTGCTTGCAGGAAGACACAGAGGCTTTGGTTTAACTCCACTTGTGATTGGAAATTCAGACCAGTGTTCTCATCCATGAAACACCCTCTGTTTTAATGCAAGAAGCATCCTGTTCTGTCCAGAGACTGCAACACAGCAAGAAACATTAGCATGTCCAGAAAAAAATGAACTGGGTTTCCTACTCATACGGACCATATCTACTTGAACTCTGATTATGAAACTGTAACAAACCACAGCATCTCTTACATAGATGCTCTTTAGTTAATAGTGAAAAACATGTTGGGTTCGTGAACTGTCTAAATTCATTTGAGCCGAAAAATCACTGGGTTTACCGGAAATGAACTCTTGCTTGTAGGAAGACACAGAGACTTTTGTTTAACTCCGTTTCTGAAGGAAAATTAAGACCTGGGTTCTCATCCAAGAAACATACTCTGTTTTAACGCAGGAAGCATGCTCTTCTTTCCAGCGTCTCCAATAAAGCACGAAACTAGAGCATGCCCAGAAAAAAAGAATTGTGTTTCCTATTCATACGGACCATATCTACTTTAATTCTGCTTATGAAACTGTAACAAACCACAGCATGTGTTACATAGATGCTCTTGAGTTAATAGTGAAAAACCTGTTGGGTTCATGAACTGTGTACATTCATTTGAGCTAAAAAACCCTGGGTTTACCGGAAATGATCTCCTGCTTGTAGGAAGACACAGAGGCTTTGGTTTCACTCTGTTTGTGAAGGGAAATTCAGAACAGAGTTCTCATCCATGAAACACACTCTGTTTTAATGCAAAGGGCATGCTCTTCTTTCCAGTGTCTCTAATACAGCAAGAAACATGAGCATGCCCAGAAAAAAAGAACTGTGTTTCCTACTCCTCCGGACCATATCTAGTTGAACTCTGATTATGAAACTGTAACAAACCACAGCATCTCTTACATAGATGCTCTTTAGTTAATAGTGAAAATCGTGATGGGTTCAAGAACTGTGTAAATTCATTTGAGCCGAAAAATCACTGGGATTACCGGATATGAACTCTTTCTTGTAGGAATACACAGAGACTTTGGTTTAACTCCGATTCTGAAGGAAAATTCAGACCAGTGTTCTCATCCATGAAACACACTCTGTCTTAATGCAAGAAGCATCCTCTTCTTTCCAGCGTCTCTAATAAAGCAAGAAACATGAGCATGACCAGAAAAAAAAAAACTGTGTTTCCTATTCATGCGGACCATATCTAGTTAAACTCTGCTTATGAAAGTGTAACAAACTACAGCATCTCTTACATAGTTGCTCTTTAGTTAATAGTGAAAATGGTGTTAGGTTCATGAACTGTGTAAATTCATTTGAGCACAAAAACCCCTGGGTTTAGCGGAAATGAACTCTTGCTTGTAGGAAGACACAGAGATTTTGGTTTAACTCCGTTTCTGAAGGAAAATTCAGACCAGTGTTCTCTTCCATGAAACACCCTCTGTTTCAACGCAAGATGCATCCTCTTCTGTCCAGAGTCTGCAATACAGCAAGAAATATGAGCATGTCCAGAAAAAAAGTACTGTGTTTCCTACTCATACGGACCATATCTAGTTGAACTCTGCTTATGAAACTGTAACAAACCACAGCAAGTGTTACAAACATGCTCTTTAGTTAATAGTGTAAAACGTGTTGGGTTCATGAACTGTGTAAATTCATTTGAGCCGAAAAACCCCTGGGTTTACCGGAAATGAACTCTTGCTTGTATTAAGACACAGAGGCTTTGGTTTCACTCCGTTTGTGCAGGGAAATTCACACCAGAGTCCTCATGCATGAAACAAAGTCTGTTTTAACGCAAAGAGCATGCTCTTCTTTCCGGCGACTCTAATACAGCAAGAAACATGAGCATGACCAGAAAAAAAGAACTGTGTTTCCTACTCATGCGGACCATATCTAGTTGAACTCTGCTTATGAAACTGCAACAAACCACAGCATGTGTTACATAGATGCTCTTTAGTTAATAGTGAAAATCGTGTTGGTTTCATGAACTGTGTAAATTCATTTGAACCGAAAAATCACTGGGTGTACCGGAAATGACTCTTGCTTATAAGAAGACACAGAGGCTTTGCTTTAACTCCGTTTCTGAAGGAAAATTCAGACCAGTGTTCTCATCCATGAAACACCCTCTGTTTTAACGCAAGAAGCATGCTCTTCTGTCCAGAGTCTGCAATACAGCAAGAAATATGAGCATGTAGAGAAAAAATGAACTGTGTTTCCTACTCATACGGACCATATGTACTTGAACTCTGATTATGAAACTGTAAGAAACCACACGCATCTCTTACATAATTGCTCTTTAGTTAATAGTGAAAAACGTGTTGGGTTCGTGAACTGTAAATTCGTTTGAGACAAAAAATCACTGGGTTTACCGGATATGAACTCTTGCTTGTAGGAAGACACAGAGGCTTTGGTTTAACTCCTTTTGTGAAGGGAAATTCAGACCAGTGTTCTCATCCATGAAACACCCTCTGTTTCAACGCAAGATGCATCCTCTTCTGTCCAGAGTCTGCAATACAGCAAGAAATATGAGCATGTCCAGAAAAAAAAAACTGTGTTTCCTAGTCATATGGACCTTATCTAGTTGAACTCTGCTTACGAAACTGTAACAAACCGCAGCAAGTGTTACATAGATGCTCTTTAGTTAATAGTGAAAATCGTGATGGGTTCAAGAACTGTGTAAATTCATTTGAGCCGAAAAGTCACTGGGTTTACCGGATATGAACTCTTGCTTGTAGGAATACACAGAGACTTTGTTTTAACTCCGTTTCCGAGGGAAAATGAAGACCAGTGTTCTCATCCAAGAAACATACTCTGTTTTAACGCAAGAAGCATGCTCTTCTTTCTAGTGTCTCCAATACAGCAAGAAACATGAGCATGCCCAGAAAAAAGGAACTTTGTTTCTTACTCATATGGACCATATCTAGTTAAACTCTGCTTATGAAACTGTAACAAAACACAGCATCTCTTACATAGATGCTCTTTAGTTAATAGTGAAAAACGTGTTGGGTTCGTGAACTGTGTAAATTCATTGGAGCCTAAAAATCACTGGGTTTACCCGAAATGAACTCTTGCTTGTAGGAAGACACAGAGGCTTTGGTTTAACTCCGCTTGTGAAGGGAAATTCAGACCAGTGTTCTCATCCATGAAACACCCTCTGTTTTAACGCAAGAAGCTTCCTCTTCTTTCCAGAGTCTGCAATACAGCAATAAATATGAGCATGTCCAGAAAAAAAGAACTGTGTTTCCTACTCATATGGACCATATCTAGTTGAACTCTGCTTATGAAACTGTAACAAACCACAGCATCTCTTACACAGATGCTCTTTAGATAATAGTGAAAAACGTGATGGGTTCAAGAACTGTGTAAATTCATTGGAGCCGAAAAATCACTGGGATTACCGGATATGAAGTCTTTCTTGTAGGAATACACAGAGACTTTGGTTTAACTCCGATTCTGAAGGAAAATTCAGACCAGTGTTCTCATCCATGAAACACACTATGTCTTAATGCAAGAAGCATCCTCTTCTTTCCAGCGTCTCTAATAAAGCAAGAAACATGAGCATGACCAGAAAAAAAAAAACTGTGTTTCCTATTCATGCGGACCATATCTAGTTAAACTCTGCTTATGAAAGTGTAACAAACCACAGCATCTCTTACATAGTTGCTCTTTAGTTAATAGTGAAAATGGTGTTAGGTTCATGAACTGTGTAAATTCATTTGAGCACAAAAACCCCTGGGTTTAGCGGAAATGAACTCTTGCTTGTAGGAAGACACATAGGCTTTGGTTTAACTCCGTTTTTGAAGGGAAATTCAGACCAGTGTTCTCATCCATGAAACACCCTCTGTTTTAATGCAAGAAGCTTCCTCTTCTTTCCAGAGTCTGCAATACAGCAAGAAATATGAGCATGTCCAGAGAAAATGAACTGTGTTTCCTACTCATGTGGACCATATGTACTTGAACTCTGATTATGAAACTGTAACAAACCACAGCATCTCTTACATAGATGCTCTTTAGTTAATAGTGAAAATCGTGTTGGGTTCATGAACTGTGTAAATTCATTTGAGCCGAAAAACCCCTGGGTTTACCGGAAATGAACTCTTGCTTGTATTAAGACACAGAGGCTTTGGTTTCACTCCGTTTGTGAAGGGAAATTCAGACCAGAGATCGCATCCATGAAACACACTGTTTTAACGCAAACAGCATACTCTTCTTTCCAGCGTCTCTAATACAGCAAGTAACATGAGCATGCCCAGAAAAAAAGAACTGTGTTTCCTACTCATTCGGATCATATCTAGTTGAACTCTGCTTACGAAACTGTAACAAACCGCAGCAAGTGTTACATAGATGCTCTTTAGTTAATAGTGAAAATCGTGATGGGTTCAAGAACTGTGTAAATTCATTTGAGCCGAAAAGTCAGTGGGTTTACCGGATATGAACTCTTGCTTGTAGGAATACACAGAGACTTTGTTTTAACTCCGTTTCCGTGGGAAAATGAAGACCAGTGTTCTCATCCAAGAAACATACTCTGTTTTAACGCAAGAAGCATGCTCTTCTTTCTAGTGTCTCCAATACAGCAAGAAACATGAGCATGCCCAGAAAAAAGGAACTGTGTTTCTTACTCATATGGACCATATCTAGTTAAACTCTGCTTATGAAACTGTAACAAAACACAGCATCTCTTACATAGATGCTCTTTAGTTAATAGTGAAAAACGTGTTGGGTTCGTGAACTGTGTAAATTCATTGGAGCCTAAAAATCACTGGGTTTACCCGAAATGAACTCTTGCTTGTAGGAAGACACAGAGGCTTTGGTTTAACTCCGCTTGTGAAGGGAAATTCAGACCAGTGTTCTCATCCATGAAACACCCTCTGTTTTAACGCAAGAAGCTTCCTCTTCTTTCCAGAGTCTGCAATACAGCAATAAATATGAGCATGTCCAGAAAAAAAGAACTGTGTTTCCTACTCATATGGACCATATCTAGTTGAACTCTGCTTATGAAACTGTAACAAACCACAGCATCTCTTACACAGATGCTCTTTAGATAATAGTGAAAAACGTGATGGGTTCAAGAACTGTGTAAATTCATTGGAGCCTAAAAATCACTGGGTTTACTGGATATGAACTCTTGCTTGTAGGAATACACAGACACTTTGGTTTATCTGCGTTTCTGAAGGATAATTCAGATCAGTGTTCTCATCCATGGAACATACTCTGTTATAACGCAAGAAGCATGCTCTTCTTTCCATTGTCTCAAATACAGCAAGAAACATGAGCATGCCCAGAAAAAAAGAACTGTGTTTCTTACTCATATGGACCATATCTAGTTAAACGCTGCTTATGAAAATGTAACAAACCACAGCATCTCTAACATAGATCCTCTTCAGTTAATAGTGAAAATCGTGTTGGGTTCAAGAACTGTGTAAATTCATTTGAGCCGAAAAATCACTGGGGTTACCGGATATGAACTCTTGCTTGTAGGAAGACACAGAGGCTTTGGTTTCACTCTGTTTGTGAAGGGAAATTCAGAACAGAGTTCTCATCCATGACACACTCTGTTTTAATGCAAAGGGCATGCTCTTCTTTCCAGCGTCTCTAATACAGCAAGAAACATGAGCATGCCCAGAAAAAAAGAACTGTGTTTCCTTCTCATACAGACCATATCTAGTTAAACTCTGCTTATGAAAGTGTAACACACCACAGCATCTCTTACATAGTTGCTCTTTAGTTAATAGTGAAAATCGAGTTGGGTTCGTGAACTGTGTACATTCATTTGAGCCGAAAGATCACTGGGTGTATCAGAAATGACTCTTGCTTATAAAAATACACAGAGCCTTTGGTTTAACTCCATTTCTGAAGGAAAATTCAGACCAGTGTTCTCATCCATGAAACACCCTCTATTTTAACGCAAGAAGCCTCCTCTTCTGTCCAGAGTCTGCAATGCAGCAAGAAATATAAGCATGTCTAGAAAAAAAGAACTGTGATTCCTACTCATACGGACCATATCTAGATGAACTCTGCGTATGAAACTATAACAAACCACAGCATGTGTTACATAGATGCTCTTTAGTTAATAGTGAAAAACTTGTTGGTTTCAAGAACTGTGTAAATTCATTTGAGACGAAAAATCACTGGGTTTACCGGATATGAACTCTTGCTTGTAGGAAGACACAGAGACTTTGGTTTAACTCCGTTTCTGAAGGAAAATTCAGACCAGTGTTCTCATCCATGAAACATACTCTGTTACAACGCAAGAAGCATGCTCTTTTTCCAGCGTCTCCAATACAGCAAGAAACATGAGCATGCCCAGAAAAAAAGAACTGTGTTTCTTACTCATATGGACCATATCTATTTAATCTCTGCTTATGAAAGTGTAACAAACCACAGCATCTATTACATAGATGCTCCTTAGTTAATAGTGAAAATCGTGTTGTGTTCATGAACTGTGTAAATTCATTTGAGCCGAAAAATCACTGTGTTTACTGGAAATGAACTCTTGCTTGTAGGAAGACACAGAGGCTTTGGTTTCACTCCGTTTTTGAAGGGAAATTCACACCAGAGTTCTCATCCATGAAACATACTCTGTTACAACGCAAGAAGCATGCTCTTTTTCCACCGTCTCCAATACAGCATGAAACAAGAGCATGCCCAGAAAAAAAGAACTGTGTTTCCTATTCATACGGACCATATCTAGTTGAACTCTGCTTATGAAACTGTAACAAAGCACAGCATGTGTTACATAGATGCTCTTTAGTTAATAGTGAAAAACATGTTCGGTTCATGAACTGTGTACATTCATTTCAGCTAAAAAACCCTGGGGTTACTGGAAATGAACTCCTGCTTGTAGGAAGACACAGAGGCTTTGGTTTCATTCTGTTTGTGAAGGGAAATTCAGACCAGTGTTCTCATCCATGAAACATAATCTGTTATAACGCAAGAAGCATGCTCTTCTTTCCATTGTCTCAAATACAGCAAGAAACATGAGCATGCCCAGAAAAAAAGAACTGTGTTTCCTACTCATACAGACCATATCTAGTTGAACTCTGCTTATGAAACTGTAACAAACCACAGCATCTCTTACATAGATCCTCTTTAGTTAATAGTGAAAATCGTGTTGGGTTCGTGAACTGTGTAAATTCATTTGAGCTGAAAAATCACTGGGTTTAACGGAAATGAACTCTTTCTTGTAGGAAGACACAGAGGCTTTGGTTTAACTCCATTTGTGAAGGGAAATTCAGACCAGTGTTCTCATCCATGAAACACCCTCTATTTTAATGCAGGAAGCATCCTCTTCTTTCCAGATTCTGCAATACAGCAAGAAACATGAGCATGCCCAGAAAAAAAGAACTGTGTTTCTTACTCATCCGGACCATATCTAGTTAAATGCTGCTTATGAAACTGTAACAAACCACAGCATCTCTTACATAGATCCTCTTCAGTTAATAGTGAAAGTCGTGTTTGGTTCAAGAACTGTGTATATTCATTTGAGCCGAAAAATCACTGGGTTTACCGGAAATAAACTCTTGCTTGTAGGAAGAAACAGAGCCTTTGTTTTAACTCCATTTGTAAAGGGAAATTCAGACCAGTGTTCTCATTTATGAAACACACTCTGTCTTAACGCAAGAAGCATCCTCTTCTTTCCAGCGTCTCTAATACAGCAAGAAACATGAGCATGCACAGAAAAAAAGAACTGTGTTTCCTACTCATAAGGACCATATCTAGTTGAATCTGCATATGAAACTGTAACAAACCACAGCATCTCTTATATAGATGCTCCTTAGTTAATAATGAAAATCGTGTTGGGTTCGTGAACTGTGTAAATTCATTTGAGCCGAAATATAACTGGGTTTACCGGAAATGAACTCTTGCTTGTAGGAAGACACAGAGGCTTTGGTTTAACTCCGTTCGTGAAGGGAAATTCAGACCAGTGTTCTCATCCATGAAACACCCTCTGTTTTAACGCAAGAAGCATCCTTTTCTGTCCAGAGTCTGCAATACAGCAAGAAACATTAGCATGCCCAGAAAAAAGAACTGTGTTTCCTACTCATACGGACCATATCTAGTTGAACTCTGCTTATGAAACTGTAACAAACCACAGCATGTGTTACATAGATGCTCTTTAGTTAATAGTGAAAAACTTGTTGGTTTCAAGAACTGTGTAAATTCATTTGAGCCGAAAAATCACTGGGTTTACCGGATATGAACTCTTGCTTGTAGGAAGACACAGAGACTTTGGTTTAACTCCGTTTCTGAAGGAAAATTCAGACCAGTGTTCTCATCCATGAAACATACTCTGTTACAACGCAAGAAGCATGCTCTTTTTCCAGCGTCTCCAATACATAAAGAAACATGAGCATGCCCAGAAAAAATGAACTGTGTTTCTTGCTCATACGGACCATATATACTTGAACTCTACTTATGAAACTGTAAGAAACCACAGCATATGTTACATAGATGCTCTTGAATTAATAGTGAAAAACGTGTTGGGTTCATGAACTGTGTACATTCATTTGAGCTAAAAAAAACCCTTGGTTTACCGGTAATGAACTCCCGCTTGTAGGAAGACACAGAGGCTTTGGTTTCACTCTGTTTGTGAAGGGAAATTCAGACCAGAGTTCTCATCCATGAAACACACTCTGTTTTAATGCAAGGAGCATGCTCTTCTTTCCAGCGTCTCTAATACAGCAAGAAACATGAGCATGCCCAGAAAAAAAGAACTGTGTTTCCTACTCATACGGTCCATATCTAGTTGAACTCTGCTTATGAAAGTGTAACAAACCACAGCATCTCTTACATAGATGCTCTTTAGTTAATAGTGAAAAACGAGTTGGTTTCGTGAATTGTGAAAATTCATTTGAGCCGAAAAATCATGGGGTTTACCGGATATGAACTCTTGCTTGTAGGAAGACACAGAGACTTTGGTTTAACTCCGTTTCTGAAGGAAAATTCAGACCAGTGTTCTCATCCATGAAACATACTCTGTTTTAACGCAAGAAGGATGCTCTTCTTTCCAGCGTCTCCAATACAGCAAGAAACATGAGCATGCCCAGAAAAAAAGAACTGTGTTTCTTACTCAAATGGACCATATCTAGTTAAACTCTGCTTATGAAAGTGTAACAAACCACAGCATCTCTTACATAGTTGCTCTTTAGTTAATAGTGAAAAACGTGTTAGGTTCATGAACTGTGTAAATTCATTTGAGCAGAAAAACCCCTGGGTTTTCCGGAAATGAACTCTTGCTTATAGGAAGACACAGAGGCTTTGGTTTAACTCCTTTTGTGAAGGAAAATTCAGACCAGTGTTCTCATCCATGAAACATACTCTGTTACAACGCAAGAAGCATGCTCTTTTTCCACCGTCTCCAATACACCATGAAACAAGAGCATGCCCAGAAAAAATAACTGTGTTTCCTACTCATACGGACCATATCTAGTTGAACTCTGCTTAAGAAACTGTAACAAACCACAGCATCTCTTACATAGATGCTCTTTAGTTAATAGTGAAAATCGTGATGGGTTCAAGAACTGTGTAAATTCATTTGAGCCGAAAAATCACTGGGTTTACCGGATATGAACTCTTGCTTGTAGGAATACACAGACACTTTGGTTTAACTCCGTTTCTGAAGGAAAATTCAGATCAGTGTTCTCATCCATGAAACATACTCTGTTATAACGCAAGAAGCATGCTCTTCTTTCCATTGTCTCCAATACAGCAAGAAACATGAGCATGCCCAGAAAAAAAGAACTGTGTTTCCTACTCATCCGGACCATATCTAGTTAAACGCTGCTTATGAAACTGTAACAAACCACAGCATCTCTTACATAGATCCTCTTCAGTTAATAGTGAAAGTCGTGTTTGGTTCAAGAACTGTGTAAATTCATTTGAGCCGAAAAATCACTGGGTTTACCGGAAATAAACTCTTGCTTGTAGGAAGACACAGAGCCTTTGTTTTAACTCCATTTGTAAAGGGAAATTCAGACCAGTGTTCTCATTTATGAAACACACTCTGTCTTAACGCAAGAAGCATCCTCTTCTTTCCAGCGTCTCTAATACAGCAAGAAACATGAGCATGCACAGAAAAAAAGAACTGTGTTTCCTACTCATAAGGACCATATCTAGTTGAATCTGCATATGAAACTGTAACAAACCACAGCATCTCTTATATAGATGCTCCTTAGTTAATAATGAAAATCGTGTTGGGTTCGTGAACTGTGTAAATTCATTTGAGCCGAAATATAACTGGGTTTACCGGAAATGAACTCTTGCTTGTAGGAAGACACAGAGGCTTTGGTTTAACTCCGTTCGTGAAGGGAAATTCAGACCAGTGTTCTCATCCATGAAACATACTCTGTTACAACGCAAGAAGCATGCTCTTTTTCCAGCGTCTCCAATACATAAAGAAACATGAGCATGCCCAGAAAAAATGAACTGTGTTTCTTGCTCATACGGACCATATATACTTGAACTCTACTTATGAAACTGTAAGAAACCACAGCATATGTTACATAGATGCTCTTGAATTAATAGTGAAAAACGTGTTGGGTTCATGAACTGTGTACATTCATTTGAGCTAAAAAAAACCCTTGGTTTACCGGTAATGAACTCCCGCATGTAGGAAGACACAGAGGCTTTGGTTTCACTCTGTTTGTGAAGGGAAATTCAGACCAGAGTTCTCATCCATGAAACACACTCTGTTTTAATGCAAGGAGCATGCTCTTCTTTCCAGCGTCTCTAATACAGCAAGAAACATGAGCATGCCCAGAAAAAAAGAACTGTGTTTCCTACTCATACGGACCATATCTAGTTGAACTCTGCTTATGAAAGTGGAACAAACCACAGCATCTCTTACATAGATGCTCTTTAGTTAATAGTGAAAAACGAGTTGGTTTCGTGAATTGTGAAAATTCATTTGAGCCGAAAAATCATGGGGTTTACCGGATATGAACTCTTGCTTGTAGGAAGACACAGAGACTTTGGTTTAACTCCGTTTCTGAAGGAAAATTCAGACCAGTGTTCTCATCCATGAAACATACTCTGTTTTAACGCAAGAAGCATGCTCTTCTTTCCAGCGTCTCCAATACAGCAAGAAACATGAGCATGCCCAGAAAAAAAGAACTGTGTTTCTTACTCATATGGACCATATCTAGTTAAACTCTGCTTATGAAAGTTTAACAAACCACAGCATCTCTTACATAGTTGCTCTTTAGTTAATAGTGAAAAACGTGTTAGGTTCATGAACTGTGTAAATTCATTTGAGCAGAAAAACCCCTGGGTTTTCCGGAAATGAACTCTTGCTTATAGGAAGACACAGAGGCTTTGGTTTAACTCCTTTTGTGAAGGAATTTCAGACCAGTGTTCTCATCCATGAAACATACTCTGTTACAACGCAAGAAGCATGCTCTTTTTCCACCGTCTCCAATACACCATGAAACAAGAGCTTGCCCAGAAAAAAAGAACTGTGTTTCCTATTCATACGGACCATATCTAGTTGAACTCTGCTTATGAAACTGTAACAAAGCACAGCATGTGTTACATTGATGCTCTTTAGTTAATAGTGAAAAACGTGTTGCTTTCATGAACTGTGTACATTCATTTCAGCTAAAAAACCCTGGGGTTACTGGAAATGAACTCCTGCTTGTAGGAAGACACAGAGGCTTTGGTTTCATTCTGTTTGTGAAGGGAAATTCAGACCAGAGTTCTCATCCATGAAACACACTATGTTTTAATGCAAAGAGCATGCTCTTCTTTAAAGCGTCTCTAATACAGCAAGAAACATGAGCATGCCCAGAAAAAAATAACTGTGTTTCCTACTCATACGGACCATATCTAGTTTAACTCTGCTTAAGAAACTGTAATAAAACACAGCATGTGTTACATAGATGCTCTTTAGTTAATAGTGAAAAACGTGTTAGGTTCATGAACTGTGTAAATTCATTTGAGTAGAAAAACCCCTGGGTTTTCCGGAAATGAACTCTTGCTTGTAGGAAGACACAGAGGCTTTGGTTTAACTCCGTTTGTGAAGGGAAATTCAGACCAGTGTTCTCATCCATGAAACAAACTCTTTTTTAATGCAAAGAGCATGCTCTTCTTTCCAGTGTCTCTAATACAGCAAGAAACATGACCATGCCCAGAAAAAAATAACTGTGTTTCCTACTCATACGGACCATATCTAGTTGAACTCTGCTTATGAAACTGTAACAAACCACAGCATCTCTTACATAGATGCTCTTTAGTTAATAGTGAAAAACGTGTTAGGTTCATGAACTGTGTAAATTCATTTGAGCCGAAAAATCACTGGGTTTAACAGATATGAACTCTTGCTTGTAGGAAGACACAGAGACTTTGGTTTAACTCCGTTTCTGAAGGAAAATTCAGACCAGTTTTCTCATCCATGAAACATACTCTGTTACAACGCAAGAAGCATGCTCTTCTTTCCAGCGTCTCTAATAGAGCAAGAAACATGAGCAGCCCAGAAAAAAAGAACTGTGTTTCCTACTCATAAGGATCATATCTAATTGATTTTGCTTTTGAAACTTTAACAAACCATAGCATCTCTTACATAGATGCTCTTTAGTTAATAGTGAAAAACTTGTTTGGTTCATGAACTGTGTAAATTCATTTGAGCCAAAAAATAACTGGGTTTACCAGATATGAACTCTTGCTTGTAGGAAGACACAGAGACTTTTGTTTAACTCCTTTTCTGAAGGAAAATTGAGACCAGTGTTCTCATCCATGAAACATACTCTGTTTTAATGCAAGAAGCATGCTCTTTTTCCAGCGTCTCCAATACAGGAAGAAACATGAGCATGCCCAGAAAAAATGAACTGTGTTTCCTGCTCATACGGACCATATATACTTGAACTCTACTTATGAAACTGTAAGAAACCACAGCATGTGTTACATAGATGCTCTTGAATTAATAGTGAAAAACGTGTTGGGTTCATGAACTGTGTACATTCATTTGAGCTAAAAAAAACCCTTTGTTTACCGGTAATGAACTCCCGCTTGTAGGAAGACACAGAGGCTTTGGTTTCACTCTGTTTGTGAAGGGAAATTCAGACCAGAGTTCTCATCCATGAAACACACTCTGTTTTAATGCAAGGAGCATGCTCTTCTTTCCAGCGTCTCTAATACAGCAAGAAACATGAGCATGCCCAGAAAAAAAGAACTGTGTTTCCTACTCATACGGACCATATCTAGTTGAACTCTGCTTATGAAAGTGTAACAAACCACAGCATCTCTTACATAGATGCTCTTTAGTTAATAGTGAAAATCGTGTTGGGTTCGTGAACTGTGTAAATTCATTTGAGCTGAAAAATCACTGGGTTTAACGGAAATGAACTCTTTCTTGTAGGAAGACACAGAGGCTTTGGTTTAACTCCATTTGTGAAGGGATATTCAGACCAGTGTTCTCATCCATGAAACACCCTCTATTTTAATGCAGGAAGCATCCTCTTCTTTCCAGAGTCTGCAATACAGAAAGAAATATGAGCATGTCTAGAAAAAAAGAACTGTGTTTCCTACTCATACGGACCATATCTAGTTGAACTCTGCTCATGAAACTGTAACAAACCCCATCATCTCTTACATAGATGCTCTTTAGTAAATAGTGAAAAACGTGTTAGGTTCATGAACTGTGTAAATTCATTTGAGCAGAAAAACCCCTGGGTTTTCCGGAAATTAACTCTAGCTTGTAGGAAGACATAGAGGCTTTGGTTTAACTCCATTTGTAAAGGGAAATTCAGACCAGTGTTCTCATTTATGAAACACACTCTGTCTTAACGCAAGAAGCATCCTCTTCTTTCCAGCGTCTCTAATACAGCAAGAAACATGAGCATGCACAGAAAAAAAGAACTGTGTTTCCTACTCATAAGGACCATATCTAGTTGAATCTGCATATGAAACTGTAACAAACCACAGCATCTTTTATATAGATGCTCCTTAGTTAATAATGAAAATCGTGTTGGGTTCGTGAACTGTGTAAATTCATTGGAGCCGAAATATAACTGGGTTTACCGGAAATGAACTCTTGCTTGTAGGAAGACACAGAGGCTTTGGTTTAACTCCGTTCGTGAAGGGAAATTCAGACCAGTGTTCTCATCCATGAAACACCCTCTGTTTTAACGCAAGAAGCATCCTTTTCTGTCCAGAGTCTGCAATACAGCAAGAAACATTAGCATGCCCAGAAAAAAGAACTGTGTTTCCTACTCATACATACCATATCTAGTTGAACTCTGCGTATGAAACTGTAACAAACCACAGCATGTGTTACATAGATGCTCTTTAGTTAATAGTGAAAAACTTGTTGGTTTCAAGAACTGTGTAAATTCATTTGAGCCGAAAAATCACTGGGTTTACCGGATATGAACTCTTGCTTGTAGGAAGACACAGAGACTTTGGTTTAACTCCGTTTCTGAAGGAAAATTCAGACCAGTGTTCTCATCCATGAAACATACTCTGTTACAACGCAACAAGCATGCTCTTTTTCAAATGTCTCCAATACAGCAAGAAACATGAGCATGCCCAGAAAAAAAAAGAACTGTGTTTCTTACTCATATGGACCATATCTATTTAATCTCTGCTTATGAAACTGTAACAAACCACAGCATCTCTTACATAGATGCTCTTTATTTAATAGTGAAAATCGTGTTTGGTTCAAGAACTGTGTAAATTCATTTGAGCCGAAAAATCACTGGGTTTACCGTAAATGAACTCTTGCTTGTAGTAAGACACAGAGCCTTTGGTTTAACTCCGTTTGTGAAGGGAAATTCAGACCAGTGTTCTCATCCAAGAAACACAGTATGTCGTAACGCAAGAAGCATCCTCTTCTTTCCAGCGTCTCTAATACAGCAAGAAACATGAGCATGCCCAGAAAAAAAGAACTGTGTTTCCTAGTCCTAAGGATCATGTCTAGTTGAATCTGCTTATGAAACTGTATCAAACCACAGCATCTCTTACATAGATGCTCTTTAGTTAATAGTGAAAAACGTGTTGGGTTTGTGAACTGTGTAAATTCATTTGAACCGAAAAATCACTGGGTTTACCGGATATGAACTCTTGCTTGTGGGAAGACATAGAGACGTTTTTTTAACTCCGTTTCTGAAGGAAAATTGAGACCAGTGTTCTCATCCATGAAACATACTCTGTTTTAATGCAAGAAGCATGCTCTTCCAGCGTCTCCAATACATCATGAAACAAGACCATGCCCAGAAAAAAAGAACTGTGTTTCCTATTCATACGGACCATATCTAGTTGAACTCTGCTTATGAAACTGTAACAAAACACAGCATGTGTTACATAGATGCTCTTTAGTTAATAGTGAAAAACGTGTTAGGTTCATGAACTGTGTAAATTCATTTGAGTAGAAAAACCCCTGGGTTTTCCGGAAATGAACTCTTGCTTGTAGGAAGACACAGAGGCTTTGGTTTAACTCCGTTTGTGAAGGGAAATTCAGACCAGTGTTCTCATCCATGAAACAAACTCTTTTTTAATGCAAAGAGCATGCTCTTCTTTCCAGTGTCTCTAATACAGCAAGAAACATGACCATGCCCAGAAAAAAATAACTGTGTTTCCTACTCATACGGACCATATCTAGTTGAACTCTGCTTATGAAACTGTAACAAACCACAGCATCTCTTACATAGATGCTCTTTAGTTAATAGTGAAAAACGTGTTAGGTTCATGAACTGTGTAAATTCATTTGAGCCGAAAAATCACTGGGTTTAACAGATATGAACTCTTGCTTGTAGGAAGACACAGAGACTTTGGTTTAACTCCGTTTCTGAAGGAAAATTCAGACCAGTTTTCTCATCCATGAAACATACTCTGTTACAACGCAAGAAGCATGCTCTTCTTTCCAGCGTCTCTAATAGAGCAAGAAACTTGAGCAGCCCAGAAAAAAAGAACTGTGTTTCCTACTCATAAGGATCATATCTAATTGATTTTGCTTTTGAAACTTTAACAAACCATAGCATCTCTTACATAGATGCTCTTTAGTTAATAGTGAAAAACTTGTTTGGTTCGTGAACTGTGTAAATTCATTTGAGCCAAAAAATAACTGGGTTTACCAGATATGAACTCTTGCTTGTAGGAAGACACAGAGACTTTTGTTTAACTCCTTTTCTGAAGGAAAATTGAGACCAGTGTTCTCATCCATGAAACATACTCTGTTTTAATGCAAGAAGCATGCTCTTTTTCCAGCGTCTCCAATACAGGAAGAAACATGAGCATGCCCAGAAAAAATGAACTGTGTTTCCTGCTCATACGGACCATATATACTTGAACTCTACTTATGAAACTGTAAGAAACCACAGCATGTGTTACATAGATGCTCTTGAATTAATAGTGAAAAACGTGTTGGGTTCATGAACTGTGTACATTCATTTGAGCTAAAAAAAACCCTTTGTTTACCGGTAATGAACTCCCGCTTGTAGGAAGACACAGAGGCTTTGGTTTCACTCTGTTTGTGAAGGGAAATTCAGACCAGAGTTCTCATCCATGAAACACACTCTGTTTTAATGCAAGGAGCATGCTCTTCTTTCCAGCGTCTCTAATACAGCAAGAAACATGAGCATGCCCAGAAAAAAAGAACTGTGTTTCCTACTCATACGGACCATATCTAGTTGAACTCTGCTTATGAAAGTGTAACAAACCACAGCATCTCTTACATAGATGCTCTTTAGTTTATAGTGAAAAACGTGTTGGGTTCGTCAACTGTGTAAATTCATTTGAGCTGAAAAATCACTGGGTTTAACGGAAATGAACTCTTTCTTGTAGGAAGACACAGAGGCTTTGGTTTAACTCCATTTGTGAAGGGATATTCAGACCAGTGTTCTCATCCATGAAACACCCTCTATTTTAATGCAGGAAGCATCCTCTTCTTTCCAGAGTCTGCAATACAGAAAGAAATATGAGCATGTCTAGAAAAAAAGAACTGTGTTTCCTACTCATACCGACCATATCTAGTTGAACTCTGCTCATGAAACTGTAACAAACCCCATCATCTCTTACATAGATGCTCTTTAGTAAATAGTGAAAAACGTGTTAGGTTCATGAACTGTGTAAATTCATTTGAGCAGAAAAACCCCTGGGTTTTCCGGAAATTAACTCTAGCTTGTAGGAAGACATAGAGGCTTTGGTTTAACTCCATTTGTAAAGGGAAATTCAGACCAGTGTTCTCATTTATGAAACACACTCTGTCTTAACGCAAGAAGCATCCTCTTCTTTCCAGCGTCTCTAATACAGCAAGAAACATGAGCATGCACAGAAAAAAAGAACTGTGTTTCCTACTCATAAGGACCATATCTAGTTGAATCTGCATATGAAACTGTAACAAACCACAGCATCTCTTATATAGATGCTCCTTAGTTAATAATGAAAATCGTGTTGGGTTCGTGAACTGTGTAAATTCATTGGAGCCGAAATATAACTGGGTTTACCGGAAATGAACTCTTGCTTGTAGGAAGACACAGAGGCTTTGGTTTAACTCCGTTCGTGAAGGGAAATTCAGACCAGTGTTCTCATCCATGAAACACCCTCTGTTTTAACGCAAGAAGCATCCTTTTCTGTCCAGAGTCTGCAATACAGCAAGAAACATTAGCATGCCCAGAAAAAAGAACTGTGTTTCCTACTCATACATACCATATCTAGTTGAACTCTGCGTATGAAACTGTAACAAACCACAGCATGTGTTACATAGATGCTCTTTAGTTAATAGTGAAAAACTTGTTGGTTTCAAGAACTGTGTAAATTCATTTGAGCCGAAAAATCACTGGGTTTACCGGATATGAACTCTTGCTTGTAGGAAGACACAGAGACTTTGGTTTAACTCCGTTTCTGAAGGAAAATTCAGACCAGTGTTCTCATCCATGAAACATACTCTGTTACAACGCAACAAGCATGCTCTTTTTCAAATGTCTCCAATATAGCAAGAAACATGAGCATGCCCAGAAAAAAAAGAACTGTGTTTCTTACTCATATGGACCATATCTATTTAATCTCTGCTTATGAAACTGTAACAAACCACAGCATCTCTTACATAGATGCTCTTTATTTAATAGTGAAAATCGTGTTTGGTTCAAGAACTGTGTAAATTCATTTGAGCCGAAAAATCACTGGGTTTACCGTAAATGAACTCTTGCTTGTAGTAAGACACAGAGCCTTTGGTTTAACTCCGTTTGTGAAGGGAAATTCAGACCAGTGTTCTCATCCAAGAAACACAGTATGTCGTAACGCAAGAAGCATCCTCTTCTTTCCAGCGTCTCTAATACAGCAAGAAACATGAGCATGCCCAGAAAAAAAGAACTGTGTTTCCTAGTCCTAAGGATCATGTCTAGTTGAATCTGCTTATGAAACTGTATCAAACCACAGCATCTCTTACATAGATGCTCTTTAGTTAATAGTGAAAAACGTGTTGGGTTTGTGAACTGTGTAAATTCATTTGAACCGAAAAATCACTGGGTTTACCGGATATGAACTCTTGCTTGTGGGAAGACACAGAGGCTTTGGTTTAACTCCGTTTTTGAAGGGAAATTCAGACCAGTGTTCTCATCCATGAAACAAACTCTTTTTTAATGCAAAGAGCATGCTCTTCTTTCCAGTGTCTCTAATACAGCAAGAAACATGACAATGCCAAGAAAAAAATAACTGTGTTTCCTACTCATACGGACCATATCTAGTTGAACTCTGCTTATGAAACTGTAACAAACCACAGCATCTCTTACATAGATGCTCTTTAGTTAATAGTGAAAAACGTGTTAGGTTCATGAACTGTGTAAATTCATTTGAGCCGAAAAATCACTGGGTTTAACAGATATGAACTCTTGCTTGTAGGAAGACACAGAGACTTTGGTTTAACTCCGTTTCTGAAGGAAAATTCAGACCAGTTTTCTCATCCATGAAACATACTCTGTTACAACGCAAGAAGCATGCTCTTCTTTCCAGCGTCTCTAATAGAGCAAGAAACATGAGCAGCCCAGAAAAAAAGAACTGTGTTTCCTACTCATAAGGATCATATCTAATTGATTTTGCTTTTGAAACTTTAACAAACCATAGCATCTCTTACATAGATGCTCTTTAGTTAATAGTGAAAAACTTGTTTGGTTCGTGAACTGTGTAAATTCATTTGAGCCAAAAAATAACTGGGTTTACCAGATATGAACTCTTGCTTGTAGGAAGACACAGAGACTTTTGTTTAACTCCTTTTCTGAAGGAAAATTGAGACCAGTGTTCTCATCCATGAAACATACTCTGTTTTAATGCAAGAAGCATGCTCTTTTTCCAGCGTCTCCAATACAGGAAGAAACATGAGCATGCCCAGAAAAAATGAACTGTGTTTCTTGCTCATACGGACCATATATACTTGAACTCTACTTATGAAACTGTAAGAAACCACAGCATGTGTTACATAGATGCTCTTGAATTAATAGTGAAAAACGTGTTGGGTTCATGAACTGTGTACATTCATTTGAGCTAAAAAAAAAACCTTTGTTTACCGGTAATGAACTCCCGCTTGTAGGAAGACACAGAGGCTTTGGTTTCACTCTGTTTGTGAAGGGAAATTCAGACCAGAGTTCTCATCCATGAAACACACTCTGTTTTAATGCAAGGAGCATGCTCTTCTTTCCAGCGTCTCTAATACAGCAAGAAACATGAGCATGCCCAGAAAAAAAGAACTGTGTTTCCTACTCATACGGACCATATCTAGTTGAACTCTGCTTATGAAAGTGTAACAAACCACAGCATCTCTTACATAGATGCTCTTTAGTTAATAGTGAAAAACGAGTTGGTTTCGTGAATTGTGAAAATTCATTTGAGCCGAAAAATCATGGGGTTTACCGGATATGAACTCTTGCTTGTAGGAAGACACAGGGACTTTGGTTTAATTCCGTTTCTGAAGGAAAATTCAGACCAGTGTTCTCATCCATGAAACATACTCTGTTTTAACGCAAGAAGCATGCTCTTCTTTCCAGCGACTCCAATACAGCAAGAAACATGAGCATGCCCAGAAAAAAAGAACTGTGTTTCTTACTCATATAGACCATATCTAGTTAAACTCTGCTTATGAAAGTGTAACAAACCACAGCATCTCTTACATAGTTGCTCTTTAGTTAATAGTGAAAAACGTGTTAGGTTCATGAACTGTGTAAATTCATTTGAGCAGAAAAACCCCTGGGTTTTCCGGAAATGAACTCTTGCTTATAGGAAGACACAGAGGCTTTGGTTTAACTCCTTTTGTGAAGGAAAATTCAGACCAGTGTTCTCATCCATGAAACATACTCTGTTACAACGCAAGAAGCATGCTCTTTTTCCACCGTCTCCAATACACCATGAAACAAGAGCATGCCCAGAAAAAATAACTGTGTTTCCTACTCATACGGACCATATCTAGTTGAACTCTGCTTAAGAAACTGTAACAAACCACAGCATCTCTTACATAGATGCTCTTTAGTTAATAGTGAAAATCGTGATGGGTTCAAGAACTGTGTAAATTAATTTGAGCCGAAAAATCACTGGGTTTACCCGATAGGAACTCTTCCATCTAGGAAGACACAGAGACTTTGGTTTAACTCTGTTTCTAAAGGAAAATTCAGACCAGTGTTCTCATCCATGAAATATACTCTGATAAAACGCAAGAAGCATGCTCTTCTTCCAGCGTCTCCAATACTGCAAGAAACATGAACATGCCCAGAAAAAAAGAACTGTCTTTCGTTCTCCTACGGACCATATCTAGTTAAACTCTCCTTATGAAACTGTAACAAACCACAGCATCTCTTACTTAGATGCTCTTTAGTTAATAGTGAAAAACGTGTTAGGTTCATGAACTGTGTAAATTCATTTGAGCCAAAAAATCACTGGGTTTACCGGATATGAACTCTTCCTTGTAGGAAGACACAGAGACTTTGGTTTAACTTCGTTTCTGTAGGAAAATTCAGACCAGTGTTCTCATCCATGAAACATACTCTGTTTTAACGCAAAGAGCATGCTCTTCTTTGCAGCGTCTCTAATACAGCAAGAAACATGAGCATGCCCAGAAAAAAATAACTGTGTTTCCTATTCATTAGGACCATATCTAGTTGAACTCTGCTTATGAAACTGTAACAATCCACAGCATGTGTTACATAGATGCTCTTGAGTTAATAGTGAAAAATGTGTTGGGTTCATGAACTGTGTACATTCATTTGAGCTAAAAAAAACCCTGGGTTTACTGGAAATGAACTCCTGCTTGTAGGAAGACACAGAGGCTTTGGTTTCACTCTTTTTCTGATGGGAAATTCAGACAGGACTTCTCATCCATGAAACACACTCTGTTTTAATGCAAGCAGCATGCTCTTCTTTCCAGCGTCTCTAATACTTCAAGAAACATGAGCATGTCCAGAAAAAAAGAACTGTGTTTCCTACTCATACGGACCATATCTACTTGAACTCTGATTATGAAACTGTAACAAACCACAGCATCTCTTACATATATGCTCTTTAGTTAATAGTGAAAAACATGTTGGGTTCGTGAACTGTCTAAATTAATTTGAGCCGAAAAATCACTGGGTTTACCGGAAATGAACTCTTGCTTGTAGGAAGACACAGAGACTTTTGTTTAACTCCGTTTCTGAAGGAAAATTAAGACCTGGGTTCTCATCCAATAAACATACTCTGTTTTAACGCAAGAAACATGCTCTTCTTTCCAGCATCTCCAATAAAGCACGAAACTAGAGCATGCCCAGAAAAAAAGAATTGTGTTTCCTACTCATACGGACCATATCTAGTTGAACTCTGCTTATGAAACTGTAACAAACCACAGCATCTCTTACATAGACGCTCTTTAGTTAATAGTGAAAATCGTGATGGGTTCAAGAACTGTGTATATTCATTTGAGCCGAAAAATCACTGGGTTTACCGGATATGAACTCTTGCTTGTAGGAAGACACAGAGACTTTGGTTTAACTCTGTTACTGAAGGAAAATTCAGACCAGTTTTCTCATCCATGAAACATACTCTGTTACAATGCAAGAAGCATGCTCTTCTTTCCAGCGTCTCTAATAGAGCAAGAAACATGAGCAGCCCAGAAAAAAAGAACTGTGTTTCCTACTCATAAGGATCATATCTAATTGATTCTGCTTTTGAAACTTTAACAAACCATAGCATCTCTTACATAGATGCTCTTTAGTTAATAGTGAAAAACTTGTTTGGTTCGTGAACTGTGTAAATTCATTTGAGCCAAAAAATAACTGGGTTTACCAGATATGAACTCTTGCTTGTAGGAAGACACAGAGACTTTTGTTTAACTCCTTTTCTGAAGGAAAATTGAGACCAGTGTTCTCATCCATGAAACATACTCTGTTTTAATGCAAGAAGCATGCTCTTTTTCCAGCGTCTCCAATACATAAAGAAACATGAGCATGCCCAGAAAAAATGAACTGTGTTTCTTGCTCATACGGACCATATATACTTGAACTCTACTTATGAAACTGTAAGAAACCACAGCATGTGTTACATAGATGCTCTTGAATTAATAGTGAAAAACGTGTTGGGTTCATGAACTGTGTACATTCATTTGAGCTAAAAAAAACCCTTGGATTACCGGTAATGAACTCCCGCTTGTAGGAAGACACAGAGGCTTTGGTTTCACTCTGTTTGTGAAGGGAAATTCAGACCAGAGTTCTCATCCATGAAACACACTCTGTTTTAATGCAAGGAGCATGCTCTTCTTTCCAGCGTCTCTAATACAGCAAGAAACATGAGCATGCCCAGAAAAAAAGAACTGTGTTTCCTACTCATACGGACCATATCTAGTTGAACTCTGCTTATGAAAGTGTAACAAACCACAGCATCTCTTACATAGATGCTCTTTAGTTAATAGTGAAAAACGAGTTGGTTTCGTGAATTGTGAAAATTCATTTGAGCCGAAAAATCATGGGGTTTACCGGATATGAACTCTTGCTTGAAGGAAGACACAGAGACTTTGGTTTAACTCCGTTTCTGAAGGAAAATTCAGACCAGTGTTCTCATCCATGAAACATACTCTGCTTTAACGCAAGAAGCATGCTCTTCTTTCCAGCGTCTCCAATACAGCAAGAAACATGAGCATGCCCAGAAAAAAAGAACTGTGTTTCTTCCTCATATGGACCATATCTAGTTGAACTCTGCTTATGAAACTGTAACAAAACACAGCATGTGTTACATAGATGCTCTTTAGTTAATAGTGAAAAACTTGTTGGTTTCAAGAACTGTGTAAATTCATTTGAGCTGAAAAATCACTGGGTTTACCGGATAGGAACTCTTGCTTGTAGGAAGACACAGAGACTTTGGTTTAACTCCGTTTCTGAAGGAAAATTCAGACCAGTTTTTTCATCCATGAAACATACTCTGTTACAACGCAAGGAGCATGCTCTTCTTCCAGTGTCTCCAATACAGCAAGCAACATGAGCATGCCCAGAAAAAAAGAACTGTGTTTCTTACTCATACGGACCATATCTAGTTGAACTCTGCTTATGAAACTGTAACAAACCACAGCATCTCTTACATAGATGCTCTTTAGTTAATAGTGAAAATCGTGATGGGTTCAAGAACTGTGTAAATTCATTTGAGCCGAAAAATCACTGGGTTTACCCGATATGAACTCTTGCTTGTAGGAATAAACAGACACTTTGGTTTAACTCCGTTTCTGAAGGAAAATTCAGATCAGTGTTCTCATCCATGAAACATACTCTGTTATAACGCAAGAAGCATGCTCTTCTTTCCATTGTCTCCAATACAGCAATAAACATGAGCATGCCCAGAAAAAAAGAACTGTGTTTCCTACTCAAACAGACCATATCTAGTTGAACTCTGCTTATGAAACTGTAACAAACCACAACATCTCTTACATAGATCCTCTTTAGTTAATAGTGAAAATCGTGTTGGGTTCGTGAACTGTGTAAATTCATTTGAGCTGAAAAATCACTGGGTTTACCGGAAATGAACTCTTTCTTGTAGGAAGACACAGAGGCTTTGGTTTAACTCCATTTGTGAAGGGAAATTCAGACCAGTGTTCTCATCCATTAAACACCCTCTATTTTAACGCAGGAAGCATCCTCTTCTTTCCAGAGTCTGCAATACAGAAAGAAATATGAACATGCCCAGAAAAAAAGAACTGTGTTTCCTACTCATACAGACCATATCTAGTTGAACTCTGCTTATGAAACTGTAACAAACCACAGCATCTCTTACATAGATCCTCTTTAGTTAATAGTGAAAATCGTGCTGGGTTCGTGAACTGTGTAAATTCATTTGAGCTGAAAAATCACTGGGTTTAACGGAAATGAACTCTTTCTTGTAGGGAGACACAGAGGCTTTGGTTTAACTCCATTTGTGAAGGGAAATTCAGACCAGTGTTCTCATCCATGAAACACCCTCTATTTTAACGCAGGAAGCATCCTCTTCTTTCCAGAGTCTGCAATACAGAAAGAAATATGAGCATGTCTAGAAAAAAAGAACTGTGTTTCCTACTCATACGGACCATATCTAGTTGAACTCTGCTCAAGAAACTGTAACAAACCACATCATCTCTTACATAGATGCTCTTTAGTAAATAGTGAAAAACGTGTTAGGTTCATGAACTGTGTAAATTCATTTGAGCAGAAAAACCCCTGGGTTTTCCGGAAATTAACTCTAGCTTGTAGGAAGACATAGAGGCTTTGGTTTAACTCCGTTTGTGAAGGGAAATTGAGACCAGTGTTCTCAACCATTTAACATACTCTGTTATAACGCAAGAAGCATGCTCTTCTTTCCAGCGTCTCCAATACAGCAAGAAACATGAGCATGCCCAGAAAAAAAGAACTGTGTTTCTTACTCATCCGGACCATATCTAGTTAAACGCTGCTTATGAAACTGTAACAAACCACAGCATCTCTTACATAGATCCTCTTCAGGTAATAGTGAAAGTCGTGTTTGGTTCAAGAACTGTGTAAATTCATTTGAGCCGAAAAATCACTGGGTTTACCGGAAATAAACTCTTGCTTGTAGGAAGACACAGAGCCTTTGGTTTAACTCCATTTGTAAAGGGAAATTCAGACCAGTGTTCTCATTTATGAAACACCCTCTGTTTTAGCGCAAGAAGCTTCCTCTTCTTTCCAGAGTCTGCAATACAGCAAGAAACATGAGCATGCCCAGAAAAAAAGAACTGGGTTTCCTACTCATATGGACCATATCTAGTTGAACTCTGCTTCTGAAACTGTAACAAAACACAGCATGTGTTACATAGATGCTCTTTATTTAATAGTGAAAATCGTGTTTGGTTCAAGAACTGTGTAAATTAATTTGAGCCGAAAAATCACTGGGTTTACCGGATAGGAACTCTTCTATCTAGGATGACACAGAGACTTTGGTTTAACTCTGTTTCTGAAGGAAAATTCAGACCAGTGTTCTCATCCATGAAATATACTCTGATAAAACCCAAGAAGCATGCTCTTCTTCCAGCGTCTCTAATACAGCAAGAAACATGAGCATGCCCAGAAAAAAAGAACTGTGTTTCCTACTCATACGGACCATATCTAGTTGAACTCTGCTTATGAAAGTGTAACAAACCACAGCATCTCTTACATAGATGCTCTTTAGTTAATAGTGAAAAACGAGTTGGTTTCGTGAATTGTGAAAATTCATTTGAGCCGAAAAATCATGGGGTTTACCGGATATGAACTCTTGCTTGAAGGAAGACACAGAGACTTTGGTTTAACTCCGTTTCTGAAGGAAAATTCAGACCAGTGTTCTCATCCATGAAACATACTCTGCTTTAACGCAAGAAGCATGCTCTTCTTTCCAGCGTCTCCAATACAGCAAGAAACATGAGCATGCCCAGAAAAAAAGAACTGTGTTTCTTACTCATATGGACCATATCTAGTTGAACTCTGCTTATGAAACTGTAACAAAACACAGCATGTGTTACATAGATGCTCTTTAGTTAATAGTGAAAAACTTGTTGGTTTCAAGAACTGTGTAAATTCATTTGAGCTGAAAAATCACTGGGTTTACCGGATAGGAACTCTTGCTTGTAGGAAGACACAGAGACTTTGGTTTAACTCCGTTTCTGAAGGAAAATTCAGACCAGTTTTTTCATCCATGAAACATACTCTGTTACAACGCAAGGAGCATGCTCTTCTTCCAGTGTCTCCAATACAGCAAGCAACATGAGCATGCCCAGAAAAAAAGAACTGTGTTTCTTACTCATACGGACCATATCTAGTTGAACTCTGCTTATGAAACTGTAACAAACCACAGCATCTCTTACATAGATGCTCTTTAGTTAATAGTGAAAATCGTGATGGGTTCAAGAACTGTGTAAATTCATTTGAGCCGAAAAATCACTGGGTTTACCCGATATGAACTCTTGCTTGTAGGAATAAACAGACACTTTGGTTTAACTCCGTTTCTGAAGGAAAATTCAGATCAGTGTTCTCATCCATGAAACATACTCTGTTATAACGCAAGAAGCATGCTCTTCTTTCCATTGTCTCCAATACAGCAATAAACATGAGCATGCCCAGAAAAAAAGAACTGTGTTTCCTACTCAAACAGACCATATCTAGTTGAACTCTGCTTATGAAACTGTAACAAACCACAACATCTCTTACATAGATCCTCTTTAGTTAATAGTGAAAATCGTGTTGGGTTCGTGAACTGTGTAAATTCATTTGAGCTGAAAAATCACTGGGTTTAACGGAAATGAACTCTTTCTTGTAGGAAGACACAGAGGCTTTGGTTTAACTCCATTTGTGAAGGGAAATTCAGACCAGTGTTCTCATCCATTAAACACCCTCTATTTTAACGCAGGAAGCATCCTCTTCTTTCCAGAGTCTGCAATACAGAAAGAAATATGAACATGCCCAGAAAAAAAGAACTGTGTTTCCTACTCATACAGACCATATCTAGTTGAACTCTGCTTATGAAACTGTAACAAACCACAGCATCTCTTACATAGATCCTCTTTAGTTAATAGTGAAAATCGTGCTGGGTTCGTGAACTGTGTAAATTCATTTGAGCTGAAAAATCACTGGGTTTAACGGAAATGAACTCTTTCTTGTAGGGAGACACAGAGGCTTTGGTTTAACTCCATTTGTGAAGGGAAATTCAGACCAGTGTTCTCATCCATGAAACACCCTCTATTTTAACGCAGGAAGCATCCTCTTCTTTCCAGAGTCTGCAATACAGAAAGAAATATGAGCATGTCTAGAAAAAAAGAACTGTGTTTCCTACTCATACGGACCATATCTAGTTGAACTCTGCTCAAGAAACTGTAACAAACCACATCATCTCTTACATAGATGCTCTTTAGTAAATAGTGAAAAACGTGTTAGGTTCATGAACTGTGTAAATTCATTTGAGCAGAAAAACCCCTGGGTTTTCCGGAAATTAACTCTAGCTTGTAGGAAGACATAGAGGCTTTGGTTTAACTCCGTTTGTGAAGGGAAATTGAGACCAGTGTTCTCAACCATTTAACATACTCTGTTATAACGCAAGAAGCATGCTCTTCTTTCCAGCGTCTCCAATACAGCAAGAAACATGAGCATGCCCAGAAAAAAAGAACTGTGTTTCTTACTCATCCGGACCATATCTAGTTAAACGCTGCTTATGAAACTGTAACAAACCACAGCATCTCTTACATAGATCCTCTTCAGGTAATAGTGAAAGTCGTGTTTGGTTCAAGAACTGTGTAAATTCATTTGAGCCGAAAAATCACTGGGTTTACCGGAAATAAACTCTTGCTTGTAGGAAGACACAGAGCCTTTGGTTTAACTCCATTTGTAAAGGGAAATTCAGACCAGTGTTCTCATTTATGAAACACCCTCTGTTTTAGCGCAAGAAGCTTCCTCTTCTTTCCAGAGTCTGCAATACAGCAAGAAACATGAGCATGCCCAGAAAAAAAGAACTGGGTTTCCTACTCATATGGACCATATCTAGTTGAACTCTGCTTCTGAAACTGTAACAAAACACAGCATGTGTTACATAGATGCTCTTTATTTAATAGTGAAAATCGTGTTTGGTTCAAGAACTGTGTAAATTAATTTGAGCCGAAAAATCACTGGGTTTACCGGATAGGAACTCTTCTATCTAGGATGACACAGAGACTTTGGTTTAACTCTGTTTCTGAAGGAAAATTCAGACCAGTGTTCTCATCCATGAAATATACTCTGATAAAACCCAAGAAGCATGCTCTTCTTCCAGCGTCTCCAATACTGCAAGAAACATGAACATGCCCAGAAAAAAAGAACTGTCTTTCGTTCTCCTACGGACCATATCTAGTTAAACTCTCCTTATGAAACTGTAACAAACCACAGCATCTCTTACTTAGATGCTCTTTAGTTAATAGTGAAAAACGTGTTAGGTTCATGAACTGTGTAAATTCATTTGAGCCGAAAAATCACTGGGTTTACCGGATATGAACTCTTCCTTGGAGGAAGACACAGAGACTTTGGTTTAACTTCGTTTCTGTAGGAAAATTCAGACCAGTGTTCTCATCCATGAAACACACTCTGTTTTAATGCAAAGAGCATGCTCTTCTTTGCAGCGTCTCTAATACAGCAAGAAACATGAGCATGCCCAGAAAAAAATAACTGTGTTTCCTATTCATTAGGACCATATCTAGTTGAACTCTGCTTATGAAACTGTAACAAACCACAGCATGTGTTACATAGATGCTCTTGAGTTAATAGTGAAAAATGTGTTGGGTTCATGAACTGTGTACATTCATTTGAGCTAAAAAAAACCCTGGGTTTACTGGAAATGAACTCCTGCTTGTAGGAAGACACAGAGGCTTTGGTTTCACTCTTTTTCTGATGGGAAATTCAGACAGGACTTCTCATCCATGAAACACACTCTGTTTTAATGCAAGCAGCATGCTCTTCTTTCCAGCGTCTCTAATACTTCAAGAAACATGAGCATGTCCAGAAAAAAAGAACTGTGTTTCCTACTCATATGGACCATATCTACTTGAACTCTGATTATGAAACTGTAACAAACCACAGCATCTCTTACATATATGCTCTTTAGTTAATAGTGAAAAACATGTTGGGTTCTTGAACTGTCTAAATTAATTTGAGCCGAAAAATCACTGGGTTTACCGGAAATGAACTCTTGCTTGTAGGAAGACACAGAGACTTTTGTGTAACTCCGTTTCTGAAGGAAAATTAAGACCTGGGTTCTCATCCAAGAAACATACTCTGTTTTAACGAAGAAACATGCTCTTCTTTCCAGCGTCTCCAATAAAGCACGAAACTAGAGCATGCCCAGAAAAAAAGAATTGTGTTTCCTACTCATACGGATCATATCTAGTTGAACTCTGCTTATGAAACTGTAACAAACCACAGCATCTCTTACATAGACGCTCTTTAGTTAATAGTGAAAATCGTGATGGGTTCAAGAACTGTGTATATTCATTTGAGCCGAAAAATCACTGGGTGTACCGGATATGAACTCTTGCTTGTAGGAAGACACAGAGACTTTGGTTTAACTCTGTTTCTGAAGGAAAATTCAGACCAGTTTTCTCATCCATGAAACATACTCTGTTACAACGCAAGAAGCATGCTCTTCTTTCCAGCGTCTCTAATAGAGCAAGAAACATGAACAGCCCAGAAAAAAAGAACTGTGTTTCCTACTCATAAGGATCATATCTAATTGATTCTGCTTTTGAAACTTTAACAAACCATAGCATCTCTTACATAGATGTTCTTTAGTTAATACTGAAAAACTTGTTTGGTTCGTGAACTGTGTAAATTCATTTGAGCCAAAAAATAACTGGGTTTACCAGATATGAACTCTTGCTTGTAGGAAGACACAGAGACTTTTGTTTAACTCCTTTTCTGAAGGAAAATTGAGACCAGTGTTCTCATCCATGAAACATACTCTGTTTTAATGCAAGAAGCATGCTCTTTTTCCAGCGTCTCCAATACATAAAGAAACATGAGCATGCCCAGAAAAAATGAACTGTGTTTCTTGCTCATACGGACCATATATACTTGAACTCTACTTATGAAACTGTAAGAAACCACAGCATGTGCTACATAGATGCTCTTGAATTAATAGTGAAAAACGTGTTGGGTTCATGAACTGTGTACATTCATTTGAGCTAAAAAAAACCCTTGGTTTACCGGTAATGAACTCCCGCTTGTAGGAAGACACAGAGGCTTTGGTTTCACTCTGTTTGTGAAGGGAAATTCAGACCAGAGTTCTCATCCATGAAACACACTTTTTTTTTAATGCAAGGAGCATGCTCTTCTTTCCAGCATCTCTAATACAGCAAGAAACATGAGCATGCCCAGAAAAAAAGAACTGTGTTTCCTACTCATACGGACCATATCTAGTTGAACTCTGCTTATGAAAGTGTAACAAACCACAGCATCTCTTACATAGATGCTCTTTGGTTAATAGTGAAAAACGAGTTGGTTTCGTGAATTGTGAAAATTCATTTGAGCCGAAAAATCATGGGGTTTACTGGATATGAACTCTTGCTTGAAGGAAGACACAGAGACTTTGGTTTAATTCCGTTTCTGAAGGAAAATTCAGACCAGTGTTCTCATCCATGAAACACACTCTGTTTTAACGCAAGAAGCATGCTCTTCTTTCCAGCGTCTCCAATACAGCAAGAAACATGAGCATGCCCAGAAAAAATGAACTGTGTTTCTTACTCACATGGACCATATCTAGTTGAACTCTGCTTATGAAAGTGTAACAGACCACAGCATCTCTTACATAGTTGCTCTTTAGTTAATAGTGAAAAACGTGTTAGGTTCATGAACTGTGTAAATTCACTTGAGCAGAAAAACCCCTGGGATTTCCGGAAATGAACTCTTGCTTATAGGAAGACACAGATGCTTTGGTTTAACTCCTTTTGTGAAGGAAAATTCAGACCAGTGTTCTCATCCATGAAACACCCTCTGTTTTAACGCAAGAAGCTTCCTCTTCTTTTCAGAGTCTGCAATACAGCAAGAAACATGAGCATGCCCAGAAAAAAAGAACTGGGTTTCCTACTCATATGGACCATATCTAGTTGAACTCTGCTTATGAAACTGTAACAAAACACAGCATGTGTTACATAGATGCTCTTTAGTTAATAGTGAAAAACTTGTTGGTTTCATGAACTGTGTAAATTCATTTGAGCTGAAAAATCACTGGGTTTACCGGATAGGAACTCTTCCTTGTAGGAAGACACAGAGACTTTGGTTTAACTCCGTTTCTGAAGGAAAATTCAGACCAGTTTTTTCATCCATGAAACATACTCTGTTACAATGCAAGAAGCATGCTCTTCTTCCAGCGTCTCTAATACAGCAAGCAACATGAGCATGCCCAGAAAAAAAGAACTGTGTTTCTTACTCATACGGACCATATCTAGTTTAACTCTGCTTATGAAACTGTAACAAACCACAGCATCTCTTACATAGATGCTCTTTAGTTGATACTGAAAATCCTGTTGGGTTTGTGAACTGTGTAAATTCCTTTTAGCCGAAAAAACCCCTGGGTTATCCGGAAATGAACTCTTGCCTGTAGGAAGACACAGAGGCTTTTTTTAAACTCTGTTTGTGAAGGGAAATTCAGACCAGTGTTCTCATCCATGAAACACCCTCTGTTTTAACGCAAGAAACTTCCTCTTCTTTCCAGAGTCTGCCATACAGCAAGAAACATGAGCATGCCCAGAAAAAAAGAACTGTGTTTCCTACTCATATGGACCATATCTAGTTGAACTCTGCGTATGAAACTGTAACAAACCACAGCATGTGTTACATAGATGCTCTTGAGTTAATAGTGAAAAACGTGTTGGGTTCATGAACTGTGTACATTCATTTGAGCTAAAAAAAACCCAGGGTTTACCGGAAATGAACTCCTGCTTGTAGGAAGACACAGAGGCTTTGGTTTCACTCTGTTTGTGAAGGGAAATTCAGACGAGACTTCTCATCCATGAAACACACTCTGTTTTAATGCAAGGAGCATGCTCTTCTTTCCAGCGTCTCTAATACTTCAAGAAACATGAGCATGTCCAGAAAAAAAGAACTGTGTTTCCTACTCATACGGACCATATCTAGTTGAACTCTGCTTATGAAACTGTAACAAACCACAGCATCTCTTACATAGATGCTATTTAGTTAATAGTGAAAAATGTGTTTGGTTCGTGAACTGTGTAAATCATTTGAGCCGAAAAATCACTGGGTTTACCGGAAATGAACTCTTGCTTGTAGGAAGACACAGAGACTTTGGTTTAACTCCGTTTCTGAAGGAAAATTCAGACCAGTGTTCTCATCCATGAAACATACTCTGTTTTAACGGAAGAAGCATGCTCTTCTTTCCAGCGTCTCCAATACAGCATGAATCAAGAGCATGCCCAGAAAAAAAGAACTGTGTTTCCTATTCATACGGACCATATCTAGTTGAACTCTGCTTATGAAACTGTAACAAAGCACAGCATGTGTTACATAGATGCTCTTTAGTTAATAGTGAAAAACGTGTTGGGTTCATGAACTGTGTACATTCATTTCAGCTAAAAAACCCTGGGGTTACTGGAAATGAACTCCTGCTTGTAGGAAGACACAGAGGCTTTGGTTTCATTCTGTTTGTGAAGGGAAATTCAGACCAGAGTTCTCATCCATGAAACACACTATGTTTTAATGCAAAGAGCATGCTCTTCTTTAAAGCGTCTCTAATACAGCAAGAAACATGAGCATGCCCAGAAAAAAATAACTGTGTTTCCTACTCATACGGACCATATCTAGTTGAACTCTGATTATGAAACTGTAACAAACCACAGCATCTCTTACATAGATGCTCTTTAGTTAATAGTGAAAATCGTGATGGGTTCAAGAACTGTGTAAATTCATTTGAGCTGAAAAATCACTGGGTTTACCGGATATGAACTCTTGCTTGTAGGAATACACAGACACTTTGGTTTAACTCCATTTCTGAAGGAAAATTCAGATCAGTGTTCTCATCCATGAAACATACTCTGTTATAACGCAAGAAGCATGCTCTTCTTTCCATTGTCTCCAATACAGCAAGAAACATGAGCATGCCCAGAAAAAAAGAACTGTGTTTCCTACTCATACAGACCATATCTAGTTGAACTCTGCTTATGAAACTGTAACAAACCACAGCATCTCTTACATAGATCCTCTTTAGTTAATAGTGAAAATCGTGTTGGGTTCATGAACTGTGTAAATTCATTTGAGCTGAAAAATCACTCGGTTTAATGGAAATTAACTCTAGCTTGTAGGAAGACATAGAGGCTTTGGTTTAACTCCGTTTGTGAAGGGAAATTCAGACCAGTGTTCTCAACCATGAAACATACTCTGTTATAACGCAAGAAGAATGCTCTTCTTTCCAGCGTCTCCAATACAGCAAGAAACATGAGCATGCCCAGAAAAAAGAACTGTGTTTCTTACTCATCCGTACCATATCCAGTTAAACGCTGCTTATGAAACTGTAACAAAACACAGCATGTGTTACATAGATGCTCTTTAGTTAATAGTGAAAAACTTGTTGGATTCAAGAACTGTGTAAATTCATTTGAGCCGAAAAATCACTGGGTTTACCGGATATGAACTCTTGCTTGTAGGAAGACACAGAGACTTTGGTTTAACTCCGTTTCTGAAGGAAAATTCAGACCAGTGTTCTCATCCATGAAACATACTCTGTTACAACGCAAGAAGCATGCTCTTTTTCAAGTGTCTCCAATACAGCAAGAAACATGAGCATGCCCAGAAAAAAAGAACTGTGTTTCTTACTCATGTGGACCATATCTATTTAATCTCTGCTTATGAAACTGTAACAAACCACAGCATCTCTTACATAGATGCTCTTTATTTAATAGTGAAAATCGTGTTTGGTTCAAGAACTGTGAAAATTCATTTGAGCCGAAAAATCACTGGGTTTACCGTAAATGAACTCTTGCTTGTAGTAAGACACAGAGCCTTTGGTTTAACTCCGTTTGTGAAGGGAAATTCAGACCAGTGTTCTCATCCAAGAAACACAGTATGTCGTAACGCAAGAAGCATCCTCTTCTTTCCAGCGTCTCTAATACAGCAGGAAACATGAGCATGCCCAGAAAAAAAGAACTGTGTTTCCTAGTCCTAAGGATCATGTCTAGTTGAATCTGCTTATGAAACTGTATCAAACCACAGCATCTCTTACATAGATGCTCTTTAGTTAATAGTGAAAAACGTGTTGGGTTTGTGAACTGTGTAAATTCATTTGAACCGAAAAATCACTGGGTTTACCGGATATGAACTCTTGCTTGTAGGAAGACACAGAGACGTTTTTTTAACTCCGTTTCTGAAGGAAAATTGAGACCAGTGTTCTCATCCATGAAACATACTCTGTTTTAATGCAAGAAGCATGCTCTTCCAGCGTCTCCAATACAGCATGAAACAAGACCATGCCCAGAAAAAAAGAACTGTGTTTCCTATTCATACGGACCATATCTACTTGAACCCTGCTTATGAAACTGTAACAATCCACAGCATGTGTTACATAGATGCTCTTGAGTTAATAGTGAAAAATGTGTTGGGTTCATGAACTGTGTACATTCATTTGAGCTAAAAAAAACCCTGGGTTTACTGGAAATGAACTCCTGCTTGTAGGAAGACACAGAGGCTTTGGTTTCACTCTTTTTCTGATGGGAAATTCAGACAGGACTTCTCATCCATGAAACACACTCTGTTTTAATGCAAGCAGCATGCTCTTCTTTCCAGCGTCTCTAATACTTCAAGAAACATGAGCATGTCCAGAAAAAAAGAACTGTGTTTCCTACTCATACGGACCATATCTACTTGAACTCTGATTATGAAACTGTAACAAACCACAGCATCTCTTACATATATGCTCTTTAGTTAATAGTGAAAAACATGTTGGGTTCGTGAACTGTCTAAATTAATTTGAGCCGAAAAATCACTGGGTTTACCGGAAATGAACTCTTGCTTGTAGGAAGACACAGAGACTTTTGTTTAACTCCGTTTCTGAAGGAAAATTAAGACCTGGGTTCTCATCCAATAAACATACTCTGTTTTAACGCAAGAAACATGCTCTTCTTTCCAGCATCTCCAATAAAGCACGAAACTAGAGCATGCCCAGAAAAAAAGAATTGTGTTTCCTACTCATACGGACCATATCTAGTTGAACTCTGCTTATGAAACTGTAACAAACCACAGCATCTCTTACATAGACGCTCTTTAGTTAATAGTGAAAATCGTGATGGGTTCAAGAACTGTGTATATTCATTTGAGCCGAAAAATCACTGGGTTTACCGGATATGAACTCTTGCTTGTAGGAAGACACAGAGACTTTGGTTTAACTCTGTTACTGAAGGAAAATTCAGACCAGTTTTCTCATCCATGAAACATACTCTGTTACAACGCAAGAAGCATGCTCTTCTTTCCAGCGTCTCTAATAGAGCAAGAAACATGAGCAGCCCAGAAAAAAAGAACTGTGTTTCCTACTCATAAGGATCATATCTAATTGATTCTGCTTTTGAAACTTTAACAAACCATAGCATCTCTTACATAGATGCTCTTTAGTTAATAGTGAAAAACTTGTTTGGTTCGTGAACTGTGTAAATTCATTTGAGCCAAAAAATAACTGGGTTTACCAGATATGAACTCTTGCTTGTAGGAAGACACAGAGACTTTTGTTTAACTCCTTTTCTGAAGGAAAATTGAGACCAGTGTTCTCATCCATGAAACATACTCTGTTTTAATGCAAGAAGCATGCTCTTTTTCCAGCGTCTCCAATACATAAAGAAACATGAGCATGCCCAGAAAAAATGAACTGTGTTTCTTGCTCATACGGACCATATATACTTGAACTCTACTTATGAAACTGTAAGAAACCACAGCATGTGTTACATAGATGCTCTTGAATTAATAGTGAAAAACGTGTTGGGTTCATGAACTGTGTACATTCATTTGAGCTAAAAAAAACCCTTGGATTACCGGTAATGAACTCCCGCTTGTAGGAAGACACAGAGGCTTTGGTTTCACTCTGTTTGTGAAGGGAAATTCAGACCAGAGTTCTCATCCATGAAACACACTCTGTTTTAATGCAAGGAGCATGCTCTTCTTTCCAGCGTCTCTAATACAGCAAGAAACATGAGCATGCCCAGAAAAAAAGAACTGTGTTTCCTACTCATACGGACCATATCTAGTTGAACTCTGCTTATGAAAGTGTAACAAACCACAGCATCTCTTACATAGATGCTCTTTAGTTAATAGTGAAAAACGAGTTGGTTTCGTGAATTGTGAAAATTCATTTGAGCCGAAAAATCATGGGGTTTACCGGATATGAACTCTTGCTTGAAGGAAGACACAGAGACTTTGGTTTAACTCCGTTTCTGAAGGAAAATTCAGACCAGTGTTCTCATCCATGAAACATACTCTGTTTTAACGCAAGAAGCATGCTCTTCTTTCCAGCGTCTCCAATACAGCAAGAAACATGAGCATGCCCAGAAAAAAAGAACTGTGTTTCTTACTCATATGGACCATATCTAGTTGAACTCTGCTTATGAAACTGTAACAAAACACAGCATGTGTTACATAGATGCTCTTTAGTTAATAGTGAAAAACTTGTTGGTTTCAAGAACTGTGTAAATTCATTTGAGCTGAAAAATCACTGGGTTTACCGGATAGGAACTCTTGCTTGTAGGAAGACACAGAGACTTTGGTTTAACTCCGTTTCTGAAGGAAAATTCAGACCAGTTTTTTCATCCATGAAACATACTCTGTTACAACGCAAGGAGCATGCTCTTCTTCCAGCGTCTCCAATACAGCAAGCAACATGAGCATGCCCAGAAAAAAAGAACTGTGTTTCTTACTCATACGGACCATATCTAGTTGAACTCTGCTTATGAAACTGTAACAAACCACAGCATCTCTTACATAGATGCTCTTTAGTTAATAGTGAAAATCGTGATGGGTTCAAGAACTGTGTAAATTCATTTGAGCCGAAAAATCACTGGGTTTACCCGATATGAACTCTTGCTTGTAGGAATAAACAGACACTTTGGTTTAACTCCGTTTCTGAAGGAAAATTCAGATCAGTGTTCTCATCCATGAAACATACTCTGTTATAACGCAAGAAGCATGCTCTTCTTTCCATTGTCTCCAATACAGCAATAAACATGAGCATGCCCAGAAAAAAAGAACTGTGTTTCCTACTCAAACAGACCATATCTAGTTGAACTCTGCTTATGAAACTGTAACAAACCACAGCATCTCTTACATAGATCCTCTTTAGTTAATAGTGAAAATCGTGTTGGGTTCGTGAACTGTGTAAATTCATTTGAGCTGAAAAATCACTGGGTTTAACGGAAATGAACTCTTTCTTGTAGGAAGACACAGAGGCTTTGGTTTAACTCCATTTGTGAAGGGAAATTCAGACCAGTGTTCTCATCCATTAAACACCCTCTATTTTAACGCAGGAAGCATCCTCTTCTTTCCAGAGTCTGCAATACAGAAAGAAATATGAGCATGCCCAGAAAAAAAGAACTGTGTTTCCTACTCATACAGACCATATCTAGTTGAACTCTGCTTATGAAACTGTAACAAACCACAGCATCTCTTACATAGATCCTCTTTAGTTAATAGTGAAAATCGTGCTGGGTTCGTGAACTGTGTAAATTCATTTGAGCTGAAAAATCACTGGGTTTAACGGATATGAACTCTTTCTTGTAGGAAGACACAGAGGCTTTGGTTTAACTCCATTTGTGAAGGGAAATTCAGACGAGACTTCTCATCCATGAAACACACTCTGTTTTAATGCAAGGAGCATGCTCTTCTTTCCAGCGTCTCTAATACTTCAAGAAACATGAGCATGTCCAGAAAAAAAGAACTGTGTTTCCTACTCATACGGACCATATCTAGTTGAACTCTGCTTATGAAACTGTAACAAACCACAGCATCTCTTACATAGATGCTATTTAGTTAATAGTGAAAAATGTGTTTGGTTCGTGAACTGTGTAAATCATTTGAGCCGAAAAATCACTGGGTTTACCGGAAATGAACTCTTGCTTGTAGGAAGACACAGAGACTTTGGTTTAACTCCGTTTCTGAAGGAAAATTCAGACCAGTGTTCTCATCCATGAAACATACTCTGTTTTAACGGAAGAAGCATGCTCTTCTTTCCAGCGTCTCCAATACAGCATGAATCAAGAGCATGCCCAGAAAAAAAGAACTGTGTTTCCTATTCATACGGACCATATCTAGTTGAACTCTGCTTATGAAACTGTAACAAAGCACAGCATGTGTTACATAGATGCTCTTTAGTTAATAGTGAAAAACGTGTTGGGTTCATGAACTGTGTACATTCATTTCAGCTAAAAAACCCTGGGGTTACTGGAAATGAACTCCTGCTTGTAGGAAGACACAGAGGCTTTGGTTTCATTCTGTTTGTGAAGGGAAATTCAGACCAGAGTTCTCATCCATGAAACACACTATGTTTTAATGCAAAGAGCATGCTCTTCTTTAAAGCGTCTCTAATACAGCAAGAAACATGAGCATGCCCAGAAAAAAATAACTGTGTTTCCTACTCATACGGACCATATCTAGTTGAACTCTGATTATGAAACTGTAACAAACCACAGCATCTCTTACATAGATGCTCTTTAGTTAATAGTGAAAATCGTGATGGGTTCAAGAACTGTGTAAATTCATTTGAGCTGAAAAATCACTGGGTTTACCGGATATGAACTCTTGCTTGTAGGAATACACAGACACTTTGGTTTAACTCCATTTCTGAAGGAAAATTCAGATCAGTGTTCTCATCCATGAAACATACTCTGTTATAACGCAAGAAGCATGCTCTTCTTTCCATTGTCTCCAATACAGCAAGAAACATGAGCATGCCCAGAAAAAAAGAACTGTGTTTCCTACTCATACAGACCATATCTAGTTGAACTCTGCTTATGAAACTGTAACAAACCACAGCATCTCTTACATAGATCCTCTTTAGTTAATAGTGAAAATCGTGTTGGGTTCATGAACTGTGTAAATTCATTTGAGCTGAAAAATCACTCGGTTTAATGGAAATTAACTCTAGCTTGTAGGAAGACATAGAGGCTTTGGTTTAACTCCGTTTGTGAAGGGAAATTCAGACCAGTGTTCTCAACCATGAAACATACTCTGTTATAACGCAAGAAGAATGCTCTTCTTTCCAGCGTCTCCAATACAGCAAGAAACATGAGCATGCCCAGAAAAAAGAACTGTGTTTCTTACTCATCCGTACCATATCCAGTTAAACGCTGCTTATGAAACTGTAACAAAACACAGCATGTGTTACATAGATGCTCTTTAGTTAATAGTGAAAAACTTGTTGGATTCAAGAACTGTGTAAATTCATTTGAGCCGAAAAATCACTGGGTTTACCGGATATGAACTCTTGCTTGTAGGAAGACACAGAGACTTTGGTTTAACTCCGTTTCTGAAGGAAAATTCAGACCAGTGTTCTCATCCATGAAACATACTCTGTTACAACGCAAGAAGCATGCTCTTTTTCAAGTGTCTCCAATACAGCAAGAAACATGAGCATGCCCAGAAAAAAAGAACTGTGTTTCTTACTCATGTGGACCATATCTATTTAATCTCTGCTTATGAAACTGTAACAAACCACAGCATCTCTTACATAGATGCTCTTTATTTAATAGTGAAAATCGTGTTTGGTTCAAGAACTGTGAAAATTCATTTGAGCCGAAAAATCACTGGGTTTACCGTAAATGAACTCTTGCTTGTAGTAAGACACAGAGCCTTTGGTTTAACTCCGTTTGTGAAGGGAAATTCAGACCAGTGTTCTCATCCAAGAAACACAGTATGTCGTAACGCAAGAAGCATCCTCTTCTTTCCAGCGTCTCTAATACAGCAGGAAACATGAGCATGCCCAGAAAAAAAGAACTGTGTTTCCTAGTCCTAAGGATCATGTCTAGTTGAATCTGCTTATGAAACTGTATCAAACCACAGCATCTCTTACATAGATGCTCTTTAGTTAATAGTGAAAAACGTGTTGGGTTTGTGAACTGTGTAAATTCATTTGAACCGAAAAATCACTGGGTTTACCGGATATGAACTCTTGCTTGTAGGAAGACACAGAGACGTTTTTTTAACTCCGTTTCTGAAGGAAAATTGAGACCAGTGTTCTCATCCATGAAACATACTCTGTTTTAATGCAAGAAGCATGCTCTTCCAGCGTCTCCAATACAGCATGAAACAAGACCATGCCCAGAAAAAAAGAACTGTGTTTCCTATTCATACGGACCATATCTACTTGAACCCTGCTTATGAAACTGTAACAATCCACAGCATGTGTTACATAGATGCTCTTGAGTTAATAGTGAAAAATGTGTTGGGTTCATGAACTGTGTACATTCATTTGAGCTAAAAAAAACCCTGGGTTTACTGGAAATGAACTCCTGCTTGTAGGAAGACACAGAGGCTTTGGTTTCACTCTTTTTCTGATGGGAAATTCAGACAGGACTTCTCATCCATGAAACACACTCTGTTTTAATGCAAGCAGCATGCTCTTCTTTCCAGCGTCTCTAATACTTCAAGAAACATGAGCATGTCCAGAAAAAAAGAACTGTGTTTCCTACTCATACGGACCATATCTACTTGAACTCTGATTATGAAACTGTAACAAACCACAGCATCTCTTACATATATGCTCTTTAGTTAATAGTGAAAAACATGTTGGGTTCGTGAACTGTCTAAATTAATTTGAGCCGAAAAATCACTGGGTTTACCGGAAATGAACTCTTGCTTGTAGGAAGACACAGAGACTTTTGTTTAACTCCGTTTCTGAAGGAAAATTAAGACCTGGGTTCTCATCCAATAAACATACTCTGTTTTAACGCAAGAAACATGCTCTTCTTTCCAGCATCTCCAATAAAGCACGAAACTAGAGCATGCCCAGAAAAAAAGAATTGTGTTTCCTACTCATACGGACCATATCTAGTTGAACTCTGCTTATGAAACTGTAACAAACCACAGCATCTCTTACATAGACGCTCTTTAGTTAATAGTGAAAATCGTGATGGGTTCAAGAACTGTGTATATTCATTTGAGCCGAAAAATCACTGGGTTTACCGGATATGAACTCTTGCTTGTAGGAAGACACAGAGACTTTGGTTTAACTCTGTTACTGAAGGAAAATTCAGACCAGTTTTCTCATCCATGAAACATACTCTGTTACAACGCAAGAAGCATGCTCTTCTTTCCAGCGTCTCTAATAGAGCAAGAAACATGAGCAGCCCAGAAAAAAAGAACTGTGTTTCCTACTCATAAGGATCATATCTAATTGATTCTGCTTTTGAAACTTTAACAAACCATAGCATCTCTTACATAGATGCTCTTTAGTTAATAGTGAAAAACTTGTTTGGTTCGTGAACTGTGTAAATTCATTTGAGCCAAAAAATAACTGGGTTTACCAGATATGAACTCTTGCTTGTAGGAAGACACAGAGACTTTTGTTTAACTCCTTTTCTGAAGGAAAATTGAGACCAGTGTTCTCATCCATGAAACATACTCTGTTTTAATGCAAGAAGCATGCTCTTTTTCCAGCGTCTCCAATACATAAAGAAACATGAGCATGCCCAGAAAAAATGAACTGTGTTTCTTGCTCATACGGACCATATATACTTGAACTCTACTTATGAAACTGTAAGAAACCACAGCATGTGTTACATAGATGCTCTTGAATTAATAGTGAAAAACGTGTTGGGTTCATGAACTGTGTACATTCATTTGAGCTAAAAAAAACCCTTGGATTACCGGTAATGAACTCCCGCTTGTAGGAAGACACAGAGGCTTTGGTTTCACTCTGTTTGTGAAGGGAAATTCAGACCAGAGTTCTCATCCATGAAACACACTCTGTTTTAATGCAAGGAGCATGCTCTTCTTTCCAGCGTCTCTAATACAGCAAGAAACATGAGCATGCCCAGAAAAAAAGAACTGTGTTTCCTACTCATACGGACCATATCTAGTTGAACTCTGCTTATGAAAGTGTAACAAACCACAGCATCTCTTACATAGATGCTCTTTAGTTAATAGTGAAAAACGAGTTGGTTTCGTGAATTGTGAAAATTCATTTGAGCCGAAAAATCATGGGGTTTACCGGATATGAACTCTTGCTTGAAGGAAGACACAGAGACTTTGGTTTAACTCCGTTTCTGAAGGAAAATTCAGACCAGTGTTCTCATCCATGAAACATACTCTGTTTTAACGCAAGAAGCATGCTCTTCTTTCCAGCGTCTCCAATACAGCAAGAAACATGAGCATGCCCAGAAAAAAAGAACTGTGTTTCTTACTCATATGGACCATATCTAGTTGAACTCTGCTTATGAAACTGTAACAAAACACAGCATGTGTTACATAGATGCTCTTTAGTTAATAGTGAAAAACTTGTTGGTTTCAAGAACTGTGTAAATTCATTTGAGCTGAAAAATCACTGGGTTTACCGGATAGGAACTCTTGCTTGTAGGAAGACACAGAGACTTTGGTTTAACTCCGTTTCTGAAGGAAAATTCAGACCAGTTTTTTCATCCATGAAACATACTCTGTTACAACGCAAGGAGCATGCTCTTCTTCCAGCGTCTCCAATACAGCAAGCAACATGAGCATGCCCAGAAAAAAAGAACTGTGTTTCTTACTCATACGGACCATATCTAGTTGAACTCTGCTTATGAAACTGTAACAAACCACAGCATCTCTTACATAGATGCTCTTTAGTTAATAGTGAAAATCGTGATGGGTTCAAGAACTGTGTAAATTCATTTGAGCCGAAAAATCACTGGGTTTACCCGATATGAACTCTTGCTTGTAGGAATAAACAGACACTTTGGTTTAACTCCGTTTCTGAAGGAAAATTCAGATCAGTGTTCTCATCCATGAAACATACTCTGTTATAACGCAAGAAGCATGCTCTTCTTTCCATTGTCTCCAATACAGCAATAAACATGAGCATGCCCAGAAAAAAAGAACTGTGTTTCCTACTCAAACAGACCATATCTAGTTGAACTCTGCTTATGAAACTGTAACAAACCACAGCATCTCTTACATAGATCCTCTTTAGTTAATAGTGAAAATCGTGTTGGGTTCGTGAACTGTGTAAATTCATTTGAGCTGAAAAATCACTGGGTTTAACGGAAATGAACTCTTTCTTGTAGGAAGACACAGAGGCTTTGGTTTAACTCCATTTGTGAAGGGAAATTCAGACCAGTGTTCTCATCCATTAAACACCCTCTATTTTAACGCAGGAAGCATCCTCTTCTTTCCAGAGTCTGCAATACAGAAAGAAATATGAGCATGCCCAGAAAAAAAGAACTGTGTTTCCTACTCATACAGACCATATCTAGTTGAACTCTGCTTATGAAACTGTAACAAACCACAGCATCTCTTACATAGATCCTCTTTAGTTAATAGTGAAAATCGTGCTGGGTTCGTGAACTGTGTAAATTCATTTGAGCTGAAAAATCACTGGGTTTAACGGATATGAACTCTTTCTTGTAGGAAGACACAGAGGCTTTGGTTTAACTCCATTTGTGAAGGGAAATTCAGACCAGTGTTCTCATCCATGAAACACCCTCTATTTTAACGCAGGAAGCATCCTCTTCTTTCCAGAGTCTGCAATACAGAAAGAAATATGAGCATGCCCAGAAAAAAAGAACTGTGTTTCCTACTCATACAGACCATATCTAGTTGAACTCTGCTTATGAAACTGTAACAAACCACAGCATCTCTTACATAGATCCTCTTCAGGTAATAGTGAAAGTCGTGTTTGGTTCAAGAACTGTGTAAATTCATTTGAGCCGAAAAATCACTGGGTTTACCGGAAATAAATTCTTGCTTGTAGGAAGACACAGAGCCTTTGGTTTAACTCCATTTGTAAAGGGAAATTCAGACCAGTGTTCTCATTTATGAAACACCCTCTGTTTTAGCGCAAGAAGCTTCCTCTTCTTCCAGAGTCTGCAATACAGCAAGAAACATGAGCATGCCCAAAAAAAAAGAACTGGGTTTCCTACTCATATGGACCATATCTAGTTGAACTCTGCTTCTGAAACTGTAACAAAACACAGCATGTGTTACATAGATGCTCTTTATTTAATAGTGAAAATCGTGTTTGGTTCAAGAACTGTGTAAATTAATTTGAGCCGAAAAATCACTGGGTTTACCGGATAGGAACTCTTCTATCTAGGATGACACAGAGACTTTGGTTTAACTCTGTTTCTGAAGGAAAATTCAGACCAGTGTTCTCATCCATGAAATATACTCTGATAAAACCCAAGAAGCATGCTCTTCTTCCAGCGTCTCCAATACTGCAAGAAACATGAACATGCCCAGAAAAAAAGAACTGTCTTTCGTTCTCCTACGGACCATATCTAGTTAAACTCTCCTTATGAAACTGTAACAAACCACAGCATCTCTTACTTAGATGCTCTTTAGTTAATAGTGAAAAACGTGTTAGGTTCATGAACTGTGTAAATTCATTTGAGCCGAAAAATCACTGGGTTTACCGGATATGAACTCTTCCTTGGAGGAAGACACAGAGACTTTGGTTTAACTTCGTTTCTGTAGGAAAATTCAGACCAGTGTTCTCATCCATGAAACACACTCTGTTTTAATGCAAAGAGCATGCTCTTCTTTGCAGCGTCTCTAATACAGCAAGAAACATGAGCATGCCCAGAAAAAAATAACTGTGTTTCCTATTCATTAGGACCATATCTAGTTGAACTCTGCTTATGAAACTGTAACAAACCACAGCATGTGTTACATAGATGCTCTTGAGTTAATAGTGAAAAATGTGTTGGGTTCATGAACTGTGTACATTCATTTGAGCTAAAAAAAACCCTGGGTTTACTGGAAATGAACTCCTGCTTGTAGGAAGACACAGAGGCTTTGGTTTCACTCTTTTTCTGATGGGAAATTCAGACAGGACTTCTCATCCATGAAACACACTCTGTTTTAATGCAAGCAGCATGCTCTTCTTTCCAGCGTCTCTAATACTTCAAGAAACATGAGCATGTCCAGAAAAAAAGAACTGTGTTTCCTACTCATATGGACCATATCTACTTGAACTCTGATTATGAAACTGTAACAAACCACAGCATCTCTTACATATATGCTCTTTAGTTAATAGTGAAAAACATGTTGGGTTCGTGAACTGTCTAAATTAATTTGAGCCGAAAAATCACTGGGTTTACCGGAAATGAACTCTTGCTTGTAGGAAGACACAGAGACTTTTGTGTAACTCCGTTTCTGAAGGAAAATTAAGACCTGGGTTCTCATCCAAGAAACATACTCTGTTTTAACGAAGAAACATGCTCTTCTTTCCAGCGTCTCCAATAAAGCACGAAACTAGAGCATGCCCAGAAAAAAAGAATTGTGTTTCCTACTCATACGGATCATATCTAGTTGAACTCTGCTTATGAAACTGTAACAAACCACAGCATCTCTTACATAGACGCTCTTTAGTTAATAGTGAAAATCGTGATGGGTTCAAGAACTGTGTATATTCATTTGAGCCGAAAAATCACTGGGTGTACCGGATATGAACTCTTGCTTGTAGGAAGACACAGAGACTTTGGTTTAACTCTGTTTCTGAAGGAAAATTCAGACCAGTTTTCTCATCCATGAAACATACTCTGTTACAACGCAAGAAGCATGCTCTTCTTTCCAGCGTCTCTAATAGAGCAAGAAACATGAGCAGCCCAGAAAAAAAGAACTGTGTTTCCTACTCATAAGGATCATATCTAATTGATTCTGCTTTTGAAACTTTAACAAACCATAGCATCTCTTACATAGATGCTCTTTAGTTAATACTGAAAAACTTGTTTGGTTCGTGAACTGTGTAAATTCATTTGAGCCAAAAAATAACTGGGTTTACCAGATATGAACTCTTGCTTGTAGGAAGACACAGAGACTTTTGTTTAACTCCTTTTCTGAAGGAAAATTGAGACCAGTGTTCTCATCCATGAAACATACTCTGTTTTAATGCAAGAAGCATGCTCTTTTTCCAGCGTCTCCAATACATAAAGAAACATGAGCATGCCCAGAAAAAATGAACTGTGTTTCTTGCTCATACGGACCATATATACTTGAACTCTACTTATGAAACTGTAAGAAACCACAGCATGTGTTACATAGATGCTCTTGAATTAATAGTGAAAAACGTGTTGGGTTCATGAACTGTGTACATTCATTTGAGCTAAAAAAAACCCTTGGATTACCGGTAATGAACTCCCGCTTGTAGGAAGACACAGAGGCTTTGGTTTCACTCTGTTTGTGAAGGGAAATTCAGACCAGAGTTCTCATCCATGAAACACACTCTGTTTTAATGCAAGGAGCATGCTCTTCTTTCCAGCGTCTCTAATACAGCAAGAAACATGAGCATGCCCAGAAAAAAAGAACTGTGTTTCCTACTCATACGGACCATATCTAGTTGAACTCTGCTTATGAAAGTGTAACAAACCACAGCATCTCTTACATAGATGCTCTTTAGTTAATAGTGAAAAACGAGTTGGTTTCGTGAATTGTGAAAATTCATTTGAGCCGAAAAAATAATGGGGTTTACCGGATATGAACTCTTGCTTGAAGGAAGACACAGAGACTTTGGTTTAACTCCGTTTCTGAAGGAAAATTCAGACCAGTGTTCTCATCCATGAAACATACTCTGTTTTAACGCAAGAAGCATGCTCTTCTTTCCAGCGTCTCCAATACAGCAAGAAACATGAGCATGCCCAGAAAAAAAGAACTGTGTTTCTTACTCATATGGACCATATCTAGTTGAACTCTGCTTATGAAACTGTAACAAAACACAGCATGTGTTACATAGATGCTCTTTAGTTAATAGTGAAAAACTTGTTGGTTTCAAGAACTGTGTAAATTCATTTGAGCTGAAAAATCACTGGGTTTACCGGATAGGAACTCTTGCTTGTAGGAAGACACAGAGACTTTGGTTTAACTCCGTTTCTGAAGGAAAATTCAGACCAGTTTTTTCATCCATGAAACATACTCTGTTACAACGCAAGGAGCATGCTCTTCTTCCAGCGTCTCCAATACAGCAAGCAACATGAGCATGCCCAGAAAAAAAGAACTGTGTTTCTTACTCATACGGACCATATCTAGTTGAACTCTGCTTATGAAACTGTAACAAACCACAGCATCTCTTACATAGATGCTCTTTAGTTAATAGTGAAAATCGTGATGGGTTCAAGAACTGTGTAAATTCATTTGAGCCGAAAAATCACTGGGTTTACCCGATATGAACTCTTGCTTGTAGGAATAAACAGACACTTTGGTTTAACTCCGTTTCTGAAGGAAAATTCAGATCAGTGTTCTCATCCATGAAACATACTCTGTTATAACGCAAGAAGCATGCTCTTCTTTCCATTGTCTCCAATACAGCAATAAACATGAGCATGCCCAGAAAAAAAGAACTGTGTTTCCTACTCAAACAGACCATATCTAGTTGAACTCTGCTTATGAAACTGTAACAAACCACAGCATCTCTTACATAGATCCTCTTTAGTTAATAGTGAAAATCGTGTTGGGTTCGTGAACTGTGTAAATTCATTTGAGCTGAAAAATCACTGGGTTTAACGGAAATGAACTCTTTCTTGTAGGAAGACACAGGGGCTTTGGTTTAACTCCATTTGTGAAGGGAAATTCAGACCAGTGTTCTCATCCATTAAACACCCTCTATTTTAACGCAGGAAGCATCCTCTTCTTTCCAGAGTCTGCAATACAGAAAGAAATATGAGCATGCCCAGAAAAAAAGAACTGTGTTTCCTACTCATACAGACCATATCTAGTTGAACTCTGCTTATGAAACTGTAACAAACCACAGCATCTCTTACATAGATCCTCTTTAGTTAATAGTGAAAATCGTGCTGGGTTCGTGAACTGTGTAAATTCATTTGAGCTGAAAAATCACTGGGTTTAACGGAAATGAACTCTTTCTTGTAGGAAGACACAGAGGCTTTGGTTTAACTCCATTTGTGAAGGGAAATTCAGACCAGTGTTCTCATCCATGAAACACCCTCTATTTTAACGCAGGAAGCATCCTCTTCTTTCCAGAGTCTGCAATACAGAAAGAAATATGAGCATGTCTAGAAAAAAAGAACTGTGTTTCCTACTCATACGGACCATATCTAGTTGAACTCTGCTCAAGAAACTGTAACAAACCACATCATCTCTTACATAGATGCTCTTTAGTAAATAGTGAAAAACGTGTTAGGTTCATGAACTGTGTAAATTCATTTGAGCAGAAAAACCCCTGGGTTTTCCGGAAATTAACTCTAGCTTGTAGGAAGACATAGAGGCTTTGGTTTAACTCCGTTTGTGAAGGGAAATTCAGACCAGTGTTCTCAACCATGAAACATACTCTGTTATAACGCAAGAAGCATGCTCTTCTTTCCAGCGTCTCCAATACAGCAAGAAACATGAGCATGCCCAGAAAAAAAGAACTGTGTTTCTTACTCATCCGGACCATATCTAGTTAAACGCTGCTTATGAAACTGTAACAAACCACAGCATCTCTTACATAGATCTTCTTCAGGTAATAGTGAAAGTCGTGTTTGGTTCAAGAACTGTGTAAATTCATTTGAGCCGAAAAATCACTGGGTTTACCGGAAATAAACTCTTGCTTGTAGGAAGACACAGAGCCTTTGGTTTAACTCCATTTGTAAAGGGAAATTCAGACCAGTGTTCTCATTTATGAAACACCCTCTGTTTTAGCGCAAGAAGCTTCCTCTTCTTTCCAGAGTCTGCAATACAGCAAGAAACATGAGCATGCCCAAAAAAAAAGAACTGGGTTTCCTACTCATATGGACCATATCTAGTTGAACTCTGCTTCTGAAACTGTAACAAAACACAGCATGTGTTACATAGATGCTCTTTATTTAATAGTGAAAATCGTGTTTGGTTCAAGAACTGTGTAAATTAATTTGAGCCGAAAAATCACTGGGTTTACCGGATAGGAACTCTTCTATCTAGGATGACACAGAGACTTTGGTTTAACTCTGTTTCTGAAGGAAAATTCAGACCAGTGTTCTCATCCATGAAATATACTCTGATAAAACCCAAGAAGCATGCTCTTCTTCCAGCGTCTCCAATACTGCAAGAAACATGAACATGCCCAGAAAAAAAGAACTGTCTTTCGTTCTCCTACGGACCATATCTAGTTAAACTCTCCTTATGAAACTGTAACAAACCACAGCATCTCTTACTTAGATGCTCTTTAGTTAATAGTGAAAAACGTGTTAGGTTCATGAACTGTGTAAATTCATTTGAGCCGAAAAATCACTGGGTTTACCGGATATGAACTCTTCCTTGGAGGAAGACACAGAGACTTTGGTTTAACTTCGTTTCTGTAGGAAAATTCAGACCAGTGTTCTCATCCATGAAACACACTCTGTTTTAATGCAAAGAGCATGCTCTTCTTTGCAGCGTCTCTAATACAGCAAGAAACATGAGCATGCCCAGAAAAAAATAACTGTGTTTCCTATTCATTAGGACCATATCTAGTTGAACTCTGCTTATGAAACTGTAACAAACCACAGCATGTGTTACATAGATGCTCTTGAGTTAATAGTGAAAAATGTGTTGGGTTCATGAACTGTGTACATTCATTTGAGCTAAAAAAAACCCTGGGTTTACTGGAAATGAACTCCTGCTTGTAGGAAGACACAGAGGCTTTGGTTTCACTCTTTTTCTGATGGGAAATTCAGACAGGACTTCTCATCCATGAAACACACTCTGTTTTAATGCAAGCAGCATGCTCTTCTTTCCAGCGTCTCTAATACTTCAAGAAACATGAGCATGTCCAGAAAAAAAGAACTGTGTTTCCTACTCATATGGACCATATCTACTTGAACTCTGATTATGAAACTGTAACAAACCACAGCATCTCTTACATATATGCTCTTTAGTTAATAGTGAAAAACATGTTGGGTTCGTGAACTATCTAAATTAATTTGAGCCGAAAAATCACTGGGTTTACCGGAAATGAACTCTTGCTTGTAGGAAGACACAGAGACTTTTGTGTAACTCCGTTTCTGAAGGAAAATTAAGACCTGGGTTCTCATCCAAGAAACATACTCTGTTTTAACGAAGAAACATGCTCTTCTTTCCAGCGTCTCCAATAAAGCACGAAACTAGAGCATGCCCAGAAAAAAAGAATTGTGTTTCCTACTCATACGGATCATATCTAGTTGAACTCTGCTTATGAAACTGTAACAAACCACAGCATCTCTTACATAGACGCTCTTTAGTTAATAGTGAAAATCGTGATGGGTTCAAGAACTGTGTATATTCATTTGAGCCGAAAAATCACTGGGTGTACCGGATATGAACTCTTGCTTGTAGGAAGACACAGAGACTTTGGTTTAACTCTGTTTCTGAAGGAAAATTCAGACCAGTTTTCTCATCCATGAAACATACTCTGTTACAACGCAAGAAGCATGCTCTTCTTTCCAGCGTCTCTAATAGAGCAAGAAACATGAGCAGCCCAGAAAAAAAGAACTGTGTTTCCTACTCATAAGGATCATATCTAATTGATTCTGCTTTTGAAACTTTAACAAACCATAGCATCTCTTACAAAGATGCTCTTTAGTTAATACTGAAAAACTTGTTTGGTTCGTGAACTGTGTAAATTCATTTGAGCCAAAAAATAACTGGGTTTACCAGATATGAACTCTTGCTTGTAGGAAGACACAGAGACTTTTGTTTAACTCCTTTTCTGAAGGAAAATTGAGACCAGTGTTCTCATCCATGAAACATACTCTGTTTTAATGCAAGAAGCATGCTCTTTTTCCAGCGTCTCCAATACATAAAGAAACATGAGCATGCCCAGAAAAAATGAACTGTGTTTCTTGCTCATACGGACCATATATACTTGAACTCTACTTATGAAACTGTAAGAAACCACAGCATGTGCTACATAGATGCTCTTGAATTAATAGTGAAAAACGTGTTGGGTTCATGAACTGTGTACATTCATTTGAGCTAAAAAAAACCCTTGGTTTACCGGTAATGAACTCCCGCTTGTAGGAAGACACAGAGGCTTTGGTTTCACTCTGTTTGTGAAGGGAAATTCAGACCAGAGTTCTCATCCATGAAACACACTTTTTTTTTAATGCAAGGAGCATGCTCTTCTTTCCAGCGTCTCTAATACAGCAAGAAACATGAGCATGCCCAGAAAAAAAGAACTGTGTTTCCTACTCATACGGACCATATCTAGTTGAACTCTGCTTATGAAAGTGTAACAAACCACAGCATCTCTTACATAGATGCTCTTTGGTTAATAGTGAAAAACGAGTTGGTTTCGTGAATTGTGAAAATTCATTTGAGCCGAAAAATCATGGGGTTTACCGGATATGAACTCTTGCTTGAAGGAAGACACAGAGACTTTGGTTTAATTCTGTTTCTGAAGGAAAATTCAGACCAGTGTTCTCATCCATGAAACACACTCTGTTTTAACGCAAGAAGCATGCTCTTCTTTCCAGCGTCTCCAATACAGCAAGAAACATGAGCATGCCCAGAAAAAATGAACTGTGTTTCTTACTCACATGGACCATATCTAGTTGAACTCTGCTTATGAAAGTGTAACAGACCACAGCATCTCTTACATAGTTGCTCTTTAGTTAATAGTGAAAAACGTGTTAGGTTCATGAACTGTGTAAATTCACTTGAGCAGAAAAACCCCTGGGTTTTCCGGAAATGAACACTTGCTTATAGGAAGACACAGATGCTTTGGTTTAACTCCTTTTGTGAAGGAAAATTCAGACCAGTGTTCTCATCCATGAAACACCCTCTGTTTTAACGCAAGAAGCTTCCTCTTCTTTTCAGAGTCTGCAATACAGCAAGAAACATGAGCATGCCCAGAAAAAAAGAACTGGGTTTCCTACTCATATGGACCATATCTAGTTGAACTCTGCTTATGAAACTGTAACAAAACACAGCATGTGTTACATAGATGCTCTTTAGTTAATAGTGAAAAACTTGTTGGTTTCATGAACTGTGTAAATTCATTTGAGCTGAAAAATCACTGGGTTTACCGGATAGGAACTCTTCCTTGTAGGAAGACACAGAGACTTTGGTTTAACTCCGTTTCTGAAGGAAAATTCAGACCAGTTTTTTCATCCATGAAACATACTCTGTTACAATGCAAGAAGCATGCTCTTCTTCCAGCGTCTCCAATACAGCAAGCAACATGAGCATGCCCAGAAAAAAAGAACTGTGTTTCTTACTCATACGGACCATATCTAGTTGAACTCTGCTTATGAAACTGTAACAAACCACAGCATCTCTTACATAGATGCTCTTTAGTTGATACTGAAAATCCTGTTGGGTTTGTGAACTGTGTAAATTCCTTTTAGCCGAAAAAACCCCTGGGTTATCCGGAAATGAACTCTTGCCTGTAGGAAGACACAGAGGCTTTTTTTAAACTCTGTTTGTGAAGGGAAATTCAGACCAGTGTTCTCATCCATGAAACACCCTCTGTTTTAACGCAAGAAACTTCCTCTTCTTTCCAGAGTCTGCCATACAGCAAGAAACATGAGCATGCCCAGAAAAAAAGAACTGTGTTTCCTACTCATATGGACCATATCTAGTTGAACTCTGCGTATGAAACTGTAACAAACCACAGCATGTGTTACATAGATGCTCTTGAGTTAATAGTGAAAAACGTGTTGGGTTCATGAACTGTGTACATTCATTTGAGCTAAAAAAAACCCAGGGTTTACCGGAAATGAACTCCTGCTTGTAGGAAGACACAGAGGCTTTGGTTTCACTCTGTTTGTGAAGGGAAATTCAGACGAGACTTCTCATCCATGAAACACACTCTGTTTTAATGCAAGGAGCATGCTCTTCTTTCCAGCGTCTCTAATACTTCAAGAAACATGAGCATGTCCAGAAAAAAAGAACTGTGTTTCCTACTCATACGGACCATATCTAGTTGAACTCTGCTTATGAAACTGTAACAAACCACAGCATCTCTTACATAGATGCTCTTTAGTTAATAGTGAAAAATGTGTTTGGTTCGTGAACTGTGTAAATCATTTGAGCCGAAAAATCACTGGGTTTACCGGAAATGAACTCTTGCTTGTAGGAAGACACAGAGACTTTGGTTTAACTCCGTTTCTGAAGGAAAATTCAGACCAGTGTTCTCATCCATGAAACATACTCTGTTTTAACGGAAGAAGCATGCTCTTCTTTCCAGCGTCTCCAATACAGCATGAATCAAGAGCATGCCCAGAAAAAAAGAACTGTGTTTCCTATTCATACGGACCATATCTAGTTGAACTCTGCTTATGAAACTGTAACAAAGCACAGCATGTGTTACATAGATGCTCTTTAGTTAATAGTGAAAAACGTGTTGGGTTCATGAACTGTGTACATTCATTTCAGCTAAAAAACCCTGGGGTTACTGGAAATGAACTCCTGCTTGTAGGAAGACACAGAGGCTTTGGTTTCATTCTGTTTGTGAAGGGAAATTCAGACCAGAGTTCTCATCCATGAAACACACTATGTTTTAATGCAAAGAGCATGCTCTTCTTTAAAGCGTCTCTAATACAGCAAGAAACATGAGCATGCCCAGAAAAAAATAACTGTGTTTCCTACTCATACGGACCATATCTAGTTGAACTCTGATTATGAAACTGTAACAAACCACAGCATCTCTTACATAGATGCTCTTTAGTTAATAGTGAAAATCGTGATGGGTTCAAGAACTGTGTAAATTCATTTGAGCTGAAAAATCACTGGGTTTACCGGATATGAACTCTTGCTTGTAGGAATACACAGACACTTTGGTTTAACTCCATTTCTGAAGGAAAATTCAGATCAGTGTTCTCATCCATGAAACATACTCTGTTATAACGCAAGAAGCATGCTCTTCTTTCCATTGTCTCCAATACAGCAAGAAACATGAGCATGCCCAGAAAAAAAGAACTGTGTTTCCTACTCATACAGACCATATCTAGTTGAACTCTGCTTATGAAACTGTAACAAACCACAGCATCTCTTACATAGATCCTCTTTAGTTAATAGTGAAAATCGTGTTGGGTTCATGAACTGTGTAAATTCATTTGAGCTGAAAAATCACTGGGTTTAACGGAAATTAACTCTAGCTTGTAGGAAGACATAGAGGCTTTGGTTTAACTCCGTTTGTGAAGGGAAATTCAGACCAGTGTTCTCAACCATGAAACATACTCTGTTATAACGCAAGAAGAATGCTCTTCTTTCCAGCGTCTCCAATACAGCAAGAAACATGAGCATGCCCAGAAAAAAGAACTGTGTTTCTTACTCATCCGTACCATATCCAGTTAAACGCTGCTTATGAAACTGTAACAAAACACAGCATGTGTTACATAGATGCTCTTTAGTTAATAGTGAAAAACTTGTTGGATTCCAGAACTGTGTAAATTCATTTGAGCCGAAAAATCACTGGGTTTGCCAGATATGAACTCTTGCTTGTAGGAAGACACAGAGACTTTGGTTTAACTCCGTTTCTGAAGGAAAATTCAGACCAGTGTTCTCATCCATGAAACATACTCTGTTACAACGCAAGAAGCATGCTCTTTTTCAAGTGTCTCCAATACAGCAAGAAACATGAGCATGCCCAGAAAAAAAGAACTGTGTTTCTTACTCATGTGGACCATATCTATTTAATCTCTGCTTATGAAACTGTAACAAACCACAGCATCTCTTACATAGATGCTCTTTATTTAATAGTGAAAATCGTGTTTGGTTCAAGAACTGTGTAAATTCATTTGAGCCGAAAAATCACTGGGTTTACCGTAAATGAACTCTTGCTTGTAGTAAGACACAGAGCCTTTGGTTTAACTCCGTTTGTGAAGGGAAATTCAGACCAGTGTTCTCATCCAAGAAACACAGTATGTCGTAACGCAAGAAGCATCCTCTTCTTTCCAGCGTCTCTAATACAGCAGGAAACATGAGCATGCCCAGAAAAAAAGAACTGTGTTTCCTAGTCCTAAGGATCATGTCTAGTTGAATCTGCTTATGAAACTGTATCAAACCACAGCATCTCTTACATAGATGCTCTTTAGTTAATAGTGAAAAACGTGTTGGGTTTGTGAACTGTGTAAATTCATTTGAACCGAAAAATCACTGGGTTTACCGGATATGAACTCTTGCTTGTAGGAAGACACAGAGACGTTTTTTTAACTCCGTTTCTGAAGGAAAATTGAGACCAGTGTTCTCATCCATGAAACATACTCTGTTTTAATGCAAGAAGCATGCTCTTCCAGCGTCTCCAATACAGCATGAAACAAGACCATGCCCAGAAAAAAAGAACTGTGTTTCCTATTCATACGGACCATATCTACTTGAACCCTGCTTATGAAACTGTAACAAACCACAGCTTGTGTTACATAGATGCTCTTGAGTTAATAGTGGAAAACGTGTTGGATTCATGAACTGTGTACATTCATTTGAGCTAAAAAACCCTGGGTTTACCGGAAATGAACTCCTGCTTGTAGGAAGACACAGAGGATTTGGTTTCACTCCGTTTGTGAAGGGAAATTCACACCAGAGTTCTCATCCATGAAACACACTCTGTTTTAACGCAAAGAGCATGCTCTTCTTTCCAGTGTCTCTAAAACAGCAAGAAACATGAGCATGCCCAGAAAAAAAGAACTGGGTTTCCTACTCATATGGACCATATCTAGTTGAACTCTGCTTATGAAAGTGTAACAAAACACAGCATGTGTTACATAGATGCTCTTTAGTTAATAGTGGAAAACTTGTTGGTTTCAAGAACTGTGTAAATTCATTTGAGCCGAAAAATCACTGGGTTTACCGGATAGGAACTCTTGCTTGTAGGAAGACACAGAGACTTTGGTTTAACTCCGTTTCTGAAGGAAAATTCAGACCAGTTTTTTCATCCATGAAACATACTTTGTTACAACGCAAGGAGCATGCTCTTCTTCCAGCGTCTCCAATACAGCAAGCAACATGAGCATGCCCAGAAAAAAAGAACTGTGTTTCTTACTCATACGGACCATATCTAGTTGAACTCTGCTTATGAAACTGTAACAAACCACAGCATCTCTTACATAGATGCTCTTTAGTTGATACTGAAAATCCTGTTGGGTTTGTGAACTGTGTAAATTCCTTTTAGCCGAAAAACCCCTGGGTTTTCCGCAAATGAACTCTTGCTTGTAGGAAGACACAGAGGCTTTTTTTAAACTCTGTTTGTGAAGGAAAATTCAGACCAGTGTTCTCATGCATGAAACACCCTCTGTTTTAACGCAAGAAACTTCCTCTTCTTTCCAGAGTCTGCAATACAGCAAGAAACATGAGCATGCCCAGAAAAAAAGAACTGTGTTTCCTACTCATACGGACCATATCTAGTTGAACTCTGCTTATGAAACTGTAACAAACCACAGCATGTGTTACATAGATGCTCTTGAGTTAATAGTGAAAAACGTGTTGGGTTCATGAACTGTGTACATTCATTTGAGCTAAAAAAAACCCTGGGTTTACCCGAAATGAACTCCTGCTTGTGGGAAGACACAGAGGCTTTGGTTTCACTCTGTTTGTGAAGGGAAATTCAGACCAGACTTCTCATCCATGAATCACACTCTGTTTTAATGCAAGGAGCATGCTCTTTTTTCCAGTGCCTTAATACTTCAAGAAACATGAGCATGTCCAGAAAAAAAGAACTGTGTTTCCTACTCATACGGACCATATCTAGTAGAACTCTGCTTATGAAACTGTAACAAACCACAGCATCTCTTACATAGATGCTCTTTAGTTAATAGTGAAAAATGTGTTGGGTTCGTGAACTGTGTAAATCATTTGAGCCGAAAAATCACTGGGTTTACCGGAAATGAACTCTTGCTTGTAGGAAGACACAGATACTTTGGTTTAACTCCGTTTCTGAATAAAATTCAGACCAGTGTTCTCATCCATGAAACATACTCTGTTTTACCGGAAGAAGCATGCTCTTCTTTCCAGCGTCTCCATTACAGCAAGAAACATGAGCATGCCCAGAAAAAAAGAACTGTGTTTCCTACTCATATGGACCATATCTAGTTGAACTCTGCTTATGAAACTGTAACAAACAACAGCATCTCTTACATAGTTGCTCTTTAGTTAATAGTGAAAAACCTGTTAGGTTCATGAACTGTGTAAATTCATTTGAGCCGAAAAATCACTGGGTTTACCAGATATGAACTCTTGCTTGTAGGAAGACACAGAGACTTTGGTTTAACTCTGTTTCTGAAGGAAAATTCAGACCAGTGTTCTCATCCATGAAACATACTCTGATAAAACGCAAGAAGCATGCTCTTCTTCCAGCGTCTCCAATACTGCAAGAAACATGAACGTGCCCAGAAAAAAAGAACTGTCTTTCATTCTCCTACGGACCATATCTAGTTAACTCTCCTTATGAAACTGTAACAAACCACAGCATCTCTTACATAGATGCTCTTTAGTTAATAGTGAAAAACGTGTTGGGTTCATGAACTGTGTAAATTCATTTGAGCCGAAAAATCACTGGGTTTAACAGATATGAACTCTTCCTTGTAGGAAGACACAGAGACTTTGGTTTAACTTCGTTTCTGTAGGAAAATTCAGACCAGTGTTCTCATCCATGAAACATACTCTGTTTTAAAGCAAGAAGCATGCTCTTCTTTCCAGTGTCTCCAATACAGCAAGAAACATGAGCATGCCCAGAAAAAAATAACTGTGTTTCCTACTCATACGGACCATATCTAGTTGAACTCTGCTTATGAAACTGTAACAAACTACAGCATGTGTTACATAGATGCTCTTTAGTTAATAGTGAAAAACTTGTTGGTTTCAAGAACTGTGTAAATTCATTTGAGCCGAAAAATCACTGGGTTTACCGGAAATGAACTCAAGCTTGAAGGAAGACACATAGACTTTGGTTTAACTCCGTTTCTGAAGGAAAATTGAGACCAGTGTTCTCATCCATGAAACATACTCTGTTACAACGCAAGAAGCATGCTCTTTTTCCAGCGTCTCCAATACAGCAAGAAACATGAGCATGCCCAGAAAAAAAGAACTGTGTTTCTTACTCATACGGACCATATCTAGTTGAACTCTGCTTATGAAAGTGTAACAAACCGCAGCATCTCTTACATAGATGCTCTTTAGTTGATACTGAAAATCCTGTTGGGTTCAAGAACTGTGTAAATTCCTTCGAGCCGAAAAATCACTGGGTTCACCGGAAATGAACTCTTGGTTGTAGGGAGACACAGAGGCTTTGGTTTGACTCCGTTTGTGAAGGGAAATTCAGACCAGTGTGCTCATCCATGAAACACCCTGTTTTAACGCAAGAAGCATCCTCTTCTTTCCAGAGTCTGCAATACAGCAAGAAATATGAGCATGTCCAGAAAAAAAGAACTGTGTTTCCTACTCATAAGGACCATCTAGTTGAATCTGCTTATGAAACTGTAACAAACCACAGTATCTCTTACATAGATGCTCTTTAGTTAATAGTAAAAATCGTGTTGGGTTCGTGAACTGTGTACATTCATTTAAGCCGAAAAATCACTGGGTTTTCCGGAAATGAACTCTTTCATGTAGGAAGACACAGAGACTTTGGTTTCACTCCGTTTCTAAAGGAAAATTAAGACCAGTGTTCTCATCCATGAAACATACTCTGTTTTAATGCAAGAAGCTTCCTCTTCTTTCCAGAGTCTGCAATACAGCAAGAAAGTGAGCATGCCCAGAAAAAAAGAACTGTGTTTCTTACTCATATGGACCATATTTAGTTAAACTATGCTTATGAAAGTGTAACAAACCACAGCATCTCTTACATAGTTGCTCTTTAGTTAATAGTGAAAAACGTGTTAGGTTCATGAACTGTGTAAATTCATTTGAGCACAAAAACCCCTGGGTTTACTGGAAATGAACTCTTACTTGTAGGAAGACACAGAGGCTTTGGTTTAACTCCGTTATTGAAGGGAAATTCAGACCAGTGTTCTCATGCATGAAACACCCTCTGTTTTAACGCAAGAAGCTTCCTCTTCTTTCCAGAGTCTGCAATACAGCAAGAAATATGAGCATGCCCAGAAAAGATGAACTGTGTTTCCTATTCATACGGACCATATCTAGTTGAACTATGCTTATTAAACTGTAAAAAAACACTGCATGTGTTACATAAATGCTCCTTAGTTAATAGTGAAAATTGAGTTGGGTTTGTGAACTGTGTAAATTCATTTGAGCCGAAAAATCACTGGGTTTACCGGATATGAACTCTTGCTTGTAGGAAGACACAGAGACTTTGTTTAACTCCGTTTCTGAAGGAAAATTGAGACCAGTGTTCTCATCCATGAAACATACTCTGTTACAACGCAAAAAGCATGCTCTTCTTCCAGCGTCTCCAATACTGCAAGAAACATGAGCATGCCCAGAAAAAAAGAACTGTGTTTCTTACTCATAGGGACCATATCTAGTTAAACGCTGCTTAGGAAACTGTAACAAAACACAGCATGTGTTACATAGATGCTCTTCAGTTAATAGTGAAAATTGTGTTGGGTTCAAGAACTGTGTAAATTCTTTTGAGCCGAAAAATCACTGGGTTTACCAGAAATGAACTCTTGCTTGTAGGAAGACACAGAGGCTTTGGTTTACCTCCGTTTGTGAAGGGAAATTCAGACGTGTGTTCTCATCTATGAAACACACTCTGTCGTAACGCAAGAAGCATCCTCTTCTTTCCAGCGTCTCTAATACAGCAAGAAACATGAGCATGCCCAGAAAAAAAGAACTGTGTTTCCTACTCATATGGACCATATCTAGTTGAACTCTGCTTATGAAAGTGTAACAAACCACAGCATCTCTTACATAGATGCTCTTTAGTTAATAGTGAAAAACGAGTTGGTTTCGTGAACTGTAAAATTTCATTTGAGCCGAAAAATCATGGGGTTTACCGGAAATGAAATCTTTCTTGTAGGAAGACACAGAGACTTTGGTTTAACTCCGTTTCTGAAGGAAAATTCAGACCAGGGTTCTCATCCATGAAACATACTCTGTTATAACGCAAGAAGCATGCTCTTCTTTCCAGCGTCTCCAATACAACAAGAAACATGAGCATGCCAAGAAAAAAATAACTGTGTTTCCTACTCATACGGACCATATCTAGTTGAACTCTGCTTATGAAACTGTAACAAACCACAGCATGTGTTACATAGATGCTCTTTAGTTAATAGTGAAAAACTTGTTGGATTCAAGAACTGTGTAAATTCATTTGAGCCGAAAAATCACTGGGTTTACCGGAAATGAACTCTTGCTTGTAGGAAGACACATAGACTTTGGTTTAACTCCGTTTCTGAAGGAAAAATCAGACCAGTGTTCTCATCCATGAAACATATTCTGTTACAAAGCAAGAAGCATGCTCTTTTTCCAGCGTCTCCAATACAGCAAGAAACATGAGCATGCCCAGAAAAAAAGAATTGTGTTTCTTACTCATACGGACCATATCTACTTGAGCTCTACTTATGAAACTGTAACAAACCACAGCATGTGTTACATAGATGTTCTTGAGTTAATAGTGAAAAACGTGTTGCGTTCATGAACTGTGTACATTCATTTGAGCTAAAAAAAAAAACCCTGGGTTTAACGGAAATGAACTCTTTCTTGTAGGAAGACACAGAGGCTTTGGTTTAACTCCATTTGTGAAGGGAAATTCAGACCAGTGTTCTCATCCATGATACACCCTCTGTTTTAACGCAAGAAGCATCCTCTTCTTTCCAGAGTCTGCAATACAGAAAGAAATATGAGCATGTCTAGAAAAATGAACTGTGTTTCCTACTCATACGGACCATATCTAGTTGAACTCTGCTCATGAAACTGTAACAAACCACATCATCTCTTACATAGTTGCTCTTTAGTAAATAGTGAAAAACGTGTTAGATTCATGAACTGTGTAAATTCATTTGAGCAGAAAAACACCTGGGTTTTTCCGGAAATTAACTCTAGCTTGTAGGAAGACATAGAGGCTTTGGTTTAACTCCGTTTGTGAAGGGAAATTCAGACCAGTGTTCTCAACCATGAAACATACTCTGTTATAACGCAAGAAGCATGCTCTTCTTTCCAGCGTCTCCAATACAGCAAGAAACATGAGCATGACCAGAAAAAAAGAACTGTGTTTCTTACTCATCCGGACCATATCTAGTTAAACGCTGCTTATGAAACTGTAACAAACCACAGCATCTCTTACATAGATCCTCTTCAGTTAATAGTGAAAGTCGTGTTTGGTTCAAGAACTGTGAAAATTCATTTGAGCCGAAAAATCACTGGGTTTACCGGAAATAAACTCTTGCTTGTAGGAAGACACACAGCCTTTGGTTTAACTCCATTTGTAAAGGGAAATTCAGACCAGTGTTCTCATTTATGAAACACACTCTGTCTTAACGCAAGAAGCATCCTCTTCTTTCCAGCGTCTCTAATACAGCAAGAAACATGAGCATGCACAGAAAAAAAGAACTGTGTTTCCTACTCATAAGGACCATATCTAGTTGAATCTGCATATGAAACTGTAACAAACCACAGCATCTCTTATATAGATGCTCTTTAGTTAATAATGAAAATCGTGTTGGGTTCGTGAACTGTGTAAATTCTTTTGAGCCGAAATATAACTGGGTTTACCGGAAATGAACGCTTGCTTGTAGGAAGACACAGAGGCTTTTGTTTAACTCCGTTCGTGAAGGGAAATTCAGACCAGTGTTCTCATCCATGAAACACCCTCTGTTTTAACGCAAGAAGCATCCTTTTCTGTCCAGAGTCTGCAATACAGCAAGAAACATTAGCATGCCCAGAAAAAAGAACTGTGTTTCCTACTCATACGGACCATATCTAGTTGAGCTCTGCGTATGAAACTGTAACAAAACACAGCATGTGTTACATAGATGCTCTTTAGTTAATAGTGAAAAACTTGTTGGATTCAAGAACTGTGTAAATTCATTTGAGCCGAAAAATCACTGGGTTTACCGGATATGAACTCTTGCTTGTAGGAAGACACAGAGACTTTGGTTTAACTCCATTTCTGAAGGAAAATTCAGACCATTGTTCTCATCCATGAAACATACTCTGTTACAACGCAAGAAGCATGCTCTTTTTCAAGTGTCTCCAATACAGCAAGAAACATGAGCATGCCCAGAAAAAAAGAACTGTGTTTCTTACTCATGTGGACCATATCTATTTAATCTCTGCTTATGAAACTGTAACAAACCACAGCATCTCTTACATAGATGCTCTTTATTTAATAGTGAAAATCGTGTTTGGTTCAAGAACTGTGTAAATTCATTTGAGCCGAAAAATCACTGGGTTTACCGTAAATGAACTCTTGCTTGTAGTAAGACACAGAGCCTTTGGTTTAACTCCGTTTGTGAAGGGAAATTCAGACCAGTGTTCTCATCCAAGAAACACAGTATGTCATAACGCAAGAAGCATCCTCTTCTTTCCAGCGTCTCTAATACAGCAAGAAACATGAGCATGCCCAGAAAAAAAGAACTGTGTTTCCTAGTCCTAAGGATCATGTCTAGTTGAATCTGCTTATGAAACTGTATCAAACCACAGCATCTCTTACATAGATGCTCTTTAGTTAATAGTGAAAAACATGTTGGGTTTGTGAACTGTGTAAATTCATTTGAACCCAAAAATCACTGGGTTTACCGGATATGAACTCTTGCTTGTAGGAAGACACAGAGACATTTTTTTAACTCCGTTTCTGAAGGAAAATTCAGACCAGTGTTCTCATCCATGAAACATACTCTGTTTTAATGCAAGAAGCATGCTCTTCCAGCGTCTCCAATACAGCCTGAAACAAGACCATGCCCAGAAAAAAATAACTGTGTTTCCTATTCATACGGACCATATCTAGTTGAACTCTGCTTATGAAACTGTAACAAACCACAGCATGTGTTACATAGATGCTCTTGAGTTAATAGTGGAAAACGTGTTGGGTTCATGAACTGTGTACATTCATTTGAGCTAAAAAAAACCCTGGGTTTACCCGAAATGAACTCCTGCTTGTAGGAAGACACAGAGGCTTTGGTTTCACTCTGTTTGTGAAGGGAAATTCAGACCAGACTTCTCATCCATGAATTACACTCTGTTTTAATGCAAGGAGCATGCTCTTCTTTCCAGTGCCTTAATACTTCAAGAAACATGAGCATGTCCAGAAAAAAAGAACTGTGTTTCCTACTCATACGGACCATATCTAGTAGAACTCTGCTTATGAAACTGTAACAAACCACAGCATCTCTTACATAGATGCTCTTTATTTAATAGTGAAAAATGTGTTGGGTTCGTGAACTGTGTAAATCATTTGTGCCGAAAAATCACTGGGTTTACCGGAAATGAACTCTTGCTTGTAGGAAGACACAGAGACTTTGGTTTAACTCCGTTTCTGAATAAAATTCAGACCAGTGTTCTCATCCATGAAACATACTCTGTTTTACCGGAAGAAGCATGCTCTTCTTTCCAGCGTCTCCAATACAGCAAGAAACATGAGCATGCCCAGAAAAAAAGAACTGTGTTTCCTACTCATATGGACCATATCTAGTTGAACTCTGCTTATGAAACTGTAACAAACAACAGCATCTCTTACATAGTTGCTCTTTAGTTAATATTGAAAAACCTGTTAGGTTCATGAACTGTGTAAATTCATTTGAGCCGAAAAATCACTGGGTTTACCAGATATGAACTCTTGCTTGTAGGAAGACACAGAGACTTTGGTTTAACTCTGTTTCTGAAGGAAAATTCAGACCAGTGTTCTCATCCATGAAACATACTCTGATAAAACGCAAGAAGCATGCTCTTCTTCCAGCGTCTCCAATACTGCAAGAAACATGAACGTGCCCAGAAAAAAAGAACTGTCTTTCATTCTCCTACGGACCATATCTAGTTAACTCTCCTTATGAAACTGTAACAAACCACAGCATCTCTTACATAGATGCTCTTTAGTTAATAGTGAAAAACGTGTTGGGTTCATGAACTGTGTAAATTCATTTGAGCCGAAAAATCACTGGGTTTACGAGATATGAACTCTTCCTTGTAGGAAGACACAGAGACTTTGGTTTAACTTCGTTTCTGTAGGAAAATTCAGACCAGTGTTCTCATCCATGAAACATACTCTGTTTTAAAGCAAGAAGCATGCTCTTCTTTCCAGTGTCTCCAATACAGCAAGAAACATGAGCATGCCCAGAAAAAAATAACTGTGTTTCCTACTCATACGGACCATATCTAGTTGAACTCTGCTTATGAAACTGTAACAAACTACAGCATGTGTTACATAGATGCTCTTTAGTTAATAGTGAAAAACTTGTTGGTTTCAAGAACTGTGTAAATTCATTTGAGCCGAAAAATCACTGGGTTTACCGGAAATGAACTCAAGCTTGAAGGAAGACACATAGACTTTGGTTTAACTCCGTTTCTGAAGGAAAATTGAGACCAGTGTTCTCATCCATGAAACATACTCTGTTACAACGCAAGAAGCATGCTCTTTTTCCAGCGTCTCCAATACAGCAAGAAACATGAGCATGCCCAGAAAAAAAGAACTGTGTTTCTTACTCATACGGACCATATCTAGTTGAACTCTGCTTATGAAAGTGTAACAAACCGCAGCATCTCTTACATAGATGCTCTTTAGTTGATACTGAAAATCCTGTTGGGTTCAAGAACTGTGTAAATTCCTTCGAGCCGAAAAATCACTGGGTTCACCGGAAATGAACTCTTGGTTGTAGGGAGACACAGAGGCTTTGGTTTGACTCCGTTTGTGAAGGGAAATTCAGACCAGTGTGCTCATCCATGAAACACCCTGTTTTAACGCAAGAAGCATCCTCTTCTTTCCAGAGTCTGCAATACAGCAAGAAATATGAGCATGTCCAGAAAAAAAGAACTGTGTTTCCTACTCATAAGGACCATCTAGTTGAATCTGCTTATGAAACTGTAACAAACCACAGTATCTCTTACATAGATGCTCTTTAGTTAATAGTAAAAATCGTGTTGGGTTCGTGAACTGTGTACATTCATTTAAGCCGAAAAATCACTGGGTTTTCCGGAAATGAACTCTTTCATGTAGGAAGACACAGAGACTTTGGTTTCACTCCGTTTCTAAAGGAAAATTAAGACCAGTGTTCTCATCCATGAAACATACTCTGTTTTAATGCAAGAAGCTTCCTCTTCTTTCCAGAGTCTGCAATACAGCAAGAAAGTGAGCATGCCCAGAAAAAAAGAACTGTGTTTCTTACTCATATGGACCATATTTAGTTAAACTATGCTTATGAAAGTGTAACAAACCACAGCATCTCTTACATAGTTGCTCTTTAGTTAATAGTGAAAAACGTGTTAGGTTCATGAACTGTGTAAATTCATTTGAGCACAAAAACCCCTGGGTTTACTGGAAATGAACTCTTACTTGTAGGAAGACACAGAGGCTTTGGTTTAACTCCGTTATTGAAGGGAAATTCAGACCAGTGTTCTCATCCATGAAACACCCTCTGTTTTAACGCAAGAAGCTTCCTCTTCTTTCCAGAGTCTGCAATACAGCAAGAAATATGAGCATGCCCAGAAAAGATGAACTGTGTTTCCTATTCATACGGACCATATCTAGTTGAACTATGCTTATTAAACTGTAAAAAAACACTGCATGTGTTACATAAATGCTCCTTAGTTAATAGTGAAAATTGAGTTGGGTTTGTGAACTGTGTAAATTCATTTGAGCCGAAAAATCACTGGGTTTACCGGATATGAACTCTTGCTTGTAGGAAGACACAGAGACTTTGTTTAACTCCGTTTCTGAAGGAAAATTGAGACCAGTGTTCTCATCCATGAAACATACTCTGTTTTAATGCAAGAAGCATGCTCTTCCAGCGTCTCCAATACAGCATGAAACAAGAGCATGCCCAGAAAAAAAGAACTGTGTTTCCTATTCATACGGACCATATCTACTTGAACTCTGCTTATAAAACTGTAACAAACCACAGCATGTGTTACATAGATGCTCTTGAGTTAATAGTGAAAAACGTGTTGGGTTCATGAACTGTGTACATTCATTTGAGCTAAAAAAACGCTGGGTTTACCGGAAATGAACTCCTGCTTGTAGGAAGACACAGAGGCTTTGGTTTCACTCTGTTTGTGACGGGAAATTCAGACCAGAGTTCTCATCCATGAAACAAACTCTTTTTTAATGCAAAGAACATGCTCTTCTTTCCAGTGTTCCTAATACAGCAAGAAACATGAGCATGCCCAGAAAAAAAGAACTGTGTTTCCTATTCATACAGACCGTATCTAGTTGAACTCAGCTTAAGCAACTGTAACAAACCACAGCATCTCTTACATAGATGCTCTTTAGTTAATAGTGAAAAACGTGTTAGTTTCATGAACTGTATAAATTCATTTGAGCCGAAAAATCACTGGGTTTACCGGATATGAACTCTTCCTTGTAGGAAGACACAGAGACTTTGGATTAACTCCGTTTCTGAAGGAAAATTCAGACCAGTTTTCTCATACATGAAACATACTCTGTTACAACGCAAAAAGCATGCTCTTCTTCCAGCGTCTCCAATACAGCAAGAAACATGAGCATGCCCAGAAAAAAAGAACTGGGTTTCTTACTCATACGGACCATATCTAGTTAAACGCTGCTTAGGAAACTGTAACAAAACACAGCATGTGTTACATAGATGCTCTTCAGTTAATAGTGAAAATCGTGTTGGGTTCAAGAACTGTGTAAATTCTTTTGAGCCGAAAAATCACTGGGTATACCAGAAATGAACTCTTGCTTGTAGGAAGACACAGAGGCTTTGGTTTACCTCCGTTTGTGAAGGGAAATTCAGACGTGTGTTCTCATCTATGAAACACACTCTGTCGTAACGCAAGAAGCATCCTCTTCTTTCCAGCGTCTCTAATACAGCAAGAAACATGAGCATGCCCAGAAAAAAAGAACTGTGTTTCCTACTCATACGGACCATATCTAGTTGAACTCTGCTTATGAAAGTGTAACAAACCACAGCATCTCTTACATAGATGCTCTTTAGTTAATAGTGAAAAACGAGTTGGTTTCGTGAACTGTAAAATTTCATTTGAGCCGAAAAATCATGGGGTTTACCGGAAATGAAATCTTTCTTGTAGGAAGACACAGAGACTTTGGTTTAACTCCGTTTCTGAAGGAAAATTCAGACCAGGGTTCTCATCCATGAAACATACTCTGTTATAACGCAAGAAGCATGCTCTTCTTTCCAGCGTCTCCAATACAACAAGAAACATGAGCATGCCAAGAAAAAAATAACTGTGTTTCCTACTCATACGGACCATATCTAGTTGAACTCTGCTTATGAAACTGTAACAAACCACAGCATGTGTTACATAGATGCTCTTTAGTTAATAGTGAAAAACTTGTTGGATTCAAGAACTGTGTAAATTCATTTGAGCCGAAAAATCACTGGGTTTACCGGAAATGAACTCTTGCTTGTAGGAAGACACATAGACTTTGGTTTAACTCCGTTTCTGAAGGAAAAATCAGACCAGTGTTCTCATCCATGAAACATATTCTGTTACAAAGCAAGAAGCATGCTCTTTTTCCAGCGTCTCCAATACAGCAAGAAACATGAGCATGCCCAGAAAAAAAGAATTGTGTTTCTTACTCATACGGACCATATCTACTTGAGCTCTACTTATGAAACTGTAACAAACCACAGCATGTGTTACATAGATGTTCTTGAGTTAATAGTGAAAAACGTGTTGCGTTCATGAACTGTGTACATTCATTTGAGCTAAAAAAAAAAAACCCTGGGTTTAACGGAAATGAACTCTTTCTTGTAGGAAGACACAGAGGCTTTGGTTTAACTCCATTTGTGAAGGGAAATTCAGACCAGTGTTCTCATCCATGAAACACCCTCTGTTTTAACGCAAGAAGCATCCTCTTCTTTCCAGAGTCTGCAATACAGAAAGAAATATGAGCATGTCTAGAAAAATGAACTGTGTTTCCTACTCATACGGACCATATCTAGTTGAACTCTGCTCATGAAACTGTAACAAACCACATCATCTCTTACATAGTTGCTCTTTAGTAAATAGTGAAAAACGTGTTAGATTCATGAACTGTGTAAATTCATTTGAGCAGAAAAACACCTGGGTTTTTCCGGAAATTAACTCTAGCTTGTAGGAAGACATAGAGGCTTTGGTTTAACTCCGTTTGTGAAGGGAAATTCAGACCAGTGTTCTCAACCATGAAACATACTCTGTTATAACGCAAGAAGCATGCTCTTCTTTCCAGCGTCTCCAATACAGCAAGAAACATGAGCATGACCAGAAAAAAAGAACTGTGTTTCTTACTCATCCGGACCATATCTAGTTAAACGCTGCTTATGAAACTGTAACAAACCACAGCATCTCTTACATAGATCCTCTTCAGTTAATAGTGAAAGTCGTGTTTGGTTCAAGAACTGTGAAAATTCATTTGAGCCGAAAAATCACTGGGTTTACCGGAAATAAACTCTTGCTTGTAGGAAGACACACAGCCTTTGGTTTAACTCCATTTGTAAAGGGAAATTCAGACCAGTGTTCTCATTTATGAAACACACTCTGTCTTAACGCAAGAAGCATCCTCTTCTTTCCAGCGTCTCTAATACAGCAAGAAACATGAGCATGCACAGAAAAAAAGAACTGTGTTTCCTACTCATAAGGACCATATCTAGTTGAATCTGCATATGAAACTGTAACAAACCACAGCATCTCTTATATAGATGCTCTTTAGTTAATAATGAAAATCGTGTTGGGTTCGTGAACTGTGTAAATTCTTTTGAGCCGAAATATAACTGGGTTTACCGGAAATGAACGCTTGCTTGTAGGAAGACACAGAGGCTTTTGTTTAACTCCGTTCGTGAAGGGAAATTCAGACCAGTGTTCTCATCCATGAAACACCCTCTGTTTTAACGCAAGAAGCATCCTTTTCTGTCCAGAGTCTGCAATACAGCAAGAAACATTAGCATGCCCAGAAAAAAGAACTGTGTTTCCTACTCATACGGACCATATCTAGTTGAACTCTGCGTATGAAACTGTAACAAAACACAGCATGTGTTACATAGATGCTCTTTAGTTAATAGTAAAAAACTTGTTGGATTCAAGAACTGTGTAAATTCATTTGAGCCGAAAAATCACTGGGTTTACCGGATATGAACTCTTGCTTGTAGGAAGACACAGAGACTTTGGTTTAACTCCATTTCTGAAGGAAAATTCAGACCATTGTTCTCATCCATGAAACATACTCTGTTACAACGCAAGAAGCATGCTCTTTTTCAAGTGTCTCCAATACAGCAAGAAACATGAGCATGCCCAGAAAAAAAGAACTGTGTTTCTTACTCATGTGGACCATATCTATTTAATCTCTGCTTATGAAACTGTAACAAACCACAGCATCTCTTACATAGATGCTCTTTATTTAATAGTGAAAATCGTGTTTGGTTCAAGAACTGTGTAAATTCATTTGAGCCGAAAAATCACTGGGTTTACCGTAAATGAACTCTTGCTTGTAGTAAGACACAGAGCCTTTGGTTTAACTCCGTTTGTGAAGGGAAATTCAGACCAGTGTTCTCATCCAAGAAACACAGTATGTCGTAACGCAAGAAGCATCCTCTTCTTTCCAGCGTCTCTAATACAGCAAGAAACATGAGCATGCCCAGAAAAAAAGAACTGTGTTTCCTAGTCCTAAGGATCATGTCTAGTTGAATCTGCTTATGAAACTGTATCAAACCACAGCATCTCTTACATAGATGCTCTTTAGTTAATAGTGAAAAACATGTTGGGTTTGTGAACTGTGTAAATTCATTTGAACCCAAAAATCACTGGGTTTACCGGATATGAACTCTTGCTTGTAGGAAGACACAGAGACGTTTTTTTAACTCCGTTTCTGAAGGAAAATTGAGACCAGTGTTCTCATCCATGAAACATACTCTGTTTTAATGCAAGAAGCATGCTCTTCCAGCGTCTCCAATACAGCCTGAAACAAGACCATGCCCAGAAAAAAAGAACTGTGTTTCCTATTCATACGGACCATATCTACTTGAACTCTGCTTATGAAACTGTAACAAACCACAGCTAATGTTACATAGATGCTCTTGAGTTAATAGTGGAAAACGTGTTGGATTCATGAACTGTGTACATTCATTTGAGCTAAAAAACCCTGGGTTTACCGGAAATGAACTCCTGCTTGTAGGAAGACACAGAGGCTTTGGTTTCACTCCGTTTGTGAAGGGAAATTCACACCAGAGTTCTCATCCATGAAACACACTCTGTTTTAACGCAAAGAGCATGCTCTTCTTTCCAGTGTCTCTAATACAGCAAGAAACATGAGCATGCCCAGAAAACAACAACTGTGTTTCCGACTCATACGGACCATATCTAGTTGAACTCGGATTATGAAACTGTAACAAAACACAGCATCTCTTACATAGATGCTCTTTAGTTAATAGTGAAAAACGTGTTAGGTTCATGAACTGTGTAAATTCATTTGAGCCGAAAAATCACTGGGTTTAACAGATATGAACTCTTGCTTGTAGGAAGACACAGAGACTTTGGTTTAACTCCGTTTCTGAAGGAAAATTCAGACCAGTTTTCTCATCCATGAAACATACTCTGTTACAACACAAGAAGCATGCTCTTCTTTCCAGCGTCTCTAATAGAGCAAGAAACATGAGCAGCCCAGAAAAAAAGAACTGTGTTTCCTACTCATAAGGATCATATCTAATTGATTCTGCTTTTGAAACTTTAACAAACCATAGCATCTCTTACATAGATGCTCTTTAGTTAATAGTGAAAAACTTGTTTGGTTCGTGAACTGTGTAAATTCATTTGAGCCAAAAAATAACTGGGTTTACCAGATATGAACTCTTGCTTGTAGGAAGACACAGAGACTTTTATTTAACTCCTTTTCTGAAGGAAAATTGAGACCAGTGTTCTCATCCATGAAACATACTCTGTTTTAATGCAAGAAGCATGCTCTTTTTCCAGCGTCTCCAATACAGGAAGAAACATGAGCATGCCCAGAAAAAATGAACTGTGTTTCTTGCTCATACGGACCATATATACTTGAACTCTACTTATGAAACTGTAAGAAACCACAGCATGTGTTACATAGATGCTCTTGAATTAATAGTGAAAAACGTTTTGGGTTCATGAACTGTGTACATTCATTTGAGCTAAAAAAAACCCTTGGTTTACCGGTTAATGAACTCTCGCTTGTAGTAAGACACAGAGGCTTTGGTTTCACTCTGTTTGTGAAGGGAAATTCAGACCAGAGTTCTCATCCATGACACACACACTGTTTTAATGCAAGGAGCATGCTCTTCTTTCCAGCGTCTCTAATACTTCAAGAAACATGAGCATGTCCAGAAAAAAAGAACTGTGTTTCCTACTCATACGGACCATATCTAGTAGAACTCTGCTTATGAAACTGTAACAAACCACAGCATCTCTTACATAGATGCTCTTTAGTTAATAGTGAAAAATGTGTTGGGTTCGTGAACTGTGTAAATCATTTGAGCCGAAAAATCACTGGGTTTACCGGAAATGAACTCTTGCTTGTAGGAAGACACAGAGACTTTGGTTTAACTCCGTTTCTGAAGGAAAATTCAGACCAGTGTTCTCATCCATGAAACATACTCTGTTTTACCGGAAGAAGCATGCTCTTCTTTCCAGCGTCTCCAATACAGCAAGAAACATGAGCATGCCCAGAAAAAAAGAACTGTGTTTCCTACTCATATGGACCATATCTAGTTGAACTCTGCTTATGAAAGTGTAACAAACCACAGCATCTCTTACATAGTTGCTCTTTAGTTAATAGTGAAAAACCTGTTAGGTTCATGAACTGTGTAAATTCATTTGAGCCGAAAAATCACTGAGTTTACCAGATATGAACTCTTGCTTGTAGGAAGACACAGAGACTTTGGTTTAACTCTGTTTCTGAAGGAAAATTCAGACCAGTGTTCTCATCCATGAAACATACTCTGATAAAACGCAAGAAGCATGCTCTTCTTCCAGCGTCTCCAATACTGCAAGAAACATGAATATGCCCAGAAAAAAAGAACTGTCTTTCATTCTCCTACGGACCATATCTAGTTAAACTCTCCATATGAAACTGTAACAAACCACAGCATCTCTTACATAGATGCTCTTTAGTTAATAGTGAAAAACATGTTAGGTTCATGGACTGTGTAAATTCATTTGAGCCGAAAAATCACTGGGTTTACCAGATATGAACTCTTCCTTGTAGGAAGACACAGAGACTTTGGTTTAACTTCGTTTCTGTAAGAAAATTCAGACCAGTGTTCTCATCCATGAAACATACTCTGTTTTAAAGCAAGAAGCATGCTCTTCTTTCCAGTGTCTCCAATACAGCAAGAAACATGAGCATGCCCAGAAAAAAATAACTGTGTTTCCTACTCATACAGACCATATCTAGTTGAACTCTGCTTATGAAACTGTAACAAACTACAGCATGTGTTACATAGATGCTCTTTAGTTAATAGTGAAAAACTTGTTGGTTTCAAGAACTGTGTAAATTCATTTGAGCCGAAAAATCACTGGGTTTACCGGAAATGAACTCAAGCTTGAAGGAAGACACATAGACTTTGGTTTAACTCCGTTTCTGAAGGAAAATTGAGACCAGTGTTCACATCCATGAAACATACTCTGTTACAACACAAGAAGCATGCTCTTTTTCCAGCGTCTCCAATACAGCAAGAAACATGAGCATGCCCAGAAAAAAAGAACTGTATTTCTTACTCATAGGGACCATATCTAGTTGAACTCTGCTTATGAAAGTGTAACAAACCGCAGCATCTCTTACATAGATGCTCTTTAGTTGATACTGAAAATCCTGTTGGGTTCAAGAACTGTGTAAATTCCTTCGAGCCGAAAAATCACTGGGTTCACCGGAAATGAACTCTTGGTTGTAGGGAGACACAGAGGCTTTGGTTTGACTCCGTTTGTGAAGGGAAATTCAGACCAGTGTGCTCATCCATGAAACACCCTGTTTTAACGCAAGAAGCATCCTCTTCTTTCCAGAGTCTGCAATACAGCAAGAAATACGAGCATGTCCAGAAAAAAAGAACTGTGTTTCCTACTCATAAGGACCATCTAGTTGAATCTGCTTATGAAACTGTAACAAACCACAGTATCTCTTACATAGATGCTCTTTAGTTAATAGTGAAAATCGTGTTGGGTTCGTGAACTGTGTACATTCATTTAAGCCGAAAAATCACTGGGTTTACCGGAAATGAACTCTTTCTTGTAGGAAGACACAGAGACTTTGGTTTCACTCCGTTTCTAAAGGAAAATTAAGACCAGTGTTCTCATCCATGAAACATACTCTGTTTTAATGCAAGAAGCTTCCTCTTCTTTCCAGAGTCTGCAATACAGCAAGAAAGTGAGCATGCCCAGAAAAAAAGAACTGTGTTTCTTACTCATATGGACCATATTTAGTTAAACTATGCTTATGAAAGTGTAACAAACCACAGCATCTCTTACATAGTTGCTCTTTAGTTAATAGTGAAAAACATGTTAGGTTCATGAACTGTGTAAATTCATTTGAGCACAAAAACCCCTGGGTTTACCGGAAATGAACTCATGCTTGTAGGAAGACACAGAGGCTTCGGTTTAACTCCGTTTGTGAAGGGAAATTCAGACCAGTGTTCTCATCCATGAAACACCCTCTGTTTTAACGCAAGAAGCTTCCTCTTCTTTCCAGAGTCTGCAATACAGCAAGAAATATGAGCATGGCCAGAAAAAAACAACTGTGTTTCCTACTCATTAGGACCATATCTAGTTGAACTCTGCTTATGAAACTGTAAAAAATCACTGCATGTGTTACATAAATGCTCTTTAGTTAATAGTGAAAATCGAGTTGGGTTTGTGAACTGTGTAAATTCATTTGAGCCGAAAAATCACTGGGTTTACCGGATATGAACTCTGGCTTGTAGGAAGACACAGAGACTTTGTTTAACTCCGTTTCTGAAGGAAAATTGAGACCAGTGTTCTCATCCATGAAACATACTCTGTTTTAATGCAAGAAGCATGCTCTTCCAGCGTCTCCAATACAGCATAAAACAAGAGCATGCCCAGAAAAAAAGAACTGTGTTTCCTATTCATACGGACCATATCTAGTTGAACTCTGCTTATGAAACTGTAACAAACCACAGCATGTGTTACATAGATGCTCTTGAGTTAATAGTGAAAAACGTGTTGGGTTCATGAACTGTGTACATTCATTTGAGCTAAAAGAAACCCTGGGTTTACCGGAAATGAACTCCTGCTTGTAGGAAGACACAGAGGCTTTGGTTTCACTCTGTTTGTGAAGGGAAATTCAGACCAGAGTTCTCATCCATAAAACAAACTCTTTTTTAATGCAAAGAACATGCTCTTCTTTCCAGTGTTTCTAATACAGCAAGAAACATAAGCATGCCCAGAAAAAAAGAACTGTGATTCCTACTCATACGGACGATATCTAGTTGAACTCTGCTTTACAAGTGTAACAAACCACAGCATCTCTTACATAGATGCTCTTTAGTTAATAGTGAAAAACGTGTTAGGTTCATGAACTGTGTAAATTCATTTGAGCCGAAAAATCACTGGGTTTACCGGATATGAACTCTTCCTTCTAGGAAGACACAGAGACTTTGGATTAACTCCGTTTCTGAAGGAAAATTCAGACCAGTTTTCTTATACATGAAACATACTCTGTTACAACGCAAAAAGCATGCTCTTCTTCCAGTGTCTCCAATACAGCAAGAAACATGAGCATGCCCAGAAAAAAAGAACTGTGTTTCTTACTCATACGAAGCATATCTAGTTAAACGCTGCTTAGGAAATTGTAACAAACCACAGCATCACTTACATAGATGCTCTTTAGTTAATAGTGAAAATCGTGTTGGGTTCAAGAACTGTGTAAATTCTTTTCAGCCGAAAAATCACTGGGCTTACCAGAAATGAACTCTTGCTTGGAGGAAGACACAGAACCTTTGGTTTAACTCCGTTTGTGAAGGGAAATTCAGACGAGTGTTCTCATCCATGAAACACACTCTGTCGTAACGCAAGAAGCATCCCCTTATTTCCAGCGTCTCTAATACAGCAAGAAACATGAGCATGCCCAGAAAAAAAGAACTGCGTTTACTACTCATATGGACCATATCTACTTGAACTCTACTTATGATACTGTAACAAACCACAGCATGTGTTACATAGATGCTCTTGAGTTAATAGTGAAAAACGTGTTGCGTTCATGAACTGTGTACATTCATTTGAGCTAAAAAAAACCCTGGGTTTACCGGAAATGAACTCCTGTTTATAGGAAGACACAGAGGCTTTGGTTTCCTCTGTTTGTGAAGGGAAATTCAGACCAGAGTTCTCATCCATGAAACACACTCTGTTTTATTGCAAGGAGTATGCTCTTCTTTCCAGCGTCTCTAATACAGCAAGAAACATGAGCATGCCCAGAAAAAAAGAACTGTGTTTCCTACTCATACGGACCATGTCTAGTTGAACTCTGCTTAAGAAAGTGTAACAAACAGCAGCATCTCTTACATAGATGCTCTTTAGTTGATACTAAAAATCCTGTTGGGTTCAAGAACTGTGTAAATTCCTTCGTGCCGAAAAATCACTGGGTTCACCGGAAATGAACTCTTGCTTGTCTGGAGACTCAGAGGCTTTGGTTTAACTCCGTTTGTGAAGGGAAATTCAGACCAGTGTGCTCATCCATGAAACACCCTCTGTTTTAACGCAAGAAGCATCCTCTTCTGTCCAGAGTCTGCAATACAGCAAGAAATATGAGCATGTCCAGAAAAAAAGAACTGTGTTTCCTACTCATAAGGACCATATCTAGTTGAATCTGCTTATGAAACTGTAACAAACCACAGCATCTCTTACATAGATGCTCTTTAGTTTATAGTGAAAATCGTGTTGGATTCTTGAACTGTGTACATTCATTTGAGCCGAAAAATCACTGGGTTTACCGGAAATGAACTCTTTCTTGTAGGAAGACACAGAGACTTTGGTTTCACTCCGTTTCTGAAGGAAAATTCAGACCAGTGTTCTCATCCATGAAACATACTCTGTTACAACGCAAGAAGCATGCTCTTTTTCCAGCGTCTCCAATACAGCAAGAAACATGAGCATGCCCAGAAAAAAAGAACTGTGTTTCTTACTCATGTGGACCATATTTAGTTAAACTCTGCTTATGAAAGTGTAACAAACCACAGCATCTCTTACATAGTTGCTCTTTAGTTAATAGTGAAAAACGTGTTAGGTTCATGAACTGTGTAAATTCATTTGAGGACAAAAACCCCTGGGTTTACCGGAAATGAACTCTTGCTTGTAGGAAGACACAGAGGCTTTGGTTTAACTCCGTTTGTGAAGGGAAATTCAGACCAGTGTTCTCATCCATGAAACACCCTCTGTTTTAATGCAAGAAGTTTCCTCTTCTTTCCAGAGTCTGCAATACAGCAAGAAATATGAGCATGCCCAAAAAAAATGAACTGTGTTTCCTATTCATACGGACCATATCTAGTTGAACTCTGCTTATGAAACTGTAACAAACCACAGCATGTGTTACATAGATGCTCTTTAGTTAATAGTGAAAAACTTGTTGGTTTCAAGAACTGTGTAAATTCATTTCAGCCGAAAAATCACTGGGTTTACCGGAAATGAACTCTTGCTTGTAGGAAGACACATAGACTTTGGTTTAACTCCGTTTCTGAAGGAAAATTCAGACCAGTGTTCTCATCCATGAAACACCCTCTGTTTTAACGCAAGAAGCTTCCTCTTCTTTCAAGAGTCTGCAATACAGCAAGAAATATGAGCATGCCCAGAAAAAATGAACTGTGTTTCCTATTCATACGGACCATATCTAGTTGAACTCTGATTATTAAACTGTAAAAAAACACTGCATGTGTTGCATAAATACTCTTTAGTTAATAGTGAAAATCAAGTTGGGTTTGTGAACTGTGTAAATTCATTTGAGCCGAAAAATCACTGGGTTTACCGGAAATGAACTCCTGCTTGTAGGACGACACAGAGGCTTTGGTTTCACTCTGTTTGTGAAGGGAAATTCAGACCAGAGTTCTCATCCATGAAACACACTCTGTTTTAATGCAAGGAGCATGCTCTTCTTTCCAGCGTCTCTAATACAGCAAGAAACATGAGCATGCCCAGAAAAAAAGAACTGCGTTTACTACTCATATGGACCATGTCTAGTTGAACTCTGCTTATTAAAGTGTAACAAACCACAGCATCTCTTACATAGATGCTCTTTAGTTAATAGTGAAAAACGATTTGGTGTCATGAACTGTGAAAATTCATTTGAGCCGAAAAATCATGGGGTTTACCGGAAATGAACTCTTTCTTGTAGGAAGACACAGAGACTTTGGTTTAACTCCGTTTCTGAAGGAAAATTCAGACCAGTGTTCTCATCCATGAAACACACTCTGTTTTAACGCAAGAAGCATGCTCTTCTTTCCAGCGTCTCCAATACAGGAAAAACATGAGCATGCCCAGAAAAAAATAACTGTGTTTCCTACTCAAACGTACCATATCTAGTTGAACTCTGCTTATGAAACTGTAACAAACCACAGCATGTGTTACATAGATGCTCTTTAGTTAATAGTGAAAAACTTGTTGGTTTCAAGAACTGTGTAAATTCATTTGAGCCGAAAAATCACTGGGTTTACCGGAAATGAATTCTTGCTTGTAGGAAGACACATAGACTTTGGTTTAACTCCATTTCTGAAGGAAAATTCAGACCAGTGTTCTCATCCATGAATCATACTCTGTTACAACGCAAAAAGCATGCTCTTTTTCCAGCGTCTCTAATACAGCAAGAAACATGAGCATGCCCAGAAAAAAAAGAACTGTGTTTCCTACTCATACGGACCATGTCTAGGTCAACTCTGCTTATGAAATTGTAACAAACCACAGCATCTCTTACATAGATGCTCTTTAGTTAATAGTGAAAATCGTGATGGTTTCAAGAACTGAGTAAATTCATTTGAGCCAAAAAATCATTGGGTTTACCGGATATGAATCTTGCTTGTAGGAATACACAGAGACTTTGGTTAACTCTGTTTCTGAAGGAAAATTCAGACCAGTGTTCTCATCCATGAAACATACTCTGTTTTAACGCAAGAAGCATGCTCTTCTTTCCAGCTTCTCCAATACAGCAAGAAACTTGAGCATGCCGAGAAAAAAAGAACTGTGTTTCTTACTCACATGGACCATATCTAGTTAAACTCTGCTTATGAAAGTGTAACAAACCACAGCATCTCTTACTTAGTTGCTCTTTAGTTAGTAGTGAAAAACGTGTTAGGTTCATGAACTGTGTAAATTCATTTGAGCAGAAAAACCCCTGGGTTTACCGGAAATTAACTCTTGCATGTAGGAAGACACAGAGGCTTTGGTTTAACTCCGTTTGTGAAGGGAAATTCAGACGAGTGTTCTCATCCATGAAACACCCTCTGTTTTAACGCAAGAAGCTTCCTCTTCTTTCCAGAGTCTGCAATACAGCAAGAAACATGAGCATGACCAGAAAAAAAGAACTGTGTTTCCTACTCATACGGACCATATCTGGTTGAACTCGGTTTATGAAACTGTAACACACCACAGCATGTGTTCCATAGATGCTCTTTAGAAAATAGTGAAAAACTTGTTGGTTTCAAGAACTGTGTAAATTCATTTGAGCCGAAAAATCACTGGGATTACCGGAAATGAACTCTTGCTTGTAGGAAGACACATAGACATTGGTTTAACTCCGTTTCTGAAGGAAAATTCCGACCAGTGTTCTCATCCATGAAACATACCCTGTTACAACGCAAGAAGCATGCACTTTTTCCAGCGTCTCCAATACAGTAAGAAACATGAGCATGCCCAGAAAAAAAGAACTGTGTTCCTACTCACATGGACCATATCTAGTTAAACTCTGCTTATGAAAGTGTAACAAACCACAGCATCTCTTACATAGATGCTCTTTAGTTAATAGTGAAAATCGTGTTGGGTTCATGAATTGTGTAAATTCATTTGAGCCAAAAAATCACTGGGATTACCGGAAATGAACTCTTGCTTGTAGGAAGACACAGATGCTTTGGTTTCACTCTGTTTGTGAAGGAAAATTCACCCCAGAGTTCTCATCCAAGAAACACACTCTGTTTTAATGCAAGAAGCATGCTCTTCTTTCCAGCGTCTCCAATACAGCAAGAAACATGAGCATGCCCTGAAAAAAAAAACTGTGTTTCCTACTCAAACGTACCATATCTAGTTGAACTCTGCTTATGAAACTGTAACAAACCACAGCATGTGTTACATAGATGCTCTTTAGTTAATAGTGAAAAACTTGTTGGTTTCAAGAACTGTGTAAATTCATTTGAGCCGAAAAATCTCTGGGTTTACCGGAAATGAACTCTTGCTTGTAGGAAGACACATAGACTTTGGTTTAACTCCGTTCTGAAGGAAAATTCAGACCAGTGTTCTCATCCATGAATCATACTCTGTTACAACGCAAGAAGCATGCTCTTTTTCCAGCGTCTCCAATACAGCAAGAAACATGAGCATGCCCAGAAAAAAAGAACTGTGTTTCTTACTCATATGGACCATATCTACTTGAACTCTACTTATGAAACTGTAACAAACCACAGCATGTGTTACATAGATGTTCTTGAGTTAATAGTGAAAAACGTGTTGGGTTCCTGAACTGTGTACATTCATTTGAGCTAAAAAAAACCTGGGTTTACCGGAAAAGAACTCCTGCTTGTAGGAAGACACAGAGGCTTTGGTTTCCTCTGTTTGTGAAGGGAAATTCACACCAGAGTTCTCATCCATGAAACACACTCTGTTTTAATGCAAGGAGCATGCTCTTCTTTCCAGCGTCTCTAATACAGCAAGAAACATGAGCATGCCCAGAAAAAAAAGAACTGTGTTTCCTACTCATACGTACCATGTCTAGTTCAACTCTGCTTATGAAACTGTAACAAACCACAGCATCTCTTACATAGATGATCTTTAGTTAATAGTGAAAATCGTGATGGTTTCAAGAACTGTGTAAATTCATTTGAGCCAAAAAATCATTGGGTTTACCAGATATGAACTCTTGCTTGTAGTAATACACAGAGACTTTGGTTAACTCTGTTTCTGAAGGAAAATTCAGACCAGTGTTCTCATCCATGAAACATACTCTGTTTTAACGCAAGAAGCATGCTCTTCTTTCCAGCGTCTCCAATACAGCAAGAAACTTGAGCGTGCCCAGAAAAAAAGAACTGTGTTTCCTACTCACATGGACCATATCTAGTTAAACTCTGCTTATGAAACTGTAACAAACCACAGCATGTGTTCCATAGATGCTCTTTAGTTAATACTGAAAAATTTGTTGGTTTCAAGAACTTTGTGAATTCATTTGAGCCGAAAAATCACTGGGTTTACCGGATATGAACTCTTGCTTGTAGGAAGACACAGAGGCTTTTGTTTAACTCCGTTTCTGAAGGAAAATTCAGACCAGTATTCTCATCCATGAAACATACTCTGTTACAACGCAAGAAGCATGCTCTTCTTCCAGCGTCTCCAATACAGCAAGAAACATGAGCATGCACAGAAAAAAAGAACTGTGTTTCTTACTCATACGGACCATATCTATTTAATCTCTGCTTATGAAACTGTAACAAACCACAGCATCTCTTACATAGATGCTCTTTAGTTAATAGTGAAAATCGTGTTGGGTTCATGAATTGTGTAAATTCATTTGAGCCAAAAAATCACTGGGATTACCGGAAATGAACTCTTGCTTGTAGGAAGACACAGATGCTTTGGTTTCACTCTGTTTGTGAAGGAAAATTCACACCAGAGTTCTCATCCAAGAAACACACTCTGTTTTAACTCAAAGAGCATGCTCTTCTTTCCGGCGTCTCTAATACAGCAAGAAACATGAGCATGCCCGAAAAAAAGAACTGTGTTTCCTACTCATACGGACCATATCTAGTTGAACTCTGCTTATGAAACTGTAACAAACCACAGCATCTCTTACATAGATGCTCTTTAGTTGTACTGAAAATCCTGTTGGGTTCAAGAACTGTGTAAATTCCTTTTAGCCGAAAAATCCCTGGGTACACCGGAAATGAACTCTTGCTTGTAGGGAGACACAGAGGCTTTGGTTTAACTCCGTTTCTGAAGGAAAATTCAGACCAGTGTGCTCATCCATGAAACACCCTCTGTTTTAACGCAAGAAGCATCCTCTTCTGTCCAGAGTCTGCATACAGCAAGAAACATGAGCTTGCCCAGAAAAAAAGAACTGTGTTTTCTACTCATCGGGACCATATCTAGTTGAACTCTGCTTATGAGACTGTAACAAACCACAGCATGTGTTACATAGATGCTCTTGAGTTAATAGTGAAAAACGTGTTGGGTTCATGAACTGTGTACATTCATTTGAGCTAAAAAAAACCCCTGAGTTTACCGGAAATGAACTCTTGCTTGTAGGAAGACACAGAGACTTTGGTTTAACTCCGTTTCTGAAGGAAAATTCAGAGCAGTGTTCTCATCCATGAAACATACTCTGTTACAACGCAAGAAGCATGCTCTTCTTCCAGCGTCTCTAATAAAGCAAGAAACATGAGCTGTGTTTCCTACTCATACGGACCATATCTAGTTAAACTCTGCTTATGAAAGTGTAACAACCCACAGCATCTCTTACATAGTTGCTCTTTAGTTAATAGTGAAAAACGTGTTAGGTTCATGAGACTTTGGTTTAACTCCGTTTCTGAAGGAAAATTCAGACCAGTGTTCTCATCCATGAAACACCCTCTGTTTTAAAGCTAGAAGGATCCTCTTCTGTCAGAGACTGCAATACAGCAAGAAATATGAGCATGTCCTGAAAAAATGAACTGTGTTTCCTACTCATACGGACCATATCTACTTGAACTCTGATTATGAAACTGTACCAAACCACAGCATCTCTTACATAGATGCTGTTAGTTAACAGTGAAAAACATGTTGGATTCGTGAACTGAGTAAATTCATTTGAGCCGAAAAGTCACTGGGTTTACCGGAAATAAACTCTTGCTTGTAGGAAGACACAGAGGCTTTGGTTTAACTCCGTTTGTGAAGGGAAATTCAGACCAGTGTTCTCATCCATGAAACACCCTCTGTTTTAACGCAAGAAGCATGCTCTTTTTCCAGTGTCTCCAATACAGTAAGAAACATGAGCATGCCCAGAAAAAAAGAACTGTGTTTCTTACTCATACGGACCATATCTACGTGAACTCTACTTATGAAACTGTAACAAACCACAGCATGTGTCACATAGATGCTCTTGAGTTAATAGTGAAAAACGTGTTGGGTTCCTGAACTGTGTACATTCATTTGGACTAAAAAAAACCCTGGGTTTACCGGAAATGAACTCCTGCTTGTAGGAAGACACAGAGGCTTTGGTTTCCTCTGTTTGTGAAGGGAAATTCAGACCAGAGTTCTCATCCATGAAACACACTCTGTTTTAACGCAAGAAGCTTCCTCTTCTTTCCAGAGTCTGCAATACAGCAATAAACATGAGCATGACCAGAAAAAAAGAACTGTGTTTCCTACTCATACGGACCATCTCTAGTTGAACTCTGCCAATGAAACTGTAACAAACCACAGCATCTCTTACATAGATGCTCTTTAGTTAATAGTGAAAAATGTGTTGGGTTCATGAAAAGTGTAAATTCATTTGAGCCTAAAAATCACTGGGTTTACCGAAAATGAACTCTTGCTTGTAGGAAGAAACAGAGACTTTGGTTTAACTCCGTTTCTGAATGAAAATTCAGACCAGTGTTCTCATCCATGAAACACACTCTGTCTTAACGCAAGAAGCATCCTCTTCTTTCCAGCGTCTCTAATACAGCAAGAAACATGAGCATGACCAGAAAAAAAGAACTGTGTTTCCTACTCATAAGGACCATATCTAGTTGAATCTGCTTATGAAACTGTAACAAACCACAGCATCTCTAACATAGATGCTCTTTAGTTAATAGTGAAAATCATGTTGGGTTCGTGAACTGTGTAAATTCATTTGAGCAGAAAAAATCCCTGGGTTCACCGGAAATGAACTCTTTCTTGTAGGAAGACACAGAAGCTTTGGTTTAACTCCCTTTGTGAAGGGAAATTCAGACCAGTGTGCTCATCCATGAAACACCCTCTGTTTTAACGCAAGAATCATCCTCTTCTGTCCAGAGTCTGCAATTCAGCAAGAAACATGAGCATGCCCAGAAAAAAATAACTGTGTTTCCTAATCATACAGACCATATCTAGTTGAACTCTGCTTATGAAACTGTAACAAACCACAGCATCTCTTACATAGTTGCTCTTTATTTAATAATGAAAAACATGTTAGGTTCATGAACTGTGTAAATTCATTTGAGCAGAAAAACCCCTGGGCTTTCCGGAAATGAACTCTTGCATGTAGGAAGACACAGAGGCTTTGGTTTAACTCCGTTTGTGAAGGGAAATTCAGACCAGTGTTCTCATCCATGAAACACCCTCTGTTTTAACGCAAGAAGCTTCCTCTTCTTTCCAGAGTCTGCAATACAGCAAGAAACATGAGCATGCCCAGAAAAAAATAACTGTGTTTCTTACTCATACGGACCATATCTACTTGAACTCTACTTATGAAACTGTAACAAACCACAGCATGTGTCACATAGATGCTCTTGAGTTAATAGTGAAAAACGTGTTGAGTTCCTGAACTGTGTACATTCATTTGAGCTAAAAAAAACCCTGGGTTTACCGGAAATGAACTCCTGCTTGTAGGAAGACACAGAGGCTTTGGTTTCCTGTTTGTAAGGGAAATTCAGACCAGAGTTCTCATCCATGAAACACACTCTGTTTTAATGCAAGGAGCATGCTCTTCTTTCCAGGGTCTCTAATACAGCAAGAAACATGAGCATGCCCAGAAAAAAAGAACTGTGTTTCCTACTCATACGGACCATGTCTAGTTGAACTCTGCTTATGAAAGTGTAACAAACCACAGCATCTCTTACATAGATGCTCTTTAGTTAATAGTGAAAATCGTGATGGTTTCAAGAACTGTGTAAATTCATTTGAGCCAAAAAGTCATTGGGTTTACCGGATATGAACTCTTGCTTGTAGGAATACAAAGAGACTTTGGTTAACTCTGTTTCTGAAGGAAATTTCAGACCATTGTTCTCATCCATGAAACATACTCTGTTTTAACGCAAGAAGCATGCTCTTCTTTCCAGCGTCTCCAATACAGCAAGAAACTTGAGCATGCCCAGAAAAAAAGAACTGTGTTTCTTAATCACATGGACCATATCTAGTTAAACTCTGCTTATGAAAGTGTAACAAACCACAGCATCTCTTACATAGTTGCTCTTTAGTTAGTAGTGAAAAACGTGTTAGGTTCATGAACTGTGTAAATTCATTTGAGCAGAAAAACTCCTGGGTTTACGGGAAATTAACTCTTGCATGTAGGAAGACACAGAGGCTTTGGTTTAACTCCGTTTGTGAAGGGAAATTCAGACCAGTGTTCTTATCCATGAAACACCCTCTGTTTTAACGCAAGAAGCTTCCTGTTCTTTCCAGAGTCTGCAATACAGCAAGAAACATGAGCATGACCAGAAAAAAAGAACTGTGTTTCCTACTCATACGGACCATATCTGGTTGAACTCGGCTTATGAAACTGTAACAAACCACAGCATGTGTTACATAGATGCTCTTTAGTTAATAGTGAAAAACTTGTTGGTTTCAAGAACTGTGTGAATTCATTTGAGCCGAAAAATCACTGGGTTTACCGGATATGAACTCTTGCTTGTAGGAAGACACAGAGACTTTGGTTTAACTCCGTTTCTGAAGGAAAATTCAGACCAGTTTTCTCATCCATGAAGCATACTCTGTTACAACGCAAGAAGCATGCTCTTCTTCCAGCGTCTCCAATACAGCAAGAAACATGAGCATGCACAGAAAAAAAGAACTGTGTTTCTTACTCATACGGACCATATCTATTTAATCTCTGCTTTTGAAACTGTAACAAACCACAGCATCTCTTACATAGATGCTCTTTAGTTAATAGTGAAAAACGTGTTAGGTTCATGAACTGTGTAAATTCATTTCAGCCAAAAAATCACTGGGCTTACCGGATATGAACTCTTGCTTGGAGGAAGACACAAAGACTTTGGTTTAATTCTGTTTCTGAAGGAAAATTCAGACCAGTGTTCTCATCCATGAAACATACTCTGATAAAACACAAGAAGCATGCTCTCCTTCCAGCGTCTCCAATACTGCAAGACACATGAGCATGCCCAGAAAAAAAGAACTGTCTTTCGTTCTCCTATGTACCATATCTAGTTAAACTCTGCTTATGAAACAGTAACAAACCACAGCATCTCTTACACAGATGCTCTTTAGTTAATAGTGAAAATCGTGTTGGGTTCATGAACTGTGTAAATTCATTTGAGCCAAAAAATCACAGGGTTTACGGTAAATGCACTCTTGCTTGTAGGAAGACAGAGAGCCTTTGGTTTAACCATTTGTGAAGGGAAATTCAGACCAGTGTTCTTATCCATGAAACACACTCTGTCTTAATGCAAGAAGCATCCTCTTCTTTCCAGCGTCTCTAATACAGCAAGAAACATGAGCATGCCCAGAAAAAAAGAACTGTGTTTCCTACTCATAAGGACCATATCTAGATGAATATGCTTCTGAAACTGTAACAAATCACAGCATCTTTTACATAGATGCTCTTTAGTTAATAGTGAAAATCGTGTTGGGTCCGTGAACTGTGTAAATTCATTTGAGCTGAAAAAACCCCTGGGTTTACCGGAAATGAACTCTTGCTTGTAGGAAGACACAGAGACTTTGGTTTAACTCCGTTTCTGAAGGAAAATTCAGTCCAGTGTTCTCATCCATGAAACATACTCTGTTACAACGCAAGAAGCATGCTCTTCTTCCAGCGTCTCCAAAACAGCAAGAAACATGAGCATGCCCAGAAAAAAAGAACTGTGTTTCTTACTCATACGGACCATATCTACTTGAACTCTACTTATGAAACTGTAACAAACCACAGCATGTGTTACATGGATGCTCTTGAGTTAATAGTGAAAAACGTGTTGGGTTCATGAACTGTGTACATTCATTTGAGCCGAAAAATCACTGGGTTTACCGGAAATGAACTCTTGCTTGTAGGAAGACACATAGACTTTGGTTTAACACCGTTTGTGAAGGAAAATTCAGACCGGTGTTCTCATCCATGAAACATACTCTGTTTTAACGCAAGAAGCATGCTCTTCTTTCCAGCGTCTCCAATACAGCAAGAAACATGAGCATGCCCGGAAAGAAAGAACTGAGTTTCTTACTCATATGGACCATATCTAGTTAAACTTTGCTTATGAAAGTGTAACAAACCACAGTATCTCTTACATAGTTGCTCTTTATTTAATAATGAAAAACGTGTTAGGTTCATGAACTGTGTAAATTCATTTGAGCAGAAAAACCCCTGGGCTTTCCGGAAATGAACTCTTGCATGTAGGAAGACACAGAGGCTTTGGTTTAACTCCGCTTGTGAAGGGAAATTCAGACCAGTGTTCTCATCCATGAAACACCCTCTGTTTTAACGCAAGAAGCTACCTCTTCTTTCCAGAGTCTGCAATACAGCAAGAAACATGAGCATGCCCAGAAAAAAATAACTGTGTTTCTTACTCATACGGACCATATCTACTTGAACTCTACTTATGAAACTGTAACAAACCACAGCATGTGTCACATAGATGCTCTTGAGTTAATCGTGAAGAACGTGTTGGGTTCCTGAACTGTGTACATTCATTTGAGCTAAAAAAAACCCTGGGTTTACCGGAAATGAACTCCTGCTTGTAGGAAGACACAGAGGCTTTGGTTTCCTGTTTGTAAGGGAAATTCAGACCAGAGTTCTCATCCATGAAACACACTCTGTTTTAATGCAAGGAGCATGCTCTTCTTTCCAGGGTCTCTAATACAGCAAGAAACATGAGCATGCCCAGAAAAAAAGAACTGTGTTTCCTACTCATACGGACCATGTCTAGTTGAACTCTGCTTATGAAAGTGTAACAAACCACAGCATCTCTTACATAGATGCTCTTTAGTTAATAGTGAAAATCGTGATGGTTTCAAGAACTGTGTAAATTCATTTGAGCCAAAAAGTCATTGGGTTTACCGGATATGAACTCTTGCTTGTAGGAATACAAAGAGACTTTGGTTAACTCTGTTTCTGAAGGAAATTTCAGACCATTGTTCTCATCCATGAAACATACTCTGTTTTAACGCAAAAAGCATGCTCTTCTTTCCAGCGTCTCCAATACAGCAAGAAACTTGAGCATGCCCAGAAAAAAAGAACTGTGTTTCTTACTCACATGGACCATATCTAGTTAAACTCTGCTTATGAAAGTGTAACAAACCACAGCATCTCTTACATAGTTGCTCTTTAGTTAGTAGTGAAAAACGTGTTATGTTCATGAACTGTGTTAATTCATTTGAGCAGAAAAACTCCTGGGTTTACCGGAAATTAACTCTTGCATGTAGGAAGACACAGAGGCTTTGGTTTAACTCCGTTTGTGAAGGGAAATTCAGACCAGTGTTCTTATCCATGAAACACCCTCTGTTTTAACGCAAGAAGCTTACTCTTCTTTCCAGAGTCTGCAATACAGCAAGAAATATGAGCATGACCAGAAAAAAAGAACTGTGTTTCCTACTCCTCTGGACCATATCTGGTTGAACTCGGCTTATGAAAGTGTAACAAACCACAGCATGTGTTACATAGATGCTCTTTAGTTAATAGTGAAAAACTTGTTGGTTTCAAAAACTGTGTGAATTCATTTGAGCCGAAAAATCACTGGGTTTACCGGATATGAACTCTTGCTTGTAGGAAGACACAGAGACTTTGGTTTAACTCCGTTTCTGAAGGAAAATTCAGACCAGTTTTCTCATCCATGAAGCATACTCTGTTACAACGCAAGAAGCATGCTCTTCTTCCAGCGTCTCCAATACAGCAAGAAACATGAGCATGCACAGAAAAAAAGAACTGTGTTTATTACTCATACGGACCATATCTATTTAATCTCTGCTTTTGAAACTGTAACAAACCACAGCATCTCTTACATAGATGCTCTTTATTTAATAGTGAAAATCGTGTTGTGTTCATGAATTGTGTAAATTCATTTGAGCCGAAAAATCACTGGGATTACCGGAAATGAACTCTTGCTTGTAGGAAGACACAGATGCTTTGGTTTCACTCCGTTTGTGAGGGGAAATTCACACCAGAGTTCTCATCCAAGAAACACACTCTGTTTTAACTCAAAGAGCATGCTCTTCTTTCCGGCGTCTCTAATACAGCAAGAAACATGAGCATGCCCAGAAAAAAAGAACTGTGTTTCCTACTCATACGGACCATATCTAGTTGAACTCTGCTTATGAAACTGTAACAAACCACAGCATCTCTTACATAGATGCTCTTTAGTTGATACTGAAAATCCTGTTGGGTTCAAGAACTGTGTAAATTCCTTTTAGCCGAAAAATCCCTGGCTTCACCGGAAATGAACTCTTGCTTGTAGGGAGACACAGAGGCTTTGGTTTAACTCCGTTTCTGAAGGAAAATTCAGAACACTGTTCTCATCCATGAAACACACTCTGTCTTAACGCAAGAAGCATCCTCTTCTGTACATAGTCTGCAATACAGCAAGAAATATGAGCATGTCCAGAAAAAAAGAACTGTGTTTCCTACTCATACGGACCATCTCTAGTTGAACTCTGCCAATGAAACTGTAACAAACCACAGCATCTATTACATAGATGCTCTTTAGTTAATAGTGAAAAATGTGTTGGGTTCATGAACAGTGTAAATTCATTTGAGCCTAAAAATCACTGGGTTTACCGAAAATGAACTCTTGCTTGTAGGAAGAAACAGAGACTTTGGTTTAACTCCGTTTCTGAAGGAAAATTCAGACCAGTGTTCTCATCCATGAAACACACTCTGTCTTAACGCAAGAAGCATCCTCTTCTTTCCAGCATCTCTAATAGAGCAAGAAACATGAGCATGACCAGAATAAAAGAACTGTGGTTCCTACTCATAAGGACCATATCTAGTTGAATCTGCTTATGAAACTGTAACAAACCACAGCATCTCTAACATAGATGCTCTTTAGTTAATAGTGAAAATCGTGTTGGGTTCATGAACTGTGTAAATACATTTGAGCAGAAAAAATCCCTGGGTTCACCAGAAATGAACTCTTGCTTGTAGGAAGACACAGAGGCTTTGGTTTAACTCCGTTTGTGAAGGGAAATTCAGACCAGTGTGCTCATCCATGAAACACCTTCTGTTTTAACGCAAGAAGCATCCTCTTCTGTCCAGAGTCTGAAATACAGCAAGAAATATGAGTATGTCCAGAAAAAAAGAACTGTGTTTCCTACTCATACGGACCATATCTAGTTGAAGTCTGCTTATGAAAGTGTAACAAACCACAGCATCTCTTACATAGATGCTCTTTAGTTAATAGTAAAAAACGAGTTGGGTTCGTGTACTGTGAAAATTATTTGAGCAGAAAAACCCCTGGGTTTTCCGGAAATGAACTCTTGCTTGTAGGAAGACACAGAGGGTTTGGTTTAACTCTGTTTGTGAAGGGAAATTCAGACCAGTGTTCTCATCCATGAAACACCCTCTATTTTAACGCAAGAAGCTTCCTCTTCTTTCCAGAGTCTGCAATACAGCAAGAAATATGAGCATGCCCAGAAAAATATAACCGTGTTTCCTACTCATACGGACCATATCCAGTTGAACTCTGCTTATGAAACTGTAACAAACCACAGCATGTGTTACATAGATGCTCTTGAGTTAATAGTGAAAAACGTGTTGGGTTCATGAACTTTGTACATTCATTTGAGCTAAAAAAAACCCTGGGTTTACCGGAAATGAACTCCTGCTTGTAGTAAGAAACAGAGGCTTTGGTTTCACTCTGTTTGTGAAGGGAAATTCAGACCAGAGTTCTCATCCATGAAACAAACTCTGTTTTAATGCAAGGAGCATGCTCTTCTTTCCAGCGTCTCTAATACAGCAAGAAACATGAGCCTAGCCAGAAAAAAAGAACTGTGTTTCCTACTCATACGGACCATATCTAGTTGAATCTGCTTATTAAACTGTAACAAACCCCAGCATTTCTAACATAGATGCTCTTTAGTTAATAGTGAAAATCGTGTTGGGTTCGTGAACTGTGTAAATTCATTTGAGCAGAAAAAATCACTGGGTTCACCAAAAATGAACCCTTGCTTGTAGGAAGACACAGAGGCTTGGGTTTAACTCCATTTGTGAAGGGAAATTCAGAGCAGTGTGCTCATCCATGAAACACCCTCTGTTTTAATGCAAGAAGCATCCTCTTCTGTCCAGAGTCTGCAATACAGCAAGAAATATGAGTATGTCCACAATAAAAGAACTGTGTTTCCTAATCATACGGACCATATCTAGTTGAACTCTGCTTATAAAACTGTAACAAACCACAGCATCTCTTACATAGATGCTCTTTAGTTAATAGTGAAAAATGTGTTGGGTTCGTGAACTGTGTAAATCATTTGAGCCGAAAAATCCCTGGGTTTCCCGGAAATGAACTCTTGCTTGTAGGAAGACACAGAGACTTTGGTTTAACCCCGTTTCTGAAGGAAAATTCAGACCAGTGTTCTCATCCATGAAACATACTCTGTTTTAACGGAAGAAGCATGCTCTTCTTTCCAGCGTCTCCATACAGCAAGAAACATGAGCATGCCCAGAAAAAAAAAAAAACTGTGTTTCTTACTCATACGGACCATATCTAGTTGAACTCTGCTCATGAAACTGTAACAAACCACAGCATCTCTTACATAGTTGCTCTTTAGTTAATAGTGAAAAACGTGTTAGGTTCATGAACTGTGTAAATTCATTTCAGCCAAAAAATCACTGGGCTTACCGGATATGAACTCTTGCTTGGAGGAAGACACAAAGACTTTGGTTTAATTCTGTTTCTGAAGGAAAATTCAGACCAGTGTTCTCATCCATGAAACATACTCTGATAAAACACAAGAAGCATGCTCTCCTTCCAGCGTCTCCAATACTGCAAGACACATGAGCATGCCCAGAAAAAAAGAACTGTCTTTCGTTCTCCTACGTACCATATCTAGTTAAACTCTGCTTATGAAACTGTAACAAACCACAGCATCTCTTACACAGATGCTCTTTAGTTAATAGTGAAAATCGTGTTGGGTTCATGAACTGTGTAAATTCATTTGAGCCAAAAAATCACAGGGTTTACCGTAAATGCACTCTTGCTTGTAGGAAGACAGAGAGCCTTTGGTTTAACCATTTGTGAAGGGAAATTCAGACCAGTGTTCTCATCCATGAAACACACTCTGTCTTAATGCAAGAAGCATCCTCTTCTTTCCAGCGTCTCTAATACAGCAAGAAACATGAGCATGCCCAGAAAAAAAGAACTGTGTTTCCTACTCATAAGGACCATATCTAGTTGAATATGCTTCTGAAACTGTAACAAATCACAGCATCTCTTACATAGATGCTCTTTAGTTAATAGTGAAAATCGTGTTGGGTCCGTGAACTGTGTAAATTCATTTGAGCTGAAAAAACCCCTGGGTTTACCGGAAATGAACTCTTGCTTGTAGGAAGACACAGAGACTTTGGTTTAACTCCGTTTCTGAAGGAAAATTCAGACCAGTGTTCTCATCCATGAAACATACTCTGTTACAACGCAAGAAGCATGCTCTTCTTCCAGCGTCTCCAATACAGCAAGAAACATGAGCATGCCCAGAAAAAAAGAACTGTGTTTCTTACTCATACGGACCATATCTACTTGAACTCTACTTATGAAACTGTAACAAACCACAGCATGTGTTACATAGATGCTCTTGAGTTAATAGTGAAAAACGTGTTGGGTTCATGAACTGTGTACATTCATTTGAGCTACGAAAACCCTGGGTTTACCGGAAATGAACTCCTGCTTGTAGGAAGACACAGAGGCTTTGGTTTCCTCTGCTTGTGAAGGGAAATTCAGACCAGAGTTGTCATCCATGAAATACACTCTGTTTTAATGCAAGGAGCATGCTCTTCTTTCCAGCGTCTCTAATACAGCAAGAAACATGAGCATACCCAGAAAAAAAGAACTGTGTTTCCTACTCATATGGACCATATCTAGTTAAACGCTGCTTATGAAAGTGTAACAAACCACAGCATCTCTAACATAGATGCTCTTTAGTTAATAGTGAAAATCGTGTTGGGTTCGTGAACTGTGTAAATTCATTTGAGCCGAAAAAGTCACTGGGTCCACCGGAAATGAACTCTTGCTTGTAGGAAGACACAGAGGCTTAGGTTAAACTCTGGTTGTGAAGGGAAATTCAGACCAGTGTTCTCATCCATGAAACACCCTCTGTTTTAACGCCAGAAGCATCCTCTTCTATCCAAAGTCTGCAATACAGCAAGAAATATGAGCATGCCCACAATAAAAGAACTGTGTTTCCCACTCATACGGACCATATCTAGTTGAACTCTGCTTATGAAAGTGTAACAAAACACAGCATGTGTTACATAGATGCTCTTTAGTTAATAGTGAAAAACTTGTTGGTGTCAAGAACTGTGTAAATTCATTTGAGCGGAAAAATCACTGGGTTTACCGGACATGAACTCTTGCTTGTAGGAAGACACAGAGATTTTGTTTTAACTCTGTTTCTGGAGGAAAATTCAGACCAGTGTTCTCATCCATGAAACATACTCTGTTACAACGCAAGAAGCATGCTCTTCTTCCAGCGTCTCTAATAAAGCAAGAAACATGAGCATGCCCAGAAAAAAAGAACTGTGTTTCCTACTCATACGGACCATATCTAGTTAATCTCTGCTTATGAAAATGTAACAAACCACAGCATCTCTTACATACATGCTGTTTAGTTGATACTGAAAATCCTGTTGGGTTCAAGAACTGTGTAAATTCATTTGAGCCGAAAAATCACTGGGTGTACCGGAAATGATCTTGATTATAAGAATACACAGAGCCTTTGGTTTAACCCCGTTTCTGAAGGAAAATTCAGACCAGTGTTCTCATCCATGAAACACCCTCTGTTTTAAAGCAAGAAGGATCCTCTTATGTCAGAGTCTGCAATACAGCAAGAAATATGAGCATGTCCTGAAAAAATGAACTGTGTTTCCTACTCATACGGACCATATCTACTTGAACTCTGATTATGAAACTGTACCAAACCACAGCATCTCTTACATAGATGCTGTTAGTTAATAGTGAAAAACATGTTGGATTCGTGAACTGAGTAAATTCATTTGAGCCGAAAAGTCACTGGGTTTACCGGAAATAAATTCTTGCTTGTAGGAAGACACAGAGGCTTTGGGTTCACTCCGTTTGTGAAGGGAAATTCACACCAGAGATCTCATCTATGAAACACCCTCTGTTTTAACGCAAAGAGCATGCTCTTCTTTCCAGCGTCTCTAATACAGCAAGAAACATGAGCATGCCCAGAAAAAAAGAACTGTGTTTCCTACTCATACGAACTATATCAAGTTGAACTCTGCTCATGAAACTGTAACAATCCACAGCATGTGTTACATAGATGCTCTTTAGTTAATAGTGAAAAACTTGTTTGTTTCAAGAATTGTGTAAATTCATTTGAGCCGAAAAATCACTGGGTTTACCGGACATGAACTCTTGCTTGTAGGAAGACACAGAGACTTTGGTTTAACTCTGTTTGTGAAGGGAAATTCAGACCAGTGTGCTCATCCATGAAACACCCTCTGTTTTAACGCAAGAAGCATCCTTTTCTGTCCAGAGTCTGCAATACAGCAAGAAATATGAGCATTTCCAGAAAAAAAGAACTGTGTTTCCTACTCATACGGACCATATCTAGTTGAACTCTGCTTATGAAACTGTAACAAACCCCAGCATCTCAAACATAGATGCTCTTTAGTTAATAGTGAAAATCGTGTTGGCTTCGTGAACTGTGTAAATTCATTTGAGCCGAAAAATCACTGGGTTTACCAGAAATGAACTCTTGCTTGTAGGAAGACACAGAGACTTTGGTTTAGGTCTGCTTGTGAAGGAAAATTCAGACCAGTGTTCTCATTCATGAAACATAGTCTGTTTTAACGGAAGAAGCATGCTCTTCTTTCCAGCGTCTCCAATAAATCAAGAAACATGATCATGCCCAGAAAAAAAGAACTGTGTTTCTTACTCATACGGACCATATCTAGTTAAACTCTGCTTATGAAACTGTAACAAACCCCAGCATCTCTAACATAGATGCTCTTTAGTTAATAGTGAAAATCGTGTTGGGTTCGTGAACTGTGTAAATTCATTTGAGCAGAAAAAATCACTGGGTTCACCAAAAATGAACCCTTGCTTGTAGGAAGACAAAGAGGCTTGGGTTTAACTCCATTTGTGAAGGGAAATTCAGACCAGTGTTCTCATCCATGAAACATACTCTGATAAAACACAAGAAGCATGCTCTCCTTCCAGCGTCTCCAATACTGCAAGACACATGAGCATGCCCAGAAAAAAAAAACTGTCTTTCGTTCTCCTACGTACCATATCTAGTTAAACTCTGCTTATGAAACTGTAACAAACCACAGCATCTCTTACACAGATGCTCTTTAGTTAATAGTGAAAAATCGTGTTGGGTTCATGAACTGTGTAAATTCATTTGAGCCAAAAAATCACAGGGTTTACCGTAAATGCACTCTTGCTTGTAGGAAGACAGAGAGCCTTTGGTTTAACCATTTGTGAAGGGAAATTCAGACCAGTGTTCTCATCCATGAAACACATTCTGTCTTAATGCAAGAAGCATCCTCTTCTTTCCAGCGTCTCTAATACAGCAAGAAACATGAGCATGCCCAGAAAAAAAGAACTGTGTTTCCTACTCATAAGGACCATATCTAGTTGAATATGCTTCTGAAACTGTAACAAATCACAGCATCTCTTACATAGATGCTCTTTAGTTAATAGTGAAAATCGTGTTGGGTTCGTGAACTGTGTAAATTCATTTGAGCTGAAAAAACCCCTGGGTTTACCGGAAATGAACTCTTGCTTGTAGGAAGACACAGAGACTTTGGTTTAACTCCGTTTCTGAAGGAAAATTCAGACCAGTGTTCTCATCCATGAAACATACTCTGTTACAACGCAAGAAGCATGCTCTTCTTCCAGCGTCTCCAATACAGCAAGAAACATGAGCATGCCCAGAAAAAAAGAACTGTGTTTCTTACTCATACGGACCATATCTACTTGAACTCTACTTATGAAACTGTAACAAACCACAGCATGTGTTACATAGATGCTCTTTAGTTAATAGTGAAAAACGTGTTGGGTTCATGAACTGTGTACATTCATTTGAGCTACAAAAACCCTGCGTTTACCGGAAATGAACTCCTGCTTGTAGGAAGACACAGAGGCTTTGGTTTCCTCTGCTTGTGAAGGGAAATTCAGACCAGAGTTGTCATCCATGAAATACACTCTGTTTTAATGCAAGGAGCATGCTCTTCTTTCCAGCGTCTCTAATACAGCAAGAAACATGAGCATACCCAGAAAAAAAGAACTGTGTTTCCTACTCATACGGACCATATCTAGTTAAACGCTGCTTAAGAAAGTGTAACAAACCACAGCATCTCTAACATAGATGCTCTTTCGTTAATAGTGAAAATCGTGTTGGGTTGGTGAACTGTGTAAATTCATTTGAGCCAAAAATGTCACTGGGTTCACCGGAAATGAACTCTTGCTTGTAGGAAGACACAGAGACTTTGGTTTAACTCCGTTTCTGAAGGAAAATTCAGAGCAGTGTTCTCATCCAAGAAACATACTCTGTTTTAAAGCAAGAAGGATCCTCTTCTGTCAGAGTCTGCAATACAGCAAGAAATATGAGCATGTCCTGAAAAAATGAACTGTGTTTCCTACTCATACGGACCATATCTACTTGAACTCTGATTATGAAACTGTAACAAACCACAGCATCTCTTACATAGATGCTGTTAGTTAATAGTGAAAAACATGTTGGATTCGTGAACTGTGTAAATTCATTTGAGCCGAAAAATCACTGGGTTTACCGGAAATGAACTCTTGCTTGTAGGAAGACACAGAGGCTTTGGTTTCACTCCGTTTGTGAAGGGAAATTCACACCAGAGATCTCATCCATGAAACACCCTCTGTTTTAACGCAAAGAGCATGCTCTTCTTTCCAGCGTCTCTAATACAGCAAGAAACATGAGCATGCCCAGAAAAAAAGAACTGTGTTTCTTACTCATACGGACCATATCTAGTTAAACTCTGCTTATGAAAGTGTAACAACCCAGAGCATCTCTTACATAGTTGCTCTTTAGTTAATAGTGAAAAACGTGTTAGGTTCATGAACTGTGTAAATTCATTTGAGCCGAAAAATCACTGTGTTTACCGGATATGAACTCTTGCTTGTAGGAAGACACAGAGACTTTGGTTTAACTCCGTTTCTGAAGGAAAATACAGACCAGTGTTCTCATCCATGAAACATACTCTGATACAGCTCAAGAAGCATGCTCTTCCTCCAGCGTCTCCAATACAGCAAGAAACATGAGCATGCCCAGAAAAAAAAAAACTGTGTTTCTTACTCATATGGACCATATCTACTTAAACTCTGCTTATGAAAGTGTAACAAACCACAGCATCTCTTACATAGTTGCTCTTTAGTTAATAGTGAAAAACGTGTTAGGTTCATGAACTGTTTAAATTCATTTGAGCAGAAAAACCCCTGGGTTTACCGGAAATGACCTCCTGCATGTAGGGAGACACAGAGGCTTTGGTTTAACTCCGTTTGTGAAGGGAAGTTTAGACCGGTGTTCTCATCCATGAAACACCCTCTGTTTTAACGCAAGAAGCTTCCTCTTCTTTCCAGAGTCTGCAATACAGCAAGAAACATGAGCATGCCCACAAAAAAAGAACTGTGTTTCCTACTCATACGGACCATATATAGTTGAAATCTTCTTATGAAACTGTAACAAACCACAGCATGTGTTACATAGATGCTCTTTAGTTAATAGTGAAAAACTTGTTGGTTTCAAGAACTGTGTAAATTCATTTGAGCCGAAAAATCACTGGGTTTACCGGACATGAACTCTTGCTTGTAGGAAGACACAGAGACTTTGGTTTAACTCTGTTTCTGGAGGAAAATTCAAACCAGTGTTCTCATCCATGAAACATACTCTGTTACAACGCAAGAAGCATGCTCTTCTTCCAGCGTCTCCAATACAGCAAGAAACATGAGCATGCCCAGAAATAAATAACTGTGTTTCCTACTCTTACGGACCGTATCTAGTTGAACTCTGCTTATGAAACTGTAACAAACCACAGCATCTCTTACATAGATGCTCTTTAGCTAATAGTGAAAAATGTGTTGGCTTCGTGAACTGCGTAAATTCAATTGAGCCGAAAAATCACTGGGTTTACTGGAAATGAACTCTTGCTTGTAGGAAGACACAGAGACTTTGGTTTAAGTGTGCTTGTGAAGGAAAATTCAGACCAGTGTTCTCATCCATGAAACATAGTCTGTTTTAACGGACTAATCATGCTCTTCTTTCCAGCGTCTCAAATAAAGCAAGAAACATGAGCATGCCCAGAAAAAAAGAACTGTGTTTCTTACTCATACGGACCATATCTAGTTAAACTCTGCTTATGAAAGTGTAACAAACCACACCATCTCTTACATAGTTGCTCTTTAGTTAATAGTGAAAAACGTGTTAGGTTCATGAACTGTTTAAATTCATTTGAGCAGAAAAACCCCTGGGTTCACCAGTAATGAACTCTTGCTTGTAGGGAGACACAGAGGCTTTGGTTTAACTCCGTTTGTGAAGGGAAATTTAGACCAGTGTGCTCATCCATGAAACACCCTCTGTTTTAACGCAAGAAACATCTGCTTCTGTCCAGAGTCTGCAATACAGCAAGAAATATGAGCATGTCCAGAAAAAAAGAACTGTGTTTCCTACTCATACGGACCATATCTAGTTGAACTCTGCTAAGGAAACTGTAACAAACCACAGCAACTCTTACATAGATGCTCTTTTGTTAATAGTGAAAAATGTGTTGGATTCGTGAACTGTGTAAATTCATTTGAGCCGAAAAATCACTGGGTTTACCGGTAATGAACTCTTGCTTGTAGGAAGACACAGAGACTTTGGTTTAAGTCTGCTTCTGAAGGAAAATTCAGACCAGTGTTCTCATCCATGAAACATAGTCTGTTTTAACGGAAGAAGCATGCTCTTCTTTCCAGCGTCTCCAATAAAGCAAGAAACATGAGCATGCCCAGAAAAAAAGACCTGTGTTTCTTACTCATACGGACCATATCTAGTTAAACTCTGCTTATGAAAGTGTAACAAACCACAGCATCTCTTACATAGTTGCTCTTTAGTTAATAGTGAAAAACGTGTTAGGTTCATGAACTGTGTAAATTCATTTGAGCCGAAAAATCACTGTGTTTACCAGATATGAACTCATGCTTGTAGGAAGACACAGAGACTTAGGTTTAACTCCGTTTCTGGAGGAAAATTCAGACCAGTGTTCTCATCCATGAAACACCCTCTGTTTTAACGCAAGAAGCTTCCTCTTCTTTCCAGAGTCTGCTATACAGCAGGAAACATGAGCATGCCCAGAAAAAAAGAACTGTGTTTCCTACTCATACGGACCATATCTTGTTCAACTCTGCTTATGAAACTGTAAAAAACCACAGCATGTGTTACATAGATGCTCTTTTGTTTATAGTGAAAACCGTGTTGGGTTCGTGAACTGTGTAAATTCATTTGAGCCGAAAAATCACTGGGTGTACCGGAAATGATCTTGATTATAAGAATACACAGAGCCTTTTGTTTAACCCCGTTTCTGAAGGAAGATTCAGACCAGGGTTCTCATCCATGAAACACCCACTGTTTTAAAGCAAGATGGATCCTCTTCTGTCAAGAGTCTGCAATACAGCAAGAAATATGAGCATGTCCTGAAAAAATGAACTGTGTTTCCTACTCATACGGACCATATCTACTTGAACTCTGATTATGAAACTGTAACAAACCACAGCATCTCTTTCATAGATGGTCTTTAGTTAATATTGAAAAACATGTTGGATTCGTGAACTGTGTAAATTCATTTGAGCCGAAAAATCACTGCGTTTTCCAGAAATGAACTCTTGCTTGTAGGAAGACACAGAGGCTTTGGTTTCACTCAGTTTGTGAAGGGCAATTCACACCAGAGATCTCATCCATGAAACACCCTCTGTTTGAACGCAAAGAGCATGCTCTTCTTTCCAGCGTCTCTAATACAGCAAGAAACATGAGCATGCCCAGAAAAAAAGAACTGTGGTTCCTACTCATACGGACCATATCTAGTTGAACTCTGCTAAGGAAACTGTAACAAACCACAGCAACTCTTACATAGATGCTCTTTTGTTAATAGTGAAAAATGTGTTGGATTCGTGAACTGTGTAAATTCATTTGAGCCGAAAAATCGCTGGGTTTACCGGAAATGAACTCTTGCTTGTAGGAAGACACAGAGACTTTGGTTTAAGTCTGCTTGTGAAGGAAAATTCAGACCAGTGTTCTCATCCATGAAACATAGTCTGTTTTAACGGAAGAAGCATTCTCTTCTTTCCAGCGTCTCCAATAAAGCAAGAAACATGAGCATGCCCAGAAAAATGAACTGTGTTTCTTACTCATATGGACTATATCTAGTTAAACTCTGCTTATGAAAGTGTAACAAAACACAGCATCTCTTACATAGTTGCTCTTTAGTTAATAGTGAAAAACGTGTTAGGTTCATGAACTGTGTAAATTCATTTGAGCCGAAAAATCACTGTGTTTAACGGATATGAACTCTTGCTTGTAGGAAGACACAGAGACTTTGGATTAACTCCGTTTCTGAAGGAAAATACAGACCAGTGTTCTCATCCAGGAAACATACTCTGATACAACCCAAGAAGCATGCTCTTCTTCCAGCGTCTCCAATACAGCAAGAAACATGAGCATGCCCAGAAAAAAAGAACTGTGTTTCTTACTCATATGGACCATATCTAGTTAACCTCTGCTTATGAAAGTGTAACAAACCACAGCATCTCTTACATAGTTGCTCTTTAGTTAATAGTGAAAAACGTTTTTAGGTTCATGAACTGTTTAAATTCATTTGAGCAGAAAAACCCCAGGGTTCACCGGTAATGAACTCTTGCTTGTAGGGAGACACAGAGGCTTTGGTTTAACTCCGTTTGTGAAGGGAAATTTAGACCAGTGTGCTCATCCATGAAACACCCTCTGTTTCAATGCAAGAAGCATCCGCTTCTGTCCAGAGTCTGCAATACAGCAAGAAATATGAGCATGTCCAGAAAAAAAGAACTGGGTTTCCTACTCATAGGGACCATATGTAGTTGAACTCTGATTATGAAACAGTAACAAACCACAGCATCTCTTACATAGTTGCTCTTTAGTTAATAGTGGAAAACGTGTTAGGTTCATGAACTGTTTAAATTCATTTGAGCAGAAAAACCCCTGGGTTTACCGGAAATGAACTCCTGTTGTAGGAAGACACAGAGGCTTTGGTTTAACTCCGTTTGTGAAGGGAAATTTAGACCAGTGTTCTCATCCATGAAACACCCTCTGTTTTAACACAAGAAGCTTCCTCTTCTTTCCAGAGTCTGCTATACAGCAAGAAATATGAGCGTGTCCAGAAAAAAAGAACTGTGTTTCCTACTCATACGGACCATATCTAGTTGAACTCTGCTTATGAAACTGTAACAAACCACAGCATCTCTTACATAGATGCTCCTTAGTTAATAGTGAAAAACGTGTTAGGTTCATGAACTGTGTAAATTCATTTGAGCCGAAAAATCACTGTGTTTACCGGATATGAACTCTTGCTTGTAGGAAGACACAGAGACTTTGGTTTAACTCCGTTTCTGAAGGAAAATACAGACCAGTGTTCTCGTCCTTGAAACATACTCTGATACAACGCAAGAAGCATGCTCTTCTTCCAGCGTCTCCAATACAGCAGGAAACATGAGCATGCCCAGAAAAAAAGAACTGTGTTTCCTACTCATACGGACCATATCTTGTTCAACTCTGCTTATGAAACTGTAAAAAACCACAGCATGTGTTACATAGATGCTCTTTTCTTTATAGTGAAAATCGTGTAGGGTTCGTGAACTGTGTATATTCATTTGAGCCGAAAAATCACTTGGTGTACCGGAAATGATCTTGATTATAAGAATACACAGAGCCTTTGGTTTAACCCCGTTTCTGAAGGAAGATTCAGACCAGTGTTCTCATCAATGAAACACCCACTGTTTTAAAGCAAGAAGGATCCTCTTCTGTCCAGAGTCTGCACTACAGCAAGAAATATGAGCATGTCCTGAAAAAATGAACTGTGTTTCCTACTCTTACGGACCATATCTACTTGAACTCTGATTATGAAACTGTAACAAAACACAGCATCTCTTACATAGATGGTCTTTAGTTAATAGTGAAAACCATGTTGGATTCGTGAACTGTGTAAAATCATTTGAGCCGAAAAATCTCTGCGTTTACCGGAAATAAACTCTTGCTTGTAGGAAGACACAGAGGCTTTGGTTTCACTCCGTTTGTGAAGGGAAATTCACACCAGAGATCTCATCCATGAAACACCCTCTGTATTAACGCAAAGAGCATGCTCTTCTTTCCAGCGTCTCTAATACAGGAAGAAACATGAGCATGCCCAAAAAAAAAGAACTGTGTTTCCTACTCATACGGACCATATCTAGTTGAACTCTGCTTATGAAACTGTAACAAACTACAGCATGTGTTACATAGATGCTCTTTAGTTAATAGTGAAAATCGTGTTGTGTTCGTTAACTGTGTAAACTCATTTAAGCCGAAAAATCACTGGGTGTACCGGAAATGATCTTGATTATAAGAATACACAGAGCCTTTGGTTTAACCCCGTTTCTGAAGGAAAATTCAGACCAGTGATCTCATCCATGAAACACCCTCTGTTTTAAAGCAAGAAGGATCCTCTTCTGTCCAGAGTCTGCAATACAGCATGAAGAAAGAGCATGCCCAGAAAAAAAGAACTGTGTTTCCTATTCATACGGACCATATCTAGTTGAACTCTGCTTATGAAACTGTAACAAAGAACAGCATGTGTTACATAGATGCTCTTTAGTTAATAGTGAAAAACGAGATGGGTTCATGAACTGTGTAAATTCATTTGAGCCGAAAAAACCGTGGGTTTACCGGAAATGAACTCTTGCTTGTATTAAGACACAGAGGCTTTGGTTTGACTCCGTTTGTGAAGGCAAATTCACACCAGAGATCTCATCCATGAAACACATTCTGTTTTAACGCAAAGAGCTTGCTCTTCTTTCCAGCGTCTCTAATACAGCAAGAAACATGAGCATGCACAGAAAAAAAGAACTGTGTTTCCTAATCATACGGACCATATCTAGTTGAACTCTGCTTATGAAACTGTAACAAACCACAGCTTGTGTTACATAGATGCTCTTTAGTTAATAGTGAAAATCGTGTTGGGTTCGTGAACTGTGTAAATTCATTTGAGCCGAAAAATCACTGGGTGTACTGGAAATTACTCTTGCTTATAAGAAGACACAGGGTTTAGTTTAACTCCCTTTGTGAAGGAAAATTCAGACCAGTGTTCTCATCCATGAAACACCCTCTGTTTTAACGCAAGATGCATCCTCTTCTTTCCAGAGTCTGCAATACAGCAAGAAATATGAGTATGTCCAGAAAAAAGGAACTGTGTTTCCTACTCATACGGACCATATCTAGTTGAACTCTGTTTATGAAACTGTAACAAACCTCAACATGTGTTACATAGATGCTCTTTAGTTAATAGTGAAAAACTTGTTGGTTTCAAGAACTGTGTAAATTCATTTGAGCTGAAAAATCACTGGGTTTACCGGATAGGAACTCTTGCTTGTAGGAAGACACAGAGACTTTGGTTTAACTCCGTTTCTGAAGGAAAATTCTGACCAGTTTTTTCATCCATGAAACATACTCTGTTACAACGCAAGGAGCATGCTCTTCTTCCAGAGTCTCCAATACAGCAAGCAACATGAGCATGCCCAGAAAAAAAGAACTGTGTTTCCTACTCATACAGATCATACCTAATTGAACTCTGCTTATGAAAGTGTAACAAACCACAGCATGTGTTACATAGATGCTCTTTAGTTAATAGTGAAAATCGTGTTTGGTTCGTGAACTGTGTAAATTCATTTGAATCGAAAAACTTCTGGGTTTACCGGAAATGAACTCTTGCTTGTATTAAGACACAGAGGCTTTGGTTTCACTCCCTTTGTGAAGGGAAATTCACACCAGAGGTCTCATCCATGAAAAACACTCTGTTTTAACGCAAAGAGCATGCTCTTCTTCCCAGCGTCTCTAATATAGCAAGAAACATGAGCATGCCCAGAAAAAAGAACTGTGTTTCCTACTCATATTTACCATATCTACTTGAATTCTGATTACGAAACTGTAACAAACCACAGCATCCCTTACATAGATGCTCTTTAGTTAATAGTGATAAACATGTTGGATTCCTGAAATGTGAAAATTCAATTGAGCCGAAAAATCACTGGGTTTACCGGAAATGAACTCTTGCTTGTAGGAACACACAGAGACTTTGGTTTAACTCCATTTCTGAAGGAAAATACAGACCAGTGTTCTCATCCATGAAACATACTCTGATACAACGCAAGAAGCATGCTCTTCTTCCAGCGACTCCAATACAGCAAGAAACATGAGCATGCCCACAAAAAAAGAACTGTGTTTCCTACTCATACGGACCATATCTAGTTGAACTCTGCTTATGAAACTGTACCAAACCACAGCATGTGTTACGTAGATGCTCTTTACTTAATAGTGAAAAACTTGTTGGTTTAAGAACTGTGTAAATTCATTTGAGCCGAAAAATCACTGCGTTTACCGGATATGAACTCTTGCTTGTTGGAAGACACAGAGACTTTGGTTTGACTCCATTTCTGAAGGAAAATTCAGACCAGTGTTCTCATCCACGAAACATACTCTGTTAAAACGCAAGAAGCATGCTCTTCTTCCAGCGTCTCCAATACAGCAAGAAACATGAGCATGAGCAGAAAAACGAACTGTGTTTCCTACTCATACGGATCACATCTAGTTGAACTCTGCTTATAAAACTGTAACAAACCACAGCATCTATTACATAGATGCTCTTTAGTTGATACTGAAAATCCTTTTGGGTTCAAGAACTGTGTAAATTCCTTTGAGCCGAAAAATCACTGGGTGTACCGGAAATGACTCTTGCTTATAAGAAGACACAGAGCCTTTGGTTTAACTCTGTTTGTGTAGGAAAATTCAGATCAGTGTTCTCAACCATGAAACACCCTCTGTTTAAACGCAAGAAGAATCCTCTTCTGTGCAAAGACTGCAATTCAGCAAGAAATATGAGCATGGCCAGAAAAAATGAACTGTGTTTCCTACTCATACGGACCATATCTACTTGAACTCTGATTATGAAACTGTAACAAACCACAGCATCTCTTACATAGATGCTCTTTAGTTAATAGTGAAAATCATGTTGGGTTCGTGAACTGTGTAAATTCATTTCAGCCGAAAAATCACTGGGTGTACTGGGAATGATTCTTGCTTATAAGAAGACACAGAGACTTTGGTTTAACTCCGTTTTGAATGAAAATTTAGACAGTGTTCTCATCCATGAAACACCCTCTGTTTTAACGCAAGAAGCATCCTGTTCTGTCCAGAATCTGCAATACAGAAAGAAATATGAGCATGTCCAGAAAAAATGAAGTGTGTTTTCTACTCTTACGGACCATATCTACTTGAACTCTGATTATGAAACTGTAACAAACCACAGCGTCTCTTACATAGATGCTCTTTAATTAATAGTGAAAAACGTGTTGGGTTCGTGAACCATGTAAATTCATTTGAACCGAAAAATCACTAGGTTTACCGGATATGAACTCTTTCTTGTAGGAAGACACAGAGACTTTGGTTTAACTCTGTTTCTGAAGGAAAATTCAGACCAGTGTTCTCATCCATGAAACATACTGTGTTTTAACGCAAGAAACATGCTCTTCTGTCCAGAGTCTGCAATACAGCAAGAAATATGAGCATGTCCAGAAAAAATGAACTGTGTTTCCTACTCATACGGACCATATCAACTTGAACTCTGATTATGAAACTGTAACAAACCACAGCATCTCTTACATCGATGCTCTTTAGTTAATAGTGAAAAACATGTTGGATTCGTGAGCTGTATGAATGCATTTGAGCCGAAAAATCACTGGGTTTACCGGAAATGAACTCTTGCTTGTAGGAAGACACAGAGACTTTTGTTTAACTCTGTTTCTGAAGGACAATTCAGACCAGTGTTCTCATCCATGAAACACACTCTGTTTTCAAGCAAGAAGCATCCTCTTCTTTCCAGCATCTCTAATACAGCAAGAAACATGAGCATGCCCAGAAAAAAAAACTGTGTTTCCAACTCATAAGGACCATATCTACTTGAATCTACTTATGAACCTGTAACAAACCACAGCATGTGTTACTTAGATGATCTTTAGTTAATAGTGAAAATCTTGTTGTGTTTGAGATCTGTGTAAATTCATTTGAGCCGAAAAATCACTGGGTGTACCGGAAATGACTCTTGCTTATAAGAAGACACAGAGCCTTTGGTTTAACTCTGTTTCTGAAGGTAAATTCAGTCCATTGTTCTCATACATGAAACACACTCAGTTTTAACTCAAGAAGCATCAGCTTCTGTCCAGAGTCTGCAATACAGAATGAAATATGAGCATGTCCAAATAAAATGAACTGGGTTTCCGACTCATACGGACCATATCTACTTGAACCCTGATTATGCAACTGTAACAAGCCACAGCATATCTTACATAGATGCTCTTTAGTTAATAGTGAAAAACGTGTTTGGTTCGTGAACCGTGTAATTTCATTTGAGCCGAAAAATCACTGGGTTTACCGGAAATGAACTCTTGCTTGTAGGAAGACACAGAGGCTTTGGTATAACTCCGTTTGTGAAGGAAAATTCAGACCAGTGTTCTCATCCATGAAACACCCTCTGTTTTAACGCAAGAAGCATCCTCTTCTGTCCATAGTCTGCAATACAGCAAGAAACATGAGCATGCCCAGAAACAAAGAACTGTGTTTCCTACTCATACGGACCATATCTAGTTGAACTCTGCTTTTGAAACTGTAACAAACCACAGCATGTGTTACATAGATGCTCTTTAGTTAATAGTGAAAAACGTGTTGGGTTCATGAACTGTGTAAATTCATTTGAGCCAAAAAACCCCTGGGTTTACCGGAAATGAACTCTTGCTTGTATTAAGACACAGAGGCTTTGGTTTCACTCCGTTTGTGAAGGGAAATTCACACCAGAGGTCTCATCCATGAAAAACACTCTGTTTTAACGCAAAGAGCATGCTCTTCTTTCAAGCGTCTCTAATATAGCAAGAAACATGAGCATGCCCAGAAAAAAGAACTGTGTTTCCTACTCATACAGACCATATCGACTTGAATTCTGATTATGAAACTGTAACAAACCATAGTATCTCTTACATAGATGCTCTTTAGTTAATAGTGAAAAACATGTTGGATTCGTGAAATGTGTAAATTCAATTGAGCCGAAAAATTACTGGGTTTACCGGAATTGAACTCTTGCTTGTAGGAAGACACAGAGACTTTTGTTTAACTCCGTTTCTGAAGGAAAATTGAGACCAGTGTTCTCATCCATGAAACACACACTGTTTTAAGACAAGAAGCATCCTCTTCATTCCAGAGTCTGCAATACAGCAAGAAATATGAGCATGCCGAGAAAAAAAGAACTGTGTTTCCTACTCATAAGGAAAATATCTAGTTGAATCTGCTTATGAAACTGTAACAAAACGCAGCATCTCTTACATAGATGCTCTTTAGTTAATAGTGAAAATCGTGTTGGGTTCATGAACTGTGTAAATTCATTTGAGCCGAAAAACCCCTTGGTTTACCGGAAATGAACTCTGCTTGTATTAAGACACAGAGGCTTGGTTTCACTCTGTTTGTGAAGGGAAATTAACACCAGAGATCTCATCCGTGAAACACTCTCTGTTTTAACGCAAAGAGCATGCTCTTCTTCCAGCGTCTCTAATACAGCAAGAAACATGAGCATGCCCAGAAAAAAAGAACTGTGTTTCCTACTCATACGGATCATATATAGTTGAACTCTGCTTATGAAACTGTAACAAACCACAGCATGTGTTACATAGATGCTCTTTAGTTAATAGTGAAAAACGTGTTGGGTTCGTGAACTGTGTAAATTCATTTGAGCCGAAAAATCACTGGGTGTACCGGAAATGACTCTTGCTTATAAGTAGACACAGAGCCTTTGGTTTAACTCTGTTTGTGAAGGAAAATTCAGATCAGTGTTCTCAACCATGAAACACCCTCTGTTTAAACGCAAGAAGAATCCTCTTCTGTTCAGAGTCTGCAATACAGCAAGAAATATGAGCATGGCCAGAAAAAATGAACTGTGTTTCCTACTCATACGGACCATATCTACTTGAACTCTGATTATGAAACTGTAACAAACCACAGCATCTCTTACATAGATGCTCTTTAGGTAATAGTGAAAATCGTGTTGGGTTCGTGAACTGTGTAAATTCATTTGAGCCGAAAAATCACTGGGTTTACCGGGAATGACTCTTGCTTATAAGAAGACACATAGACTTTGGTTTAACTCCGTTTCTGAAGGAAAATTCAGACCAGTGTTCTCATCCATGAAACACCCTCTGTTTTAACGCAAGAAGCATCCTCTTCTGTCCAGATTCTGCAATACAGCAAGAAATATGAGCATGTCCAGAAAAAGTGAACTGTGTTTTCTACTCATACGGACCATATCTACTTTAACTCTGATTATGAAACTGTAACAAACCACAGCATCTCTTACATAGATGCTCTTTAGTTAATAGTGAAAATCATGTTGGGTTCGTGAACTGTGTAAATTCATTTGTGCCGAAACCCCTGGGTTTACCAGAAATGAACTCTTGCTTGTATTAAGACACTGGGGCTTTGGTTTCACTCCGTTTGTGAAGGGAAATTCACACCAGAGGTCTCATCCATGAAAAACACACTGTTTTAACGTAAAGAACATGCTCTTCTTTCAAGCGTCTCTAATATAGCAAGAAACATGAGCATGCCCTGAAAAAAGAACTGTGTTTTCTTCTCATACGGACCATATCTACTTGAATTCTGATTATGAAACTGTAACAAACCATAGCATCTCTTACATAGATGCTCTTTAGTTAATAGTGAAAAACATGTTGGATTCGTGAAATGTGTAAATTCAATTGAGCCGAAAAATCACTGGGTTTACCGGAAATGAACTCTTGCTTGTAGGAAGACACAGAGACTTTTGTTTAACTCTGTTTCTGAAGGAAAATTGAGACCAGTGTTATCATCCATGAAACACACTCTGTTTTAATACAAGAAGCATCCTCTTCTTTCCAGAGTCTGCAATACAGCAAGAAATATGAGCATGCCGAGAAAAAAAGAACTGTGTTTCCTACTCATAAGGAAAATATCTAGTTGAATCTGCTTATGAAACTGTAACAAAACGCAGCATCTCTTACATAGATGCTCTTTAGTTAATAGTGAAAATCGTGCTGGGTTCATGAACTGTGTAAATTCATTTGAGCCGAAAAACCCCTTGGTTTACCGGAAATGAACTGTTCCTTGTATTAAGACACAGAGGCTTTGGTTTCACTCTGTTTTTGAAGGGAAATTCACACCAGAGATCTCATCCGTGAAACACTCTCTGTTTTAACGCAAAGAGCATGCTCTTCTTTCCAGTGTCTCTAATACAGCAAGAAACATGAGCATGCCCAGAAAAAAAGAACTGTGTTTCCTACTCATACGGATCATATCTATTTGAACTCTGCTTATGAAACTGTAACAAACCACAGCATGTGTTACATAGATGCTCTTTAGTTAATAGTGAAAATCGTGTTGGGTTTGTGAACTGTGTAAATTCATTTGAGCCGAAAAATCACTGGGTGTACCGGAAATGACTCTTGCTTATAAGAAGACACAGAGACTTTGCTTTAACTCCGTTTCTGAAGGAAAATTCTGACCAGTGTTCTCATCCATGAAACACCCTCTGTTTTAACGCAAGAAGCATCCTCTTCTGTCCAGAATCTGCAATACAGCAAGAAATATGAGCATGTTTAGAAAAAATGAACTGTGTTTCCTACTCATACGGACCATATCTACTTGAACTCTGATTATTAAACTGTAACAAACCACAGCATCTCTTACATCGATGCTCTTTAGTTAATAGTGAAAAACATGTTGGATTCGTGAGTTGTATGAATGCATTTGAGCCGAAAAATCACTGGGTTTACCGGAAATGAACTCTTGCTTGTAGGAAGACACAGAGACTTTTGTTTAACTCTGTTTCTGAAGGACAATTCAGACCAGTGTTCTCATCCATGAAACACACTCTGTTTTAAAGCAAGAAGCATCCTCTTCTTTCCAGCATCTCTAATACAGCAAGAAACATGAGCATGCCCAGGAAAAAAAACTGTGTTTCCAACTCATAAGGACCATATCTACTTGAATCTGCTTATGAAACTGTAACAAACCACAGCATCCCTTACATAGATGCTCTTTAGTTAATAGTGAAAATCTTGTTGGGTTTGAGATCTGTGTAAATTCATTTGAGCCGAAAAATCACTGGGTGTACCGGAAATGACTCTTTCTTATAAGAAGACACAGAGCCTTTGGTTTAACTCTGTTTCTTAAAGAAAATTCAGTCCAGTGTTCTCATCCATGAAACACACTCAGTTTTAACTCAAGAAGCATCCTCTTCTGTCCAGAGTCTGCAATACAGCATGAAATATGAGCATGTCCAAATAAAATTAACTGGGTTTCCGACTCATACGGACCATATCTACTTGAACTCTTATTATGCAACTGTAACAAGCCACAGCATATCTTACATAGATGCTCTTTAGTTAATAGTGAAAAACGTGTTGGGTTCGTGAACCATGTAATTTCATTTGAGCCGAAAAATCACTTGGTTTACCGGAAATGAACTCTTGCTTGTTGGAAGACACAGAGGCTTTGGTATAACTCCGTTTGTGAAGGAAAATTCAGACCAGGGTTCTCATCCATGAAACACCCTCTGTTTTAACGCAAGAAGCATCCTCTTCTGTCCATAGTCTGCAATTCAGCAACAAACATGAGCATGCCCAGAAACAAAGAACTGTGTTTCCTACTCATACGGACCATATCTAGTTGAACTCTGCTTATGAAACTGTAACAAACCACAGCATGTGTTACATAGATGCTCTTTAGTTAATAGTGAAAATCGTGTTGGGTTCATGAACTTTGTAAATTCATTTGAGCCGAAAAACCCCTTGGTTTACCGGAAATGAACTCTTGCTTGTATTAAGACACAGAGGCTTTGGTTTCACTCTGTTTGTGAAGGGAAATTCATACCAGAGATCTCATCCGTGAAACACTCTCTGTTTTAACGCAAAGAGCATGCTCTTCTTTCCAGCGTCTCTAATACAGCAATAAACAAGAGCATGCCCAGAAAAAAAGAACTGTGTTTCCTACTCATACGGATCATATCTATTTGAACTCTGCTTATGAAACTGTAACAAACCACAGCATGTGTTACATAGATGCTCTTTAGTTAATAGTGAAAAACGTGTTGGGTTCGTGAACTGTGTAAATTCATTTGAGCCGAAAAATCACTGGGTGTACCGGAAATGACTCTTGCTTATAAGAAGACACAGAGCCTTTGGTTTAACTCTGTTTGTGAAGGAAAATTCAGATCAGTGTTCTCAACCATGAAACACCCTCTGTTTAAACGCAAGAAGAATCCTCTTCTGTTCAGAGTCTGCAATACAGCAAGAAATATGAGCATGGCCAGAAAAAATGAACTGTGTTTCCTACTCATACGGACCATATCTACTTGAACTCTGATTATGAAACTGTAACAAACCACAGCATCTCTTACATAGATGCTCTTTAGTTAATAGTGAAAATCGTGTTGGGTTCGTGAACTGTGTAAATTCATTTGAGCCGAAAAATCACTGGGTGTACCGGGAATGACTCTTGCTTATAAGAAGACACAGAGACTTTGGTTTAACTCTGTTTCTGAAGGAAAATTCAGACCAGTGTTCTCATCCATGAAACATACTCTGTTTGAACGCAAGAAGCATGCTCTTCTGTCCAGAGTCTGCAATACAGCAAGAAATATGAGCATGTCCAGAAAAAATGAACTGTGTTTCCTACTCATACGGACCATATCAACTTGAACTCTGATTATGAAACTGTAACAAATCACAGCATCTCTTACATCGATGCTCTTTAGTTAATAGTGAAAAACATGTTGGATTCGTGAGCTGTATGAATGCATTTGAGCCGAAAAATCACTGGGTTTACCGGAAATGAACTCTTGCTTGTAGGAAGACACAGAGACTTTTGTTTAACTCTGTTTCTGAAGGACAATTCAGACCAGTGTTCTCATTCATGAAACACACTCTGTTTTCAAGCAAGAAGCATCCTCTTCTTTCCAGCATCTCTAATACAGCAAGAAACATGAGCATGCCCAGAAAAAAAAACTGTGTTTCCAACTCATAAGGACCATATCTACTTGAATCTGCTTATGAACCTGTAACAAACCACAGCATGTGTTACTTAGATGATCTTGAGTTAATAGTGAAAATCTTGTTGGGTTTGAGATCTGTGTAAATTCATTTGAGCCGAAAAATCACTGGGTGTACCGGAAATGACTCTTGCTTATAAGAAGACACAGAGCCTTTGGTTTAACTCTGTTTCTGAAGGTAAATTCAGTCCATTGTTCTCATACATGAAACACACCCAGTTTTAACTCAAGAAGCATCCGCTTCTGTCCAGAGTCTGCAATACAGAATGAAATATGAGCATGTCCAAATAAAATGAACTGGGTTTCCAACTCATACGGACCATATCTACTTGAACCCTGATTATGCAACTATAACAAGCCACAGCATATCTTACATAGATGCTCTTTAGTTAATAGTGAAAAACTTGTTGGGTTCGTGAACCATGTAATATCATTTGAGCCGAAAAATCACTGGGTTTACCGGAAATGAACTCTTGCTTGTAGAAAGACACAGAGGCTTTGGTATAACTCCGTGTGTGAAGGAAAATACAGACCAGTGTTCTCATCCATGAAACACCCTCTGTTTTAACGCCAGAAGCATCCTCTTCTGTCCATAGTCTGCAATACAGCAAGAAACATGAGCATGCCCAGAAACAAAGAACTTTGTTTCCTACTCATACGGACCATATCTAGTTGAGCTCTGCTTATGGAACTGTAACAAACCACAGGATGTGTTACATAGATGCTCTTTCGTTAATAGTGAAAAACTTGTTGGGTTCATGAACTGTGTAAATTCATTTGTGCCGAAACCCCTGGGTTTACCGGAAATGAACTCTTGCTTGTATTAAGACACTGGGGCTTTGGTTTCACTCCGTTTGTGAAGGGAAATTCACACCAGAGGTCTCATCCATGAAAAACACTCTGTTTTAACATAAAGAACATGCTCTTCTTTCAAGCGTCTCTAATATAGCAAGAAACATGAGCATGCCCTGAAAAAAGAACTGTGTTTCCTTCTCATACGGACCATATCTACTTGAATTCTGATTATGAAACTGTAACAAACCATAGCATCTCTTACATAGATGCTCTTTAGTTAATAGTGAAAAACATGTTGGATTCGTGAAATGTGTAAATTCAATTGAGCCGAAAAATCACTGGGTTTTCCGGAAATGAACTCTTGCTTGTAGGAAGACACAGAGACTTTTGTTTAACTCTGTTTCTGAAGGAAAATTGAGACCAGTGTTATCATCCATGAAACACACTCTGTTTTAATACAAGAAGCATCCTCTTCTTTCCAGAGTCTGCAATACAGCAAGAAATATGAGCATGCCGAGAAAAAAAGAACTGTGTTTCCTACTCATAAGGAAAATATCTAGTTGAATCTGCTTATGAAACTGTAACAAAACGCAGCATCTCTTACATAGATGCTCTTTAGTTAATAGTGAAAATCGTGCTGGGTTCATGAACTGTGTAAATTCATTTGAGCCGAAAAACCCCTTGGTTTACCGGAAATGAACTGTTCCTTGTATTAAGACACAGAGGCTTTGGTTTCACTCTGTTTTTGAAGGGAAATTCACACCAGAGATCTCATCCGTGAAACACTCTCTGTTTTAACGCAAAGAGCATGCTCTTCTTTCCAGTGTCTCTAATACAGCAAGAAACATGAGCATGCCCAGAAAAAAAGAACTGTGTTTCCTACTCATACGGATCATATCTATTTGAACTCTGCTTATGAAACTGTAACAAACCACAGCATGTGTTACATAGATGCTCTTTAGTTAATAGTGAAAATCGTGTTGGGTTTGTGAACTGTGTAAATTCATTTGAGCCGAAAAATCACTGGGTGTACCGGAAATGACTCTTGCTTATAAGAAGACACAGAGACTTTGCTTTAACTCCGTTTCTGAAGGAAAATTCTGACCAGTGTTCTCATCCATGAAACACCCTCTGTTTTAACGCAAGAAGCATCCTCTTCTGTCCAGAATCTGCAATACAGCAAGAAATATGAGCATGTTTAGAAAAAATGAACTGTGTTTCCTACTCATACGGACCATATCTACTTGAACTCTGATTATTAAACTGTAACAAAACACAGCATCTCTTACATCGATGCTCTTTAGTTAATAGTGAAAAACATGTTGGATTCGTGAGTTGTATGAATGCATTTGAGCCGAAAAATCACTGGGTTTACCGGAAATGAACTCTTGCTTGTAGGAAGACACAGAGACTTTTGTTTAACTCTGTTTCTGAAGGACAATTCAGACCAGTGTTCTCATCCATGAAACACACTCTGTTTTAAAGCAAGAAGCATCCTCTTCTTTCCAGCATCTCTAATATAGCAAGAAACATGAGCATGCCCAGGAAAAAAAACTGTGTTTCCAACTCATAAGGACCATATCTACTTGAATCTGCTTATGAAACTGTAACAAACCACAGCATCCCTTACATAGATGCTCTTTAGTTAATAGTGAAAATCTTGTTGGGTTTGAGATCTGTGTAAATTCATTTGAGCAGAAAAATCACTGGGTGTACCGGAAATGACTCTTTCTTATAAGAAGACACAGAGCCTTTGGTTTAACTCTGTTTCTTAAAGAAAATTCAGTCCAGTGTTCTCATCCATGAAACACACTCAGTTTTAACTCAAGAAGCATCCTCTTCTGTCCAGAGTCTGCAATACAGCATGAAATATGAGCATGTCCAAATAAAATTAACTGGGTTTCCGACTCATACGGACAATATCTACTTGAACTCTTATTATGCAACTGTAACAAGCCACAGCATATCTTACATAGATGCTCTTTAGTTAATAGTGAAAAACGTGTTGGGTTCGTGAACCATGTAATTTCATTTGAGCCGAAAAATCACTTGGTTTACCGGAAATGAACTCTTGCTTGTTGGAAGACACAGAGGCTTTGGTATAACTCCGTTTGTGAAGGAAAATTCAGACCAGGGTTCTCATCCATGAAACACCCTCTGTTTTAACGCAAGAAGCATCCTCTTCTGTCCATAGTCTGCAATTCAGCAACAAACATGAGCATGCCCAGAAACAAAGAACTGTGTTTCCTACTCATACGGACCATATCTAGTTGAACTCTGCTTATGAAACTGTAACAAACCACAGCATGTGTTACATAGATGCTCTTTAGTTAATAGTGAAAATCGTGTTGGGTTCATGAACTTTGTAAATTCATTTGAGCCGAAAAACCCCTTGGTTTACCGGAAATGAACTCTTGCTTGTATTAAGACACAGAGGCTTTGGTTTCACTCTGTTTGTGAAGGGAAATTCACACCAGAGATCTCATCCGTGAAACACTCTCTGTTTTAACGCAAAGAGCATGCTCTTCTTTCCAGCGTCTCTAATACAGCAATAAACAAGAGCATGCCCAGAAAAAAAGAACTGTGTTTCCTACTCATACGGATCATATCTATTTGAACTCTGCTTATGAAACTGTAACAAACCACAGCATGTGTTACATAGATGCTCTTTAGTTAATAGTGAAAAACGTGTTGGGTTCGTGAACTGTGTAAATTCATTTGAGCCGAAAAATCACTGGGTGTACCGGAAATGACTCTTGCTTATAAGAAGACACAGAGCCTTTGGTTTAACTCTGTTTGTGAAGGAAAATTCAGATCAGTGTTCTCAACCATGAAACACCCTCTGTTTAAACGCAAGAAGAATCCTCTTCTGTTCAGAGTCTGCAATACAGCAAGAAATATGAGCATGGCCAGAAAAAATGAACTGTGTTTCCTACTCATACGGACCATATCTACTTGAACTCTGATTATGAAACTGTAACAAACCACAGCATCTCTTACATAGATGCTCTTTAGTTAATAGTGAAAATCGTGTTGGGTTCGTGAACTGTGTAAATTCATTTGAGCCGAAAAATCACTGGGTGCACCGGGAATGACTCTTGCTTATAAGAAGACACAGAGACTTTGGTTTAACTCTGTTTCTGAAGGAAAATTCAGACCAGTGTTCTCATCCATGAAACATACTCTGTTTGAACGCAAGAAGCATGCTCTTCTGTCCAGAGTCTGCAATACAGCAAGAAATATGAGCATGTCCAGAAAAAATGAACTGTGTTTCCTACTCATACGGACCATATCTACTTGAACTCTGATTATGAAACTGTAACAAACCACAGCAATTCTTACATCGATGCTCTTTAGTTAATAGTGAAAAACATGTTGGATTCGTGAACTGTATGAATGCATTTGAGCCGAAAAATCACTGGGTTTAACGGAAATGAACTCTTGCTTGTAGGAAGACACAGAGACTTTTGTTTAACTCCGTTTCTGAAGGAAAATTCAGACCAGTGTTCTCATCCATGAAACACCCTCTGTTTTAACGCAAGAAGCATCCTCTTCTGTCCATAGTCTGCAATACAGCAAGAAACATGAGCATGCCCAGAAACAAAGAACTGTGTTTCCTACTCATACGGACCATATCTACTTGAACTCTGATTATGCAACTGTAACAAGCCACAGCATATCTTACATAGATGCTCTTTAGTTAATAGTGAAAAACGTGTTGGGTTCGTGAACTGTGTAAATTCATTTGAGCCGAAAAATCACTGGGTGTACCGGAAATGACTCTTGCTTATAAGAAGACACAGAGCCTTTGGTTTAACTCTGTTTGTGAAGGAAAATTCAGATCAGTGTTCTCAACCATGAAACACCCTCTGTTTAAACGCAAGAAGAATCCTCTTCTGTTCAGAGTCTGCAATACAGCAAGAAATATGAGCATGGCCAGAACAAATGAACTGTGTTTCCTACTCATACGGACCATATCTACTTGAACTCTGATTATGAAACTGTAACAAACCACAGCATCTCTTACATAGATGCTCTTTAGGTAATAGTGAAAATCGTGTTGGGTTCGTGAACTGTGTAAATTCATTTGAGCCGAAAAATCACTGGGTGTACCGGGAATGACTCTTGCTTATAAGAAGACACAGAGACTTTGGTTTAACTCCGTTTCTGAAGGAAAATTCAGACCAGTGTTCTCATCCATGAAACACCCTCTGTTTTAACGCAAGAAGCATCCTCTTCTGTCCAGATTCTGCAATACAGCAAGAAATATGAGCATGTCCAGAAAAAATGAACTGTGTTTTCTACTCATACGGACCATATCTACTTGAACTCTGATTATGAAACTGTAACAAACCACAGCTATTCTTACATCGATGCTCTTTAGTTAATAGTGAAAAACATGTTGGATTCATGAACTGTATGAATGCATTTGAGCCGAAAAATCACTGGGTTTAACGGAAATGAACTCTTGCTTGTAGGAAGACACAGAGACTTTTGTTTAACTCCGTTTCTGAAGGAAAATTCAGACCAGTGTTCTCATCCATGAAACACCCTCTGTTTTAACGCAAGAAGCATCCTCTTCTGTCCATAGTCTGCAATACAGCAAGAAACATGAGCATGCCCAGAAACAAAGAACTGTGTTTCCTACTCATACGGACCATATCTAGTTGAACTCTGCTTATGAAACTGTAACAAACCACAGCATGTGTTACATAGATGCTCTTTAGTTAATAGTGAAAATCTTGTTGGGTTTGAGATCTGTGTAAATTCATTAGAGCCGAAAAATCACTGGGTGTACCGGAAATGACTCTTGCTTATAAGAAGACACAGAGCCTTTGGTTTAACTCTGTTTCTGAAGGAAAATTCAGTCCAGTGTTCTCATCCATGAAACACACTCAGTTTAAACTCGAGAAGCATGCTCTTCTGTCCAGAGTCTGCATTACAGCAAGAAATATGAGCATGTCCAGAAAAAATGAACTGTGTTTCCTACTCATACGGCCCATATCTACTTGAACTCTGATTATGCAACTGTAACAAGCCACAGCATATCTTACATAGATGCTCTTTAGTTAATAGTGAAAAACGTGTTTGGTTCGTGAACCGTGTAATTTCATTTGAGCCGAAAAATCACTGGGTTTACCGGAAATGAACTCTTGCTTGTAGGAAGACACAGAGGCTTTGGTATAACTCCGTTTGTGAAGGAAAATTCAGACCAGTGTTCTCATCCATGAAACACCCTCTGTTTTAACGCATGAAGCATCCTCTTCTGTCCATAGTCTGCAATACAGCAAGAAACATGAGCATGCCCAGAAACAAAGAACTGTTTTTCCTACTCATACGGACCATATCTAGTTGAACTCTGCTTTTGTAACTGTAACAAACCACAGCATGTGTTACATAGATGCTCTTTAGTTAATAGTGAAAAACGTGTTGGGTTCATGAACTGTGTAAATTCATTTGAGCCAAAAAACCCCTGGGTTTACCGGAAATGAACTCTTGCTTGTATTAAGACACAGAGGCTTTGGTTTCATTCCGTTTATGAAGGGAAATTCACACCAGAGGTCTCATCCATGAAAAACACTCTGTTTTAACGCAAAGAGCATGCTCTTCTTTCAAGCGTCTCTAATATAGCAAGAAACATGAGCATGCCCAGAAAAAAGAACTGTGTTTCCTACTCATACAGACCATATCTACTTGAATTCTGATTATGAAACTGTAACAAACCATAGTATCTCTTACATAGATGCTCTTTAGTTAATAGTGAAATACATGTTGGATTCGTGAAATGTGTAAATTCAATTGAGCCGAAAAATTACTGGGTTTACCGGAATTGAACTCTTGCTTGTAGGAAGACACAGAGACTTTTGTTTAACTCCGTTTCTGAAGGAAAATTCAGACCAGTGTTCTCATCCATGAAACACACTCTGTTTTAAGACAAGAAGCATCCTCTTCATTCCAGAGTCTGCAATACAGCAAGAAATATGAGCATGCCGAGAAAAAAAGAACTGTGTTTCCTACTCATAAGGAAAATATCTAGTTGAATCTGCTTATGAAACTGTAACAAAACGCAGCATCTCTTACATAGATGCTCTTTAGTTAATAGTGAAAATCGTGTTGGGTTCATGAACTGTGTAATTTCATTTGAGCCAAAAAACCCCTTGGTTTACCGGAAATGAACTCTTGCTTGTATTAAGACACAGAGGCTTGGTTTCACTCTGTTTGTGAAGGGAAATTCACACCAGAGATCTCATCCGTGAAACACTCTCTGTTTTAACGCAAAGAGCATGCTCTTCTTTCCAGCGTCTCTAATACAGCAATAAACATGAGCATGCCCAGAAAAAAAGAACTGTGTTTCCTACTCATACGGATCATATATAGTTGAACTCTGCTTATGAAACTGTAACAAACCACAGCATGTGTTACATAGATGCTCTTTAGTTAATAGTGAAAAACGTGTTGGGTTCGTGAACTGTGTAAATTCATTTGAGCCGAAAAATCACTGGGTGTACCGGAAATGACTCTTGCTTATAAGAAGACACAGAGCCTTTGGTTTAACTCTGTTTGTGAAGGAAAATTCAGATCAGTGTTCTCAACCATGAAACACCCTCTGTTTAAACGCAAGAAGAATCCTCTTCTGTTCAGAGTCTGCAATAAAGCAAGAAATATGAGCATGGCCAGAAAAAATGAACTGTGTTTCCTACTCATACGGACCATATCTACTTGAACTCTGATTATGAAACTGTAACAAACCACAGCATCTCTTACATAGATGCTCTTTAGGTAATAGTGAAAATCGTGTTGGGTTCGTGAACTGTGTAAATTCATTTGAGCCGAAAAATCACTGGGTGTACCGGGAATGACTCTTGCTTATAAGAAGACACAGAGACTTTGGTTTAACTCCGTTTCTGAAGGAAAATTCAGACCAGTGTTCTCATCCATGAAACACCCTCTGTTTTAACGCAAGATGCATCCTCTTCTGTCCAGATTCTGCAATACAGCAAGAAATATGAGCATGTCCAGAAAAAATGAACTGTGTTTTCTACTCATACGGACCATATCTACTTGAACTCTGATTATGAAACTGTAACAAACCACAGCGTCTCTTACATAGATGCTCTTTAATTAATAGTGAAAAACGTGTTGGGTTCGTGAACCATGTAAATTCATTTGAGCCGAAAAATCACTGGGTTTACCGGATATGAACTCTTTCTTGTAGGAAGACACAGAGACTTTGGTTTAACTCTGTTTCTGAAGGAAAATTCAGACCAGTGTTCTCATCCATGAAACATACTCTGTTTTAACGCAAGAAGCATGCTCTTCTGTCCAGAGTCTGAAATACAGCAAGAAATATGAGCATGTCCAGAAAAAATGAACTGTGTTTCCTAATCATACGGACCATATCTACTTGAACTCTGATTATGAAACTGTAACAAACCACAGCATCTCTTACATCGATGCTCTTTAGTTAATAGTGAAAAACATGTCTGATTCGTGAGCTGTATGAATGTATTTGAGCCGAAAAATCACTGGGTTTACCGGAAATGAACTCTTGCTTCTAGGAAGACACAGAGACTTTTGTTTAACTCTGTTTCTGAAGGAAAATTCAGACCAGTGTTCTCATCCATGAAACACACTCTGTTTTAAGACATGAAGCATCCTCTTCTTTCCAGAGTCTGCAATACAGCAAGAAATATGAGCATGCCGAGAAAAAAAGAACTGTGTTTCCTACTCATAAGGACAATATCTAGTTGAATCTGCTTATGAAACTGTAACAAAACGCAGCATCTCTTATAGAGATGCTCTTTAGTTAATAGTGAAAATCGTGTTGGGTTCATGAACTGTGTAAATTCATTTGAGCCGAAAAACCCCTTGGTTTACCGGAAATGAACTCTTGCTTGTATTAAGACACAGAGGCTTTGGTTTCACTCTGTTTGTGAAGGGAAATTCACACCAGAGATCTCATCCGTGAAACACTCTCTGTTTTAACGCAAAGAGCATGCTCTTCTTTCCAGCGTCTCTAATACAGCAATAAACAAGAGCATGCCCAGAAAAAAAGAACTGTGTTTCCTACTCATACGGATCATATCTATTTGAACTCTGCTTATGAAACTGTAACAAACCACAGCATGTGTTACATAGATGCTCTTTAGTTAATAGTGAAAAACGTGTTGGGTTCGTGAACTGTGTAAATTCATTTGAGCCGAAAAATCACTGGGTGTACCGGAAATGACTCTTGCTTATAAGAAGACACAGAGCCTTTGGTTTAACTCTGTTTGTGAAGGAAAATTCAGATCAGTGTTCTCAACCATGAAACACCCTCTGTTTAAACGCAAGAACAATCCTCTTCTGTTCAGAGTCTGCAATACAGCAAGAAATATGAGCATGTCCAGAAAAAATGAACTGTGTTTCCTACTCATACGGACCATATCTACTTGAACTCTGATTATGAAACTGTAACAAACCACAGCGTCTCTTCCATAGATGCTCTTTAATTAATAGTGAAAAACGTGTTGGGTTCGTGAACCGTGTAAATTCATTTGAGCCGAAAAATCACTGGGTTTACCGGAAATGAACTCTTGCTTGTAGGAAGACACAGAGACTTTGGTTTAACTCTGTTTCTGAAGGAAAATTCAGACCAGTGTTCTCATCCATGAAACATACTCTGTTTTAACGCAAGAAGCATGCTCTTCTGTCCAGAGTCTGCAATACAGCAAGAAATATGAGCATGTCCAGAAAAAATGAACTGTGTTTCCTACTCATACGGACCATATCTACTTGAACTCTGATTATGAAACTGTAACAAACCACAGCAATTCTTACATCGATGCTCTTTAGTTAATAGTGAAAAACATGTTGGATTCGTGAACTGTATGAATGCATTTGAGCCGAAAAATCACTGGGTTTAACAGAAATGAACTCTTGCTTGTAGGAAGACACAGAGACTTTTGTTTAACTCCGTTTCTGAAGGAAAATTCAGACCAGTGTTCTCATCCATGAAACACCCTCTGTTTTAACGCAAGAAGCATCCTCTTCTGTCCATAGTCTGCAATACAGCAAGAAACATGAGCATGCCCAGAAACAAAGAACTGTGTTTCCTACTCATACGGACCATATCTAGTTGAACTCTGCTTATGAAACTGTAACAAACCACAGCATGTGTTACATAGATGTTCTTTAGTTAATAGTGAAAAACGTGTTGGGTTCGTGAACTGTGTAAATTCATTTGAGCCGAAAAATCACTGGGTGTACCGGGAATGACTCTTGCTTATAAGAAGACACAGAGCCTTTGGTTTAACTCCGTTTCTGAAGGAAAATTCAGTCCAGTGTTCTCATCCATGAAACACCCTCTGTTTTAACGCAAGAAGCATCCCCTTCTGTCCAGAATCTGCAATACAGCAAGAAATATGAGCATGTCCAGAAAAAATGAACTGTTTCCTACTCATACGGACCATATCAACTTGAACAATGATTATGAAACTGTAACAAACCACAGCATCTCTTACATCGATGCTCTTTAGTTAATAGTGAAAAACAAGTTGGATTCATGAACTGTATGAATGCATTTGAGCCGAAAAATCACTGGGTTTACCGGAAATGAACTCTTGCTTGTAGGAACACACAGAGACTTTGGTTTAACTCCATTTCTGAAGGAAAATACAGACCAGTGTTCTCATCCATGAAACATACTCTGATACAACGCAAGAAGCATGCTCTTCTTCCAGCGACTCCAATACAGCAAGAAACATGAGCATGCCCACAAAAAAAGAACTGTGTTTCCTACTCATACGGACCATATCTAGTTGAACTCTGCTTATGAAACTGTACCAAACCACAGCATGTGTTACGTAGATGCTCTTTACTTAATAGTGAAAAACTTGTTGGTTTAAGAACTGTGTAAATTCATTTGAGCCGAAAAATCACTGCGTTTACCGGATATGAACTCTTGCTTGTTGGAAGACACAGAGACTTTGGTTTGACTCCATTTCTGAAGGAAAATTCAGACCAGTGTTCTCATCCACGAAACATACTCTGTTAAAACGCAAGAAGCATGCTCTTCTTCCAGCGTCTCCAATACAGCAAGAAACATGAGCATGAGCAGAAAAACGAACTGTGTTTCCTACTCATACGGATCACATCTAGTTGAACTCTGCTTATAAAACTGTAACAAACCACAGCATCTATTACATAGATGCTCTTTAGTTGATACTGAAAATCCTTTTGGGTTCAAGAACTGTGTAAATTCCTTTGAGCCGAAAAATCACTGGGTGTACCGGAAATGACTCTTGCTTATAAGAAGACACAGAGCCTTTGGTTTAACTCTGTTTGTGTAGGAAAATTCAGATCAGTGTTCTCAACCATGAAACACCCTCTGTTTAAACGCAAGAAGAATCCTCTTCTGTGCAAAGACTGCAATTCAGCAAGAAATATGAGCATGGCCAGAAAAAATGAACTGTGTTTCCTACTCATACGGACCATATCTACTTGAACTCTGATTATGAAACTGTAACAAACCACAGCATCTCTTACATAGATGCTCTTTAGTTAATAGTGAAAATCATGTTGGGTTCGTGAACTGTGTAAATTCATTTCAGCCGAAAAATCACTGGGTGTACTGGGAATGATTCTTGCTTATAAGAAGACACAGAGACTTTGGTTTAACTCCGTTTTGAATGAAAATTTAGACAGTGTTCTCATCCATGAAACACCCTCTGTTTTAACGCAAGAAGCATCCTGTTCTGTCCAGAATCTGCAATACAGAAAGAAATATGAGCATGTCCAGAAAAAATGAAGTGTGTTTTCTACTCTTACGGACCATATCTACTTGAACTCTGATTATGAAACTGTAACAAACCACAGCGTCTCTTACATAGATGCTCTTTAATTAATAGTGAAAAACGTGTTGGGTTCGTGAACCATGTAAATTCATTTGAACCGAAAAATCACTAGGTTTACCGGATATGAACTCTTTCTTGTAGGAAGACACAGAGACTTTGGTTTAACTCTGTTTCTGAAGGAAAATTCAGACCAGTGTTCTCATCCATGAAACATACTGTGTTTTAACGCAAGAAACATGCTCTTCTGTCCAGAGTCTGCAATACAGCAAGAAATATGAGCATGTCCAGAAAAAATGAACTGTGTTTCCTACTCATACGGACCATATCAACTTGAACTCTGATTATGAAACTGTAACAAACCACAGCATCTCTTACATCGATGCTCTTTAGTTAATAGTGAAAAACATGTTGGATTCGTGAGCTGTATGAATGCATTTGAGCCGAAAAATCACTGGGTTTACCGGAAATGAACTCTTGCTTGTAGGAAGACACAGAGACTTTTGTTTAACTCTGTTTCTGAAGGACAATTCAGACCAGTGTTCTCATCCATGAAACACACTCTGTTTTCAAGCAAGAAGCATCCTCTTCTTTCCAGCATCTCTAATACAGCAAGAAACATGAGCATGCCCAGAAAAAAAAACTGTGTTTCCAACTCATAAGGACCATATCTACTTGAATCTACTTATGAACCTGTAACAAACCACAGCATGTGTTACTTAGATGATCTTTAGTTAATAGTGAAAATCTTGTTGTGTTTGAGATCTGTGTAAATTCATTTGAGCCGAAAAATCACTGGGTGTACCGGAAATGACTCTTGCTTATAAGAAGACACAGAGCCTTTGGTTTAACTCTGTTTCTGAAGGTAAATTCAGTCCATTGTTCTCATACATGAAACACACTCAGTTTTAACTCAAGAAGCATCAGCTTCTGTCCAGAGTCTGCAATACAGAATGAAATATGAGCATGTCCAAATAAAATGAACTGGGTTTCCGACTCATACGGACCATATCTACTTGAACCCTGATTATGCAACTGTAACAAGCCACAGCATATCTTACATAGATGCTCTTTAGTTAATAGTGAAAAACGTGTTTGGTTCGTGAACCGTGTAATTTCATTTGAGCCGAAAAATCACTGGGTTTACCGGAAATGAACTCTTGCTTGTAGGAAGACACAGAGGCTTTGGTATAACTCCGTTTGTGAAGGAAAATTCAGACCAGTGTTCTCATCCATGAAACACCCTCTGTTTTAACGCAAGAAGCATCCTCTTCTGTCCATAGTCTGCAATACAGCAAGAAACATGAGCATGCCCAGAAACAAAGAACTGTGTTTCCTACTCATACGGACCATATCTAGTTGAACTCTGCTTTTGAAACTGTAACAAACCACAGCATGTGTTACATAGATGCTCTTTAGTTAATAGTGAAAAACGTGTTGGGTTCATGAACTGTGTAAATTCATTTGAGCCAAAAAACCCCTGGGTTTACCGGAAATGAACTCTTGCTTGTATTAAGACACAGAGGCTTTGGTTTCACTCCGTTTGTGAAGGGAAATTCACACCAGAGGTCTCATCCATGAAAAACACTCTGTTTTAACGCAAAGAGCATGCTCTTCTTTCAAGCGTCTCTAATATAGCAAGAAACATGAGCATGCCCAGAAAAAAGAACTGTGTTTCCTACTCATACAGACCATATCGACTTGAATTCTGATTATGAAACTGTAACAAACCATAGTATCTCTTACATAGATGCTCTTTAGTTAATAGTGAAAAACATGTTGGATTCGTGAAATGTGTAAATTCAATTGAGCCGAAAAATTACTGGGTTTACCGGAATTGAACTCTTGCTTGTAGGAAGACACAGAGACTTTTGTTTAACTCCGTTTCTGAAGGAAAATTGAGACCAGTGTTCTCATCCATGAAACACACACTGTTTTAAGACAAGAAGCATCCTCTTCATTCCAGAGTCTGCAATACAGCAAGAAATATGAGCATGCCGAGAAAAAAAGAACTGTGTTTCCTACTCATAAGGAAAATATCTAGTTGAATCTGCTTATGAAACTGTAACAAAACGCAGCATCTCTTACATAGATGCTCTTTAGTTAATAGTGAAAATCGTGTTGGGTTCATGAACTGTGTAAATTCATTTGAGCCGAAAAACCCCTTGGTTTACCGGAAATGAACTCTGCTTGTATTAAGACACAGAGGCTTGGTTTCACTCTGTTTGTGAAGGGAAATTAACACCAGAGATCTCATCCGTGAAACACTCTCTGTTTTAACGCAAAGAGCATGCTCTTCTTCCAGCGTCTCTAATACAGCAAGAAACATGAGCATGCCCAGAAAAAAAGAACTGTGTTTCCTACTCATACGGATCATATATAGTTGAACTCTGCTTATGAAACTGTAACAAACCACAGCATGTGTTACATAGATGCTCTTTAGTTAATAGTGAAAAACGTGTTGGGTTCGTGAACTGTGTAAATTCATTTGAGCCGAAAAATCACTGGGTGTACCGGAAATGACTCTTGCTTATAAGTAGACACAGAGCCTTTGGTTTAACTCTGTTTGTGAAGGAAAATTCAGATCAGTGTTCTCAACCATGAAACACCCTCTGTTTAAACGCAAGAAGAATCCTCTTCTGTTCAGAGTCTGCAATACAGCAAGAAATATGAGCATGGCCAGAAAAAATGAACTGTGTTTCCTACTCATACGGACCATATCTACTTGAACTCTGATTATGAAACTGTAACAAACCACAGCATCTCTTACATAGATGCTCTTTAGGTAATAGTGAAAATCGTGTTGGGTTCGTGAACTGTGTAAATTCATTTGAGCCGAAAAATCACTGGGTTTACCGGGAATGACTCTTGCTTATAAGAAGACACATAGACTTTGGTTTAACTCCGTTTCTGAAGGAAAATTCAGACCAGTGTTCTCATCCATGAAACACCCTCTGTTTTAACGCAAGAAGCATCCTCTTCTGTCCAGATTCTGCAATACAGCAAGAAATATGAGCATGTCCAGAAAAAGTGAACTGTGTTTTCTACTCATACGGACCATATCTACTTTAACTCTGATTATGAAACTGTAACAAACCACAGCATCTCTTACATAGATGCTCTTTAGTTAATAGTGAAAATCATGTTGGGTTCGTGAACTGTGTAAATTCATTTGTGCCGAAACCCCTGGGTTTACCAGAAATGAACTCTTGCTTGTATTAAGACACTGGGGCTTTGGTTTCACTCCGTTTGTGAAGGGAAATTCACACCAGAGGTCTCATCCATGAAAAACACACTGTTTTAACGTAAAGAACATGCTCTTCTTTCAAGCGTCTCTAATATAGCAAGAAACATGAGCATGCCCTGAAAAAAGAACTGTGTTTTCTTCTCATACGGACCATATCTACTTGAATTCTGATTATGAAACTGTAACAAACCATAGCATCTCTTACATAGATGCTCTTTAGTTAATAGTGAAAAACATGTTGGATTCGTGAAATGTGTAAATTCAATTGAGCCGAAAAATCACTGGGTTTACCGGAAATGAACTCTTGCTTGTAGGAAGACACAGAGACTTTTGTTTAACTCTGTTTCTGAAGGAAAATTGAGACCAGTGTTATCATCCATGAAACACACTCTGTTTTAATACAAGAAGCATCCTCTTCTTTCCAGAGTCTGCAATACAGCAAGAAATATGAGCATGCCGAGAAAAAAAGAACTGTGTTTCCTACTCATAAGGAAAATATCTAGTTGAATCTGCTTATGAAACTGTAACAAAACGCAGCATCTCTTACATAGATGCTCTTTAGTTAATAGTGAAAATCGTGCTGGGTTCATGAACTGTGTAAATTCATTTGAGCCGAAAAACCCCTTGGTTTACCGGAAATGAACTGTTCCTTGTATTAAGACACAGAGGCTTTGGTTTCACTCTGTTTTTGAAGGGAAATTCACACCAGAGATCTCATCCGTGAAACACTCTCTGTTTTAACGCAAAGAGCATGCTATTCTTTCCAGTGTCTCTAATACAGCAAGAAACATGAGCATGCCCAGAAAAAAAGAACTGTGTTTCCTACTCATACGGATCATATCTATTTGAACTCTGCTTATGAAACTGTAACAAACCACAGCATGTGTTACATAGATGCTCTTTAGTTAATAGTGAAAATCGTGTTGGGTTTGTGAACTGTGTAAATTCATTTGAGCCGAAAAATCACTGGGTGTACCGGAAATGACTCTTGCTTATAAGAAGACACAGAGACTTTGCTTTAACTCCGTTTCTGAAGGAAAATTCTGACCAGTGTTCTCATCCATGAAACACCCTCTGTTTTAACGCAAGAAGCATCCTCTTCTGTCCAGAATCTGCAATACAGCAAGAAATATGAGCATGTTTAGAAAAAATGAACTGTGTTTCCTACTCATACGGACCATATCTACTTGAACTCTGATTATTAAACTGTAACAAACCACAGCATCTCTTACATCGATGCTCTTTAGTTAATAGTGAAAAACATGTTGGATTCGTGAGTTGTATGAATGCATTTGAGCCGAAAAATCACTGGGTTTACCGGAAATGAACTCTTGCTTGTAGGAAGACACAGAGACTTTTGTTTAACTCTGTTTCTGAAGGACAATTCAGACCAGTGTTCTCATCCATGAAACACACTCTGTTTTAAAGCAAGAAGCATCCTCTTCTTTCCAGCATCTCTAATACAGCAAGAAACATGAGCATGCCCAGGAAAAAAAACTGTGTTTCCAACTCATAAGGACCATATCTACTTGAATCTGCTTATGAAACTGTAACAAACCACAGCATCCCTTACATAGATGCTCTTTAGTTAATAGTGAAAATCTTGTTGGGTTTGAGATCTGTGTAAATTCATTTGAGCCGAAAAATCACTGGGTGTACCGGAAATGACTCTTTCTTATAAGAAGACACAGAGCCTTTGGTTTAACTCTGTTTCTTAAAGAAAATTCAGTCCAGTGTTCTCATCCATGAAACACACTCAGTTTTAACTCAAGAAGCATCCTCTTCTGTCCAGAGTCTGCAATACAGCATGAAATATGAGCATGTCCAAATAAAATTAACTGGGTTTCCGACTCATACGGACCATATCTACTTGAACTCTTATTATGCAACTGTAACAAGCCACAGCATATCTTACATAGATGCTCTTTAGTTAATAGTGAAAAACGTGTTGGGTTCGTGAACCATGTAATTTCATTTGAGCCGAAAAATCACTTGGTTTACCGGAAATGAACTCTTGCTTGTTGGAAGACACAGAGGCTTTGGTATAACTCCGTTTGTGAAGGAAAATTCAGACCAGGGTTCTCATCCATGAAACACCCTCTGTTTTAACGCAAGAAGCATCCTCTTCTGTCCATAGTCTGCAATTCAGCAACAAACATGAGCATGCCCAGAAACAAAGAACTGTGTTTCCTACTCATACGGACCATATCTAGTTGAACTCTGCTTATGAAACTGTAACAAACCACAGCATGTGTTACATAGATGCTCTTTAGTTAATAGTGAAAATCGTGTTGGGTTCATGAACTTTGTAAATTCATTTGAGCCGAAAAACCCCTTGGTTTACCGGAAATGAACTCTTGCTTGTATTAAGACACAGAGGCTTTGGTTTCACTCTGTTTGTGAAGGGAAATTCATACCAGAGATCTCATCCGTGAAACACTCTCTGTTTTAACGCAAAGAGCATGCTCTTCTTTCCAGCGTCTCTAATACAGCAATAAACAAGAGCATGCCCAGAAAAAAAGAACTGTGTTTCCTACTCATACGGATCATATCTATTTGAACTCTGCTTATGAAACTGTAACAAACCACAGCATGTGTTACATAGATGCTCTTTAGTTAATAGTGAAAAACGTGTTGGGTTCGTGAACTGTGTAAATTCATTTGAGCCGAAAAATCACTGGGTGTACCGGAAATGACTCTTGCTTATAAGAAGACACAGAGCCTTTGGTTTAACTCTGTTTGTGAAGGAAAATTCAGATCAGTGTTCTCAACCATGAAACACCCTCTGTTTAAACGCAAGAAGAATCCTCTTCTGTTCAGAGTCTGCAATACAGCAAGAAATATGAGCATGGCCAGAAAAAATGAACTGTGTTTCCTACTCATACGGACCATATCTACTTGAACTCTGATTATGAAACTGTAACAAACCACAGCATCTCTTACATAGATGCTCTTTAGTTAATAGTGAAAATCGTGTTGGGTTCGTGAACTGTGTAAATTCATTTGAGCCGAAAAATCACTGGGTGTACCGGGAATGACTCTTGCTTATAAGAAGACACAGAGACTTTGGTTTAACTCTGTTTCTGAAGGAAAATTCAGACCAGTGTTCTCATCCATGAAACATACTCTGTTTGAACGCAAGAAGCATGCTCTTCTGTCCAGAGTCTGCAATACAGCAAGAAATATGAGCATGTCCAGAAAAAATGAACTGTGTTTCCTACTCATACGGACCATATCAACTTGAACTCTGATTATGAAACTGTAACAAATCACAGCATCTCTTACATCGATGCTCTTTAGTTAATAGTGAAAAACATGTTGGATTCGTGAGCTGTATGAATGCATTTGAGCCGAAAAATCACTGGGTTTACCGGAAATGAACTCTTGCTTGTAGGAAGACACAGAGACTTTTGTTTAACTCTGTTTCTGAAGGACAATTCAGACCAGTGTTCTCATTCATGAAACACACTCTGTTTTCAAGCAAGAAGCATCCTCTTCTTTCCAGCATCTCTAATACAGCAAGAAACATGAGCATGCCCAGAAAAAAAAACTGTGTTTCCAACTCATAAGGACCATATCTACTTGAATCTGCTTATGAACCTGTAACAAACCACAGCATGTGTTACTTAGATGATCTTGAGTTAATAGTGAAAATCTTGTTGGGTTTGAGATCTGTGTAAATTCATTTGAGCCGAAAAATCACTGGGTGTACCGGAAATGACTCTTGCTTATAAGAAGACACAGAGCCTTTGGTTTAACTCTGTTTCTGAAGGTAAATTCAGTCCATTGTTCTCATACATGAAACACACCCAGTTTTAACTCAAGAAGCATCCGCTTCTGTCCAGAGTCTGCAATACAGAATGAAATATGAGCATGTCCAAATAAAATGAACTGGGTTTCCAACTCATACGGACCATATCTACTTGAACCCTGATTATGCAACTATAACAAGCCACAGCATATCTTACATAGATGCTCTTTAGTTAATAGTGAAAAACTTGTTGGGTTCGTGAACCATGTAATATCATTTGAGCCGAAAAATCACTGGGTTTACCGGAAATGAACTCTTGCTTGTAGAAAGACACAGAGGCTTTGGTATAACTCCGTGTGTGAAGGAAAATACAGACCAGTGTTCTCATCCATGAAACACCCTCTGTTTTAACGCCAGAAGCATCCTCTTCTGTCCATAGTCTGCAATACAGCAAGAAACATGAGCATGCCCAGAAACAAAGAACTTTGTTTCCTACTCATACGGACCATATCTAGTTGAGCTCTGCTTATGGAACTGTAACAAACCACAGGATGTGTTACATAGATGCTCTTTCGTTAATAGTGAAAAACTTGTTGGGTTCATGAACTGTGTAAATTCATTTGTGCCGAAACCCCTGGGTTTACCGGAAATGAACTCTTGCTTGTATTAAGACACTGGGGCTTTGGTTTCACTCCGTTTGTGAAGGGAAATTCACACCAGAGGTCTCATCCATGAAAAACACTCTGTTTTAACATAAAGAACATGCTCTTCTTTCAAGCGTCTCTAATATAGCAAGAAACATGAGCATGCCCTGAAAAAAGAACTGTGTTTCCTTCTCATACGGACCATATCTACTTGAATTCTGATTATGAAACTGTAACAAACCATAGCATCTCTTACATAGATGCTCTTTAGTTAATAGTGAAAAACATGTTGGATTCGTGAAATGTGTAAATTCAATTGAGCCGAAAAATCACTGGGTTTTCCGGAAATGAACTCTTGCTTGTAGGAAGACACAGAGACTTTTGTTTAACTCTGTTTCTGAAGGAAAATTGAGACCAGTGTTATCATCCATGAAACACACTCTGTTTTAATACAAGAAGCATCCTCTTCTTTCCAGAGTCTGCAATACAGCAAGAAATATGAGCATGCCGAGAAAAAAAGAACTGTGTTTCCTACTCATAAGGAAAATATCTAGTTGAATCTGCTTATGAAACTGTAACAAAACGCAGCATCTCTTACATAGATGCTCTTTAGTTAATAGTGAAAATCGTGCTGGGTTCATGAACTGTGTAAATTCATTTGAGCCGAAAAACCCCTTGGTTTACCGGAAATGAACTGTTCCTTGTATTAAGACACAGAGGCTTTGGTTTCACTCTGTTTTTGAAGGGAAATTCACACCAGAGATCTCATCCGTGAAACACTCTCTGTTTTAACGCAAAGAGCATGCTCTTCTTTCCAGTGTCTCTAATACAGCAAGAAACATGAGCATGCCCAGAAAAAAAGAACTGTGTTTCCTACTCATACGGATCATATCTATTTGAACTCTGCTTATGAAACTGTAACAAACCACAGCATGTGTTACATAGATGCTCTTTAGTTAATAGTGAAAATCGTGTTGGGTTTGTGAACTGTGTAAATTCATTTGAGCCGAAAAATCACTGGGTGTACCGGAAATGACTCTTGCTTATAAGAAGACACAGAGACTTTGCTTTAACTCCGTTTCTGAAGGAAAATTCTGACCAGTGTTCTCATCCATGAAACACCCTCTGTTTTAACGCAAGAAGCATCCTCTTCTGTCCAGAATCTGCAATACAGCAAGAAATATGAGCATGTTTAGAAAAAATGAACTGTGTTTCCTACTCATACGGACCATATCTACTTGAACTCTGATTATTAAACTGTAACAAACCACAGCATCTCTTACATCGATGCTCTTTAGTTAATAGTGAAAAACATGTTGGATTCGTGAGTTGTATGAATGCATTTGAGCCGAAAAATCACTGGGTTTACCGGAAATGAACTCTTGCTTGTAGGAAGACACAGAGACTTTTGTTTAACTCTGTTTCTGAAGGACAATTCAGACCAGTGTTCTCATCCATGAAACACACTCTGTTTTAAAGCAAGAAGCATCCTCTTCTTTCCAGCATCTCTAATATAGCAAGAAACATGAGCATGCCCAGGAAAAAAAACTGTGTTTCCAACTCATAAGGACCATATCTACTTGAATCTGCTTATGAAACTGTAACAAACCACAGCATCCCTTACATAGATGCTCTTTAGTTAATAGTGAAAATCTTGTTGGGTTTGAGATCTGTGTAAATTCATTTGAGCAGAAAAATCACTGGGTGTACCGGAAATGACTCTTTCTTATAAGAAGACACAGAGCCTTTGGTTTAACTCTGTTTCTTAAAGAAAATTCAGTCCAGTGTTCTCATCCATGAAACACACTCAGTTTTAACTCAAGAAGCATCCTCTTCTGTCCAGAGTCTGCAATACAGCATGAAATATGAGCATGTCCAAATAAAATTAACTGGGTTTCCGACTCATACGGACAATATCTACTTGAACTCTTATTATGCAACTGTAACAAGCCACAGCATATCTTACATAGATGCTCTTTAGTTAATAGTGAAAAACGTGTTGGGTTCGTGAACCATGTAATTTCATTTGAGCCGAAAAATCACTTGGTTTACCGGAAATGAACTCTTGCTTGTTGGAAGACACAGAGGCTTTGGTATAACTCCGTTTGTGAAGGAAAATTCAGACCAGGGTTCTCATCCATGAAACACCCTCTGTTTTAACGCAAGAAGCATCCTCTTCTGTCCATAGTCTGCAATTCAGCAACAAACATGAGCATGCCCAGAAACAAAGAACTGTGTTTCCTACTCATACGGACCATATCTAGTTGAACTCTGCTTATGAAACTGTAACAAACCACAGCATGTGTTACATAGATGCTCTTTAGTTAATAGTGAAAATCGTGTTGGGTTCATGAACTTTGTAAATTCATTTGAGCCGAAAAACCCCTTGGTTTACCGGAAATGAACTCTTGCTTGTATTAAGACACAGAGGCTTTGGTTTCACTCTGTTTGTGAAGGGAAATTCACACCAGAGATCTCATCCGTGAAACACTCTCTGTTTTAACGCAAAGAGCATGCTCTTCTTTCCAGCGTCTCTAATACAGCAATAAACAAGAGCATGCCCAGAAAAAAAGAACTGTGTTTCCTACTCATACGGATCATATCTATTTGAACTCTGCTTATGAAACTGTAACAAACCACAGCATGTGTTACATAGATGCTCTTTAGTTAATAGTGAAAAACGTGTTGGGTTCGTGAACTGTGTAAATTCATTTGAGCCGAAAAATCACTGGGTGTACCGGAAATGACTCTTGCTTATAAGAAGACACAGAGCCTTTGGTTTAACTCTGTTTGTGAAGGAAAATTCAGATCAGTGTTCTCAACCATGAAACACCCTCTGTTTAAACGCAAGAAGAATCCTCTTCTGTTCAGAGTCTGCAATACAGCAAGAAATATGAGCATGGCCAGAAAAAATGAACTGTGTTTCCTACTCATACGGACCATATCTACTTGAACTCTGATTATGAAACTGTAACAAACCACAGCATCTCTTACATAGATGCTCTTTAGTTAATAGTGAAAATCGTGTTGGGTTCGTGAACTGTGTAAATTCATTTGAGCCGAAAAATCACTGGGTGCACCGGGAATGACTCTTGCTTATAAGAAGACACAGAGACTTTGGTTTAACTCTGTTTCTGAAGGAAAATTCAGACCAGTGTTCTCATCCATGAAACATACTCTGTTTGAACGCAAGAAGCATGCTCTTCTGTCCAGAGTCTGCAATACAGCAAGAAATATGAGCATGTCCAGAAAAAATGAACTGTGTTTCCTACTCATACGGACCATATCTACTTGAACTCTGATTATGAAACTGTAACAAACCACAGCAATTCTTACATCGATGCTCTTTAGTTAATAGTGAAAAACATGTTGGATTCGTGAACTGTATGAATGCATTTGAGCCGAAAAATCACTGGGTTTAACGGAAATGAACTCTTGCTTGTAGGAAGACACAGAGACTTTTGTTTAACTCCGTTTCTGAAGGAAAATTCAGACCAGTGTTCTCATCCATGAAACACCCTCTGTTTTAACGCAAGAAGCATCCTCTTCTGTCCATAGTCTGCAATACAGCAAGAAACATGAGCATGCCCAGAAACAAAGAACTGTGTTTCCTACTCATACGGACCATATCTACTTGAACTCTGATTATGCAACTGTAACAAGCCACAGCATATCTTACATAGATGCTCTTTAGTTAATAGTGAAAAACGTGTTGGGTTCGTGAACTGTGTAAATTCATTTGAGCCGAAAAATCACTGGGTGTACCGGAAATGACTCTTGCTTATAAGAAGACACAGAGCCTTTGGTTTAACTCTGTTTGTGAAGGAAAATTCAGATCAGTGTTCTCAACCATGAAACACCCTCTGTTTAAACGCAAGAAGAATCCTCTTCTGTTCAGAGTCTGCAATACAGCAAGAAATATGAGCATGGCCAGAACAAATGAACTGTGTTTCCTACTCATACGGACCATATCTACTTGAACTCTGATTATGAAACTGTAACAAACCACAGCATCTCTTACATAGATGCTCTTTAGGTAATAGTGAAAATCGTGTTGGGTTCGTGAACTGTGTAAATTCATTTGAGCCGAAAAATCACTGGGTGTACCGGGAATGACTCTTGCTTATAAGAAGACACAGAGACTTTGGTTTAACTCCGTTTCTGAAGGAAAATTCAGACCAGTGTTCTCATCCATGAAACACCCTCTGTTTTAACGCAAGAAGCATCCTCTTCTGTCCAGATTCTGCAATACAGCAAGAAATATGAGCATGTCCAGAAAAAATGAACTGTGTTTTCTACTCATACGGACCATATCTACTTGAACTCTGATTATGAAACTGTAACAAACCACAGCTATTCTTACATCGATGCTCTTTAGTTAATAGTGAAAAACATGTTGGATTCATGAACTGTATGAATGCATTTGAGCCGAAAAATCACTGGGTTTAACGGAAATGAACTCTTGCTTGTAGGAAGACACAGAGACTTTTGTTTAACTCCGTTTCTGAAGGAAAATTCAGACCAGTGTTCTCATCCATGAAACACCCTCTGTTTTAACGCAAGAAGCATCCTCTTCTGTCCATAGTCTGCAATACAGCAAGAAACATGAGCATGCCCAGAAACAAAGAACTGTGTTTCCTACTCATACGGACCATATCTAGTTGAACTCTGCTTATGAAACTGTAACAAACCACAGCATGTGTTACATAGATGCTCTTTAGTTAATAGTGAAAATCTTGTTGGGTTTGAGATCTGTGTAAATTCATTAGAGCCGAAAAATCACTGGGTGTACCGGAAATGACTCTTGCTTATAAGAAGACACAGAGCCTTTGGTTTAACTCTGTTTCTGAAGGAAAATTCAGTCCAGTGTTCTCATCCATGAAACACACTCAGTTTAAACTCGAGAAGCATGCTCTTCTGTCCAGAGTCTGCATTACAGCAAGAAATATGAGCATGTCCAGAAAAAATGAACTGTGTTTCCTACTCATACGGCCCATATCTACTTGAACTCTGATTATGCAACTGTAACAAGCCACAGCATATCTTACATAGATGCTCTTTAGTTAATAGTGAAAAACGTGTTTGGTTCGTGAACCGTGTAATTTCATTTGAGCCGAAAAATCACTGGGTTTACCGGAAATGAACTCTTGCTTGTAGGAAGACACAGAGGCTTTGGTATAACTCCGTTTGTGAAGGAAAATTCAGACCAGTGTTCTCATCCATGAAACACCCTCTGTTTTAACGCATGAAGCATCCTCTTCTGTCCATAGTCTGCAATACAGCAAGAAACATGAGCATGCCCAGAAACAAAGAACTGTTTTTCCTACTCATACGGACCATATCTAGTTGAACTCTGCTTTTGTAACTGTAACAAACCACAGCATGTGTTACATAGATGCTCTTTAGTTAATAGTGAAAAACGTGTTGGGTTCATGAACTGTGTAAATTCATTTGAGCCAAAAAACCCCTGGGTTTACCGGAAATGAACTCTTGCTTGTATTAAGACACAGAGGCTTTGGTTTCATTCCGTTTATGAAGGGAAATTCACACCAGAGGTCTCATCCATGAAAAACACTCTGTTTTAACGCAAAGAGCATGCTCTTCTTTCAAGCGTCTCTAATATAGCAAGAAACATGAGCATGCCCAGAAAAAAGAACTGTGTTTCCTACTCATACAGACCATATCTACTTGAATTCTGATTATGAAACTGTAACAAACCATAGTATCTCTTACATAGATGCTCTTTAGTTAATAGTGAAATACATGTTGGATTCGTGAAATGTGTAAATTCAATTGAGCCGAAAAATTACTGGGTTTACCGGAATTGAACTCTTGCTTGTAGGAAGACACAGAGACTTTTGTTTAACTCCGTTTCTGAAGGAAAATTCAGACCAGTGTTCTCATCCATGAAACACACTCTGTTTTAAGACAAGAAGCATCCTCTTCATTCCAGAGTCTGCAATACAGCAAGAAATATGAGCATGCCGAGAAAAAAAGAACTGTGTTTCCTACTCATAAGGAAAATATCTAGTTGAATCTGCTTATGAAACTGTAACAAAACGCAGCATCTCTTACATAGATGCTCTTTAGTTAATAGTGAAAATCGTGTTGGGTTCATGAACTGTGTAATTTCATTTGAGCCAAAAAACCCCTTGGTTTACCGGAAATGAACTCTTGCTTGTATTAAGACACAGAGGCTTGGTTTCACTCTGTTTGTGAAGGGAAATTCACACCAGAGATCTCATCCGTGAAACACTCTCTGTTTTAACGCAAAGAGCATGCTCTTCTTTCCAGCGTCTCTAATACAGCAATAAACATGAGCATGCCCAGAAAAAAAGAACTGTGTTTCCTACTCATACGGATCATATATAGTTGAACTCTGCTTATGAAACTGTAACAAACCACAGCATGTGTTACATAGATGCTCTTTAGTTAATAGTGAAAAACGTGTTGGGTTCGTGAACTGTGTAAATTCATTTGAGCCGAAAAATCACTGGGTGTACCGGAAATGACTCTTGCTTATAAGAAGACACAGAGCCTTTGGTTTAACTCTGTTTGTGAAGGAAAATTCAGATCAGTGTTCTCAACCATGAAACACCCTCTGTTTAAACGCAAGAAGAATCCTCTTCTGTTCAGAGTCTGCAATAAAGCAAGAAATATGAGCATGGCCAGAAAAAATGAACTGTGTTTCCTACTCATACGGACCATATCTACTTGAACTCTGATTATGAAACTGTAACAAACCACAGCATCTCTTACATAGATGCTCTTTAGGTAATAGTGAAAATCGTGTTGGGTTCGTGAACTGTGTAAATTCATTTGAGCCGAAAAATCACTGGGTGTACCGGGAATGACTCTTGCTTATAAGAAGACACAGAGACTTTGGTTTAACTCCGTTTCTGAAGGAAAATTCAGACCAGTGTTCTCATCCATGAAACACCCTCTGTTTTAACGCAAGATGCATCCTCTTCTGTCCAGATTCTGCAATACAGCAAGAAATATGAGCATGTCCAGAAAAAATGAACTGTGTTTTCTACTCATACGGACCATATCTACTTGAACTCTGATTATGAAACTGTAACAAACCACAGCGTCTCTTACATAGATGCTCTTTAATTAATAGTGAAAAACGTGTTGGGTTCGTGAACCATGTAAATTCATTTGAGCCGAAAAATCACTGGGTTTACCGGATATGAACTCTTTCTTGTAGGAAGACACAGAGACTTTGGTTTAACTCTGTTTCTGAAGGAAAATTCAGACCAGTGTTCTCATCCATGAAACATACTCTGTTTTAACGCAAGAAGCATGCTCTTCTGTCCAGAGTCTGAAATACAGCAAGAAATATGAGCATGTCCAGAAAAAATGAACTGTGTTTCCTAATCATACGGACCATATCTACTTGAACTCTGATTATGAAACTGTAACAAACCACAGCATCTCTTACATCGATGCTCTTTAGTTAATAGTGAAAAACATGTCTGATTCGTGAGCTGTATGAATGTATTTGAGCCGAAAAATCACTGGGTTTACCGGAAATGAACTCTTGCTTCTAGGAAGACACAGAGACTTTTGTTTAACTCTGTTTCTGAAGGAAAATTCAGACCAGTGTTCTCATCCATGAAACACACTCTGTTTTAAGACATGAAGCATCCTCTTCTTTCCAGAGTCTGCAATACAGCAAGAAATATGAGCATGCCGAGAAAAAAAGAACTGTGTTTCCTACTCATAAGGACAATATCTAGTTGAATCTGCTTATGAAACTGTAACAAAACGCAGCATCTCTTATAGAGATGCTCTTTAGTTAATAGTGAAAATCGTGTTGGGTTCATGAACTGTGTAAATTCATTTGAGCCGAAAAACCCCTTGGTTTACCGGAAATGAACTCTTGCTTGTATTAAGACACAGAGGCTTTGGTTTCACTCTGTTTGTGAAGGGAAATTCACACCAGAGATCTCATCCGTGAAACACTCTCTGTTTTAACGCAAAGAGCATGCTCTTCTTTCCAGCGTCTCTAATACAGCAATAAACAAGAGCATGCCCAGAAAAAAAGAACTGTGTTTCCTACTCATACGGATCATATCTATTTGAACTCTGCTTATGAAACTGTAACAAACCACAGCATGTGTTACATAGATGCTCTTTAGTTAATAGTGAAAAACGTGTTGGGTTCGTGAACTGTGTAAATTCATTTGAGCCGAAAAATCACTGGGTGTACCGGAAATGACTCTTGCTTATAAGAAGACACAGAGCCTTTGGTTTAACTCTGTTTGTGAAGGAAAATTCAGATCAGTGTTCTCAACCATGAAACACCCTCTGTTTAAACGCAAGAACAATCCTCTTCTGTTCAGAGTCTGCAATACAGCAAGAAATATGAGCATGTCCAGAAAAAATGAACTGTGTTTCCTACTCATACGGACCATATCTACTTGAACTCTGATTATGAAACTGTAACAAACCACAGCGTCTCTTCCATAGATGCTCTTTAATTAATAGTGAAAAACGTGTTGGGTTCGTGAACCGTGTAAATTCATTTGAGCCGAAAAATCACTGGGTTTACCGGAAATGAACTCTTGCTTGTAGGAAGACACAGAGACTTTGGTTTAACTCTGTTTCTGAAGGAAAATTCAGACCAGTGTTCTCATCCATGAAACATACTCTGTTTTAACGCAAGAAGCATGCTCTTCTGTCCAGAGTCTGCAATACAGCAAGAAATATGAGCATGTCCAGAAAAAATGAACTGTGTTTCCTACTCATACGGACCATATCTACTTGAACTCTGATTATGAAACTGTAACAAACCACAGCAATTCTTACATCGATGCTCTTTAGTTAATAGTGAAAAACATGTTGGATTCGTGAACTGTATGAATGCATTTGAGCCGAAAAATCACTGGGTTTAACAGAAATGAACTCTTGCTTGTAGGAAGACACAGAGACTTTTGTTTAACTCCGTTTCTGAAGGAAAATTCAGACCAGTGTTCTCATCCATGAAACACCCTCTGTTTTAACGCAAGAAGCATCCTCTTCTGTCCATAGTCTGCAATACAGCAAGAAACATGAGCATGCCCAGAAACAAAGAACTGTGTTTCCTACTCATACGGACCATATCTAGTTGAACTCTGCTTATGAAACTGTAACAAACCACAGCATGTGTTACATAGATGTTCTTTAGTTAATAGTGAAAAACGTGTTGGGTTCGTGAACTGTGTAAATTCATTTGAGCCGAAAAATCACTGGGTGTACCGGGAATGACTCTTGCTTATAAGAAGACACAGAGCCTTTGGTTTAACTCCGTTTCTGAAGGAAAATTCAGTCCAGTGTTCTCATCCATGAAACACCCTCTGTTTTAACGCAAGAAGCATCCCCTTCTGTCCAGAATCTGCAATACAGCAAGAAATATGAGCATGTCCAGAAAAAATGAACTGTTTCCTACTCATACGGACCATATCAACTTGAACAATGATTATGAAACTGTAACAAACCACAGCATCTCTTACATCGATGCTCTTTAGTTAATAGTGAAAAACAAGTTGGATTCATGAACTGTATGAATGCATTTGAGCCGAAAAATCACTGGGTTTACCGGAAATGAACTCTTGCTTGTAGGAAGATATAGAGACTTTTGTTTAACTCCGTTTCTGACGGAAAATTCAGACCAGTGTTCTCATCCATGAAACACACTCTGTTTTAAAGCAAGAAGCATCCTCTTCTTTCCAGCATCTCTAATACAGCAAGAAACATGAGCATGCCCAGATAAAAAACTGTGTTTCCAACTCATAAGTACCATAACTACTTGAATCTGCTTATGAAACTGTAACAAACCACAGCATGTGTTACATAGATGATCTTTAGTTAATAGTGAAAATCTTGTTGGGTTTGAGTTCCGTGTAAATTCATTTGAGCCGAAAAATCACTGGGTGTACCGGAAATTACTCTTGCTTATAAGAAGACACAGAGCCTTTGGTATAACTCTTTTTCAGAAGGAAAATAAAGTCCAGTGTTCTCATCCATGAAACACACTCAGCTTTAACTCAAGAAGCATCCTCTTCTGTCCAGAGTCTGCAATACAGCATGAAATATGAGCATGTCCAAAAAAAATGAACTGGGTATCCGTCTCATAAGGACCATATCTACTTGAACTCTGATTATGCAACTGTAACAAACCACAGCATCTCTTACATAGTAGCTCTTTAGTTAATAGTGAAAAACGTGTTGGGTTCGTGAACCATGTAATTTTATTTGAGCCGAAAAATCACTGGGTTTACCGGAAATGAACTCTTGCTTGTAGGAAGACACAGAGGCTTTGGTATAACTCCATTTGTGAAGGAAAATTCAGACCAGTGTTCTCATCCATGAAACACCCTCTGTTTTAACGCAAGAATCATCCTCTTCTGTCCATAGTCTGCAATACAGCAAGAAACATGAGCATGCCCAAAAACAAAGAACTGTGTTTCCTACTCATACGGACCATATGTAGTTGAACTCTGCTTATGAAACTGTAACAAACCACAGCATGTGTTACATAGATGCTCTTTAGTTAATAGTGAAAATCGTGTTGGGTTCGTGAACTGTGTATTTTCATTTGAGCCGAAAAATCACTGGTAGTACCAGAAATGATTCTTGCTTATAAGAAGACACAGAGCCTTTGGTTTAACTCCGTTTGTGAAGGAAAATTCAGACCATTGTTCTCATCCATGAAACATACTCTGTTTTAACGCAAGAAGCATCCTCTTCTGTCCATAGTCTGCAATACAGCAAGAAACATGAGCATGCCCAGAAACAAAGAACTGTGTTTCCTACTCATACGGACCGTATCTAGTTGAACTCTGCGTTTGAAACTGTAACAAACCACAGCATGTGTTACATAGATGCTCTTTAGTTAATAGTGAAAAACATGTTGGGTTCATGAACTGTGTAAATTCATTTGAGCCAAAAAACACCTGGGTTTACCGGAAATGAACTCTTGCTTGTATTAAGACACAGAGGCTTTGGTTTCACTCCGTTTGTGAAGGGAAATTCACACCAGAGGTCTCATCCATGAAAAACACTCTGTTTTAACGCAAAGAGCATGCTCTTCTTTCAAGCGTCTCTAATATAGCAAGAAACATGAGCATGCCCAGAAAAAAGAACTGTGTTTCCTACTCATACAGACCATATCTACTTGAATTCTGATTATGAAACTGTAACAAACCATAGCATCTCTTACATAGATTCTCTTTAGTTAATAGTGAAAAACATGTTGGATTCGTGAAATGTGTAAATTCAATTGAGCCGAAAAATCACTGGGTTTACCGGAAATGAACTCTTGCTTGTAGGAAGACACAGAGACTTTTGTTTAACTCCGTTTCTGAAGGAAAATTGAGACCAGTGTTCTCATCCATGAAACACACTCTGTTTTAAGACAAGAAGCATCCTCTTCTTTCCAGAGTCTGCAATACAGCAAGAAATATGAGCATGCCGAGAAAAAAAGAACTGTGTTTCCTACTCATAAGGAAAATATCTAGTTGAATCTGCTTATAAAACGGTAACAAAACGCAGCATCTCTTACATAGATGCTCTTTAGATAATAGTGAAAATCGTGTTGGGTTCATGAACTGTGTAAATTCATTTGAGCCGAAAAACCCCTTGGTTTACCGGAAATGAACTGTTGCTTGTATTAAGAGACAGAGGCTTGGTTTCACTCTGTTTGTGAAGGGAAATTCACACCAGAGATCTCATCCGTGAAACACTCTCTGTTTTAACGCAAAGAGCATGCTCTTCTTTCCAGCGTCTCTAATACAGCAATAAACATGAGCATGCCCAGAAAAAAAGAACTGTGTTTCCTACTCATACGGATCATATCTAGTTGAACTATGCTTATGAAACTGTAACAAACCACAGCATGTGTTACATAGATGCTCTTTAGTTAATAGTGAAAAACGAGTTGGGTTCGTGAACTGTGTAAATTCATTTGAGCCGAAAAATCACTGGGTGTACCGGGAATGACTCTTGCTTATAAGAAGACACAGAGACTTTGGTTTAACTCCGTTTCTGAAGGAAAATTCAGACCAGTGTTCTCATCCATGAAACACCCTCTGTTTAAACGCAAGAAGAATCCTCTTCTGTTCAGAGTATGCAATACAGCAAGAAATATGAGCATGGCCAGAAAAAATGAACTGTGTTTCCTACTCATACGGACCATATCTACTTGAACTCTGATTATGAAACTGTAACAAACCACAGCATCTCTTACATAGATGCTCTTTAGTTAATAGTGAAAATCGTGTTGGGTTCGTGAACTGTGTAAATTCATTTGAGCCGAAAAATCACTGGGTGTACCGGGAATGACTCTTGCTTATAAGAAGACACAGAGACTTTGGTTTAACTCCATTTCTGAAGGAAAATTCAGACCAGTGTTCTCATCCATGAAACACCCTCTGTTTTAACGCAAGAAGCATCCTCTTCTGTCCAGATTCTGAAATACAGCAAGAAATATGAGCATGTCCAGAAAAAATGAACTGTGTTTTCTACTCATACGGACCATATCTACTTGAACTCTGATTATGAAACTGTAACAAACCACAGCGTCTCTTACATAGATGCTCTTTAATGAATAGTGAAAAACGTGTTGGGTTCGTGAACCATGTAAATTCATTTGAGCCGAAAAATCACTGGGTTTACCGGATATGAACTCTTTCTTGTAGGAAGACACAGAGACTTTGGTTTAACTCTGTTTCTGAAGGAAAATTCAGACCAGTGTTCTCATCCATGAAACATACTCTGTTTTAACGCAAGAAGCATGCTCTTCTGTCCAGAGTCTGCAATACAGCAAGAAATATGAGCATGTCCAGAAAAAATGAACTGTGTTTCCTACTCATATGGACCATATCTACTTGAACTCTGATTATGAAACTGTAACAAACCACAGCATCTCTTACATCGATGCTCTTTAGTTAATAGTGAAAAACATGTTGGATTCGTGAGCTGTATGAATGTATTTGAGCCGAAAAATCACTGGGTTTACCGGAAATGAACTCTTGCTTCTAGGAAGACACAGAGACTTTTGTTTAACTCTGTTTCTGAAGGACAATTCAGACCAGTGTTCTCATCCATGAAACACACTCTGTTTTAAAGCAAGAAGCATCCTCTTCTTTCCAGCATCTCTAATACAGCAAGAAACATGAGCATGTCCAGAAAAAAAAACTGTGTTTCCTACTCATATGGACCATATCTACTTGAATTCTGATTATGAAACTGTAACTAACCATAGCATCTCTTACATAGATGCTCTTTAGTTAATAGTGAAAAACATGTTGGATTCGTGAAATGTGTAAATTCAATTGAGCCGAAAAATCACTGGGTTTACCAGAAATGAACTCTTGCTTGTAGGAAGACACAGAGACTTTTGTTTAACTCCGTTACTGACGGAAAATTCAGACCAGTGTTCTCATCCATGAAACACACTCTGTTTTAAAGCAAGAAGCATCCTCTTCTTTCCAGCATCTCTAATACAGCAAGAAACATGAGCATGCCCAGATAAAAAACTGTGTTTCCAACTCATAAGTACCATAACTACTTGAATCTGCTTATGAAACTGTAACAAACCACAGCATGTGTTACATAGATGATCTTTAGTTAATAGTGAAAATCTTGTTGGGTTTGAGTTCCGTGTAAATTCATTTGAGCCGAAAAATCACTGGGTGTACCGGAAATTACTCTTGCTTATAAGAAGACACAGAGCCTTTGGTATAACTCTTTTTCAGAAGGAAAATAAAGTCCAGTGTTCTCATCCATGAAACACACTCAGCTTTAACTCAAGAAGCATCCTCTTCTGTCCAGAGTCTGCAATACAGCATGAAATATGAGCATGTCCAAAAAAAATGAACTGGGTATCCGTCTCATAAGGACCATATCTACTTGAACTCTGATTATGCAACTGTAACAAACCACAGCATCTCTTACATAGTAGCTCTTTAGTTAATAGTGAAAAACGTGTTGGGTTCGTGAACCATGTAATTTTATTTGAGCCAAAAAATCACTGGGTTTACCGGAAATGAACTCTTGCTTGTAGGAAGACACAGAGGCTTTGGTATAACTCCATTTGTGAAGGAAAATTCAGACCAGTGTTCTCATCCATGAAACACCCTCTGTTTTAACGCAAGAAGCATCCTCTTCTGTCCATAGTCTGCAATACAGCAAGAAACATGAGCATGCCCAAAAACAAAGAACTGTGTTTCCTACTCATACGGACCATATGTAGTTGAACTCTGCTTATGAAACTGTAACAAACCACAGCATGTGTTACATAGATGCTCTTTAGTTAATAGTGAAAATCGTGTTGGGTTCGTGAACTGTGTATTTTCATTTGAGCCGAAAAATCACTGGTAGTACCAGAAATGATTCTTGCTTATAAGAAGACACAGAGCCTTTGGTTTAACTCCGTTTGTGAAGGAAAATTCAGACCATTGTTCTCATCCATGAAACATACTCTGTTTTAACTCAAGAAGCATCCTCTTCTGTCCATAGTCTGCAATACAGCAAGAAACATGAGCATGCCCAGAAACAAAGAACTGTGTTTCCTACTCATACGGACCATATCTAGTTGAACTCTGCTTTTGAAACTGTAACAAACCACAGCATGTGTTACATAGATGCTCTTTAGTTAATAGTGAAAAACGTGTTGGGTTCATGAACTGTGTAAATTCATTTGAGCCAAAAAAACCCCTGGGTTTACCGGAAATGAACTCTTGCTTGTATTAAGACACAGAGGCTTTGGTTTCACTCCGTTTGTGAAGGGAAATTCACACCAGAGGTCTCATCCATGAAAAACACTCTGTTTTAACGCAAAGAGCATGCTCTTCTTTCAAGCGTCTCTAATATAGCAAGAAACATGAGCATGCCCAGAAAAAAGAACTGTGTTTCCTACTCATACAGACCATATCTACTTGAATTCTGATTATGAAACTGTAACAAACCATAGCATCTCTTACATAGATGCTCTTTAGTTAATAGTGAAAAACATGTTGGATTCGTGAAATGTGTAAATTCAATTGAGCCGAAAAATCACTGGGTTTACCGGAAATGAACTCTTGCTTGTAGGAAGACACAGAGACTTTTGTTTAACTCCGTTTCTGAAGGAAAATTGAGACCAGTGTTCTCATCCATGAAACACACTCTGTTTTAAGACAAGAAGCATCCTCTTCTTTCCAGGTCTCTAATACAGCAAGAAACATGAGCATGCCCAGAAAAAAAGAACTGTGTTTCCTACTCATAAGGAAAATATCTAGTTGAATCTGCTTATGAAACTGTAACAAAACGCAGCATCTCTTACATAGATGCTCTTTAGATAATAGTGAAAATCGTGTTGGGTTCATGAACTGTGTAAATTCATTTGAGCCGAAAAACCCCTTGGTTTACCGGAAATGAACTCTTGCTTGTATTAAGACACAGAGGCTTGGTTTCACTCTGTTTGTGAAGGGAAATTCACACCAGAGATCTCATCCGTGAAACACTCTCTGTTTTAACGCAAAGAGCATGCTCTTCTTTCCAGCGTCTCTAATACAGCAATAAACATGAGCATGCCCAGAAAAAAAGAACTGTGTTTCCTACTCATACGGATCATATCTAGTTGAACTCTGCTTATGAAACTGTAACAAACCACAGCATGTGTTACATAGATGCTCTTTAGTTAATAGTGAAAAACGTGTTGGGTTCGTGAACTGTGTAAATTCATTTGAGCCGAAAAATCACTGGGTGTACCGGGAATGACTCTTGCTTATAAGAAGACACAGAGACTTTGGTTTAACTACGTTTCTGAAGGAAAATTCAGACCAGTGTTCTCATCCATGAAACACCCTCTGTTTAAACGCAAGAAGAATCCTCTTCTGTTCAGATTCTGAAATACAGCAAGAAATATGAGCATGTCCAGAAAAAATGAACTGTGTTTTCTACTCATACGGACCATATCTACTTGAACTCTGATTATGAAACTGTAACAAACCACAGCGTCTCTTACATAGATGCTCTTTAATGAATAGTGAAAAACGTGTTGGGTTCGTGAACCATGTAAATTCATTTGAGCCGAAAAATCACTGGGTTTACCGGATATGAACTCTTTCTTGTAGGAAGACACAGAGACTTTGGTTTAACTCTGTTTCTGAAGGAAAATTCAGACCAGTGTTCTCATCCATGAAACATACTCTGTTTTAACGCAAGAAGCATGCTCTTCTGTCCAGAGTCTGCAATACAGCAAGAAATATGAGCATGTCCAGAAAAAATGAACTGTGTTTCCTACTCATATGGACCATATCTTCTTGAACTCTGATTATGAAACTGTAACAAACCACAGCATCTCTTACATCGATGCTCTTTAGTTAATAGTGAAAAACATGTTGGATTCGTGAGCTGTATGAATGTATTTGAGCCGAAAAATCACTGGGTTTACCGGAAATGAACTCTTGCTTCTAGGAAGACACAGAGACTTTTGTTTAACTCTGTTTCTGAAGGACAATTCAGACCAGTGTTCTCATCCATGAAACACACTCTGTTTTAAAGCAAGAAGCATCCTCTTCTTTCCAGCATCTCTAATACAGCAAGAAACATGAGCATGCCCAGAAAAAAAAACTGTGTTTCCTACTCATATGGACCATATCTACTTGAATTCTGATTATGAAACTGTAACTAACCATAGCATCTCTTACATAGATGCTCTTTAGTTAGTAGTGAAAAACATGTTGGATTCGTGAAATGTGTAAATTCAATTGAGCCGAAAAATCACTGGGTTTACCAGAAATGAACTCTTGCTTGTAGGAAGACACAGAGACTTTTGTTTAACTCCGTTTCTGAAGGAAAATTCAGACCAGTGTTCTCATCCATGAAACACACTCTGTTTTAAGACATGAAGCATCCTCTTCTTTCCAGAGTCTGCAATACAGCAAGAAATATGAGCATGCCGAGAAAAAAAGAACTGTGTTTCCTACTCATAAGGACAATATCTAGTTGAATCTGCTTATGAAACTGTAACAAAATGCAGCATCTCTTATAGAGATGCTCTTTAGTTAATAGTGAAAATCGTGTTGGGTTCATGAACTGTGTAAATTCATTTGAGCCGAAAAACCCCTTGGTTTACCGGAAATGAACTCCTGCTTGTATTAAGACACAGAGGCTTTGGTTTCACTCTGTTTGTGAAGGGAAATTCACACCAGAGATCTGATCCGTGAAACACTCTCTGTTTTAACGCAAAGAGCATGCTCTTCTTTCCAGCGTCTCTAATACAGCAAGGAACATGAGCATGCCCACAAAAAAAGAACTGTGTTTCCTACTCATACCGATCATATCTAGTTGAACTCTGCTTATGAAACTGTAACAAACCACAGCATGTGTTACATAGATGTTCTTTAGTTAATAGTGAAAATCGTGTTGGGTTCGTGAACTGTGTAAATTCATTTGAGCCGAAAAATCACTGGGTGTACCGGGAATGACTCTTGCTTATAAGAAGACACAGAGACTTTGGTTTAACTCCGTTTCTGAAGGAGAATTCAGACCAGTGTTCTCATCCATGAAACACCCTCTGTTTTAACGCAAGAAGCATCCTCTTCTGTCCAGAATCTGCAATACAGCAAGAAATATGAGCATGTCCAGAAAAAATGAACTGTTTCCTACTCATACGGACCATATCAACTTGAACAATGATTATGAAACTGAAACAAACCACAGCATCTCTTACATCGATGCTCTTTAGTTAATAGTGAAAAACATGTTGGATTCATGAACTGTATGAATGCATTTGAGCCGAAAAATCACTGGGTTTACCGGAAATGAACTCTTGCTTGTAGGAAGACACAGAGACTTTTGTTTAACTCCGTTTCTGACGGAAAATTCAGACCAGTGTTCTCATCCATGAAACACACTCTGTTTTAAAGCAAGAAGCATCCTCTTCTTTCCAGCATCTCTAATACAGCAAGAAACATGAGCATGCCCAGATAAAAAACTGTGTTTCCAACTCATAAGTACCATAACTACTTGAATCTGCTTATGAAACTGTAACAAACCACAGCATGTGTTACATAGATGATCTTTAGTTAATAGTGAAAATCTTGTTGGGTTTGAGTCGTGTAAATTCATTTGAGCCAAAAAATCACTGGGTGTACCGGAAATGACTCTTGCATATAAGAAGACACAGAGCCTTTGGTATAACTCTTTTTCAGAAGGAAAATTAAGTCCAGTGTTCTCATCCATGAAACACACTCAGCTTTAACTCAAGAAGCATCCTCTTCTGTCCAGAGTCTGCAATACAGCATGAAATATGAGCATGTCCAAAAAAAATGAACTGGGTATCCGTCTCATAAGGACCATATCTACTTGAACTCTGATTATGCAACTGTAACAAGCCACAGCATATCTTACATAGTAGCTCTTTAGTTAATAGTGAAAAACGTGTTGGGTTCGTGAACCATGTAATTTTATTTGAGCCGAAAAATCACTGGGTTTACCGGAAATGAACTCTTGCTTGTAGGAAGACACAGAGGCTTTGGTATAACTCCATTTGTGAAGGAAAATTCAGACCAGTGTTCTCATCCATGAAACACCCTCTGTTTTAACGCAAGAAGCATCCTCTTCTATCCATAGTCTGCAATACAGCAAGAAACATGAGCATGCCCAGAAACAAAGAACTGTGTTTCCTACTCACACGGACCATATCTAGTTGAACTCTGCTTATGAAACTGTAACAAACCACAGCATGTGTTACATAGATGCTCTTTAGTTAATAGTGAAAATCGTGTTGGGTTCGTGAACTGTGTAAATTCATTTGAGCCGAAAAATCACTGGGTGTACCGGGAATGACTCTTGCTTATAAGAAGACACAGAGACTTTGGTTTAACTCCGTTTCTGAAGGAAAATTCAGACCAGTGTTCTCATCCATGAAACACCCTCTGTTTTAACGCAAGAAGCATCCTCTTCTGTCCATAATCTGCAATACAGCAAGAAATATGAGCATGTCCAGAAAAAATGAACTGTGTTTTCTACTCATACGGACTATATCTACTTGAACTCTGATTATGAAACTGTAACAAACCACAGCGTCTCTTACATAGATGCTCTTTAATTAATAGTGAAAAACGTATTGGGTTCGTGAACCATGTAAATTCATTTGAGCCGAAAAATCACTGGGTTTACCGGATATGAACTCTTTCTTGTAGGAAGACACAGAGACTTTGGTTTAACTCTGTTTCTGAAGGAAAATTCAGGCCAGTGTTCTCATCCATGAAACATACTCTGTTTTAACGCAAGAAGCATGCTCTTCTGTCCAGATTCTGCAATACAGCAAGAAATATGAGCATGTCCAGAAAAAATGAACTGTGTTTCCTACTCATAAGGACCATATCTACTTGAACTCTGATTATGAAACTGTAACAAACCACAGCATCTGTTACATCGATGCTCTTTAGTTAATAGTGAAAAACATGTTGGATTCGTGAGCTGTATGAATGTATTTGAGCCAAAAAATCACTGGGTTTACCGGAAATGAATTCTTGCTTGTAGGAAGACACAGAGAATTTTGTTTAACTCCGTTTCTGAAGCAAAATTCAGACCAGTGTTCTCATCCAAGAAACATACTCTGTTTTAACGCAAAGAGCATGCTCTTCTTTCCAGCGTCTCTAATACAGCAAGAAACATGAGCATGCCCAGAAAAAAGAACTGTGTTTCCTACTCATACGGATCATATCTAGTTGAACTCTGCTTATGAAACTGTAACAAACCGCAGCATGTGTTACATAGATGCTCTTTATTAATAGTGAAAATCGTGTTGGGTTCATGAACTGTGTAAATTCATTTGAGAAGAAAAACCCCTGGCTTTACCGGAAATGAATTCTTGCTTGTAGGAAGACACAGAGAATTTTGTTTAACTCCGTTTCTGAAGCAAAATTCAGACCAGTGTTCTCATCCATGAAACACACTCTGTTTTAAGACAAGAATCATCCTCTTCTTTACAGAGTCTGCAATACAGCAAGAAACCTGAGCATGCGGAGAATAAAAGAAATGTGTTTCCTACTCATAAGGACCATATCTAGTTGAACTCTGCTTATGAAATAGTAACAAACCACAGCATGTTTTACATAGATGCTCTTTAGGTAATAGTGAAAATCGTGTTGGGTTGTTGAACTGTGTAAATTCATTTGAGCCGAAAAATCACTGGTTGTACCGGAAATGACTCTTGCTTATAAGAAGACACAGAGCCTTTGGTTTAACTCCGTTTTTGAAGGAAAATTCAGACCAGAGTACTAATCAATGAAACACCCTCTGTTTTCACGCCAGAAGCATCCACTTCTGTCCAGAGTCTGCAATACAGCAAGAAATATGAGCATGTCCAGAAAAAATGAACTGTTTTTCCTACTCATACGGACCATATCTACTTGAATTCTGATTATGAAACTGTAACAAACCACAGCATCTCTTACATACATGCTCTTTAGTTAATATTGAAAAACATGTTGGATTCGTGAAATGTGTAAATTCAATTGAGCCGAAAAATCACTGGGTTTACCGGATATGAACTCTTCCTTGTAGGAAGACACAGAGACTTTTGTTTAACTCTGCTTCTGAAGGAAAATTCAGACCAGTGTTCTCATCCATGATACATACTCTGTTTTAACGCAAGAAGCATGCTCTTCTGTCCAGAGTCTGCAATACAGCAAGAAATGTGAGCATGTCCAGAAAAAATGAACTGTGTTTCCTACTCATACGGACCATATCTAGTTGAACTCTGATTATGAAACTGTAACAAACCACAGCATCTCTTACATCGATGCTCTTTAGTTAATAGTGAAAAACATGTTGGATTCGTGAACTGTATGATGCATTTGAGCCGAAAAATCACTGGGTTTACCGGAAATGAACTCTTGCTTGTAGGAAGACACAGAGACTTTTGTTTAACTCCGTTACTGAAGGAAAATTCAGACCAGTGTTCTCATCCATGAAACACACTCTGTTTTAAGACAAGAAGCATCCTCTTCTTTACAGAGTCTGCAATACAGCAAGAAACCTGAGCAATAAAGAACTGTGTTTCCTACTCATAAGGACCATATCTAGTTGAACTCTGCTTATGAAATAGTAACAAACCACAGCATGTTTTACATAGATGCTCTTTAGGTAATAGTGAAAACATTGTTGGGATTGAGATCTGTGTAAATTCATTTGAGCCGAAAATCACTGGTTGTACCGGAAATGACTCTTGCTTATAAGAAGACACAGAGTCTTTGGTTTAAATCTGTTTCTGAAGGAAAATTCAGTCTAGTGTTCTCATCCATGAAACACACTCAGTTTTAACTCGAGAAGCATCCTCTTCTGTCCAGAGTCTGCAATACAGCATGAAATATGAGCATGTCCAAAAAAAATGAACTGAGTTTCCGACTCATACGGACCATATCTACTTGAACTCTGATTATGCAACTGTAACAAGCCACAGCATATCTTACATAGATGCTCTTTAGTTAATAGTGAAAAACGTGTTGGGTTCGTGAACCGTGTAATTTCATTTGAGCCGAAAAATCACTGGGTTTACCGGAAATGAACTCTTGCTTGTAGGAAGACACAGAGGCTTTGGTTTCACTCCGTTTGTGAAGGGAAATTCACACCAGAGATCTCATCCATGAAACACAATCTGTTTTAACACAAAGAGCATGCTCTTCTTTCCAGCGTCTCTAATACAGCAAGAAACTTGAGCATGCCCAGAAAAAGAACTGTGTTTCCTACTCATACGGATCATATCTAGTTGAACTCTGCTTATGAAACTGTAACAAACCACAGCATCTCTTACATAGATGCTCTTTAGTTAATAGTGAAAATCGTGTTGGGTTCGTGAACTGTGTAAATTCATTAGAGCCGAAAAATCACTGTGTGTAACGGAAATGACTCTTGCTTATAAGAAGACACAGAGCCTTTGTTTAAACTCCGTTTGTGAAGGAAAATTCAGACCAGTGTTCTCACCCATGAAACACCCTCTGTTTTAACGCAAGCAGCATCCTCTTCTGTCCAGAGTCTGCAATACCGCATGAAATATGAGCATGCCCAGAAAAAATGAACTGTATTTCCTACTCATACAGACCATATCTACTTGAACTCTGCTTATGAAACTGTAACAAACCACAGCATCTCTTACATAGATGCTCTTTAGTTAATAGTGAAAATCGTGTTGGGTTCGTGAACTGTGTAAATTCATTTGAGCCGAAAAAATCACTGGGTTTACAGGAAATGAACTCTTGCTTGTAGGAAGACACAGAGGCTTTGGTTTAACACCGTTTTTGAAGCGAAATTCAGACCAGTGTTCTCATGCATGAAACACCCTCTGTTTCAACGCAAGATGTATCCTCTTCTGTCCAGAGTCTGCAATACAGCAAGAAATATGAGCATGCCGAGAAAAAAAGAACTGTTTTTCCTACTCATAAGGACAATATCTAGTTGAATCTGCTTATGAAACTGTTACAAAACGCAGCATCTCTTATAGAGATGATCTTTAGTTAATAGTGAAAAACGTGTTGGGTTCATGAACTGTGTAAATTCATTTGAGACGAAAAACCCCTGGGTTTACCGGAAATGAACTCTTGCTTTTATTAAGACACAGAGGCTTTGGTTTCACTCCCTTTGTGAAGGGAAATTCACACCAGAGGTCTCATCCATGAAAAACACTCTGTTTTAACGCAAAGAGCATGCTCTTCTTTGCAGCGTCTCTAATATAGCAAGAAACATGAGCATGCCCAGAAAAAGAACTGTGTTTCCTACTCATACGGACCATATCTACTTGAATTCTGTTTATGAAACTGTAACAAACCACAGCATCTCTTACATAGATGCTCTTTAGTTAATAGTGAAAAACATGTTGGATTCGTGAAATGTGTAAATTCAATTGAGCCGAAAAATCACTGGGTTTTCCGGAAATGAACTCTTGCTTGTAGGAAGACACAGAGACTTTTGTTTAACTCCGTTTCTGAAGGAAAATTCAGACCAGTGTTCTCATCCATGAAACACACTCTGTTTTAAGACAAGAAGCATCCTCTTCTTTACAGAGTCTGCAATACAGCAAGAAACCTGAGCAAAAAAGAACTGTGTTTCCTACTCATAAGGACCATATCTAGTTGAACTCTGCTTATGAAATAGTAACAAACCACAGCATGTTTTACATAGATGCTCTTTAGGTAATAGTGAAAATCGTGTTGGGTTGTTGAACTGTGTAAATTCATTTGAGCCGAAAAATCTCTGGTTGTACCGGAAATGACTCTTGCTTATAAGAAGACACAGAGCCTTTGGTTTAACTCAGTTTTTGAAGGAAAATTCAGACCAGAGTTCTAATCCATGAAACACCCTCTGTTTTCACGCCAGAAGCATCCACTTCTGTCCAGAGTCTGCAATTCAGCAAGAAATATGAGCATGTCCAGAAAAAATGAACTGTGTTTCCTACTAATAAGGACCATATGTACTTGAACTCTGATTATGAAAATGTATCAAACCACTGCATCTCTTACATAGATGCTCTTTAGTTAATAGTGAAAATCGTGTTGGGTTCATGAACCGTGTAAATTCATTTGAGCCGAAAAATCACTGTGTGTAACGCAATGACTCTTGCTTATGAGAAGACACAGAGCCTTTGGTTTAACTCCGTTTCTGTAGGAAAATTCAGACCAGTGTTCTCATCCATGAAACACCCTCTGTTTTAACGCAAGAAGCATCCTCTTCTATCCAGAGTCTGCAATACAGCAAGAAATATGAGCATGTCCAGAAAAAATGAACTGTTTTTCCTAATCATACGGACCATATCTACTTGAATTCTGATTATGAAACTGAAACAAACCACAGCATCTCTTACATACATGCTCTTTAGTTAATATTGAAAAACATGTTGGATTCGTGAAATGTGTAAATTCAATTGAGCCGAAAAATCACTGGGTTTACCGGATATGAACTCTTGCTTGTAGGAAGACACAGAGACTTTTGTTTAACTCTGTTTCTGAAGGAAAATTCAGACCAGTGTTCTCATCCATGAAACATACTCTGTTTTAACGCAAGAAGCATGCTCTTCTGTCCAGAGTCTGCAATACAGCAAGAAATATGAGCATGTCAAGAAAAAATGAACTGTGTTTCCTACTCATACGGACCATATCTACTTGAACTCTGATTATGAAACTGTAACAAACCACAGCATCTCTTACATAGATGCTCTTTAGTTAATAGTGAAAATCCTGTTGGGTTCGTGAACTGTGTAAATTCATTTGAGCCGAAAAAATCACTGGGTTTACAGGAAATGAACTCTTGCTTGTAGGAAGACACAGAGGCTTTGGTTTAACACCGTTTGTGAAGCGAAATTCAGACCAGTGTTCTCATGCATGAAACACCCTCTGTTTCAACGCAAGATGTATCCTCTTCTGTCCAGAGTCTGCAATACAGCAAGAAATATGAGCATGCCGAGAAAAAAAGAACTGTGTTTCCTACTCATAAGGACAATATCTAGTTGAATCTGCTTATGAAACTGTAACAAAACGCAGCATCTCTTATAGATATGCTCTTTAGTTAATAGTGAAAAACGTGTTGGGTTCATGAACTGTGTAAATTCATTTGAGCCGAAAAATCACTGGTTGTACCGGAAATGACTCTTGCCTATAAGAAGACACAGAGCCTTTGGTTTAACTCAGTTTTTGAAGGAAAATTCAGACCAGAGTTCTAATCCATGAAACACCCTCTGTTTTCATGCCAGAAGCATCCACTTCTGTCCAGAGTCTGCAATTCAGCAAGAAATATGAGCATGTCCAGAAAAAATGAACTGTGTTTCCTACTCATACGGACCATATCTACTTGAATTCTGATTATGAAACTGAAACAAATCACAGCATCTCTTACATACATGCTCTTTAGTTAATATTGAAAAACATGTTGGATTCGTGAAATGTGTAAATTCAATTGAGCCGAAAAATCACTGGGTTTACCGGATATGAACTCTTGCTTGTAGGAAGACACAGAGACTTTTGTTTAACTCTGTTTCTGAAGGAAAATTCAGACCAGGGTTCTCATCCATGAAACATACTCTGTTTTAACGCAAGAAGCATGCTCTTCTGTCCAGAGTCTGCAATACAGCAAGAAATATGAGCATGTCAAGAAAAAATGAACTCTGTTTCCTACTCATACGGACCATATCTAGTTGAACTCTGATTATGAAACTGTAACAAACCACAGCATGTGTTACATAGATGCTCTTTAGTTAATAGTGAAAAACGTGGTGGGTTCATGAACTGTGTAAATTCATTTGAGCCGAAAAACCCCTGGGTTTACCGGAAATGAACTCTTGCATTTATTAAGACACAGAGGCTTTGGTTTCACTCCGTTTGTGATGGGAAATTCACACCAGAGGTCTCATCCATGAAAAACACTCTGTTTTAACGCAAAGAGCATGCTCTTCTTTCCAGCGTCTCTAATATAGCAAGAAACATGAGCATGCCCAGAAAAAGAACTGTGTTTCCTACTCATACGGACCATATCTACTTGAATTCTGATTATGAAACTGTAACAAACCACAGCATCTCTTACATAGATGCTCTTTAGTTAATAGTGAAAAACGTGTTGGGTTCATGAACTGTGTAAATTCATTTGATCCGAAAAACCCCTAGGTTTACCGGAAATGAACTCTTGCATTTATTAAGACACAGAGGCTTTGGTTTCACTCCGTTTGGGAAGGGAAATTCACACCAGAGGTCTCATCCATGAAAAACACTCTGTTTTAACGCAAAGAGCATGCTCTTCTTTCCAGCGTCTCTAATATAGCAAGAAACATGAGCATGGCCAGAAAAAATGAACTGTGTTTCCTACTGATACGGACCATATCTACTTGAACTCTGATTATGAAACTGTAACAAACCACAGCATCTCTTACATAGATGCTCTTTAGTTAATAGTGAAAATCGTGTTGGGTTCGTGAACTGTGTAAATTCATTTGAGCCGAAAAATCACTGGGTGTACCGGGAATGACTCTTGCTTATAAGACGATACAGAGCCTTTGGTTTAACTCCGTTTCTGAAGGAAAATTCAGACCAGTGTTCTCATCCATGAAACACCCTCTGTTTTAACGCAAGAAGCATCCTCTTCTGTCCAGAATCTGCAATACAGCAAGAAATATGAGCATGTCCAGAAAAAATGAACTGGGTTTCCTACTCATACGGACCATATCTACTTGAACTCTGATTATGAAACTGTAACAAACCACAGCGTCTCTTACATAGATGCTCTTTAATCAATAGTGAAAAACGTGTTGGGTTTGTGAACCGTGTAAATTCATTTGAGCCAAAAAATCACTGGGTTTACCGGATATGAACTCTTGCTTGTAGGAAGACACAGAGACTTTTGTTTAACTCCATTTCTGAAAGAAAATTCAGACCAGTGTTCTCATCCATGAAACACACTCTGTTTTAAAGCAAGAAGCATCCTCTTCTTTCCAGCATCTCTAATACAGCAAGAAACATGAGCATGCCCAGAAAAAAAGAACTGTGTTTCCAACTAATAAGGACCATATCTACTTGAATCTGCTTATGAAACTGCAACAAACCACAGTATGTGTTACATAGATGATCTTTAGTCAATAGTGAAAAACGTGTTGGGTTCGTGAACCGTGTATTTTCATTTGAGCCGAAAAATCACTGGGTTTACCGGAAATGAACTCTTGCTTGTAGGAAGACACAGAGGCTTTGGTTTAACTCCGTTTGTGAAGGAAAATTCAGACCAGTGTTCTCATCCATGAAACATACTCTGTTTTAACGCAAGAAGCATGCTCTTCTGTCCAGAGTCTGCAATACAGCAAGAAATATGAGCATGTCCAGAAAAAATGAACTGGGTTTCCTACTCATACGGCCCATATCTACTTGAACTCTGTTTATGAAACTGTAACAAACCTAAGCATGTGTTACATAGATGCTCTTTATTTAATAGTGAAAAACGTGTTGGGTTCATGAACTGTGTAAATTCATTTGAGCCGAAAAACCCCTTGGTTTACCGGAAATGAACTCTTGCTTGCATTAAGACACAGAGGCTTTGGTTTAACTCTGTTTGTGAAGGGAAATTCACACCAGAGATCTCATCCGTGAAACACTCTCTGTTTTAACGCAAAGAGCATGCTCTTCTTTCCAGCGTCTCTAATACAGCAAGAAATATGAGCATGCCCAGGAAAAAAGAACTGTGTTTCCTACTCATATGGATCATATCTACTTGAACTCTGCTTATGAAATTGTAACAAACCACAGCATGTGTTACATAGATGCTCTTTAGTTAATAGTGAAAAACGTGTTGGGTTCATGAACTGTGTAAATTCATTTGATCCGAAAAACCACTAGGATTACAGGAAATGAACTCTTGCTTTTATTAAGACACAGAAGCTTTGGTTTCACTCCGTTTGGGAAGGGAAATTCACACCAGAGGTCTCATCCATGAAAAACACTCTGTTTTAACGCAAAGAGCATGCTCTTCTTTCCAGCGTCTCTAATATAGCAAGAAACATGAGCATGGCCAGAAAAAATGAACTGTGTTTCCTACTGATACGGACCATATCTACTTGAACTCTGATTATGAAACTGTAACAAACCACAGAATCTCTTACATAGATGCTCTTTAGTTAATAGTGAAAATCGTGTTGGGTTCGTGAACTGTGTAAATTCATTTGAGCCGAAAAATCACTGGGTGTACCGGGAATGACTCTTGCTTATAAGACGATACAGAGCGTTTGGTTTAACTCCGTTTCTGAAGGAAAATTCAGACCAGTGTTCTCATCCATGAAACACCCTCTGTTTTAACGCAATAAGCATCCTCTTCTGTCCAGAATCTGCAATACAGCAAGAAATATGAGCATGTCCAGAAAAAATGAACTGGGTTTCCTACTCATACGGACCATATCTACTTGAACTCTGATTATGAAACTGTAACAAACCACAGCGTCTCTTACATAGATGCTCTTTAATTAATAGTGAAAAACGTGTTGGGTTTGTGAACCGTGTAAATTCATTTGATCCGAAAAATCACTGGGTTTACCGGATATGAACTCTTGCTTGTAGGAAGACACAGAGACTTTTGTTTAACTCCATTTCTGAAAGAAAATTCAGACCAGTGTTCTCATCCATGAAACACACTCTGTTTTAAAGCAAGAAGCATCCTCTTCTTTCCAGCATCTCTAATACAGCAAGAAACATGAGCATGCCCAGAAAAAGAACTGTGTTTCCAACTAATAAGAACCATATCTACTTGAATCTGCTTATGAAACTGCAACAAACCACAGCATGTGTTACATAGATGATCTTTAGTCAATAGTGAAAAACGTGTTGGGTTCGTGAACCGTGTATTTTCATTTGAGCCAAAAATCACTGGGTTTACCGGAAGTGAACTCTTGCTTGTAGGAAGACACAGAGGCTTTGGTTTAACTCCGTTTGTGAAGGAAAATTAAGACCAGTGTTCTCATCCATGAAACATACTCTGCTTTAACGCAAGAAGCATGCTCTTCTGTCCAGAGTCTGCAATACAGCAAGAAATATGAGCATGTCCAGAAAAAATGAACTGGGTTTCCTACTCATACGGCCCATATCTACTAGAACTCTGTTTATGAAACTGTAACAAACCTAAGCATGTGTTACATAGATGCTCTTTAGTTAATAGTGAAAAACGTGTTGGGTTCATGAACTGTGTAAATTCATTTGAGCCGAAAAACCCCTGGGTTTTCCGGAAATGAACTCTTGCTTGTATTAAGACACAGAGGCTTTGGTTTCACTACGTTTGTGAAGGGAAATTCACACCAGAGATCTCATCCATGAAACCCACTCTGTTTTAACGCAAAGAGCATGCTCTTCTTTCCAGCGTCTCTAATACAGCAAGAAACATGAGCATGCCCAGAAAAAAGAACTGTGTTTCCTACTCATACGGATCATATCTAGTTGAACTCTGCTTATGAAACTGTAACAAACCACAGCATGTGTTACATTGATGCTCTTTAGTTAATAGTGAAAATCATGTTGGGTTCGTGAACTGTGTAAATTCATTTGAGTTGAAAAATCACTGGGTGTACCAGGAATGACTCTTGCTTATAAGAAGACTCAGAGCCTTTGGTTTAACTCCGTTTCTGAAGGAAAATTCAGACCAGTGTTCTCATCCATGAAACACCCTCTGTTTTAACTCAAGAAGCATCCTCTTCTGTCCTGAGTCTGCAATACAGCAAGAAATATGAGCATGTCCAGAAAAAATGAACTGGGTTTCCTACTCAAACGGACCATATCTACTTGAACTCTGATTATGAAACTGTAACAAACCACAGCGTCTCTTAGATAGATGCTCTTTAGTTAATAGTGAAAAACGTGTTGGGTTCATGAACCGTGGAAATTCATTTGAGCCGAAAAAATACCTGGGTTTACAGGAAATGAACTCTTGCTTGTAGGAAGACACAGAGGCTTTGGTTTCACTCCGTTTAAGAAGGGAAATTCACACCAGAGTTCTCATCCATGAAACACCCGCTGTTTCAACGCAAGATGCATCCTCTTCTGTCCAGAGTCTGCAATACAGCAAGAAATATGAGCATGTCCAGAAAAAACGAACTGTGGTTCCTACTCATACGGACCATATCTAGTTGAACTCTGCTTACGAAACTGTAACAAACCCCAGCATGTGTTACATAGATGCTCTTTAGTTAATAGTGAAAAATGTGTTGGGTTCATGAACGGTGTAAATTCATTTGAGCCGAAAAAACCCTTGGTTTACCGAAAATGAACTCTTGCTTGTATTAAGACACAGAGGCTTTGGTTTCACTCCGTTTGAGAAGGGAAATTCACACCACAGATCTCATCCATGAAACACACTCTGTTTTAACGCAAAGAGCATGCTCTTCTTTCCAGCGTCTCTAATACAGCAGGAAACATGAGCATGCCCAGAAAAAAGAACTGTGTTTCCTACTCATACGGACCATATGTACTGGAACTCTGAATATGAAACTGTATCAAACCACAGCATCTCTTACATTGATGCTCTTTAGTTAATAGTGAAAATCGTTTTGGGTTCGTGAACTGTGTAAATTCATTTGAGCCAAAAAATCACTGGGTGTCCCGGGAATGACTCTTGCTTATAAGAAGACACAGAGCCTTTGGTTTAACTCCGTTTCTGAAGGAAAATTCAGACCAGTGTTCTCATCCATGAAACACCCTCTGTTTTAACTCAAGAAGCATCCTCTTCTGTCCAGAGTCTCCAATACAGCCAGAAATATGAGCATGTCCAGAAAAAATTAACTGGGTGTCCTACTCATACGGACCATATCTACTTGAACTCTGATTATGAAACTGTATCAAACCACAGCATCTCTTACATAGATGCTCTTTAGTTAATAGTGATAAACGTGTTGGGTTCGTGAACCGTGTAAATTCATTTGAGCCGAAAAATCACTGGGTTTACCGGATACGAACTCTTGCTTGTAGGAAGACACAGAGACTTTGGTTTAACTCCGTTTGTGAAGGAAAATTCAGACCAGTGTTCTCCTCCATGAAACATACTCTGTTTTAACGCAAGAAGCATGCTCTTCTGTCCAGAGTCTGCAATACAGCAAGAAATATGAGCATGTCCAGAAAAAATGAACTGGGTTTCCTACTCATACGGCCCATATCTACTAGAACTCTGTTTATGAAACTATAACAAACCTAAGCATGTGTTACATAGATGCTCTTTAGTTAATAGTGAAAAACGTGTTGGGTTCATGAACTGTGTAAATTCATTTGAGCCGAAAAACCCCTGGGTTTTCCGGAAATGAACTCTTGCTTGTATTAAGACACAGAGGCTTTGGTTTCACTCCGTTTGTGAAGGGAAATTCACACCAGAGATCTCATCCATGAAACCCACTCTGTTTTAAAGCAAAGAGCATGCTCTTCTTTCCAGCGTCTCTAATACAGCAAGAAACATGAGCATGCCCAGAAAAAAGAACTGTGTTTCCTACTCATACGGATCATATCTAGTTGAACTCTGCTTATGAAAATGTAAGAACCACAGCATGTGTTACATAGATGCTCTTTAGTTAATAGTGAATATCGTGTTGGGTTCATGAACTGTGTAAATTCATTTGAGCCGAAAAACCCGTGGGTTTACCGGAAATGTACTCTTGCTTATAGGAAGACAGAGAGGCTTTGGTTTCACTCCGTTTGTGAAGGGAAATTTACACCAGAGATCTCATCCATGAAACACACTCTGTTTTAATGCAAAGAGCATGCTCTTCTTTCCAGCGTCTCTAATACAGCAAGAAACATGAGCATGCCCAGAAAAAAGAACCGTGTTTCCTACTCATACCGATCATATCTAGTTGAACTCTGCTTATGAAACTGTAACAAAACACAGCATGTGTTACATAGATGCTCTTTAGTTAATAGTGAAAATCGTGTTGGGTTCGTGAACTGTGTAAATTCATTTGAGTCGAAAAATCACTGGGTGTACCAGGAATGACTCTTGCTTATAAGAAGACACAGAGCCTTTGGTTTAACTCCGTTTCTGAAGGAAAATTCAGACCAGTGTTCTCATCCATGAAACACCCTCTGTTTTAACTCAAGAAGCATCCTCTTCTGTCCTGAGTCTGCAATACAGCAAGAAACATGAGCATGCCCAGAAAAAAAGAACTGTGTTTCCAACTAATAAGGACCATATCTACTTGAATCTGCTTATGAAACTGCAACAAACCACAGCATGTGTTACATAGATGATCTTTAGTCAATAGTGAAAAACGTGTTGGGTTCGTGAACCGTGTATTTTCATTTGAGCCAAAAATCACTGGGTTTACCGGAAATGAACTCTTGCTTGTAGGAAGACACAGAGGCTTTGGTTTCACTCCGTTTGTGAAGGAAAATTAAGACCAGTGTTCTCATCCATGAAACACCCTCTGTTTTAACTCAAGAAGCATCCTCTTCTGTCCAGAGTCTCCAATACAGCCAGAAATATGAGCATGTCCAGAAAAAATGAACTGGGTGCCCTACTCATACGGACCATATCTACTTGAACTCTGATTATGAAACTGTATCAAACCACAGCATCTCTTACATAGATGCTCTTTAGTTAATAGTGAAAAACGTGTTGGGTTCGTGAACCGTGTAAATTCATTTGAGCCAAAAAATCACTGGGTTTACCGGATATGAACTCTTGCTTGTAGGAAGACACAGAGACTTTGGTTTAACTCCGTTTGTGAAGGAAAATTCAGACCAGTGTTCTCATCCATGAAACACCCTCTGTTTTAACGCAAGAAGCATGCTCTTCTTTCTAGCGTCTCCAATACAGCATGAAACAAGAGCATGCCCAGAAAAAAAGAACTCCGTTTCCTATTCATACGGACCATGTCTAGTTGAACTCTGCTTATGAAACTGTAACACACCACAGCATGTGTTACATAGATGGTCTTTAGTTAATAGTGAAAAACGTGTTGGGTTCATGAACTGTGTAAATTCATTTGAGCCGAAAAACCCCTGGGTTTACCGGAAATGAACTCTTGCTTGTATTAAGACTCAGAGGCTTTGGTTTCACTCCGTTTGTGAAGGGAAATTCACACCAGAGATCTCATCCATGAAACACACTCTCTTTTAACGCAAAGAGCATGCTCTTCTTTCCAGCGTCTCTGATACAGCAGGAAACATGAGCATGCCCAGAAAAAAGAACTGTGTTTCGTACTCATACAGATCATATCTAGTTGAACTCTGCTTACGAAACTGTAACAAACCACGGCATGTGTTACATAGATGCTCTTTAGTTAATAGTGAAAATCTTGTTGGGTTCGTCAACTGTGTAAATTCATTTGATCCGAAAAATCACTGGGTGTACCGGAAATGACTCTTGCTTATAAGAAGACACAGAGCCTTTGGTTTAACTCCGTTTGTGAAAAAAAATTCAGACCAGTGTTCTCTTCCATGAAACACCCTCTGTTTTAACGCATGAAGCATCCACTTCTGTCCAGATTCTGCAATACAGCAAGAAATATGAGCATGTCCAGAAAAATGAACTGTGTTTCCTTCTCATACAGACCATATGTACTGGAACTCTGATTATGAAACTGTATCAAACCACAGCATCTCTTACATAGATGCTCTTTATTTAATAGTGAAAATCGTGTTGGGTACGTGAACTGTGTAAATTCATTTGAGCCGAAAAAATCACAGGGTTTACAGGATATGAACTCTTGCTTGTAGGAAGACACAGAGGCTTTGGTTTAACTCCGTTTGTGAAGCGAAATTCAGACCAGTGTTCTTATGCATGAAACACCCTCTGTTTCAACGCAAGATGTATCCTCTTCTGTCCAGAGTCTGCAATACAGCAAGAAATATGAGCATGTCCAGAAAAAAAGAACTGTGTTTCCTACTCATACGGGCCATATCTAGTTGAACTCTGTTTATGAAACTGTAACAAACCTCAGCATGTGTTACATAGATGCTCTTTAGTTAATAGTGAAAAACGTGTTGGGTTCATGAACTGTGTAAATTCATTTGAGCCGAAAAACCACTGGGTTTACCGGAAATGAACTCTTGCTTTTATTAAGACACAGAGGCTTTGGTTTCACTCCGTTTGAAAAGGGAAATTCACACCAGAGGTCTCATCCATGAAAAACACTCTGTTTAACGCAAAGAGCATGCTCTTCTTTCCAGCGTCTCTAATATAGCAAGAAACATGAGCATGCCCAGAAAAAGAACTGTGTTTCCTACTCATACGGACCATATCTACTTGAATTCTGATTATGAAACTGTAACAAACCACAGCATCTCTTACATAGATGCTCTTTAGTTAATAGTGAAAAACATGTTGGATTCGTGAAATGTGCAAATTCAATTGAGCCAAAAAATCACTGGGTTTACCGGAAATGAACTCTTGCTTGTAGGAAGACACAAAGACTTTTGTAAAACTCTGTTTCTGAAGGAAAATTCAGACCAGTGTTCTCATCCATGAAACACACTCTGTTTTAAGACAAGAAGCATTCTCTTCTTTCCAGAGTCTGCAATATAGCAAGAAACATGAGCATGCCGAGAAAAAAAGAACTGTGTTTCCCACTCATAAGGACCATATCTAGTTGAATCTGCTTATGAAACTGTAACAAACCACAACATCTCTTACATAGATGCTCTTTAGTTAATAGTGAAAATCGTGTTGGGTTCATGAACTGTGTAAATTCATTTGAGCCGAAAAACCCCTTGGTTTACCGGAAATGAACTCTTGCTTGTATTAAGACACAGAGGCTTTGGTTTCACTCGGTTTGAGAAGGGAAATTCACACCAGAGATCTCATCCATGAAACACACTCTGTTTTAACGCAAAGAGCATGCTCTTCTTTCCAGCGTCTCTAATACAGCAGGAAACATGAGCATGCCCAGAAAAAAGAACTGTGTTTCGTACTCATACGGATCATATCTAGTTGAACTCTGCTTACGAAACTGTAACAAACCACAGCATGTGTTACATAGATGCTCTTTAGTTAATAGTGAAAATCGTGTTGGGTTCGTGAACTGTGTAAATTCATTTGATCCGAAAAATCACTGGGTGTACCGGAAAGGACTCTTGCTTATAAGAAGACACAGAGCCTTTGTTTTAACTCCGTTTGTGAAAAAAAATTCAGACCAGTGTTCTCTTCCATGAAACACCCTCTGTTTTAACGCATGAAGCATCCACTTCTGTCCAGATTCTGCAATACAGCAAGAAATATGAGCATGTCCAGAAAAATGAACTGTGTTTCCTTCTCATACGGACCATATGTACTGGAACTCTGATTATGAAACTGTATCAAACCACAGCATCTCTTACATTGATGCTCTTTAGTTAATAGTGAAAATCGTGTTGGGTTCGTGAACTGTGTAAATTCATTTGAGCCGAAAAATCACTGGGTGTACCGGGAATGACACTTGCTTATAAGAAGACACAGAGCCTTTGCTTTAACTCCGTTTCTGAAGGAAAATTCAGACCAGTGTTCTCATCCATGAAACACCCTCTGTTTTAACTCAAGAAGCATCCTCTTCTGTCCAGAGTCTGCAATACAGCCAGAAATATGAGCATGTCCAGAAAAAATGAACTGGGTGTCCTATTCATACGGACCATATCTACTTGAACTCTGCTTATGAAACTGTAACAAACCACAGCATCTCTTACATAGATGCTCTTTAGTTAATAGTGAAAATCGTGTTGGGTTCGTGAAATGTGTAAATTCATTTGAGCCGAAAAACCCCTTGGTTTACCGGAAATGAACTCTTGCTTGTATTAAGACACAGAGGCTATGGTTTCACTCCGTTTGTGAAGGGAAATTCACACCAGAGATCTCATCCGTGAAACACTCTCTGTTTTAACGCAAAGAGCATGCTCTTCTTTCCAGCGTCTCTAATACAGCAAGAAATATGAGCTTGCCCAGAAAAAAAGAACTGTGTTTCCTACTCATACGGATCATATCTAGTTGAACTCTGCTTATGAAACTGTAACAAACCACAGCATGTGTTACATAGATGCTCTTTAGTTAATAGTGAAAAACGTGTTGGGTTCATGAACTGTGTAAATTCATTTGAGCCGAAAAACCCCTGGGTTTACCGGAAATGAACTCTTGCTTTTATTAAGACACAGAGGCTTTGGTTTCACTCCGTTTGTGACGGGAAATTCACAACAGAGGTCTCATCCATGAAAAACACTCTGTTTTAACGCAAAGAGCATGCTCTTCTTTCCAGTGTCTCTAATATAGCAAGAAACATGAGCATGGCCAGAAAAAACGAACTGTGTTTCCTATTGATACGGACCATATCTACTTGAACTCTGATTATGAAACTGTAACAAACCACAGCATCTCTTACATAGATGCTCTTTAGTTAATAGTGAAAATCATGTTGGGTTCGTGAACTGTGTAAATTCATTTGAGCCGAAAAATCACTGGGTGTACCGGGAATGACTCTTGCTTATAAGACGGTACAGAGCCTTTGGTTTAACTCCGTTTCTGAATGAAAATTCAGACCAGTGTTCTCATCCATGAAACACCCTCTGTTTTAACGCAATGAGCATCCTCTTCTTTCCAGAATCTGCAATACAGCAAGAAATATGAGCATGTCCAGAAAAAATGAACTGGGTTTCCTACTCATACGGACCATATCTACTTGAACTCTGATTATGAAACTGTAACAAACCACAGCGTCTCTTACATAGATGCTCTTTAATTAATAGTGAAAAACGTGTTGGGTTTGTGAACCGTGTAAATTCATTTGAGCCGAAAAATCACTGGGTTTACCGGATATGAACTCTTGCTTGTAGGAAGACACAGAGACTTTTGTTTAACTCCATTTCTGAAGGAAAATTCAGACCAGTGTTCTCATCCATGAAACACACTCTGTTTTAAAGCAAGAAGCATCCTCTTCTATCCAGCATCTCTAATACAGCAAGAAACATGAGCATGCCCAGAAAAAAAGAACTGTGCTTCCAACTCATAAGGACCATATCTACTTGAATCTGCTTATGAAATTGTAACAAACCACAGCATGTGTTACATAGATGATCTTTAGTTAATAGTGAAAATCTTGTTGGGTTTGAGATCTGTGTAAATTCATTTGAGCCGAAAAATCACTGGGTGTACCGGAAATGACTCTTGCTTATAAGAAGACACAGAGCCTTTGGTTTAACTCCGTTTTGGAAGGAAAATTCAGTCCAGTGTTCTCATCCTTGAAACACACTCAGTTTTAACTCAAGAAGCATCCTCTTCTGTCCAGAGTCTGCAATACAGCATGAAATATGAGCATGTCCAGAAAAAATGAACTGGTTTCTGACTCATACGCACCATATATACTTGAACTCTGATTTTGCAACTGTAACAAGCCACAGCATCTCTTACATAGATACTCTTTAGTTAATCGTGAAAAACGTGTTGGGTTCGTGAAATGTGTATTTTCATTTGAGCCGAAAAATCACTGGGTTTACCGGAAATGAACTCTTGCTTGTAGGAAGACACAGAGGCTTTGGTTTAACTCCGTTTGTGAAGGAAAATTCAGACCACTGTTCTCATCCATGAAACATACTCTGTTTTAACGCAAGAAGCATGCTCTTCTGTCCAGAGTCTGCAATACAGCAAGAAATATGAACACGTCCAGAAAAAATGAACTGGGTTTCCTACTCATACGGCCCATATCAACTTGAACTCTGTTTATGAAACTGTAACAAACCTCAGCATATGTTACATAGATGCTCTTTAGTTAATAGTGAAAAACGTGTTGGGTTCATGAACTGTGTAAATTCATTTGAGCCGAAAAACCCCTGGGTTTTCCGGAAATGAACTCTTGCTTGTATTAAGACACAGAGGCTTTGGTTTCACTCCGTTTGTGAAGGGAAATTCACACCAGAGATCTCATCCATGAAACACCCTCTGTTTTAACGCAAAGAGCATGCTCTTCTTTCCAGCGTCTCTAATACAGCAAGAAACATGAGCATGCCCAGAAAAAAGAACTGTGTTTCCTACTCATACGGATCATATCTAGTTGAACTCTGCTTATGAAACTCTAACAAACCACAGCATGTGTTACATAGATGCACTTTAGTTAATAGTGAAAATCGTGTTGGGTTCGTGAACTGTGTAAATTCATATGAGTCGAAAAATCACTGGGTGTACCAGGAATGACTCTTGCTTATAAGAAGACACAGAGCCTTTGGTTTAACTCCGTTTCTGAAGGAAAATTCAGACCAGTGTTCTCATCCATGAAACACCCTCTGTTTTAACTCAAGAAGCATCCTCTTCTGTCCTGAGTCTGCAATACAGCAAGAAATATGAGCATGTCCAGAAAAAATGAACTGGTTTACGACTCATACGCACCATATATACTTGAACTCTGATTTTGCAACTGTAACAAGCCACAGCATCTCTTACATAGATGCTCTTTAGTTAATCGTGAAAAACGTGTTGGGTTCGTGAACTGTGTGTTTTCCTTTGAGCCGAAAAATCACTGGGTTTACTGGAAATGAACTCTTGCTTGTAGGAAGACACAGAGGCTTTGGTTTAACTCCGTTTGAGAAGGGAAATTCACACCAGAGATCTCATCCATGAAACACACTCTGTTTTAACGCAAAGAGCATGCTCTTCTTTCCAGCGTCTCTAATACAGCAGGAAACATGAGCATGCCCAGAAAAAAGAACTGTGTTTCGTACTCATACGGATCATATCTAGTTGAACTCTGCTTACGAAACTGTAACAAACCACAGCATGTGTTACATAGATGCTCTTTAGTTAATAGTGAAAATCGTGTTGGGTTCGTGAACTGTGTAAATTCATTTGATCCGAAAAATCACTGGGTGTACCGGAAAGGACTCTTGCTTATAAGAAGACACAGAGCCTTTGTTTTAACTCCGTTTGTGAAAAAAAATTCAGACCAGTGTTCTCTTCCATGAAACACCCTCTGTTTTAACGCATGAAGCATCCACTTCTGTCCAGATTCTGCAATACAGCAAGAAATATGAGCATGTCCAGAAAAATGAACTGTGTTTCCTTCTCATACGGACCATATGTACTGGAACTCTGATTATGAAACTGTATCAAACCACAGCATCTCTTACATTGATGCTCTTTAGTTAATAGTGAAAATCGTGTTGGGTTCGTGAACTGTGTAAATTCATTTGAGCCGAAAAATCACTGGGTGTACCGGGAATGACACTTGCTTATAAGAAGACACAGAGCCTTTGCTTTAACTCCGTTTCTGAAGGAAAATTCAGACCAGTGTTCTCATCCATGAAACACCCTCTGTTTTAACTCAAGAAGCATCCTCTTCTGTCCAGAGTCTGCAATACAGCCAGAAATATGAGCATGTCCAGAAAAAATGAACTGGGTGTCCTATTCATACGGACCATATCTACTTGAACTCTGCTTATGAAACTGTAACAAACCACAGCATCTCTTACATCGATGCTCTTTAGTTAATAGTGAAAAACATGTTGGATTCGTGAGTTGTATGAATGCATTTGAGCCGAAAAACCCCTTGGTTTACCGGAAATGAACTCTTGCTTGTATTAAGACACAGAGGCTTTGGTTTCACTCCGTTTGTGAAGGGAAATTCACACCAGAGATCTCATCCGTGAAACACTCTCTGTTTTAACGCAAAGAGCATGCTCTTCTTTCCAGCGTCTCTAATACAGCAAGAAATATGAGCTTGCCCAGAAAAAAAGAACTGTGTTTCCTACTCATACGGATCATATCTAGTTGAACTCTGCTTATGAAACTGTAACAAACCACAGCATGTGTTACATAGATGCTCTTTAGTTAATAGTGAAAAACGTGTTGGGTTCATGAACTGTGTAAATTCATTTGAGCCGAAAAACCCCTGGGTTTACCGGAAATGAACTCTTGCTTTTATTAAGACACAGAGGCTTTGGTTTCACTCCGTTTGTGACGGGAAATTCACAACAGAGGTCTCATCCATGAAAAACACTCTGTTTTAACGCAAAGAGCATGCTCTTCTTTCCAGTGTCTCTAATATAGCAAGAAACATGAGCATGGCCAGAAAAAACGAACTGTGTTTCCTATTGATACGGACCATATCTACTTGAACTCTGATTATGAAACTGTAACAAACCACAGCATCTCTTACATAGATGCTCTTTAGTTAATAGTGAAAATCATGTTGGGTTCGTGAACTGTGTAAATTCATTTGAGCCGAAAAATCACTGGGTGTACCGGGAATGACTCTTGCTTATAAGACGGTACAGAGCCTTTGGTTTAACTCCGTTTCTGAATGAAAATTCAGACCAGTGTTCTCATCCATGAAACACCCTCTGTTTTAACGCAATGAGCATCCTCTTCTTTCCAGAATCTGCAATACAGCAAGAAATATGAGCATGTCCAGAAAAAATGAACTGGGTTTCCTACTCATACGGACCATATCTACTTGAACTCTGATTATGAAACTGTAACAAACCACAGCGTCTCTTACATAGATGCTCTTTAATTAATAGTGAAAAACGTGTTGGGTTTGTGAACCGTGTAAATTCATTTGAGCCGAAAAATCACTGGGTTTACCGGATATGAACTCTTGCTTGTAGGAAGACACAGAGACTTTTGTTTAACTCCATTTCTGAAGGAAAATTCAGACCAGTGTTCTCATCCATGAAACACACTCTGTTTTAAAGCAAGAAGCATCCTCTTCTTTCCAGCATCTCTAATACAGCAAGAAACATGAGCATGCCCAGAAAAAAAGAACTGTGCTTCCAACTCATAAGGACCATATCTACTTGAATCTGCTTATGAAATTGTAACAAACCACAGCATGTGTTACATAGATGATCTTTAGTTAATAGTGAAAATCTTGTTGGGTTTGAGATCTGTGTAAATTCATTTGAGCCGAAAAATCACTGGGTGTACCGGAAATGACTCTTGCTTATAAGAAGACACAGAGCCTTTGGTTTAACTCCGTTTTGGAAGGAAAATTCAGTCCAGTGTTCTCATCCTTGAAACACACTCAGTTTTAACTCAAGAAGCATCCTCTTCTGTCCAGAGTCTGCAATACAGCATGAAATATGAGCATGTCCAGAAAAAATGAACTGGTTTCTGACTCATACGCACCATATATACTTGAACTCTGATTTTGCAACTGTAACAAGCCACAGCATCTCTTACATAGATACTCTTTAGTTAATCGTGAAAAACGTGTTGGGTTCGTGAAATGTGTATTTTCATTTGAGCCGAAAAATCACTGGGTTTACCGGAAATGAACTCTTGCTTGTAGGAAGACACAGAGGCTTTGGTTTAACTCCGTTTGTGAAGGAAAATTCAGACCACTGTTCTCATCCATGAAACATACTCTGTTTTAACGCAAGAAGCATGCTCTTCTGTCCAGAGTCTGCAATACAGCAAGAAATATGAACACGTCCAGAAAAAATGAACTGGGTTTCCTACTCATACGGCCCATATCAACTTGAACTCTGTTTATGAAACTGTAACAAACCTCAGCATATGTTACATAGATGCTCTTTAGTTAATAGTGAAAAACGTGTTGGGTTCATGAACTGTGTAAATTCATTTGAGCCGAAAAACCCCTGGGTTTTCCGGAAATGAACTCTTGCTTGTATTAAGACACAGAGGCTTTGGTTTCACTCCGTTTGTGAAGGGAAATTCACACCAGAGATCTCATCCATGAAACACCCTCTGTTTTAACGCAAAGAGCATGCTCTTCTTTCCAGCGTCTCTAATACAGCAAGAAACATGAGCATGCCCAGAAAAAAGAACTGTGTTTCCTACTCATACGGATCATATCTAGTTGAACTCTGCTTATGAAACTCTAACAAACCACAGCATGTGTTACATAGATGCACTTTAGTTAATAGTGAAAATCGTGTTGGGTTCGTGAACTGTGTAAATTCATATGAGTCGAAAAATCACTGGGTGTACCAGGAATGACTCTTGCTTATAAGAAGACACAGAGCCTTTGGTTTAACTCCGTTTCTGAAGGAAAATTCAGACCAGTGTTCTCATCCATGAAACACCCTCTGTTTTAACTCAAGAAGCATCCTCTTCTGTCCTGAGTCTGCAATACAGCAAGAAATATGAGCATGTCCAGAAAAAATGAACTGGTTTACGACTCATACGCACCATATATACTTGAACTCTGATTTTGCAACTGTAACAAGCCACAGCATCTCTTACATAGATGCTCTTTAGTTAATCGTGAAAAACGTGTTGGGTTCGTGAACTGTGTGTTTTCCTTTGAGCCGAAAAATCACTGGGTTTACCGGAAATGAACTCTTGCTTGTAGGAAGACACAGAGGCTTTGGTTTAACTCCGTTTGTGAAGGAAAATTCAGAACAGTGTTCTCATCCATGAAACATACTCTGTTTTAACGCAAGAAGCATGCTCTTCTGTCCAGAGTCTGCAATACAGCAAGAAATATGAGCATGTCCAGAAAAAATGAACTGGGTTTCCTACTCATACGGCCCATATCTACTTGAACTCTGTTTATGAAACTGTAACAAACCTCAGCATGTGTTACATAGATGCTCTTTAGTTAATAGTGAAAAACGTGTAGGGTTCATGAACTGTGTAAATTCATTTGAGCCGAAAAACCCATGGGTTTCCCGGAAATGAACTCTTGCTTGTATTAAGACACAGAGGCTTTGGTTTCACTCCGTTTGTGAAGGGAAATTCACACCAGAGATCTCATCCATGAAACCCACTCAGTTTTAACGCAAAGAGCATGCTCTTCTTTCCAGCGTCTCTAATACAGCAAGAAACATGAGCATGCCCAGAAAAAAGTACTGTGTTTCCTACTCATACGGATCATATCTAGTTGAACTCTGCTTATGAAACTGTAACAAACCACAGCATGTGTTACATAGATGCTCTTTAGTTAATAGTGAAAATCGTGTTGGGTTCGTGAACTGTGTAAATTCATTTGAGTCGAAAAATCAATGGGTGTACCAGGAATGACTCTTGCTTATAAGAAGACACAGAGCCTTTGGTTTAACTCCGTTTCTGAAGGAAAATTCAGACCAGTGTTCTCATCCATGAAACACCCTCTGTTTTAACTCAAGAAGCATCCTCTTCTGTCCTGAGTCTGCAATACAGCAAGAAATATGAGCATGTCCAGAAAAAATGAACTGGATTTCCTACTCATACGGACCATATCTACTTGAACTCTGATTATGAAACTGTAACAAACCACAGCGTCTCTTAGATAGATGCTCTTTAGTTAACAGTGAAAAACGTGTTGGGTTCGTGAACCCTGTAAATTCATTTGAGCCGAAAAAATAACTAGGTTTACAGGAAATGAACTCTTGCTTGTAGGAAGACACAGAGGCTTTGGTTTCACTCCGTTTAAGAAGGGAAATTCACACCAGAGTTCTCATCCATGAAACACCCGCTGTTTCAACGCAAGATGCATCCTCTTCTGTCCAGACTCTGCAATACAGCAAGAAATATGAGCATGTCCAGAAAAAACGAACTGTGGTTCCTACTCATACGGACCATATCTAGTTGAACTCTGCTTACGAAACTGGAACAAACCCCAGCATGTGTTACATAGATGCTCTTTAGTTAATAATGAAAAATGTGTTGGGTTCATGAACTGTGTAAATTCATTTGAGCCGAAAAAACCCTTGGTTTACCGAAAATGAACTCTTGCTTGTATTAAGACACAGAGGCTTTGGTTTCACTCCGTTTGAGAAGGGAAATTCACACCAGAGATCTCATCCATGAAACACACTCTGTTTTAACACAAAGACCACGCTCTTCTTTCCAGCGTCTCTAATACAGCAGGAAACCTGAGCATGCCCAGAAAAAAGAACTGTGTTTCCTACTCATACGGACCATATGTACTGGAACTCTGATTATGAAACTGTATCAAACCACAGCATCTCTTACATTGATGCTCTTTAGTTAATAGTGAAAATCGTTTTGGGTTCGTGAACTGTGTAAATTCATTTGAGACAAAAAATCACTGGGTGTCCCGGGAATGACTCTTGCTTATAAGAAGACACAGAGCCTTTGGTTTAACTCCGTTTCTGAAGGAAAATTCAGACCAGTGTTCTCATCCATGAAACACCCTCTGTTTTAACTCAAGAAGCATCCTCTTCTGTCCAGAGTCTCCAATACAGCCAGAAATATGAGCATGTCCAGAAAAAATGAACTGGGTGTCCTACTCATACGGACCATATCTACTTGAACTCTGATTATGAACCTGTATCAAACCACAGCATCTCTTACATAGATGCTCTTTAGTTAATAGTGAAAAACGTGTTGGGTTCGTGAACCGTGTAAATTCTTTTGAGCCGAAAAATCACTGGGTTTACCGGATATGAACTCTTGCTTGTAGGAAGACACAGAGACTTTGGTTTAACTCCGTTTGTGAAGGAAAATTCAGACCAGTGTTCTCATCCATGAAACATACTCTGTTTTAACGCAAGAAGCATGCTCTTCTGTCCAGAGTCTGCAATACAGCAAGAAATATGAGCATGTCCAGAAAAAATGAACTGGGTTTCCTACTCATACGGACCATATCTACTTGAACTCTGATTATGAAACTGTAACAAACCACAGCGTCTCTTACATAGATGCTCTTTAATTAATAGTGAAAAACGTGTTGGGTTTGTGAACCGTGTAAATTCATTTGAGCCGAAAAATCACTGGGTTTACCGGATATGAACTCTTGCTTGTAGGAAGACACAGAGACTTTTGTTTAACTCCATTTCTGAAGGAAAATTCAGACCAGTGTTCTCATCCATGAAACACACTCTGTTTTAAAGCAAGAAGCATCCTCTTCTTTCCAGCATCTCTAATACAGCAAGAAACATGAGCATGCCCAGAAAAAAAGAACTGTGCTTCCAACTCATAAGGACCATATCTACTTGAATCTGCTTATGAAATTGTAACAAACCACAGCATGTGTTACATAGATGATCTTTAGTTAATAGTGAAAATCTTGTTGGGTTTGAGATCTGTGTAAATTCATTTGAGCCGAAAAATCACTGGGTGTACCGGAAATGACTCTTGCTTATAAGAAGACACAGAGCCTTTGGTTTAACTCCGTTTTGGAAGGAAAATTCAGTCCAGTGTTCTCATCCTTGAAACACACTCAGTTTTAACTCAAGAAGCATCCTCTTCTGTCCAGAGTCTGCAATACAGCATGAAATATGAGCATGTCCAGAAAAAATGAACTGGTTTCTGACTCATACGCACCATATATACTTGAACTCTGATTTTGCAACTGTAACAAGCCACAGCATCTCTTACATAGATACTCTTTAGTTAATCGTGAAAAACGTGTTGGGTTCGTGAAATGTGTATTTTCATTTGAGCCGAAAAATCACTGGGTTTACCGGAAATGAACTCTTGCTTGTAGGAAGACACAGAGGCTTTGGTTTAACTCCGTTTGTGAAGGAAAATTCAGACCACTGTTCTCATCCATGAAACATACTCTGTTTTAACGCAAGAAGCATGCTCTTCTGTCCAGAGTCTGCAATACAGCAAGAAATATGAACACGTCCAGAAAAAATGAACTGGGTTTCCTACTCATACGGCCCATATCAACTTGAACTCTGTTTATGAAACTGTAACAAACCTCAGCATGTGTTACATAGATGCTCTTTAGTTAATAGTGTAAAACGTGTTGGGTTCATGAACTGTGTAAATTCATTTGAGCCGAAAAACCCCTGGGTTTTCCGGAAATGAACTCTTGCTTGTATTAAGACACAGAGGCTTTGGTTTCACTCCGTTTGTGAAGGGAAATTCACACCAGAGATCTCATCCATGAAACACCCTCTGTTTTAACGCAAAGAGCATGCTCTTCTTTCCAGCGTCTCTAATACAGCAAGAAACATGAGCATGCCCAGAAAAAAGAACTGTGTTTCCTACTCATACGGATCATATCTAGTTGAACTCTGCTTATGAAACTGTAACAAACCACAGCATGTGTTACATAGATGCTCTTTAGTTAATAGTGAAAATCGTGTTGGGTTCGTGAACTGTGTAAATTCATTTGAGTCGAAAAATCAATGGGTGTACCAGGAATGACTCTTGCTTATAAGAAGACACAGAGCCTTTGGTTTAACTCCGTTTCTGAAGGAAAATTCAGACCAGTGTTCTCATCCATGAAACACCCTCTGTTTTAACTCAAGAAGCATCCTCTTCTGTCCTGAGTCTGCAATACAGCAAGAAATATGAGCATGTCCAGAAAAAATGAACTGGATTTCCTACTCATACGGACCATATCTACTTGAACTCTGATTATGAAACTGTAACAAACCACAGCGTCTCTTAGATAGATGCTCTTTAGTTAACAGTGAAAAACGTGTTGGGTTCGTGAACCCTGTAAATTCATTTGAGCCGAAAAAATAACTAGGTTTACAGGAAATGAACTCTTGCTTGTAGGAAGACACAGAGGCTTTGGTTTCACTCCGTTTAAGAAGGGAAATTCACACCAGAGTTCTCATCCATGAAACACCCGCTGTTTCAACGCAAGATGCATCCTCTTCTGTCCAGACTCTGCAATACAGCAAGAAATATGAGCATGTCCAGAAAAAACGAACTGTGGTTCCTACTCATACGGACCATATCTAGTTGAACTCTGCTTACGAAACTGGAACAAACCCCAGCATGTGTTACATAGATGCTCTTTAGTTAATAATGAAAAATGTGTTGGGTTCATGAACTGTGTAAATTCATTTGAGCCGAAAAAACCCTTGGTTTACCGAAAATGAACTCTTGCTTGTATTAAGACACAGAGGCTTTGGTTTCACTCCGTTTGAGAAGGGAAATTCACACCAGAGATCTCATCCATGAAACACACTCTGTTTTAACACAAAGACCACGCTCTTCTTTCCAGCGTCTCTAATACAGCAGGAAACCTGAGCATGCCCAGAAAAAAGAACTGTGTTTCCTACTCATACGGACCATATGTACTGGAACTCTGATTATGAAACTGTATCAAACCACAGCATCTCTTACATTGATGCTCTTTAGTTAATAGTGAAAATCGTTTTGGGTTCGTGAACTGTGTAAATTCATTTGAGACAAAAAATCACTGGGTGTCCCGGGAATGACTCTTGCTTATAAGAAGACACAGAGCCTTTGGTTTAACTCCGTTTCTGAAGGAAAATTCAGACCAGTGTTCTCATCCATGAAACACCCTCTGTTTTAACTCAAGAAGCATCCTCTTCTGTCCAGAGTCTCCAATACAGCCAGAAATATGAGCATGTCCAGAAAAAATGAACTGGGTGTCCTACTCATACGGACCATATCTACTTGAACTCTGATTATGAACCTGTATCAAACCACAGCATCTCTTACATAGATGCTCTTTAGTTAATAGTGAAAAACGTGTTGGGTTCGTGAACCGTGTAAATTCTTTTGAGCCGAAAAATCACTGGGTTTACCGGATATGAACTCTTGCTTGTAGGAAGACACAGAGACTTTGGTTTAACTCCGTTTGTGAAGGAAAATTCAGACCAGTGTTCTCATCCATGAAACATACTCTGTTTTAACGCAAGAAGCATGCTCTTCTGTCCAGAGTCTGCAATACAGCAAGAAATATGAGCATGTCCAGAAAAAATGAACTGGGTTTCCTACTCATACGGACCATATCTACTTGAACTCTGATTATGAAACTGTAACAAACCACAGCGTCTCTTACATAGATGCTCTTTAATTAATAGTGAAAAACGTGTTGGGTTTGTGAACCGTGTAAATTCATTTGAGCCGAAAAATCACTGGGTTTACCGGATATGAACTCTTGCTTGTAGGAAGACACAGAGACTTTTGTTTAACTCCATTTCTGAAGGAAAATTCAGACCAGTGTTCTCATCCATGAAACACACTCTGTTTTAAAGCAAGAAGCATCCTCTTCTTTCCAGCATCTCTAATACAGCAAGAAACATGAGCATGCCCAGAAAAAAAGAACTGTGCTTCCAACTCATAAGGACCATATCTACTTGAATCTGCTTATGAAATTGTAACAAACCACAGCATGTGTTACATAGATGATCTTTAGTTAATAGTGAAAATCTTGTTGGGTTTGAGATCTGTGTAAATTCATTTGAGCCGAAAAATCACTGGGTGTACCGGAAATGACTCTTGCTTATAAGAAGACACAGAGCCTTTGGTTTAACTCCGTTTTGGAAGGAAAATTCAGTCCAGTGTTCTCATCCTTGAAACACACTCAGTTTTAACTCAAGAAGCATCCTCTTCTGTCCAGAGTCTGCAATACAGCATGAAATATGAGCATGTCCAGAAAAAATGAACTGGTTTCTGACTCATACGCACCATATATACTTGAACTCTGATTTTGCAACTGTAACAAGCCACAGCATCTCTTACATAGATACTCTTTAGTTAATCGTGAAAAACGTGTTGGGTTCGTGAAATGTGTATTTTCATTTGAGCCGAAAAATCACTGGGTTTACCGGAAATGAACTCTTGCTTGTAGGAAGACACAGAGGCTTTGGTTTAACTCCGTTTGTGAAGGAAAATTCAGACCACTGTTCTCATCCATGAAACATACTCTGTTTTAACGCAAGAAGCATGCTCTTCTGTCCAGAGTCTGCAATACAGCAAGAAATATGAACACGTCCAGAAAAAATGAACTGGGTTTCCTACTCATACGGCCCATATCAACTTGAACTCTGTTTATGAAACTGTAACAAACCTCAGCATGTGTTACATAGATGCTCTTTAGTTAATAGTGTAAAACGTGTTGGGTTCATGAACTGTGTAAATTCATTTGAGCCGAAAAACCCCTGGGTTTTCCGGAAATGAACTCTTGCTTGTATTAAGACACAGAGGCTTTGGTTTCACTCCGTTTGTGAAGGGAAATTCACACCAGAGATCTCATCCATGAAACACCCTCTGTTTTAACGCAAAGAGCATGCTCTTCTTTCCAGCGTCTCTAATACAGCAAGAAACATGAGCATGCCCAGAAAAAAGAACTGTGTTTCCTACTCATACGGATCATATCTAGTTGAACTCTGCTTATGAAACGCTAACAAACCACAGCATGTGTTACATAGATGCACTTTAGTTAATAGTGAAAATCGTGTTGGGTTCGTGAACTGTGTAAATTCATATGAGTCGAAAAATCACTGGGTGTACCAGGAATGACTCTTGCTTATAAGAAGACACAGAGCCTTTGGTTTAACTCCGTTTCTGAAGGAAAATTCAGACCAGTGTTCTCATCCATGAAACACCCTCTGTTTTAACTCAAGAAGCATCCTCTTCTGTCCTGAGTCTGCAATACAGCAAGAAATATGAGCATGTCCAGAAAAAATGAACTGGTTTACGACTCATACGCACCATATATACTTGAACTCTGATTTTGCAACTGTAACAAGCCACAGCATCTCTTACATAGATGCTCTTTAGTTAATCGTGAAAAACGTGTTGGGTTCGTGAACGGTGTGTTTTCATTTGAGCCGAAAAATCACTGGGTTTACCGGAAATGAACTCTTGCTTGTAGGAAGACACAGAGGCTTTGGTTTAACTCCGTTTGTGAAGGAAAATTCAGAACAGTGTTCTCATCCATGAAACATACTCTGTTTTAACGCAAGAAGCATGCTCTTCTGTCCAGAGTCTGCAATACAGCAAGAAATATGAGCATGTCCAGAAAAAATGAACTGGGTTTCCTACTCATACGGCCCATATCTACTTGAACTCTGTTTATGAAACTGTAACAAACCTCAGCATGTGTTACATAGATGCTCTTTAGTTAATAGTGAAAAACGTGTTGGGTTCATGAACTGTGTAAATTCATTTGAGCCGAAAAACCCCTGGGTTTCCCGGAAATGAACTCTTGCTTGTATTAAGACACAGAGGCTTTGGTTTCACTCCGTTTGTGAAGGGAAATTCACACCAGAGATCTCATCCATGTAACCCACTCTGTTTTAACGCAAAGAGCATGCTCTTCTTTCCAGCGTCTCTAATACAGCAAGAAACATGAGCATGCCCAGAAAAAAGAACTGTGTTTCCTACTCATACGGATCATATCTAGTTGAACTCTGCTTATGAAACTGTAAGAACCACAGCATGTGTTACATAGATGCTCTTTAGTTAATAGTGAATATCGTGTTGGGTTCATGAACTGTGTAAATTCATTTGAGCCGAAAAACACGTGGGTTTACCGGAAATGAACTCTTGCTTGTAAAAAGACAGAGAGGCTTTGGTTTCACTCCGTTTGTGAAGGGAAATTCACACCAGAGATCTCATCCATGAAACACACTCTGTTTTAATGCAAAGAGCATGCTCTTCTTTCCAGCGTCTCTAATACAGCAAGAAACATGAGCATGCCCAGAAAAAAGAACTGTGTTTCCTACTCATACCAATCATATCTAGTTGGACTCTGCTTATGAAACTGTAACAAACCACAGCATGTGTTACACAGATGCTCTTTAGTTAATAGTGAACATCGTGTTGGGTTCGTGAACTGTGTAAATTCATTTGAGTCGAAAAATCACTGGGTGTACCAGGAATGACTCTTGCTTATAAGAAGGCACAGAGCCTTTGGTTTAACTCCGTTTCTGAAGGAAAAATCAGACCAGTGTTCTCATCCATGAAACACCCTCTGTTTTAACTCAAGAAGCATCCTCTTCTGTCCTGAGTCTGCAATACAGCAAGAAATATGAGCATGTCCAGAAAAAATGAACTGGGTTTCCTACTCAAACGGACCATATCTACTTGAACTCTGATTATGAAACTGTAACAAACAACAGCGTCTCTTAGATAGATGCTCTTTAGTTAATAGTGAAAAACGTGTTGGGTTCGTGAACCGTGTACATTATTTGAGCCGAAAAAATAACTGGGTTTACAGGAAATGAACTCTTGCTTGTAGGAAGACACAGAGGCTTTGGTTTCACTCCGTTTAAGAAGGGAAATTCACACCAGAGTTCTCATCCATGAAACACCCGCTGTTTCAACGCAAGATGCATCCTCTTCTGTCCAGAGTCTGCAATACAGCAAGAAATATGAGCATGTCCAGAAAAAACGAACTGTGGTTCCTACTCATACGGACCATATCTAGTTGAACTCTGCTTACGAAACTGTAACAAACCCCAGCATGTGTTATATAGATGCTCTTTAGTTAATAGTGAAAAATGTGTTGGGTTCATGAACTGTGTAAATTCATTTGAGCCGAAAAAACCCTTGGTTTACCAAAAATGAACTCTTGCTTGTATTAAGACACAGAGGCTTTGGTTTCACTCCGTTCGAGAAGGGAAATACACACCACAGATCTCATCCATGAAACACACTCTGTTTTAACGCAAAGAGCATGCTCTTCTTTCCAGCGTCTCTAATACAGCAGGAATCATGAGCATGCCCAGAAAAAAGAACTGTGTTTCCTACTCATACGGACCATATGTACTGGAACTCTGATTATGAAACTGTATCAAACCACAGCATCTCTTACACTGATGCTCTTTAGTTAATAGTGAAAATCGTTTTGGGTTCGTGAACTGTGTAAATTCATTTGAGGCAAAAAATCACTGGGTGTCCCGGGAATGACTCTTGCTTATAAGAAGACACAGAGCCTTTGGTTTAACTCCGTTTCTGAAGGAAAATTCAGTCCAGTGTTCTCATCCATGAAACACACTCAGTTTTAACTCAAGAAGCATCCTCTTCTGTCCAGAGTCTGCAATACAGCATGAAATATGAGCATGTCCAGAAAAAATGAACTGGTTTCTGACTCATACGCACCATATATACTTGAACTCTGATTTTGCAACTGTAACAAGCCACAGCATCTCTTACATAGATGCTCTTTAGTTAATCGTGAAAAACGTGTTGGGTTCGTGAACTGTGTATTTTCATTTGAGCCGAAAAATCACTGGGTTTACCGGAAATGAACGCTTGCTTGTAGGAAGACACAGAGGCTTTAGTTTAACTCCGTTTGGAATGAAAATTCAGACCACTGTTCTCATCCATGCAACATACTCTGTTTTAACGCAAGAAGCATGCTCTTCTGTCCAGAGTCTGCAATACAGCAAGAAATATGAGCATGTCCAGAAAAAATGAACTGGGTTTCCTACTCATACGGCCGATATCTACTTGAACTCTGTTTATGAAACTATAACAAACCTCAGCATGTGTTACATAGATGCTCTTTAGTTAATAGTGAAAAACGTGTTGGGTTCATTAACTGTGTAAATTCATTTGAGCCGAAAAACCCCTGGGTTTTCCGGAAATGAACTCTTGCTTGTATTAAGACACAGAGGCTTTGGTTTCACTCCGTTTGTGAAGGGAAATTCACACCAGAGATCTCATCCATGAAACCCACTCTGTTTTAACGCAAAGAGCATGCTCTTCTTTCCAGCGTCTCTAATACAGCAAGAAACATGAGCATGCCCAGAAAAAAGAACTGTGTTTCCTACTCATACGGATCATATCTAGTTGAACTCTGCTTCTGAAACTGTAACAAACCACAGCATGTGTTACATAGATGCTCTTTAGTTAATAGAGAAAATCGTGTAGGGTTCGTGAACTGTGTAAATTCATTGGAGTTGAAAAATCACTGGGTGTACCAGGAATGACTCTTGCTTATAAGAAGACACAGAGCCTTTGGTTTAACTCCATTTCTGAAGGAAAATTCAGACCAGTGTTCTCATCCATGAAACACCCTCTGTTTTAACTCAAGAAGCATCCTCTTCTGTCCTGAGTCTGCAATACAGCAAGAAATATGAGCATGTCCAGAAATAATTAACTGGGTGTCCTACTCATACGGACCATATCTACTTGAACTCTGATTATGCAACTGTATCAAATCACAGCATCTCTTACATAGATGCTCTTTAGTTACTCGTGAAAAACGTGTTGGGTTTGTGAACCGTGTAAATTCATTTGAGCCGAAAAATCACTGGGTTTACCGGATATGAACTCTTGCTTGTAGGAAGACACAGAGGCTTTGGTTTAACTCCGTTTGTGAAGGAAAATTCAGACCAGTGTTCTCATCCATGAAACATACTCTGTTTTAACGCAAGAAGCATGCTCTTCTGTCCAGATTCTGCAATATAGCAAGAAATATGAGCATGTCCAGAAAAAATGAACTGGGTTTCCTACTCATACGGCCCAAATCTACTAGAACTCTGTTTATGAAACTGTAACAAACCTCAGCATGTGTTACATAGATGCTCTTTAGTTAATAGTGAAAAACGTGTTGGGTTCATGAACTGTGTAAATTCATTTGAGCCGAAAAACCCCTGGGTTTTCCGGAAATGAACTCTTGCTTGTATTAAGACACAGAGGCTTTGGTTTCACTCCGTTTGTGAAGGGAAATTCACACCAGAGATCTCATCCATGAAACCCACTCTGTTTTAACGCAAAGAGCATGCTCTTCTTTCCAGCGTCTCTAATACAGCAAGAAACATGAGCATGCCCAGAAAAAAGAACTGTGTTTCCTACTCATACCGATCATATCTAGTTGAACTCTGCTTATGAAACTGTAACAAACCACAGCATGTGTTACATAGATGCTCTTTAGTTAATAGTGAAAATCGTGTTGGGTTCGTGAACTGTGTGAATTCATTTGAGGCAAAAAATCACTGGGTGTCCCGGGAATGACTCTTGCTTATAAGAAGACACAGAGCCTTTGGTTTAACTCCGTTTCTGAAGGAAAATTCAGACCAGTGTTCTCATCCATGAAACAACCTCTGTTTTAACTCAAGAAGCATCCTCTTCTGTCCTGAGTCTGCAATACAGCAAGAAATATGAGCATGTCCAGAAAAAATGAACTGGGTTTCCTACTCAAACGGACCATATCTACTTGAACTATGATTATGAAACTGTAACAAACCACAGCGTCTCTTAGATAGACGCTCTTTAGTTAATAGTGAAAAACGTGTTGGGTTCGTGAACTGTGTAAATTCATTTGAGCCGAAAAAATAACTGGGTTTACAGGAAATGAACTCTTGCTTGTAGGAAGACAGAGAGGCTTTGGTTTAACTCCGTTTGTGAAGCGAAATTCAGACCAATGTTCTCATGCATGAAACACCCTCTGTTTCAACGCAAGATGCATCCTCTTCTGTCCAGAGTCTGCAATACAGCAAGAAATATGAGCATGTCCAGAAAAAAAGAACTGTGTTTCCTACTCATACGGACCATATCTAGTTGAACTCTGTTTATGAAACTGTAACAAACCTCAGCATGTGTTACATAGATGCTCTTTAGTTAATAGTGAAAAACGTGTTGGGTTCATGAACTGTGTAAATTCATTTGAGCCGAAAAACCCCTGGGTTTACCGGAAATGAACTCTTGCTTTTATTAAGACACAGAGGCTTTGGTTTCACTCCGTTTGAAAAGGGAAATTCACACCAGAGGTCTCATTCATGAAAAACACTCTGTTTAACGCAAAGAGCATGCTCTTCTTTCCAGCGTCTCTAATATAACAAGAAACATGAGCATGGCAGGAAAAATAAACTGTGTTTCCTATTGATACGGACCATATCTACTTGAACTCTGATTATGAAACTGTAACAAACCACAGCATCTCTTACATAGATGCTCTATAGTTAATAGTGAAAATCGTGTTGGGTTCGTAAACTGTGTAAACACATTTGAGCCGAAAAATCACTGGGTGTACCGGGAATGACTCTTGCTTATAAGACGATACAGAGCCTTTGGTTTAACTCCGTTTGTGAAGGAAAATTCAGACCAGTGTTCTCATCCATGAAACACCCTCTGTTTTAACGCAATGAGCATCCTCTTCTTTCCAGAATCTGCAATACAGCAAGAAATATGAGCATGTCCAGAAAAAATGAACTGGGTTTCCTACTCATACGGACCATATCTACTTGAACTCTGCTTATGAAACTGTAACAAACCACAGCGTCTCTTACATAGATGCTCTTTAATTAATAGTGAAAAACGTGTTGGGTTTGTGAACCGTGTAAATTCATTTGAGCCGAAAAATCACTGGGTGTACCGGAAATGACTCTTGCTTATAAGAAGACACAGAGATTTTGTTTAACTCCATTTCTGAAGGAAAATTCAGACCAGTGTTCTCATCCATGAAACACACTCTGTTTTAAAGCAAGAAGCATCCTCTTCTTTCTAGCATCTCTAATACAGCAAGAAACATGAGCATGCCCAGAAAAAAGAACTGTGTTTCCAACTCATACGGATCATATCTAGTTGAACTCTGCTTATGAAACTGTAACAAACCACAGCATGTGTTACATAGATGCTCTTTAGTTAATAGTGAAAATCGTGTTGGGTTCGTGAACTGTGTAAATTCATTTGAGTCGAAAAATCACTGGGTGTACCAGGAATGACTCTTGCTTATAAGAAGATACAGAGCCTTTGGTTTAACTCCGTTTCTGAACGAAAATTCAGACCAGTGTTCTCATCCATGAAACACCCTCTGTTTTAACTCAAGAAGCATCCTCTTCTGTCCTGAGTCTGCAATACAGCAAGTAATATGAGCATGTCCAGAAAAAATGAACTGGTTTCCGACTCATACGCACCATATATACTTGAACTCTGATTTTGCAACTGTAACAAGCCACAGCATCTCTTACATAGATGCTCTTTAGTTAATCGTGAAAAACGTGTTGGGTTCGTGAACTGTGTATTTTCATTTGAGCCGAAAAATCACTGGGTTTACCGGAAATGAACTCTTGCTTGTAGGAAGACACAGAGGCTTTGGTTTAACTCCGTTTGTGAAGGAAAATTCAGACCACTGTTCTCATCCATGAAACATACTCTGTTTTAACGCAAGAAGCATGCTCTTCTGTCCAGAATCTGCAATACAGCAAGAAATATGAGCATGTCCAGAAAAAATGAACTGGGTTTCCTACTCATACGGCCCATATCTACTTGAACTCTGTTTATGAAACTGTAACAAACCTCAGCATGTGTTACATAGATGCTCTTTAGTTAATAGTGATAAACGTGTTGGGTTCATGAAAAGTGTAAATTCATTTGAGCCAAAAACCCGTGGGTTTACCGGAAATGAACTCTTGCTTGTAGGAAGACAGAGAGGCTTTGGTTTCACTCCGTTTGTGAAGGGAAATTTACACCAGATCTCATCCATGAAACACACTCTGTTTTAATGCAAAGAGCATGCTCTTCTTTCCAGCGTCTCTAATACAGCAAGAAACATGAGCATGCCCAGAAAAAAGAACTGTGTTTCCTACTCATACCGATCATATCTAGTTGAACTCTGCTTATGAAACTGTAACAAACCACAGCATGTGTTACATAGATGCTCTTTAGTTAGTAGTGAAAAACGTGTTGGGTTCGTGAACCGTGTAAATTCATTTGAGCCGAAAAATCACCAGGTTTACCGGATATGAACTCTTGCTTGTAGGAAGACACAGAGACTTTACTTTAACTCCGTTTCTGAAGGAAAATTCAGACCAGTGTTCTCATCCATGAAACATACTCTGTTTTAACGCAAGAAGCATGCTCTTCTGTCCAGAGTCTGCAATACAGCAAGAAATATGAACATGTCCACAAAAAATGAACTGTGTTTCCTACTCAGACGCACCATATCTACTTGAACTCTGATTATGAAACTGTAACAAACCACAGCATCTCTTACATAGATGCTCTTTAGTTAATAGTGAAAATCGTGTTGGGTTCGTGAACTGTGTAAATTCATTTGAGCCGAAAAAATAACTGGGTTTACAGGAAATGAACTCTTGCTTGTAGGAAGACACAGAGGCTTTGGTTTCACTCGGTTTAAGAAGGGAAATTCACACCAGAGTTCTCATCCATGAAACACCCGCTGTTTCAACGCAAGATGCATCCTCTTCTGTCCAGAGTCTGCAATACAGCAAGAAATATGAGCATGTCCAGAAAAAAAGAACTGTGGTTCCTACTCATACGGACCATATCTAGTTGAACTCTGCTTACGAAACTGTAACAAACCCCAGCATGTGTTACATAGATGCTCTTTAGTTAATAGTGAAAAATGTGTTGGGTTCATGAACTGTGTAAATTCATTTGAGCCGAAAAAACCCTTGGTTTACCAAAAATGAACTCTTGCTTGTGTTAAGACACATAGGCTTGGGTTTCACTCCGTTTGAGAAGGGAAATTCACACCACAGACCTCATCCATGAAACACACTCTGTTTTAACGCAAAGAGCATGCTCTTCTTTCCAGCGTCTCTAATATAGCAGGAAACATGAGCATGCCCAGAAAAAAGAACTGTGTTTCCTACTCATACGGACCATATGTACTGGAACTCTGATTATGAAACTGTATCAAACCACAGCATCTCTTACATTGATGCTCTTTAGTTAATAGTGAAAATCGTTTTGGGTTCGTGAACTGTGTAAATTCATTTGAGCCAAAAAATCACTGGGTGTCACAGGAATGACTCTTGCTTATAAGAAGACACAGAGCCTTTGGTTTAACTCCGTTTCTGAAGGAGAATTCAGACCAGTGTTCTCATCCATGAAACACCCTCTGTTTTAACTCAAGAAGCATCCTCTTCTGTCCAGAGTCTCCAATACAGCCAGAAATATGAGCATGTCCAAAAAAAATTAACTGGGTGTCCTACTCATACGGACCATATCTACTTGAACTCTGATTATGAAACTGTATCAAACCACAGCATCTCTTACATAGATGCTCTTTAGTTAATAGTGAAAAACGTGTTGGGTTCGTGAACCGTGTAAATTCATTTGAGCCGAAAAATCACTGGGTTTACCGGATATGAACTCTTGCTTGTAGGAAGACACAGCGACTTTGGTTTAACTCCGTTTGTGAAGGAAAATTCAGACCAGTGTTCTCATCCATGAAACACCCTCTGTTTTAACGCAAGAAGCATGCTCTTCTTTCTAGCGTCTCCAATACAGCATGAAACAAGAGCATGCCCAGAAAAAAAGAACTCTGTTTCCTATTCATACGGACCATGTCTAGTTGAACTCTGCTTATGAAACTGTAACAAACATAAGCATGTGTTACATAGATGGTCTTTAGTTAATAGTGAAAAACGTGTTGGGTTCATGAACTGTGTAAATTCATTTGAGCAGAAAAACCCCTGGGTTTACCGGAAATGAACTCTTGCTTGTATTAAGACACAGAGGCTTTGGTTTCACTCCGTTTGTGAAGGGAAATTCACACCAGAGATCTCATCCATGAAACACACTCTGTTTTAACGCAAAGAGCATGCTCTTCTTTCCAGCGTCTCTGATACAGCAAGAAAAATGAGCATGCCCAAAAAAAGATCTGTGTTTCCTACTCATACCGATCATATCTAGTTGAACTCTGCTTATGAAACTGTAACAAACCACAGCATCTCTTACATAGATGCTCTTTAGTTAGTAGTGAAAAACGTGTTGGGTTCGTGAACCGTGTAAATTCATTTGAGCCGAAAAATCACCAGGTTTACCGGATATGAACTCTTGCTTGTAGGAAGACACAGAGACTTTACTTTAACTCCGTTTCTGAAGGAAAATTCAGACCAGTGTTCTCATCCATGAAACACCCTCTGTTTTAACGCATGAAGCATCCACTTCTGTCCAGATTCTGCAATACAGCAAGAAATATGAGCATGTCCAGAAAAATGAACTGTGTTTCCTTCTCATACGGACCATATGTACTGTAACTCTGATTATGAAACTGTATCAAACCACAGCATCTCTTACATTGATGCTCTTTAGTTAATAGTGAAAATCGTGTTGGGTTCGTGAACTGTGTAAATTCATTTGAGCCGAAAAATCACTGGGTGTACCGGGAATGACTCTTGCTTATAAGAAGACACAGAGCCTTTGGTTTAACTCCGTTTCTGAAGGAAAATTCCGACAAGTGTTCTCATCCATGAAACACCCTCTGTTTTAACTCAAGAAGCATCCTATTCGGTCCAGAGTCTGCAATACAGCAAGAAATATGAGCATGTCCAGAAAAAATGAACTGGGTGTCCTACTCATACGGACCATATCTACTTGAACTCTGCTTATGAAACTGCAACAAACCACAGCATGTGTTACATAGATGCTCTTTAGTTAATAGTGAAAAACGTGTTGGGTTCGTGAACTGTGCATTTTCATTTGAGCCGAAAAAACACTGGGTTTACCGGAAATGAACTCTTGCTTGTAGGAAGACACAGAGGCTTTGGTTTAACTCCGTTTGTGAAGGAAAATTCAGACCACTGTTCTCATCCATGAAACATACTCTGTTTTAACGCAAGAAGCATGCTCTTCTGTCCAGAGTCTGCAATACAGCAAGAAATATGAGCATGTCCAGAAAAAATGAACTGGATTTCCTACTCATACGGCCCATATCTACTTGAACTCTGTTTATGAAAGTGTAACAAACCTCAGCATGTGTTACATAGATGCTCTTTAGTTAATAGTGAAAAACGTGTTGGGTTCATGAAATGTGTAAATTCATTTGAGCCGAAAAACCCGTGGGTTTACCGGAAATGAACTCTTGCTTGTAGGAAGACAGAGAGGCTTTGGTTTCACTCCGTTTGTGAAGGGAAATTTACACCAGAGTTCTCATCCATGAAACACACTCTGTTTTAATGTAAAGAGCATGCTCTTCTTTCCAGCGTCTCTAATACAGCAAGAAACATGAGCATGCCCAGAAAAAAGAACTGTGTTTCCTACTCATACCGATCATATCTAGTTGAACTCTGCTTATGAAACTGTAACAAACCACAGCATGTGTTACATAGATGCTCTTTAGTTAATAGTGAAAATCGTGTTGGGTTCGTGAACTGTGTAAATTCATTTGAGTCGAAAAATCACTGGGTGTACCAGGAATGACTCTTGCTTATAAGAAGACACAGAGCCTTTGGTTTAACTCCGTTTCTGAAGGAAAATTCAGACCAGTGTTCTCATCCATGAAACACCCTCTGTTTTAACTCAAGAAGCATCCTCTTCTGTCCTGAGTCTGCAACACAGCAAGAAATATGAGCATGTCCAGAAAAAATGAACTGGGTTTCCTACTCAAACGGACCATATCTACTTGAACTCTGATTATGAAACTGTAACAAACCACAGCGTCTCTTAGATAGATGCTCTTTAGTTAATAGTGAAAAACGTGTTGGGTTCGTGAACCGTATAAATTCATTTGAGCCGAAAAAATAACTGGGTTTACAGGAAATGAACTCTTGCTTGTAGGAAGACACAGAGGCTTTGGTTTCACTCCGTTTAAGAAGGGAAATTCACACCAGAGTTCTCATCCATGAAACACCCGCTATTTCAACGCAAGATGCATCCTCTTCTGTCCAGAGTCTGCAATACTGCAAGAAATATGAGCATGTCCAGAAAAAACGAACTGTGGTTCCTACTCATACGGACCATATCTAGTTGAACTCTGCTTACGAAACTGTAACAAACCCCAGCATGTGTTACATAGATGCTCTTTAGTTAATAGTGAAAAATGTGTTGGGTTCATGAACTGTGTAAATTCATTTGAGCCGAAAAAACCCTTGGTTTACCAAAAATGAACTCTTGCTTGTATTAAGACACAGAGGCTTGGGTTTCACTCCGTTTGAGAAGGGAAATTCACACCACAGACCTCATCCATGAAACACACTCTGTTTTAACGCAAAGAGCATGCTCTTCTTTCCAGCGTCTCTAATACAGCAGGAAACATGAGCATGCCCAGAAAAAAGAACTGTGTTTCCTACTCATACGGACCATATATACTGGAACTCTGATTATGAAACTGTATCAAACCACAGCATCTCTTACATTGATGCTCTTTAGTTAATAGTGAAAATCGTTTTGGGTTCGTGAACTGTGTAAATTCATTTGAGCCAAAAAATCACTGGGTGTCCCGGGAATGACTCTTCCTTATAAGAAGACACAGAGCCTTTGGTTTAACTCCGTTTCTGAAGGAAAATTCAGACCAGTGTTCTCATCCATGAAACATACTCTGTTTAAACGCAAGAAGCATGCTCTTCTGTCCAGAGTCTGCAATACAGCAAGAAATATGAGCATGTCCACAAAAAATGAACTGTGTTTCCTACTCAGACGCACCATATCTACTTGAACTCTGATTATGAAACTGTAACAAACCACAGCATCTCTTACATAGATGCTCTTTAGTTAATAGTGAAAATCGTGTTGGGTTCGTGAACTGTGTAAATTCATTTGAGCCGAAAAAATAACTGGGTTTACAGGAAATGAACTCTTGCTTGTAGGAAGACACAGAGGCTTTGGTTTCACTCGGTTTAAGAAGGGAAATTCACACCTGAGTTCTCATCCATGAAACACCCGCTGTTTCAACGCAAGATGCATCCTCTTCTGTCCAGATTCTGCAATACAGCAAGAAATATGAGCATGTCCAGAAAAAAAGAACTGTGGTTCCTACTCATACGGACCATATCTAGTTGAACTCTGTTTATGAAACTGTAACAAACCCCAGCATGTGTTACATAGATGCTCTTTAGTTAATAGTGAAAAATGTGTTGGGTTCATGAACTGTTTAAATTCATTTGAGCCGAAAAAACCCTTGGTTTACCGGAAATGAACTCTTGCTTGTATTAAGACACAGAGGCTTTGGTTTCACTCGGTTTGAGAAGGGAAATTCACAACAGAGATCTCATCCATGAAACACACTCTGTTTTAACGCAAAGAGCATGCTCTTCTTTCCAGCGTCTCTAATACAGCAGGAAATATGAGCATGCCCAGAAAAAAGAACCGTGTTTTGTACTCATACGGATCATATCTAGTTGAACTCTGCTTACGAAACTGTAACAAACCACAGCATGTTGTACATAGATGCTCTTTAGTTAATAGTGAAAATCGTGTTGGGTTCGTCAACTGTGTAAATTCACTTGATCCGAAAAATCACTGGGTGTACCGGAAATGACTCTTGCTTATAAGAAGGCACAGAGCCTTTGGTTTAACTCCGTTTGTGAAGTAAAATTCAGACCAGTGTTCTCTTCCATGAAACATACTCTGTTTTAACGCATGAAGCATCCACTTCTGTCCAGATTCTGCAATACAGCAAGAAATATGAGCATGTCCAGAAAAATGAACTGTGTTTCCTTCTCATACGGACCATATGTACTGTAACTCTGATTATGAAACTGTATCAAACCACAGCATCTCTTACATTGATGCTCTTTAGTTAATAGTGAAAATCGTGTTGGGTTCGTGAACTGTGTAAATTCATTTGAGCCGAAAAATCACTGGGTGTACCGGGAATGACTCTTGCTTATAAGAAGACACAGAGCCTTTGGTTTAACTCCGTTTCTGAAGGAAAATTCAGACCAGTGTTCTCATCCATGAAACACCCTCTGTTTTAACTCAAGAAGCATCCTCTTCTGTCCAGAGTCTGCAATACAGCAAGAAATATGAGCATGTCCAGAAAAAATGAACTGGGTGTCCTACTCATACGGACCATATCTACTTGAACTCTGCTTATGAAACTGTAACAAACCACAGCATGTGTTACATAGATGCTCTTTAGTTAATAGTGAAAAACGTGTTGGGTTCGTGAACTGTGTATTTTCATTTGAGCCGAAAAATCACTGGGTTTACCGGAAATGAACTCTTGCTTGTAGGAAGACACAGAGGATTTGGTTTAACTCCGTTTGTGAAGGAAAATTCAGACCACTGTTCTCATCCATGAAACATACTCTGTTTTAACGCAAGAAGCATGCTCTTCTGTCCAGAGTCTGCAATACAGCAAGAAATATGAGCATGTCCAGAAAAAATGAACTGGGTTTCCTACTCATACGGCCCATATCTACTAGAACTCTGTTTATGAAACTGTAAGAACCACAGCAGGTGTTACATAGATGCTCTTTATTTAATAGTGAATATCGTGTTGGGTTCATGAACTGTGTAAATTCATTTGAGCCGAAAAACCCGTGGGTTTACCGGAAATGAACTCTTGCTTGTAGGAAGACAGAGAGGCTTTGGTTTCACTCCGTTTGTGAAGGGAAATTTACACCAGAGATCTCATCCATGAAACACACTCTGTTTTAATGCAAAGAGCATGCTCTTCTTTCCAGCGTCTCTAATACAGCAAGAAACATGAGCATGCCCAGAAAAAAGAACTGTGTTTCCTACTCATACCGATCATATCTAGTTGAACTCTGCTTATGAAACTGTAACAAACCACAGAATGTGTTACATAGATGCTCTTTAGTTAATAGTGAAAATCGTGTTGGGTTCGTGAACTGTGTAAATTCATTTGAGCCGAATAATCACTGGGTGTACTGGGAATGACTCTTGCTTATAAGAAGACACAGAGCCTTTGGTTTAACTCCGTTTCTGAAGGAAAATTCAGACCAGTGTTCTCATCCATGAAACACCCTCTGTTTTAACTCAAGAAGCATCCTCTTCTGTCCTGAGTCTGCATTACAGCAAGAAATATGAGCATGTCCAGAAAAAATGAACTGGGTTTCCTTCTCATACGGACCATATGTACTGGAACTCTGATTATGAAACTGTATCAAACCACAGCATCTCTTACTTTGATGCTCTTTAGTTAATAGTGAAAATCGTGTTGGGTTTGTGAACTGTGTAAATTCATTTGAGCCGAAAAATCACTGGGTGTACCGGGAATGACTCTTGCTTATAAGAAGACACAGAGCCTTTGGTTTAAATCCGTTTCTGAAGGAAAATTCAGACCAGTGTTCTCATGCATGAAACACCCTCTGTTTCAACGCAAGATGCATCCTCTTCTGTCCAGAGTCTGCAATACAGCAAGAAATATGAGCATGTCCAGAAAAAAAGAACTGTGTTTCCTACTCATACGGACCATATCTAGTTGAACTCTGTTTATGAAACTATAACAAACCTCAGCATGTGTTACATAGATGCTCTTTAGTTAATAGTGAAAAATGTGTTGGGTTCATGAACTGTGTAAATTCATTTGAGCCGAAAAAACCCTGGGTTTACCGGAAATGAACTCTTGCTTTTATTAAGACACAGAGGCTTTGGTTTCACTCCGTTTGAAAAGGGAAATTCACACCAGAGGTCTCATCCATGAAAATCACTCTGTTTTAACGCAAAGAGCATGCTCTTCTTTCCAGCGTCTCTAATATAGCAAGAAACATGAGCTTGCCCAGAAAAAGAAGTGTGTTTCCTACTCATACGGACCATATCTACTTGAATTCTGATTATGAATCTGTAACAAACCACAGCATCTCTTACATAGATGCTCTTTAGTTAATAGTGGAAAACATGTTGGATTCGTGAAATGTGCAAATTCAATTGAGCCGAAAAATCACTGGGTTTACCGGAAATGAACTCTTGCTTGTAGGAAGACACAAAGACTTTTGTTTAACTCCGTTTCTGAAGGAAAATTCAGACCAGTGTTCTCATCCATGAAACACACTCTGTTTTAAGACAAGAAGCATCCTCTCCTTTCCAGAGTCTGCAATATAGCAAGAAACATGAGCATGCCGAGAAAAAAAGAACTGTGTTTCCTACTCATAAGGACCATATCTAGTTGAATCTGCTTATGAAACTGTAACACACCACAGCATCTCTTACATAGATGCTCTTTAGTTAATAGTGAAAATCGTGTTGGGTTCGTGAACTGTGTAAATTCATTTGAGCCGAAAAAAATCACTGGGTTTACAGGAAATGAACTCTTGCTTGTAGGAAGACACAGAGGCTTTGGTTTAACTCCGTTTGTGAAGCGAAATTCAGACCAGTGTTCTCATGCATGAAACACCCTCTGTTTCAACGCAAGATGCATCCTCTTCTGTCCAGAGTCTGCAATACAGCAAGAAATATGAGCATGTCCAGAAAAAAAGAACTGTGTTTCCTACTCATACGGACCATATCTAGTTGAACTCTGTTTATGAAACTGTAACAAACCTCAGCATGTGTTACATAGATGCTCTTTAGTTAATAGTGAAAAACGTGTTGGGTTCATGAACTGTGTAAATTCATTTGAGCCGAAAAACCCCTGGGTTTACCGGAAATGAACTCTTGCTTTTATTAAGACACAGAGGCTTTGGTTTCACTCCGTTTGAAAAGGGAAATTCACACCAGAGGTCTCATCCATTAAAAACACTCTGTTTTAACGCAAAGAGCATGCTCTTCTTTCCAGCGTCTCTAATATAGCAAGAAACATGAGCATGCCCAGAAAAAGAACTGTGTTTCCTACTCATACGGACCATATCTACTTGAATTCTGATTATGAAACTGTAACAAACCACAGCATCTCTTACATAGATGCTCTTTAGTTAATAGTGAAAAACATGTTGGATTCGTGAAATGTGCAAATTCAATTGAGCCGAAAAATCACTGGGTTTACCGGAAATGAACTCTTGCTTGTAGGAAGACACAAAGACTTTTGTTTAACTCCGTTTCTGAAGGAAAATTCAGACCAGTGTTCTCTTCCATGAAACACACTCTGTTTTAAGACAAGAAGTATCCTCTTCTTTCCAGAGTCTGCAATATAGCAAGAAACATGAGCATGCCGAGAAAAAAAGAACTGTGTTTCCTACTCATAAGGACCATATCTAGTTGAATCTGCTTATGAAACTGTAACACACCACAGCATCTCTTACATAGATGCTCTTTAGGTAATAGTGAAAATCGTGTTGGGTTCATGAACTGTGTAAATTCATTTGAGCCGAAAAACCCCTTGGTTTACCGGAAATGAACTCTTGCTTGTATTAATACACAGAGGCTTTGTTTTCACTCCGTTTGTGAAGGGAAATTCACACCAGAGATCTCATCCGTGAAACACTCTCTGTTTTAACGCAAAGAGCATGCTCTTCTTTCCAGCGTCTCTAATACAGCAAGAAATATGAGCTTGCCCAGAAGAAAAGAACTGTGTTTCCTACTCATAATGATCATATCTAGTTGAACTCTGCTTATGAAACTGTAACAAACTACAGCATGTGTTACATAGATGCTCTTTAGTTAATAGTGAAAAACGTGTTGGGTTCATGAACTGTGTAAATTCATTTGAGCCGAAAAACACCTGGGTTTACCGGAAATGAACTCTTGCTTTTATTAAGACACAGAGGCTTTGGTTTCACTCCGTTTGTGAAGGGAAATTCACACCAGAGGTCTCATCCATGAAAAACACTCTGTTTTAACGCAAAGAGCATGCTCTTCTTTCCAGCGTCTCTAATATAGCAAGAAACATGAGCATGGCCAGAAAAAATGAACTGTGTTTCCTATTGATACGGACCATATCTACTTGAACTCTGATTAGGAAACTGTAACAAACCACAGCATCTCTTACATAGATGCTCTTTAGTTAATAGTGAAAAACATGTGGATTCGTGAAATGTGCAAATTCAATTGAGCCGAAAAATCACTGGGTTTCCTGGAAATGAACTCTTGCTTGTAGGAAGACACAAAGACTTTTGTTTAACTCCGTTTCTGAAGGAAAATTCAGACCAGTGTTCTCATCCATGAAACACACTCTGTTTTAAGACAAGAAGCATCCTCTTCTTTCCAGAGTCTGCAATATAGCAAGAAACATGAGCATGCCAAGAAAAAAAGAACTGTGTTTCCTACTCATAAGGACCATATCTAGTTGAATCTGCTTATGAAACTGTAACAAACCACAGCATCTCTTACATAGATCCTCTTTAGTTAATAGTGAAAATCGTGTTGGGTTCATGAACTGTGTAAATTCATTTGAGCCGAAAAACCCCTTGGTTTACCGGAAATGAACTCTTGCTTGTATTAAGACACAGAGGCTTTGGTTTCACTCCGTTTGTGAAGGGAAATTCACACCAGAGATCTCATCCGTGAAACACTCTCTGTTTTAACGCAAAGAGCATGCTCTTCTTTCCAGCGTCTCAAATACAGCAGGAAACATGAGCATGCCCAGAAAAAAGAACTGTGTTTCCTACTCGTACGGATCATATCTAGTTGAACTCTGCTTAAGAAACTGTAACAAACCACAGCATCTCTTACATAGATGCTCTTTAGTTAATAGTGAAAATCGTGTTGGGTTAGTGAACTGTGTAAATTCATTTTAGTCGAAAAATCACTGGGTGTACCAGGAATGACTCTTGCTTGTAGGAAGACACAGAGGCTTTGGTTTCACTACGTTTAAGAAGGGAAATTCACACCAGAGTTCTCATCCATGAAACACCCGCTGTTTCAACGCAAGATGCATCCTCTTCTGTCCAGAGTCTGCAATACAGCAAGAAATATGAGCATATCCAGAAAAAACGAACTGTGGTTTCTACTCATACAGACCATATCTAGTTGAACTCTGTTTATGAAACTGTAACAAACCTCAGCATGTGTTACATAGATGCTCTTTAGTTAATAGTGAAAAACGTGTTGGGTTCATGAACTGTGTAAATTCATTTGAGCCGAAAAACCCCTGGGTTTACCGGAAATAAACTCTTGCTTTTATTAAGACACAGAGGCTTTGGTTTCACTCCGTTTGAAAGGGAAATTCACACCAGAGGTCTCATCCATGAAAAACACTCTGTTTTAACGCAAAGAGCATGCTCTTCTTTCCAGCGTCTCTAATGTAGCAAGAAACATGAGCATGCCCAGAAAAAGAACTGTGTTTCCTACTCATACGGACCATATCTACTTGAATTCTGATTATGAAACTGTAAGAAACCACAGCATCTCTTACATAGATGCTCTTTAGTTAATAGTGAAAAACATGTTGGATTCTTGAAATGTGCAAATTCAATTGAGCCGAAAAATCACTGGGTTTACCGGAAATGAACTCTTGCTTGTAGGAAGACACAAAGACTTTTGTTTAACTCCGTTTCTGAAGGAAAATTCAGACCAGTGTTCTCATCCATGAAACACACTCTCTGTTTTAAGACAAGAAGCATCCTCTTCTGTCCAGAGTCTGCAACACAGCAAGAAATATGTGCATGTCCAGAAAAAATGAACTGGGTTTCCTACTCATACGGCCCATATCTACTTGAACTGTGTTTATGAAACTGTAACAAACCTCAGCATGTGTTACATAGATGCTCTTTAGTTAATAGTGAAAAACGTGTTGGGTTCATGAAATGTGTAAATTCATTTGAGCCGAAAAACCCGTGGGGTTACCGGAAATGAGCTCTTGCTTGTAGGAAGACAGAGAGGCTTTGGTTTCACTCCGTTTGTGAAGGGAAATTTACACCAGAGTTCTCATCCATGAAACACACTCTGTTTTAATGCAAAGAGCATGCTCTTCTTTCCAGCGTCTCTAATACAGCAAGAAACATGAGCATGCCCAGAAAAAAGAACTGTGTTTCCTACTCATACCGATCATATCTAGTTGAACTCTGCTTATGAAACTGTAACAAACCATAGCATGTGTTACATAGATGCTCTTTAGTTAATAGTGAAAATCGTTTTGGGTTCGTGAACTGTGTAAATTCATTTGAGCCAAAAAATCACTGGGGGTCCCGGGAATGACTCTTGCTTATAAGAAGACACAGAGCCTTTGGTTTAACTCCGTTTCTGAAGGAAAATTCAGACCAGTGTTCTCATCCATGAAACACCCTCTGTTTTAACTCAAGAAGCATCCTCTTCTGTCCAGAGTCTCCAATACAGCCAGAAATAGAGGATGTCCAGAAAAAATTAACTGGGTGTCCTACTCATACAGACCATATCTACTTGAACTCTGATTATGAAACTGTATCAAACCACAGCATCTCTTACATAGATGCTCTTTAGTTAATAGTGAAAAACGTGTTGGGTTCGTGAACCGTGTAAATTCATTTGAGCCGAAAAATCACTGGCTTTACCGGATATGAACTCTTGCTTGTATTAAGACACAGAGGCTTTGGTTTCACTCCGTTTGTGAAGGGAAATTCACACCAGAGATCTCATCCATGAAACACACTCTGTTTTAACGCAAAGAGCATGCTCTTCTTTCCAGCGTCTCTGATACAGCAAGAAAAATGAGCATGCCCAAAAAAAGAACTGTGTTTCCTACTCGTACGGATCATATCTAGTTGAACTCTGCTTATGAAACTGTAACAAACCACAGCATCTCTTACATAGATGCTCTTTAGTTAATAGTGAAAATCGTGTTGGGTTCGTGAACTGTGTAAATTCATTTGCGCCGAAAAATCACTCTGTGTACTGGGAATGACTCTTGCTTATAAGAAAACACAGAGCCTTTGGTTTAACTCCGTTTCTGAAGGAGAATTCAGACCAGTGTTCTCATCCATGAAACACCCTCTGTTTTAACTCAAGAAGCATCCTCTTCTGTCCATAGTCTGCAATACAGCCAGAAATATGAGCATGTCCAGAAAAAATGAACTGGGTTTCCTACACATACGGACCATATCTACTTGAACTCTGATTATGAAACTGTAACAAACCACAGCGTCTCTTACATAGATGCTCTTTAGTTAGTAGTGAAAAACGTGTTGGGTTCGTGAACCGTGTAAATTCATTTGAGCCGAAAAATCACCAGGTTTACCGGATATGAACTCTTGCTTGTAGGAAGACACAGAGACTTTAGTTTAACTCCGTTTCTGAAGGAAAATTCAGACCAGTGTTCTCATCCATGAAACATACTCTGTTTTAACGCAAGAAGCATGCTCTTCTGTCCAGAGTCTGCAATACAGCAAGAAATATGAGCATGTCCACAAAAAATGAACTGTGTTTCCTACTCAGACGCACCATATCTACTTGAACTCTGCTTATGAAACTGTAACAAACCACAGCATCTCTTACATAGATGCTCTTTAGTTAATAGTGAAAATCGTGTTGGGTTCGTGAACTGTGTAAATTCATTTGAGCCGAAAAAATAACTGGGTTTACAGGAAATGAACTCTTGCTTGTAGGAAGACACAGAGGCTTTGGTTTCACTCGGTTTAAGAAGGGAAATTCACACCAGAGTTCTCATCCATGAAACACCCGCTGTTTCAACGCAAGATGCATCCTCTTCTGTCCAGAGTCTGCAATACAGCAAGAAATATGAGCATGTCCAGAAAAAAGAACTGTGGTTCCTACTCATACGGACCATATCTAGTTGAACTCTGTTTATGAAACTGTAACAAACCCCAGCATGTGTTACATAGATGCTCTTTAGTTAATAGTGAAAAATGTGTTGGGTTCATGAACTGTGTAAATTCATTTGAGCCGAAAAAACCCTTGGTTTACCGGAAATGAACTCTTGCTTGTATTAAGACACAGAGGCTTTGGTTTCACTCCGTTTGAGAAGGGAAATTCACACCAGAGATCTCATCCATGAAACACACTCTGTTTTAACGCCAAGAGCATGCTCTTCTTTCCAGCGTCTCTAATACAGCAGGAAATATGAGCATGCCCAGAAAAAAGAACCGTGTTTTGTACTCATACGGATCATATCTACTTGAACTCTGCTTATGAAACTGTAACAAACCACAGCATGTTTTACATAGATGCTCTGTAGTTAATAGTGAAAATCGTGTTGGGTTCGTCAACTGTGTAAATTCACTTGATCCGAAAAAGCACTGGGTGTACCGTAAATGACTCTTGCTTATAAGAAGACACAGAGCCTTTGGTTTGACTCCGTTTGTGAAGAAAAATTCAGACCAGTGTTCTCTTCCATGAAACACCCTCTGTTTTAACGCATGAAGCATCCACTTCTGTCCAGATTCTGCAATAGAGCAAGTAATATGAGCATGTCCAGAAAAATGAACTGTGTTTCCTTCTCATACGGACCATATGTACTGGAACTCTGATTATGAAACTGTATCAAACCACAGCATCTCTTACATTGATGCTCTTTAGTTAATAGTGAAAATCGTGTTGGGTTCGTGAACTGTGTAAATTCATTTGAGCCGAAAAATCACTGGGTGTACCGGGATGACTCTTGCTTATAAGAAGACACAGAGCCTTTGGTTTAACTCCGTTTCTGAAGGAAAATTCAGACCAGTGTTCTCATCCATGAAACACCCTCTGTTTTAACTCAAGAAGCATCCGCTTCTGTCCAGAGTCTGCAATACAGCCAGAAATATGAGCATGTCCAGAAAAAATGAACTGGGTGTCCTACTCATACGGACCATATCTACTTGAACTCTGCTTATGAAACTGTAACAAACCACAGCATGTGTTACATAGATGCTCTTTAGTTAATAGTGAAAAACGTGTTGGGTTCGTGAACTGTGTATTTTCATTTGAGCCGAAAAATGACTGGGTTTACCGGAAATGAACTCTTGCTTGTAGGAAGACACAGAGGCTTTGGTTTAACTCCGTTTGTGAAGGAAAATTCAGACCACTGTTCTCATCCATGAAACATACACTGTTTTAACGCAAGAAGCATGCTCTTCTGTCCAGAGTCTGCAATACAGCAAGAAATATGAGCATGTCCAGAAAAAATGAACTGGGTTTCCTACTCATACGGCCCATATCTACTTGGACTCTGTTTATGAAACTGTAACAAACCTCAGCATGTGTTACATAGATGCTCTTTAGTTAATAGTGAAAAACGTGTTGGGTTCATGAAAAGTGTAAATTCATTTGAGCCGAAAAACCCGTGGGTTTACCGGAAATGAACTCTTGCTTGTAGGAAGACAGAGAGGCTTTGGTTTCACTCCGTTTGTGAAGGGAAATTTACACCAGAGATCTCATCCATGAAACACACTCTGTTTTAATGCAAAGAGCATGCTCTTCTTTCCAGCGTCTCTAATACAGCAAGAAACATGAGCATGCCCAGAAAAAAGAACTGTGTTTCCTACTCATACCGATCATATCTAGTTGAACTCTGCTTATGAAACTGTAACAAACCACAGCATGTGTTACATAGATGCTCTTTAGTTAATAGTGAAAATCGTGTTGGGTTCGTGAACTGTGTAAATTCATTTGAGTCGAAAAATCACTGGGTGTACCAGGATTGACTCTTGCTTATAAGAAGACACAGAGCCTTTGGTTTAACTCCGTTTCTGAAGGAAAATTCAGACCAGTGTTCTCATCCATGAAACACCCTCTGTTTTAACTCAAGAAGCATCCTCTTCTGTCCTGAGTCTGCAACACAGCAAGAAATATGAGCATTTCCAGAAAAAATGAACTGGGTTTCCTACTCAAACGGACCATATCTACTTGAACTCTGATTATGAAACTGTAACAAACCACAGCGTCTCTTAGATAGATGCTCTTTAGTTAATAGTGAAAAACGTGTTGGGTTCGTGAACCGTGTAAATTCATTTGAGCCGAAAAAATAACTGGGTTTACAGGAAATGAACTCTTGCTTGTAGGAAGACACAGAGGCTTTGGTTTCACTCCGTTTAAGAAGGGAAATTCACACCAGAGTTCTCATCCATGAAACACCCGCTATTTCAACGCAAGATGCATCCTCTTCTGTCCAGAGTCTGCAATACAGCAAGAAATATGAGCATGTCCAGAAAAAAAGAACTGTGGTTCCTACTCATACGGACCATATCTAGTTGAACTCTGCTTACGAAACTGTAACAAACCCCAGCATGTGTTACATAGATGCTCTTTAGTTAATAGTGAAAAATGTGTTGGGTTCATGAACTGTGTAAATTCATTTGAGCCGAAAAAACCCTTGGTTTACCAAAAATGAACTCTTGCTTGTATTAAGACACAGAGGCTTGGGTTTCACTCCGTTTGAGAAGGGAAATTCACACCACAGACCTCATCCATGAAACACACTCTGTTTTAACGCAAAGAGCATGCTCTTCTTTCCAGCGTCTCTAATACAGCAGGAAACATGAGCATGCCCAGAAAAAAGAACTGTGTTTCCTACTCTTACGGACCATATGTACTGGAACTCTGATTATGAAACTGTATCAAACCACAGCATCTCTTACATTGATGCTCTTTAGTTAATAGTGAAAATCGTTTTGGGTTCGTGAACTGTGTAAATTCATTTGAGCCAAAAAATCACTGGGTGTCCCAGGAATGACTCTTGCTTATAAGAAGTCACAGAGCCTTTGGTTTAACTCCGTTTCTGAAGGAAAATTCAGACCAGTGTTCTCATCCATGAAACACCCTCTGTTTTAACTCAAGAAGCATCCTCTTCTGTCCAGAGTCTCCAATACAGCCAGAAATAGAGGATGTCCAGAAAAAATTAACTGGGTGTCCTACTCATACGGACCATATCTACTTGAACTCTGATTATGAAACTGTATCAAACCACAGCATCTCTTACATAGATGCTCTTTAGTTAATAGTGAAAAACGTGTTGGGTTCGTGAACCGTGTAAATTCATTTGAGCCGAAAAATCAGTGGGTTTACCGGATATGAACTCTTGCTTGTATTAAGACACAGAGGCTTTGGTTTCACTCCGTTTGTGAAGGGAAATTCACACCAGAGATCTCATCCATGAAACACACTCTGTTTTAACGCAAAAGGCATGCTCTTCTTTCCAGCGTCTCTGATACAGCAAGAAAAATGAGCATGCCCAAAAAAAGAACTGTGTTTCCTACTCGTACGGATCATATCTAGTTGAACTCTGCTTATGAAACTGTAACAAACCACAGCATCTCTTACATAGATGCTCTTTAGTTAATAGTGAAAATCGTGTTGGGTTCGTGAACTGTGTAAATTCATTTGAGCCGAAAAAATAACTGGGTTTACCGGAAATGAACTCTTACTTGTAGGAAGACACAGAGGCTTTGGTTTCACTCGGTTTTAGAAGGGAAATTCACACCAGAGTTCTCATCCATGAAACACCCGCTGTTTCAACGCAAGATGCATCCTCTTCTGTCCAGAGTCTGCAATACAGCAAGAAATATGAGCATGTCCAGAAAAAAAGAACTGTGGTTCCTACTCATATGGACCATATCTAGTTGAACTCTGTTTATGAAACTGTAACAAACCCCAGCATGTGTTACATAGATGCTCTTTAGTTAATAGTGAAAAATGAGTTGGGTTCATGAACTGTGTAAATTCATTTGAGCCGAAAAAACCCTTGGTTTACCGGAAATGAACTCTTGCTTGTATTAAAACACAGAGGCTTTGGTTTCACTCGGTTTGAGAAGGGAAATTCACACCAGAGATCTCATCCATGAAACACACTCTGTTTTAACGCAAAGAGCATGCTCTTCTTTCCAGCGTCTGTAATTCAGCAGGAAATATGAGCATGCCCAGAAAAAAGAACCGTGTTTTGTACTCATACGGATCATATCTAGTTGAACTCTGCTTACGAAACTGTAACAAACCACAGCATGTTTTACATAGATGCTCTTTAGTTAATAGTGAAAATCGTGTTGGGTTCGTCAACTGTGTAAATTCACTTGATCCGAAAAATCACTGGGTGTACCGGAAATGACTCTTGCTTATAAGAAGACACAGAGCCTTTGGTTTAACTCCGTTTGTGAAGAAAAATTCAGACCAGTGTTCTCTTCCATGAAACACCCTCTGTTTTAACGCATGAAGCATCCACTTCTGTCCAGATTCTGCAATAGAGCAAGAAATATGAGCATGTCCAGAAAAATGAACTGTGTTTCCTTCTCATACGGACCATATGTACTGGAACTCTGATTATGAAACTGTATCAAACCACAGCATCTCTTACTTTGATGCTCTTTAGTTAATAGTGAAAATCGTGTTGGGTTTGTGAACTGTGTAAATTCATTTGAGCCGAAAAATCACTGGGTGTACCGGGAATGACTCTTGCTTATAAGAAGACACAGAGCCTTTGGTTTAACTCCGTTTCTGAAGGAAAATTCAGACCAGTGTTCTCATGCATGAAACACCCTCTGTTTCAACGCAAGATGCATCCTCTTCTGTCCAGAGTCTGCAATACAGCAAGAAATATGAGCATGTCCAGAAAAAAAGAACTGTGTTTCCTACTCATACGGACCATATCTAGTTGAACTCTGTTTATGAAACTATAACAAACCTCAGCATGTGTTACATAGATGCTCTTTAGTTAATAGTGAAAAATGTGTTGGGTTCATGAACTGTGTAAATTCATTTGAGCCGAAAAAACCCTGGGTTTACCGGAAATGAACTCTTGCTTTTATTAAGACACAGAGGCTTTGGTTTCACTCCGTTTGAAAAGGGAAATTCACACCAGAGGTCTCATCCATGAAAATCACTCTGTTTTAACGCAAAGAGCATGCTCTTCTTTCCAGCGTCTCTAATATAGCAAGAAACATGAGCTTGCCCAGAAAAAGAAGTGTGTTTCCTACTCATACGGACCATATCTACTTGAATTCTGATTATGAATCTGTAACAAACCACAGCATCTCTTACATAGATGCTCTTTAGTTAATAGTGGAAAACATGTTGGATTCGTGAAATGTGCAAATTCAATTGAGCCGAAAAATCACTGGGTTTACCGGAAATGAACTCTTGCTTGTAGGAAGACACAAAGACTTTTATTTAACTCCGTTTCTGAAGGAAAATTCAGACCAGTGTTCTCATCCATGAAACACACTCTGTTTTAAGACAAGAAGCATCCTCTCCTTTCCAGAGTCTGCAATATAGCAAGAAACATGAGCATGCCGAGAAAAAAAGAACTGTGTTTCCTACTCATAAGGACCATATCTAGTTGAATCTGCTTATGAAACTGTAACACACCACAGCATCTCTTACATAGATGCTCTTTAGTTAATAGTGAAAATCGTGTTGGGTTCGTGAACTGTGTAAATTCATTTGAGCCGAAAAAATCACTGGGTTTACAGGAAATGAACTCTTGCTTGTAGGAAGACACAGAGGCTTTGGTTTAACTCCGTTTGTGAAGCGAAATTCAGACCAGTGTTCTCATGCATGAAACACCCTCTGTTTCAACGCAAGATGCATCCTCTTCTGTCCAGAGTCTGCAATACAGCAAGAAATATGAGCATGTCCAGAAAAAAAGAACTGTGTTTCCTACTCATACGGACCATATCTAGTTGAACTCTGTTTATGAAACTGTAACAAACCTCAGCATGTGTTACATAGACGCTCTTTAGTTAATAGTGAAAAACGTGTTGGGTTCATGAACTGTGTAAATTCATTTGAGCCGAAAAACCCCTGGGTTTACCGGAAATGAACTCTTGCTTTTATTAAGACACAGAGGCTTTGGTTTCACTCCGTTTGAAAAGGGAAATTCACACCAGAGGTCTCATCCATGAAAAACACTCTGTTTTAACGCAAAGAGCATGCTCTTCTTTCCAGCGTCTCTAATATAGCAAGAAACATGAGCATGCCCAGAAAAAGAACTGTGTTTCCTACTCATACGGACCATATCTACTTGAATTCTGATTATGAAACTGTAACAAACCACAGCATCTCTTACATAGATGCTCTTTAGTTAATAGTGAAAAACATGTTGGATTCGTGAAATGTGCAAATTCAATTGAGACGAAAAATCACTGGGTTTACCGGAAATGAACTCTTGCTTGTAGGAAGACACAAAGACTTTTGTTTAACTCCGTTTCTGAAGGAAAATTCAGACCAGTGTTCTCTTCCATGAAACACACTCTGTTTTAAGACAAGAAGTATCCTCTTCTTTCCAGAGTCTGCAATATAGCAAGAAACATGAGCATGCCGAGAAAAAAAGAACTGTGTTTCCTACTCATAAGGACCATATCTAGTTGAATCTGCTTATGAAACTGTAACACACCACAGCATCTCTTACATAGATGCTCTTTAGTTAATAGTGAAAATCGTGTTGGGTTCATGAACTGTGTAAATTCATTTGAGCCGAAAAACCCCTTGGTTTACCGGAAATGAACTCTTGCTTGTATTAATACACAGAGGCTTTGTTTTCACTCCGTTTGTGAAGGGAAATTCACACCAGAGATCTCATCCGTGAAACACTCTCTGTTTTAACGCAAAGAGCATGCTCTTCTTTCCAGCGTCTCTAATACAGCAAGAAATATGAGCTTGCCCAGAAGAAAAGAACTGTGTTTCCTACTCATAATGATCATATCTAGTTGAACTCTGCTTATGAAACTGTAACAAACTACAGCATGTGTTAAATAGATGCTCTTTAGTTAATAGTGAAAAACGTGTTGGGTTCATGAACTGTGTAAATTCATTTGAGCCGAAAAACACCTGGGTTTACCGGAAATGAACTCTTGCTTTTATTAAGACACAGAGGCTTTGGTTTCACTCCGTTTTTGAAGGGAAATTCACACCAGAGGTCTCATCCATGAAAAACACTCTGTTTTAACGCAAAGAGCATGCTCTTCTTTCCAGCGTCTCTAATATAGCAAGAAACATGAGCATGGCCAGAAAAAATGAACTGTGTTTCCTATTGATACGGACCATATCTACTTGAACTCTGATTAGGAAACTGTAACAAACCACAGCATCTCTTACATAAATGCTCGTTAGTTAATAGTGAAAATCGTGTTGGGTTTGTGAACCGTGTAAATTCATTTGAGCCGAAAAATCACTGGGTTTACCGGATATGAACTCTTGCTTGTAGGAAGACACAGAGACTTTTGTTTACCTCCATTTCTGAAGGAAAATTCAGACCAGTGTTCTCATCCATGAAACACACTCTGTTTTAAAGCAAGAAGCATCCTCTTCTTTCCAGCATCTCTAATACAGCAAGAAACATGAGCATGCCCAGAAAAAAAGAACTGTGTTTCCAAATCATAAGGACCATATCTACTTGAATCTGCTTATGAAACTGTAACAAACCACAGCATGTGTTACATAGATGATCTTTAGTTAATAGTGAAAAATGTGTTGCGTTCATGAACTGTGTAAATTCATTTGAGCCGAAAAAACCCTTGGTTTACCGAAAATGAACTCTTGCTTGTACTAAGACACAGAGGCTTTGGTTTCACTCCGTTTGAGAAGGGAAATTCACACCACAGATCTCATCCATGAAACACACTCTGTTTTAACGCAAAGACCATGCTCTTCTTTCCAGCGTCTCTAATACAGCAGGAAACATGAGCATGCCCAGAAAAAAGAACTGTGTTTCCTACTCATACGGACCATATGTACTGGAACTCTGATTATGAAACTGTATCAAACCACAGCATCTCTTACATTGATGCTCTTTAGTTAATAGTGAAAATCATTTTGGGTTCGTCAACTGTGTAAATTCATTTGATCCGAAAAATCACTGGGTGTACCGGAAATGACTCTTGCTTATAAGAAGACACAGAGCCTTTGGTTTAACTCCGTTTGTGAAGAAAAATTCAGACCAGTGTTCTCTTCCATGAAACACCCTCTGTTTTAACGCATGAATCATCCACTTCTGTCCAGAGTCTCCAATACAGCCAGAAATATGAGCATGTCCAGAAAAAATGAACTGGGTGTCCTACTGATACGGACCATATCTACTTGAACTCTGATTATGAAACTGTTTCAAACCACAGCATCTCTTACATAGATGATCTTTAGTTAATAGTGAAAAACGTGTTGGGTTCGTGAAGCGTGTAAATTCATTTGAGCCGAAAAATCACTGGGTTTACCGGATATGAACTCTTGCTTGTAGAAAAACACAGAGACTTTGGTTTAACTCCGTTTGTGAAGGAAAATTCAGACCAGTGTTCTCATCCATGAAACATACTCTGTTTTAACGCAAGAAGCATGCTCTTCTGTCCAGAGTCTGCAATACAGCAAGAAATATGAGCATGTCCAGAAAAAATGAACTGGGTTTCCTACTCATACGGCCCATATCTACTAGAACTCTGTTTATGAAACTGTAAGAACCACAGCAGGTGTTACATAGATGCTCTTTATTTAATAGTGAATATCGTGTTGGGTTCATGAACTGTGTAAATTCATTTGAGCCGAAAAACCCGTGGGTTTACCGGAAATGAACTCTTGCTTGTAGGAAGACAGAGAGGCTTTGGTTTCACTCCGTTTGTGAAGGGAAATTTACACCAGAGATCTCATCCATGAAACACACTCTGTTTTAATGCAAAGAGCATGCTCTTCTTTCCAGCGTCTCTAATACAGCAAGAAACATGAGCATGCCCAGAAAAAAGAACTGTGTTTCCTACTCATACCGATCATATCTAGTTGAACTCTGCTTATGAAACTGTAACAAACCACAGCATCTCTTACATAGATGCTCTTTAGTTAATAGTGAAAATCGTGTTGGGTTAGTGAACTGTGTAAATTCATTTTAGTCGAAAAATCACTGGGTGTACCAGGAATGACTCTTGCTTGTAGGAAGACACAGAGGCTTTGGTTTCACTACGTTTAAGAAGGGAAATTCAGACCAGAGTTCTCATCCATGAAACACCCGCTGTTTCAACGCAAGATGCATCCTCTTCTGTCCAGAGTCTGCAATACAGCAAGAAATATGAGCATATCCAGAAAAAAGGAACTGTGGTTTCTACTCATACAGACCATATCTAGTTGAACTCTGTTTATGAAACTGTAACAAACCTCAGCATGTGTTACATAGATGCTCTTTAGTTAATAGTGAAAAACGTGTTGGGTTCATGAACTGTGTAAATTCATTTGAGCCGAAAAACCCCTGGTTTTACCGGAAATAAACTCTTGCTTTTATTAAGACACAGAGGCTTTGGTTTCACTCCGTTTGAAAGGGAAATTCACACCAGAGGTCTCATCCATGAAAAACACTCTGTTTTAACGCAAAGAGCATGCTCTTCTTTCCAGCGTCTCTAATATAGCAAGAAACATGAGCATGCCCAGAAAAAGAACTGTGTTTCCTACTCATACGGACCATATCTACTTGAATTCTGATTATGAAACTGTAAGAAACCACAGCATCTCTTACATAGATGCTCTTTAGTTAATAGTGAAAAACATGTTGGATTCTTGAAATGTGCAAATTCAATTGAGCCGAAAAATCACTGGGTTTACCGGAAATGAACTCTTGCTTGTAGGAAGACACAAAGACTTTTGTTTAACTCCGTTTCTGAAGGAAAATTCAGACCAGTGTTCTCATCCATGAAACACACTCTCTGTTTTAAGACAAGAAGCATCCTCTTCTGTCCAGAGTCTGCAACACAACAAGAAATATGTGCATGTCCAGAAAAAATGAACTGGGTTTCCTACTCATACGGCCCATATCTACTTGAACTGTGTTTATGAAACTGTAACAAACCTCAGCATGTGTTACATAGATGCTCTTTAGTTAATAGTGAAAAACGTGTTGGATTCATGAACTGTGTAAATTCATTTGAGCCGAAAAACCCCTGGGTTTTCCAGAAATGAACTCTTGCTTGTATTAAGACACAGAGGCTTTGGTTTCACTCCGTTTGTGAAGGGAAATTCACATCAGAGGTCTCATCCATGAAAAACACTCTGTTTTAACGCAAAGAGTATGCTCTTCTTTCCAGCGTCTCTAATATAGCAAGAAACATGAGCATGGCCAGAAAAAATGAACTGTGTTTCCAATTGATACGGACCATATCTACTTGAACTCTGATTTTGAAACTGTAACAAACCACAGCATCTCTTACATAGATGCTCTTTAGTTAATAGTGAAAATCGTGTTGGGTTCGTGAACTGTGTAAATTCATTTGAGCCGAAAAATCACTGGGTGTACCGGGAATGACTCTTGCTTATAAGACGATACAGAGCCTTTGGTTTAACTCCGTTTCTGAAGGAAAATTCAGACCAGTGTTCTCATCCATGAAACACCCTCTGTTTTAACGCAATGAGCATCCTCTTCTTTCCAGAATCTGCAATACAGCAAGAAATATGAGCATGTCCAGAAAAAATGAACTGGGTTTCCTACTCATACGGACCATATCTACTTGAACTCTGATTATGAAACTGTAACAAACCACTGCGTCTCTTACATAGATGCTCTTTAATTAATAGTGAAAAACGGGTTGGGTTTGTGAACCGTGTAAATTCATTTGAGCCGAAAAATCACTGGGTTTACTGGATATGAACTCTTGGTTGTAGGAAGACACAGAGACTTTTGTTTAACTCCATTTCTGAAGGAAAATTCAGACCAGTGTTCTCATCCATGAAACACACTCTGTTTTAAAGCAAGAAGCATCCTCTTCTTTCCAGCATCTCTAATACAGCAAGAAACATGAGCATGCCCAGAAAAAAGTACTGTGTTTCTAACTCATAAGGACCATATCTACTTGAATCTGCTTATGAAACTGTAACAAACCTCAGCATGTGTTACATAGATGCTCTTTAGTTATTAGTGAAAATCATGTTGGGTTCGTGAACTGTGTAAATTCATTTGAGCCGAAAAATCACTGGGTGTACCGGGAATGACTCTTGTTTATAAGAAGACACAGAGCCTTTGGTTTAACTCCGTTTCTGAAGGAAAGTTCAGACCAGTGTTCTCATCCATGAAACACCCTCTCTTTTAATGCAAGAAGCATCCTCTTCTGTCCAGAGTCTGCAATACAGCAAGAAATATGAACATGTCCAGAAAAAATGAACTGTGTTTCATACTCATATGGACCATATCTACTTGAACTCTGATTATGAAACTGTAACAAACCACAGCATCTCTTACATAGATGCTCTTTAGTTAATAGTGAAAATCGTGTTGGGTTCGTGAACTGTGTAAATTCATTTGAGCCGAAAAAAATCACTGGGTTTACCGGAAATGAACTCTTGCTTGTAGTAAGACACAGAGGCTTTGGTTTAACTCCGTTTGTGAAGGGAAATTCAGAGCAGTGTTCACATCCATGAAACACCCTCTGTTTTAACGCAAGAAGCATCCTCTTCCATCCAGAGTCTGCAATACAGCAAGAAATATGAGCATGTCCAGAAAAAATGAACTGGGTGTCCTACTCATAAGGACCATATCTACTTGAACTCTGATTATGAAACTGTAACAAACCACAGCGTCTCTTACATAGATGCTCTTTAGTTAATACTGTGAAACGTGTTGGGTTCCTGAACCGTGTAAATTCATTGGAGCCGAAAAATAACTGGGTTTACTGGATATGAACTCTTGCTTGTAGGAAGACACAGAGACTTTGGTTTAACTCCGTTTCTGAAGGAAAATTCAGACCAGTGTTCTAATCCATGAAACATACTCTGTTTTAACACAAGAAGCATGCTCTTCTGTCCAGAGTCTGCAATACAGCAAGAAATATGAGCATGTCCAGAAAAAATGAACTGTGTTACCTACTCATACGGACCATATCTACTTGAACTCTGATTATGAAACTGTAACAAACCACAGCATCTCTTACATAGATGCTCTTTAGTTAATAGTGAAAATCGTGTTGGGTTCGTGAACTGTGTAAATTCATTTGAACCGAAAAATCACTGGGTGTACCGGGAATGACTCTTGTTTATAAGAAGACACAGAGCCTTTGGTTAAAATCTGTTTCTGAAGGAAAGTTCAGACCAGTGTGCTCATCCATGAAACACCCTCTGTTTTAATTCAAGAAGCATCCTCTTCCGTCCGGAGTCTGCAATACAGCAAGAAATATGAGCATGTCTAGAAAAAATAAACTGGATTTCCTACTCATTCGGACCATATCTAGTTGAACTCTGCTTATGAAACTGTAACAAACCACAGCATCTCTTACATAGATGCTCTTTAGTTAATAGTGAAAATCCTGTTGGGTTTAAGAACTGTGTAAATTCATTTGATCTGAAAAATCACTGGGTTTACCGGAAATGAACTCTTGCTTGTAGGAAGACACACAGGCTGAGGTTTAACTGCGTTTGTGAAGGGAAATTCAGACCAGTGTTCTCATCCATGAAACACCCTCTGTTTTAACGCAAGAAGCTTCCTCTTCTTTCCCGAGTCTGCAATATATCAAGAAACATGAGCATGTCCAGAAAAAAAGAACTGTGTTTCCTACTCATACGGACCATATCTACTTGAACTCTGATGATGAAACTGTAAAAAACCACAGCATGTGTTACATAGATGCTCTTTAGTTAATAGTGAAAAACGTGTTGGTTTAAAGAACTGTGTAAATTCTTTTGAGCCGAAAAATCACTGGGTTTACCGGATATGAACTCTTGCTTGTAAAAGACACAGAGAATTTGGTTTAACTCCGTTTTTGAAGGAAAATTCAGACCAGTGTTCTCATCCAAGAAACATACTCTGTTATAACGCAAGAAGCATGCTCTTCTTCAAGCGTCTCCAATACAGCAAGAAAAATGAGCATGCCCAGAAAAAAAGAACTGTGTTTCCTACTTATATGGACCATATATAGTTGAACTCTGCCTATGAAACTGTAACAAACCACAGCATCTCTGACATAGGTGCTCTTTTGTTAATAGTGAAAATCTTGTTTCGTTCGTGAACTGTGTAAATTCATTTGAGCCGAAAAATCACTGGGTTCATCGGAAATGAACTCTTGCTTGTAGGACAACACAGAGACTTTGGTTTAACTCCGTTTCTGAAGGAAAATTCAGACCAGTGCTCTCATCCAAGAAACATACTCTGTTATAACGCAAGAAGCATGCTCTTCTTCAAGCGTCTCCAATACAGCAAGAAAAATGAGCATGCCCAGAAAAAAAGAACTGTGTTTCCTACTCATACGGACCATATCTAGTTAAACTCTGCTTATGAAACTGTAACAAACCACAGCATGTGTTACATAGATGCTCTTTAGTTAATAGTGAAAAACGTGTTGGGTTCATGAAATGTGTAAATTCCTTTGATCAGAAAAACCCCTGGGTTTACCGGAAATGAACTCTTGCTCGTAGGAAAACACAGAGGCTTTGGTTTCACTCCGTTTGTGTAGGGAAATTCAGACCAGAGTTCTCATCCATGAAACACACTCTGTTTTAGGCAAAGAGCATGCTCTTCTTTCCAGGTCTCTAACACAGCAAGAAACATGAGCATGCCCAGAAAAAAAGAACTGTGTTTCCTACTCATTAGGACCATAACTAGTTGAACTCTGATTATGAAACTGTACCAAACCACAGCATGTGTTACATAGATGCTCTTTAGTTAATAGTGAAAAACGTGTTGGGTTCGTCAACTGTGTAAATTCATTTGAACCGAAAATTCACTGGGTTTACTGGAAATGAACTCTTGCTTGTAGGAAGACATAGAGACTTTGGTTTAATTCCATTTTTGAAGGAAAATTCAGACCAGTGTCCTCATACAAGAAACATACTCTGTTTTAACGTAAGAAGCAAGCTCTTCTTTCCAGCGTCTCCAGTACAGAAAGAAACATGAGCATGCCCAGAAAAGAAGAACTGTGTTTCTTACTCATACGGACCATATCTAGTTAAACTCTGCTTATGAAACTGTAACCAAGCACAGCATCACTTACATAGATGCTATTTAGTTTATAGTGAAAATCCTGTTGGTTTCAAGAACTGTGTAAATTCATTTGATCCGAAAAATCACTGGGTTTACCGGAAATGAACTCTTGCTTGTAGGAAGTCACAGAGGCTGTGGTTTAACTCCGTTTGTGAAGGGAAATTCAGACCAGTGTTCTCATCCATGAAACACCCTCTGTTTTAACGAAAGAATCTTCCTCTTCTTTCCCGAGTCTGCAATATATCAAGAAACATGAGCATGCCCAGAAAAAAAGAACTGTGTTTCCTAAACATATGGACCATATCAAGTTGAACAGTGCTTATGAAACTGTAACAAACCACAGCATCTCTTACATATGTTCTCTTTAGTTAATAATGAAAATCCTGTTGGGTTCAAGAACTGTGTAAATTCTTTTGAGCCGAAAAATCAATGGGTTCACCGGAAACGAACTCTTGTTGTAGGGAGACACAGAGGCTTTGGTTTAACTCCGTTGGTGAAGGGAAATTCAGAACAGTGTGCACATTCATGAAACACCCTCTGTTTTAAGGCAAGTAGCATCCTCTTCTTTCCAGAGTATGCAATACAGCAAGAAATATGAGCATGCCCAGAAAAAAAGAACTGTGTTTACTACTCATACGGACCATATCTAGTTGAACTCAGCTTATGAAACTGTAACAAACCACAGCATCTCTTACATAGATGCTCTTTAGTTAATAGTGAAAAACTTGTTGGATTCATGAACTGTTTAAATTCATTTGAGCTAAAAAACCCTGGGTTTACCGGATATGAACTCTTGCTTGTAGGAAGACACAGATAATTTTGTTTAACTCTGTTTCTGAGGAAAATTCAGACCAGTGTTCTCATCCAAGAAACATACTCTGTTTTAAAGCAAGAAGAATGCTCTTCTTTCTAGCGTCTCCAATACAGCAAGAAACATGAGTATGCCCAGAAAAAAAGAACTGTGTTTCTTACTCATATGGACCAGATATAGTTAAACTCTACGTATGAAACTGTAACAAACCACAGTATCTCTTACATATATGGTCTTTGGTTTATAGTGAAAAACGTGTTGGGTTCGTGAACTGTGTTAATTCATTTGAGCCAAAAAAATCACTGGGTTTACCAGAAAACAACTCTTGCTTGTAGGAACACACAGAGGCTTTGTTTTAACTACGTTTGTGAAGAAAAAATCAGACCAGTGTTCTCACCCATGAAACACCCTCTCTTTTAACACACGTAGCATACTCTTCTTTCCAGCGTCTCCAATACAGCAAGAAACATGAGCATGCCCAGAAAAAAAGAATTGTGTTTCTTAATCATACAGACCATATCTAGTTAAACTCTGCTTATGAAACTGTAACAAACCACAGCATGTGTTACATAGATGCTCATTAGTTAATAGTGAAAAACGTGTTGGGTTCATGAACTGTGTACATTCATTTGAGCTAAAAACCCCTGGGTTCACCGGAAATGAACTCCTGCTTGTAGGAAGACACAGAGGCTTTGGTTTAACTAGGTTTGTGAAGGGAAATTCAGACCAGTGTGCTCATCCATGAAACACCCTCTCTTTTAACGCAAGTAGCATCCTCTTCTTTCTCAGAGTCTCCAGTACAGCAAGAAACATGAGCATGCCCAGAAAAGAAGAACTGTGTTTCTTACTCATACAGACCATATCTAGTTAAACTCTGCTTATGAAACTGTAACCAAGCACAGCATCTCTTACATAGATGCTATTTAGTTTATAGTGAAAATCCTGTTGGTTTCAAGAACTGTGTAAATTCATTCGAGCCGAAAAACACCTGGGGTTACCAGAAAAGAACTCTTGCTTGTATTAAGACACAGAGGATTTGGTTTCACTCCTTTTGTGAAGGGAAATTCACACCAGAGTTCTCATCCATGAAACACACTCTGTTTTAACGCAAAGAGCATGCTCTTCTTTCCAGCGTCTCTAATACAGCAAGAAACATGAGCATGCCCAGAAAAAATAATTGTGTTTCTTATTCATACGGACCATATCTAGTAATCTCTGCTTATCAAACTGTAACAAACCACAGCATCTCTTACATATATGCTCTTTCGTTTATAGTGAAAAACGTGTTGGGTTCGTCAACTGTGTAAATTCATTATAGCCGAAAAATCACTGGGTTTACCCGAAATGAACTCTTGCTTGTAGGAAGACACAGAGGCTTTGGTTTAACTCCGTTTGTGGAAGGGAAGTTCAGACCAGTATTCTCATCCATGAAACACCCTCTGTTTTAACCCAAGAAGCTTCCTCTTCTTTCCAGAGTCTGTAATACAGCAAGAAACATGAGCATGCCCAGAAAAAAAGAACTGTGTTTCTCACTCATATGGACCATATATAGTTAAACTCTGCTCATGAAACTGTAACAAACCACAGCATCTCTTACATATATGGTCTTTCGTTTCTAGTGAAAAACGTGTTGGGTTCGTGAACTGTGTAAATTCATTTGAGCCGAAAAATCACTGGGTTTACCATAAAACAACTCTTGCTTGTAGGAAGACACAGAGGCTTTGGTTTAACTCCGTTTGTGAAGGAAAATTCAGACCAGTGTTCTCATCCATGAAACACCCTCTCTTTTAACGCAAGTAGCATCCTCTTCTTTCCAGCGTCTCCAAAACAGCATGAAACAAGAGCATGCCCAGAAAAAAAGAACTGTGTTTCCTATTCATACGGACCATATCTAGTTGAACTCTGCTTATGAAACTGTAACAAAGACACAGCATGTGTTACATAGATGCTCTTTAGTTAAGAGTGAAAAACTTGTTGGGTTCATGAACTGTGTACATTCATTTGAGCTAAAAAACCCTGGGTTTACAGGAAATGAACTCCTGCTTGTAGGAAGACACAGAGGCTTCGGTTTCACTCTGTTTGTGAAGGGAAATTCAGACCAGACTTCTCATCCATGAAACACACTCTGTTTTAATGCAAAGAGTATGCTCTTCCTTCCAGCGTCTCTAATACAGCAAGAAACATGAGCATGCCCAGAAAGAAAGAACTGTGTTTCCTACTAATACGGACGATATCTAGTTGAACTCTGCTTATGAAACTGTAACAAACCACAGCATCTCTTACATAGATGCTCTTTAGTTAATAGTGAAAAACGTGTTGGTTTCGTGAACTGTGTAAATTCATTTGAGCCGAAAAATCACTGGGTTCACCAGAAATGAACTCTTGCTTGTAGGAAGACACAGAGGCTGTGGTTTAACTCCATTTGTGAAGGGAAATTCAGACCAGTGTTCTCATCCATGAACCACCCTCTGTTTTAACGCAAGAAGCCTCCTCTTCTTTCCAGAGTCTGCAATACAGCAAGAAATATGAGCATATCCAGAAAAAAACAACTGTGTTTCCTACTCATACGGACCATATCTAGTTGAACTCTGCTTATGAAACTGTAACAAACCACAGCATCACTTACATAGATGCTTTTTAGTTAATAGTGAAAATCCTGTTGGGTTCAAGAACTGTGTAAATTCTTTTGAGCCGAAAAATCACTGGGTACACCAAAAATGAACTCTTTCTTGTCGGGAGACACAGAGGCTTTGGTTTAACTCCGTTTGTGAAGGGAAATTCAGACCAGTGTGCTCAACCATGAAACACCCTCTCTTTTATCGCAAGTAGCATCCTCTTCTTTCCAGAGTCTCCAATATAGCAAGAAATATGAGCATGTCCAGAAAAAAAGAACTGTGTTTCCTACTCATACGGACCATATCTAGTTGAACTCTGCTTATGAAACTGTAACAAAACACAGCATGTGTTACATAAATGCTCTTTAGTTAATAGTGAAAAACGAGTTGGGTTCATGAACTGTGTAAATTCATTTGAGCAGAAAAACACCTGGGGTTACCGGAAAAGAACTCTTGCTTGTATTAAGACACAGAGGATTTGGTTTCACTCCGTTTGTGGAGGGAAATTCACACCAGAGTTCTCATCCATGAAACACACTCTGTTTAACGCAAAAGCATGCTCTTCTTTTCAGCGTCTCTAATACAGCAAGAAACATGAGCATGCCCAGAAAAAAGAATTGTGTTTCTTATTCATACGGACCATATCTAGTAATCTCTGCTTATCAAACTGTAACAAACCACAGCATCTCTTACATAGATGCTCTTTAGGTAATAGTGAAAAAAGTGTTGGTTTCGTGAACTGTGTAAATTCATTTGAGCCGAAAAATCACTGGGTTTACCGGAAATTAACTCTTGCATGTAGGAAGACACAGAGACTTTTGTTTAACTCTGTTTCTGAAGGAAAATACAGACCAGTGTTCTCATCCAAGAAACATACTCTGTTTTAATGTAAGAAGCATGCTCTTCTTTCTAGCGTCTCCAATACAGCAAGAAACATGAGCATTCCCAGGAAAACAGAACAGTGTTTCCTAACACACGGACCATATCTAGTTAAACTCTGCTTATGAAACTGTAATAACCACAGCATGTGTTACATAGATGCTCTTTAGTTAATTGCGAAAAACGTGTTGGGTTCATGAACTGTGTAAATTCATTTGAGCAGAAAAACCCCTGGGTTTACCGGAAATGAACTCTTGCTCATAGGAAAACACAGAGGCTTTGGTTTCACTCCGTTAGTAAAGGGGAATTCAGACCAGAGTTCTCATCCATGAAACACACTCTGTTTTAATGCAAACAGCATGCTCTTCTTTCCAGGTCTCTAATACAGCAAGAAAAATGAGCATGCCCAGAAAAAAAGAACTGTATTTCCTACTCATACGGACCATAACTAGTTGAACTCTGCTTATGAAACTGTAACAAACCACAGCATCTCTTACATAGATGCTCTATAGTTAATAGTGAAAATCCTGTTGGGTTCAAGAACTGTGTAAATTCATTTGAGCCGAAAAATCACTGTGTTTACCGGATATGAACTCTTGCTTGTGGGAAGACACAGAGTCTTTGGTTTAACTCCGAACTGAAGGAAAATTCAGACCAGTGTTCTCATCAATGAAACATACTCTGTTATAAAGCAAGAAGCATGCTCTTTTTCAGGAGTCTCCAATACATCAAGAAACATGAGCATGCCCAGAAAAAAAGAACTGTGTTTCCTTCTCATACGGACCATATCTAGTTGAACTCTGATTATGAAACTGTAACAAACCCCAGCATGTGTTACATAAATGCTCTTTAGTTAATAGTGAAAATCGTGTTGGGTTCGTGAACTGTGTAATTTCATTTGAGCCGAAAAATCACTGGGTTTACCGGAAATTAACTCTTGCATGTAGGAAGACACATTGACTTTTGTTTAACTCCGTTTCTGAAGGAAAATACAGACCAGTGTTCTCATCCGTGAAACATACTCTGTTTTAACGAAAGAAGCATGCTCTTCTTTCCAGCGTCTCCAAAACAGCAGGAAACAAGAGCATGCCCAGAAAAAAAGAACTGTGTTTCCTATTCATACGGACCATATCTAGTTGAACTCTGCTTATGAAACTGTAACAAAGACACAGCATGTGTTACATAGATGCTCTTTAGTTAAGAGTGAAAAACTTGTTGGGTTCATGAACTGTGTACATTCATTTGAGCTAAAAAACCCTGGGTTTACAGGAAATGAACTCCTGCTTGTAGGAAGACACAGAGGCTTCGGTTTCACTCTGTTTGTGAAGGGAAATTCAGACCAGACTTCTCATCCATGAAACACACTCTGTTTTAATGCAAAGAGTATGCTCTTCCTTCCAGCGTCTCTAATACAGCAAGAAACATGAGCATGCCCAGAAAGAAAGAACTGTGTTTCCTACTAATACGGACGATATCTAGTTGAACTCTGCTTATGAAACTGTAACAAACCACAGCATCTCTTACATAGATGCTCTTTAGTTAATAGTGAAAAACGTGTTGGTTTCGTGAACTGTGTAAATTCATTTGAGCCGAAAAATCACTGGGTTCACCAGAAATGAACTCTTGCTTGTAGGAAGACACAGAGGCTGTGGTTTAACTCCATTTGTGAAGGGAAATTCAGACCAGTGTTCTCATCCATGAACCACCCTCTGTTTTAACGCAAGAAGCCTCCTCTTCTTTCCAGAGTCTGCAATACAGCAAGAAATATGAGCATATCCAGAAAAAAACAACTGTGTTTCCTACTCATACGGACCATATCTAGTTGAACTCTGCTTATGAAACTGTAACAAACCACAGCATCACTTACATAGATGCTTTTTAGTTAATAGTGAAAATCCTGTTGGGTTCAAGAACTGTGTAAATTCTTTTGAGCCGAAAAATCACTGGGTACACCAAAAATGAACTCTTTCTTGTCGGGAGACACAGAGGCTTTGGTTTAACTCCGTTTGTGAAGGGAAATTCAGACCAGTGTGCTCAACCATGAAACACCCTCTCTTTTATCGCAAGTAGCATCCTCTTCTTTCCAGAGTCTCCAATATAGCAAGAAATATGAGCATGTCCAGAAAAAAAGAACTGTGTTTCCTACTCATACGGACCATATCTAGTTGAACTCTGCTTATGAAACTGTAACAAAACACAGCATGTGTTACATAAATGCTCTTTAGTTAATAGTGAAAAACGAGTTGGGTTCATGAACTGTGTAAATTCATTTGAGCAGAAAAACACCTGGGGTTACCGGAAAAGAACTCTTGCTTGTATTAAGACACAGAGGATTTGGTTTCACTCCGTTTGTGGAGGGAAATTCACACCAGAGTTCTCATCCATGAAACACACTCTGTTTAACGCAAAAGCATGCTCTTCTTTTCAGCGTCTCTAATACAGCAAGAAACATGAGCATGCCCAGAAAAAAGAATTGTGTTTCTTATTCATACGGACCATATCTAGTAATCTCTGCTTATCAAACTGTAACAAACCACAGCATCTCTTACATAGATGCTCTTTAGGTAATAGTGAAAAAAGTGTTGGTTTCGTGAACTGTGTAAATTCATTTGAGCCGAAAAATCACTGGGTTTACCGGAAATTAACTCTTGCATGTAGGAAGACACAGAGACTTTTGTTTAACTCTGTTTCTGAAGGAAAATACAGACCAGTGTTCTCATCCAAGAAACATACTCTGTTTTAATGTAAGAAGCATGCTCTTCTTTCTAGCGTCTCCAATACAGCAAGAAACATGAGCATTCCCAGGAAAACAGAACAGTGTTTCCTAACACACGGACCATATCTAGTTAAACTCTGCTTATGAAACTGTAATAACCACAGCATGTGTTACATAGATGCTCTTTAGTTAATTGCGAAAAACGTGTTGGGTTCATGAACTGTGTAAATTCATTTGAGCAGAAAAACCCCTGGGTTTACCGGAAATGAACTCTTGCTCATAGGAAAACACAGAGGCTTTGGTTTCACTCCGTTAGTAAAGGGGAATTCAGACCAGAGTTCTCATCCATGAAACACACTCTGTTTTAATGCAAACAGCATGCTCTTCTTTCCAGGTCTCTAATACAGCAAGAAAAATGAGCATGCCCAGAAAAAAAGAACTGTATTTCCTACTCATACGGACCATAACTAGTTGAACTCTGCTTATGAAACTGTAACAAACCACAGCATCTCTTACATAGATGCTCTATAGTTAATAGTGAAAATCCTGTTGGGTTCAAGAACTGTGTAAATTCATTTGAGCCGAAAAATCACTGTGTTTACCGGATATGAACTCTTGCTTGTGGGAAGACACAGAGTCTTTGGTTTAACTCCGAACTGAAGGAAAATTCAGACCAGTGTTCTCATCAATGAAACATACTCTGTTATAAAGCAAGAAGCATGCTCTTTTTCAGGAGTCTCCAATACATCAAGAAACATGAGCATGCCCAGAAAAAAAGAACTGTGTTTCCTTCTCATACGGACCATATCTAGTTGAACTCTGATTATGAAACTGTAACAAACCCCAGCATGTGTTACATAAATGCTCTTTAGTTAATAGTGAAAATCGTGTTGGGTTCGTGAACTGTGTAATTTCATTTGAGCCGAAAAATCACTGGGTTTACCGGAAATTAACTCTTGCATGTAGGAAGACACATTGACTTTTGTTTAACTCCGTTTCTGAAGGAAAATACAGACCAGTGTTCTCATCCGTGAAACATACTCTGTTTTAACGAAAGAAGCATGCTCTTCTTTCCAGCGTCTCCAAAACAGCAGGAAACAAGAGCATGCCCAGAAAAAAAGAACTGTGTTTCCTATTCATAAGGACCATATCTAGTTGAACTCTGCTTTTGAAACTGTAATAAAGCACAGCATGTGTTACATAGATGCTCTTTAGTTAAGAGTGAAAAACGTGTTGGGTTCATGAACTGTGTACATTCATTTGAGCTAAAAAACCCTGGGTTTACCGGAAATGAACTCCTGCTTGTAGGAAGACACAGAGGGTTTGGTTTCACTCTGTTTGTGAAGGGAAATTCAGACCAGAGTTCTCATCCATGAAACACACTCTGTTTTAGTGCAAAGAGCATGCTCTTCCTTGCAGCGTCTCTAATACAGCAAGAAACATGAGCATGCCAAGAAAGAAAGAACTGTGTTTCCTACTAATACTGACGATATCTAGTTGAACTCTGCTTATGAAACTGTAACAAACCACAGCATCTCTTACATAGATGCTCTTTAGTTAATAGTGAAAAACGTGTTGGTTTCGTGAACTGTGTAAATTCATTTGAGCCGAAAAATCACTGGGTTCCCCGGAAATGAACTCTTGCTTGTAAGAAGATACAGAGGCTTTGGTTTAACTCCGTTTGTGAAGGGAAATTCAGACCAGTGTGATCATTCATGAAACACCCTCTGTTTTAACGCAAGAAAAATCCTCTTCTTTCCAGAGTCTGCAATACAGCAAGAAATATGAGTATGCTCAGACAAAAAGAACTGTGTTTCCTATTCATACGGACCATATCTAGTTGAACTCTGATTATGAAACTGTAACAAACCACAGCATGTGTTACATAAATGCTCTTTAGTTAATAGTGAAAAACGTGTTGGGTTCATGAAATGTGTAAATTCGTTTGAGCCGAAAAACACCTGGGGTTACCGGAAAAGAACTCTTGCTTGTATTAAGACACAGAGGATTTGGTTTCACTCCGTTTGTGAAGGGAAGTTCAGACAAGTATTCTCATCCATGAAACACCATCTGTTTTAACCCAAGAAACTTCCTCTTCTTTCCAGAGTCTCTAATACAGCAAGAAACATGAGCATGCCCAGAATAAAAGAACTGTGTTTCTTACTCATATGGACCATATATAGTTAAACTCTGCTTATGAAACTGTAACAAACCACAGCATCTCTTACATATATGGTCTTTCGTTTATAGTGAAAAACGTGTTGGGTTCGTGAACTGTGTAAATTCATTTGACCCGAAAAATCACTGGGTTTACCAGAAAACAACTCTTGCATGTAGGAAGACACAGAGGCTTTGGTTTAACGCCGTTTGTGAAGGGAAATTCACACCAGAGTTCTCATCCAAGAAACATACTCTGTGTTAATGCAAGAAGCATGCTCTTCTTTCTAGCATTTCCAATACAGCAAGAAACATGAGCATGCCCTGAAAAAAAGAACTGTGTTTCCTACTCATACGGACCATATCTAGTTGAACTCTGCTTATGAAACTGTAATAACCACAGCATGTGTTACATAGATGCTCTTTAGTTAATATCGAAAAACGTGTTGGGTTCATGAACTGTGTGAATTCATTTAAGCAGAAAAACCCATGGGTTTACTGGAAATGAACTCTTGCTCATAGGAAAACACACAGACTTTGGTTTCACTCCGTTTGTGAAGGGAAATTCAGACCTGAGTTCTCATCCATGAAACACACTCTGTTTTAATGCAAAGAGCATGCTCTTCTTTCCAGGTCTCTAATACAGCAGGAAACATGAGCATGCCCAGAAAAAAAGAACTGTGTTTCCTCCTCATACGGACCATATCTAGTTGAACTCTGCTTATGAAACTGTAACAAACCACTGCATCTCTTACATAGATGTTCTTTAGTTAATAGTGAAAATCCCGTTGGGTTCAAGAACTTTGTAAATTCATTTGAGCCGAAAAATCACTGGGTTTACCGGATATGAACTCTTGCTTGTAGGAAGACACAGAGACTTTGGTTTAACTCTGTTTCTGAAGGAAAATTCAGACCAGTGTTCTCATCCAAGAAACATACTCTGTTTTAACGCAAGAAGCATGCTCTTCTTTCCAGTGTCTCCAATACAGCAAGAAACATGAGCATGCCCAGACAAAAAGAATTGTGTTTCTTACTCATACGGACCATATCTAGTTAAACTCTGCTTATGAAACTGTAACAAAACACAGCATCTCCTACATATATGCTCTTTAGTTTATAGTGAAAAACGTGTTGAGTTCGTGAACTGTGTAAATTCATTTGAGCTGAAAAATCACTGGGTTTTCCGGAAATGAACTCTTGCTTGTAGGAAGACACAGAGGCTTTGGTTTAAGTCCGTTTGTGAAGGGAAATACAGACCAGTGTTCTCATCCATGAAACACCCTCTGTTTTAACGCAAGGAGCTTCCTCTTCTTTCCAGAGTCTGCAATACAGCATGATACAAGATCATACCCAGTAAAAGAACTGTGTTTCCTATTCATACGGACCATATCTAGTTGAACTCTGCTTATGAACCTGTAACAAACCACAGCATGTGTTACATAGATGCTCTTTAGTTAATTGCGAAAAACGTGTTGGGTTCATGAACTGTGTAAATTCATTTGAGCAGGAAAACCCCTGGGTTTACCGGAAATGAACTCTTGCTCATAGGAAGACACAGAGGCTTTGGTTTCACTCCGTTTGTGAAGGGACATTCAAACCAGAGTTCTCATCCATGAAACACACTCTGTTTTAATGCAAAGAGCATGCTCTTCTTTCCAGCGTCTCTAATAGAGCAAGAAACATGAGCATGCCCAGAAAGAAAGAACTGTGTTTCCTACTAATACGGATGATATCTAGTTGAACTCTGCTTATGAAACTGTAACAAACCACAGCATCTCTTACATAGATGCTCTTTAGTTAATAGTGAAAAACGTGTTGGTTTCGTGAACTGTGTAAATTCATTTGAGCCGAAAAATCACTGGGTTCACCGGAAATGAACTCATGCTTGTAAGAAGACACAGAGGCTTTAGTTTAACTCCGTTTGTGAAGGGAAATTCAGACCAGTGTGCTCATCCATGAAACACCCTCTGTTTTAACGCAAGAAACATCCTCTTCTTTCCAGAGTCTGCAATACAGCAAGAAATATGAGCATGCTCAGAAAAAAAGAACTGTGTTTCCTATTCATACGGACCATATCTAGTTGAACTCTGCTTATGAAACTGTAACAAACCACAGCCTCTCTTACATAGATGCTCTTTAGTTAATAGTGAAAATCCTGTTGGGTTCATGAACTGTGTAAATTCATTTGAGCAGAAAAATCACTGGGTTTACCGGAAATGAACTCTTGCTTGTAGGAAGACACAGAGGATTTGGTTTCACTCCGTTTGTGAAGGGAAATTCACACCAGAGTTCTCATCCATGAAACACACTCTGTTTTAGTGCAAAGAGCATGCTCTTCCTTCCAGCGTCTCTAATACAGCAAGAAACATGAGCATGCCCAGAAAGAAAGAACTGTGTTTCCTACTAATACTGACGATATCTAGTTGAACTCTGCTTATGAAACTGTAACAAACCACAGCATCTCTTACGTAGATGCTCTTTAGTTAATAGTGAAAAACGTGTTGGTTTCGTGAACTGTGTAAATTCATTTGAGCCGAAAAATCACTGGGTTTACCAGAAAACAACTCTTGCTTGTAGGAAGACACAGAGGCTTTGGTTTAACTCCCTTTGTGAAGGGAAATTCACTCCAGAGTTCTCATCCATGAAACACACTCTGTTTTAACACAAAGGGCATGCTCTTATTTCCAGCGTCTCTAATACAGCAAGAAACATGAGCATGCCCAGAAAAAAAGAACTGTGTTTCCTACTCACACGGACCATATCTAGTTGAACTCTGCTTATAAAACTGTAATAACCACAGCATGTGTTACATAGATGCTCTAGTTAATATCGAAAAACGTGTTGGGTTCATGAACTGTGTGAATTCATTTGAGCAGAAAATCTCATGGGTTTACTGGAAATGAACTCTTGCTCATAGGAAAACACAGAGGCTTTGGTTTCACTCCGTTTGTGAAGGGAAATTAAGAACAGAGTTCTCATCCATGAAACACACTCTGTTTTAATGCAAACAGCATGCTCTTCTTTCCAGGTCTCTAATACAGCAAGAAACATGAGCATGCCCAGAAAAAAGAACTGTGTTTCCTAGTCATACGGACCATATCTAGTTGAACTCTGCTTATGAAACTGTACCAAACCACAGCATCTCTTACATAGATGCTCTATAGTTAATAGTGAAAATCCTGTTGGGTTCAAGAACTGTGTAAATTCATTTGAGCCGAAAAATCACTGTGTTTACCGGATATGAACTCTTGCTTGTAGGAAGACACAGAGACTTTGGTTTAACTCCGTTTCTGAAGGAAAATTCAGACCAGTGTTCTCATCCACGAAACATACTCTGTTTTAACGCAAGAAGCATGCTCTTCTTTCCGGTGTCTCCAATACAGCAAGAAACATGAGCATGCCCAGAAAAAAAGAATTGTGTTTCTTACTCATACGGACCATATCTAGTTAAACCCTCCTTATGAAACTGTAACAAAACACAGCATCTCTTACATATATGCTCTTTCGTTTATAGTGAAAAACGTGTTGGGTTCGTGAACTGTGTAAATTCATTTGAGCATAAAAATCCCTGGGTTTACCGGATATGAAGTCTTGCTTGTGGGAAGACACAGAGACTTTGGTTTAACTCCGAAATGAAGGAAAATTCAGACCAGTGTTCTCATCAATGAAACATACTCTGTTATAACGCAAGAAGCATGCTCTTTTTCCAGCGTCTCCAATACAGCAAGAAATATGAGCATGCCCAGAAAAAAAGAACTGTGTTTCCTTCTCATATGGACCATATCTAGTTGAACTCTGCTTAATGAAACTGTAACAAACCACAGCATCTCTTACATAAATGCTCTTTAGTTAATAGTGAAAAACGTGTTGGTTTCGTGAACTGTGTAAAATCATTTGAGCTAAAAAACCCTGGGTTTACCGGAAATGAACTCCTGCTTGTAGGAAGACACAGAGGCTTTGGTTTCACTCTGTTTGTGAAGGTAAATTCAGACCAGAGTTCTCATCGATGAAACACACTCTGTTTTAATGCAAAGAGCATGCTCTTCTTTCCAGCGTCTCTAATACAGCAAGAAACATGAGCATGCCCAGAAAAAAAGAACTGTGTTTCCTACTCATACGGACCATATCTAGTTGAACGCTGCTTATGAAACTGGAACAAACCACAGCATCTCTTACATAGATGCTCTTCAGTTAATTGTAAAAATCATGATGGGTTCAAGAACTGTAAATTCATTTGAGCCAAACAATCAATGGGTTCACCGGAAATGAACTCTTGCTTGTAGGAAGACACAGAGATTTGGTTTAACTCCGTTTTTGACGGATAATTGAGACCAGTGTTCTCATCCATGAAACATACTCTGTTTTAACGCAAGAAGCATGCTCTTCTTTCCAGCATCTCCAAAACAGCATGAACAAGAGCATGCCCAGAAAAAAAGAACTGTGTTTCCTATTCATACGGACCATATCTAGTTGAACTCTGCTTTTGAAACTATAACAAAGCACAGCATGTGTTACATAGATGCTCTTTCGTTAATAGTGAAAAACGTGTTGGGTTCGTGAACTGTGTAAATACATTTGAGCCGAAAAATCACTGGGTTTACCAGAAAACAACTCTTGCTTGTAGGAAGACACAGAGGCTTTGGTTTAACTCCGTTTGTGAAGGGAAATTCACACCAGAGTTCTCCTCCATGAAACACACTCTGTTTTAACACAAAGGGCATGCTCTTCTTTCCAGCGTCTCTAATACAGCAAGAAACATGAGCATGCCCAGAAAAAAAGAACTGTGTTTCCTACTCATACGGGCCATATCTAGTTGAACTCTGCTTATAAAACTGTAATAACCACAGCATGTGTTACATAGATGCTCTTTAGTTAATATCGAAAAACGTGTTGGGTTCATGAACTGTGTGAATTCATTTGAGCAGAAAAACTCATGGGTTTACTGGAAATGAACTCTTGCTCATAGGAAAACACACAGGCTTTGGTTTCACTCCGTTTGTGAAGGAAAATTCAGACCAGTGTTCTCATCCAAGAAACATACTCTGTTTTAACGCAAGAAGCATGCTCTTCTTTCCAGTGTCTCCAATACAGCAAGAAACATGAGCATGCCCAGACAAAAAGAATTGTGTTTCTTACTCATATGGACCATATCTAGTTGAACGCTGATTATGAAACTGTAACAAACCACAGCATGTGTTACATAAATGCTCTTTAGTTAATAGTGAAAATCGTGTTGGGTTTGTGAACTGTGTGAATTCATTTGAGCAGAAAAACTCATGGGTTTACTGGAAATGAACTCTTGCTCATAGGAAAACACAGAGGCTTTGGTTTCACTACGTTTGTGAAGGGAAATTCAGAACAGAGTTCTCATCCATGAAACACACTCTGTTTTAATGCAAACAGCATGCTCTTCTTTCCAGGTCTCTAATACAGCAAGAAACATGAGCATGCCCAGAAAAAAGAACTGTGTTTCCTACTCATACGGACCATATCTAGTTGAACTCTGCTTATGAAACTGTAACAAACCACAGCATCTCTTACATAGATGCTCTATAGTTAATAGTGAAAATCCTGTTGGGTTCAAGAACTGTGTAAATTCATTTGAGCCGAAAAATCACTGTGTTTACCGGATATGAACTCTTGCTTGTAGGAAGACACAGAGACTTTGGTTTAACTCCGTTTCTGAAGGAAAATTCAGACCAGTGTTCTCATCCAAGAAACATACTCTGTTTTAACACAAGAAGCATGCTCTTCTTTCCGGTGTCTCCAATACAGCAAGAAACATGAGCATGCCCAGAAAAAAAGAATTGTGTTTCTTACTCATACGGACCATATCTAGTTAAACCCTCCTTATGAAACTGGAACAAACCACAGCATCTCTTACATAGATGCTCTTCAGTTAATTGTAAAAATCATGATGGGTTCAAGAACTGGAAATTCATTTAAGCCGAAAAATCACTGGGTTTACCGGAAATGAACTGTTTCTTGTAGTAAGACACAGAGACTTTTGTTTAACTCCGTTTCTGAAGGAAAATACAGACCAGTGTTCTCATCCAAGAAACATACTCTGTTTTAACGCAAGAAGCATGCTCTTCTTCCTAGTGTCTCCAATACAGCAAGAAACATGAGCATGCCCAGAAAAAAAGAACTGTGTTTCCTACTCATACGGACCATATCTAGTTGAACTCTTGTTATGAAACCCGTAATAACCACAGCATGTGTTACTTAGATGCTCTTTAGTTAATATCGAAAAACGTGTTGGGTTCATGAACTGTGTGAATTCATTTGAGCAGAAAAACCCATGGGTTTACTGGAAATGAACTCTTGCTCATAGGAAAACACACAGGCTTTGGTTTCACTCCGTTTGTGAAGGGAAATTCAGACCTGAGTTCTCATCCATGAAACACACTCTGTTTTAATGCAAAGAGCATCCTCTTCTTTCCAGGTCTCTAATACAGCAGGAAACATGAGCATGCCCAGAAAAAAAGAACTGTGTTTCCTACTCATACGGACCATATCTAGTTGAACTCTGCTTATGAAACTGTAACAAACCACTGTATCTCTTACATAGATGCTCTTTAGTTAATAGTGAAAAACGTGTTGGGTTCGTGAACTGTGTAAATTCATTTGAGCTGAAAAATCACTGGGTTTTCCGTAAATGAACTCTTGCTTGTAGGAAGACACAGAGGCTTTGGTTTACCTCCGTTTGTGAAGGGAAATTCAGACCATTGTTCTCATCCATGAAACACCCTCTGTTTTAACGCAAGAAGCTTCCTCTTCTTTCCAGAGTCTGCAATATAGCAAGAAATATGAGCATGCTCAGAAAAAAAGAACTGTGTTTCCTATTCATACGGACCATATCTAGTTGAACTCTGATTATGAAACTGTAACAAACCACAGCATGTGTTACATAAATGCTCTTTAGTTAATAGTGAAAATCGTGTTGGGTTCGTGAACTGTGTAAATTCATTTCAGCTGAAAAATAACTGGGTTTACCTGAAATGAACTCTTGCTTGTAGGAAGCCAAAGAGATTTTTGTTTAACTCCGTTTCTGAAGGAAAATACAGACCAGTGTTCTCATCCAAGAAACATACTCTGTTTTAATGTAAGAAGCATGCTCTTCTCTCTAGCGTCCCCAATACAGCAAGAAACATGAGCATGCCCAGGAAAACAGAACAGTGTTTCCTAACACATGGACCATATCTAGTTAAACTCTGCTTATGAAACTGTAATAACCACGGCATGTGTTACATAGATGCTCTTTAGTTAATTGCAAAAAACATGTTGGGTTCATGACCTGTGTAAATTCATTTGAGCAGAAAAACCCCTGGGTTTACCGGAAATGAACTCTTGCTCATAGGAAAACACAGAGGCTTTGGTTTCATTCCGTTTGTGAAGGGAAATTCAGACCAGTGTTCCCATCCAAGAAACATACTCTGTTTTAACGCAAGAAGCATGCTCTTCTTTCCAGTGTCTCCAATACAGCAAGAAACATGAGCATGCCCAGAAAAAAAGAATTGTGTTTCTTACTCATACGGACCATATCTAGTTGAACTCTGATTATGAAACTGTAACAAACCACAGCATATGTTACATAAATGCTCTTTAGTTAATAGTGAAAAACGTGTTGGGTTCATGAAATGTGTAAATTCATTTGAGCCGAAAAACACCTGGGGTTACCGGGAAAGAACTCTTGCTTGTATTAAGACACAGAGGATTTGGTTTCACTCCGTTTGTGAAGGGAAGTTCAGACCATTATTCTCATCCATGAAACACCATCTGTTTTAACCCAAGAAACTTCCTCTTCTTTCCAGAGTCTGTAATACAGCAAGAAACATGAGCATGCCCAGAAAAAAAGAACTGTGTTTCTTACTCATATGGACCATATATAGTTAAACTCTGCTTATGAAACTGTAACAAACCACAGCATCTCTTACATATATGGTCTTTCGTTTATAGTGAAAAACGTGTTGGGTTCGTGAACTTTGTAAATTCATTTGAGCCGAAAAATCACTGGGTTTACCAGAAAACAACTCTTGCTTGTAGGAAGACACAGAGGATTTGGTTTAACTCCGTTTGTGAAGGGAAATTCACACCAGAGTTCTCATCCATGAAACACACTCTGTTTTAACGCAAAGGGCATGCTCTTCTTTCCAGCGTCTCTAATACAACAAGAAACCTGAGCATGCCCAGAAAAAAAGAACTGTGTTTCCTACTCATACGGACCATATCTAGTTGAACTCTGCTTATGAAACTGTAACAAACCACAGCATGTGTTACATAAATGCTCTTTAGTTAATAGTAAAAATCGTGTTGGGTTCGTGAACTGTGTAAATTCTCTTGAGCCGAAAAATCACTGGGTGTACCGGAAATGACTCTTGCTTGTAGGAAGACACAGAGAATTTTGTTTAACTCCGTTTCTGTAGGAAAATTCAGACCAGTGTTCTTATCCAAGAAACATACTCTGTGTTAATGCAAGAAGCATGCTCTTCTTTCTAGCGTCTCCATACAGCAAGAAACATGAGCATGCCCAGAAAAAAAGAACTGTGTTTCCTACTCATACGGATCATATCTAGTTGAACTCTGCTTATGAAACTGTAATAACCACAGCATGTGTTACATAGATGCTCTTTAGCTAATTGCGAAAAACGTGTTGGGTTCATGAACTGTGTAAATTCATTTGAGCATAAAAACCCCTGGGTTTACCGGAAATGAACTCTTGCTCATAGGAAAACACAGAGGCTTTGGTTTCACTCCGTTTGTGAAGGGATATTCAGAGCAGAGTTCTCATCCAAGAAACACACTCTGTTTTAATACAAAGAGCATGCTCTTCTTTCCAGCGTCTCTAATACAACAAGAAACATGAGCATGCCCTGAAAAAAAGAACTGTGTTTCCTTGTCATACGGACCATATCTAGTTGAACGCTGCTTATGAAACTGTAACAAACCATAGCATCTCTTACATAGATGCTCTTCAGTTAATTGTAAAAATCATGATGGGTTCAAGAACTGGAAATTCATTTGAGCCAAAAATTCACTGGGTTCACCGGAAATGAAATCTTGCTTGTAGGGAGACACAGAGGGTTTGGTTTAACTCCGTTTGTGAAGGGAAATTCAGACCAGTGTGCTCATCCATGAAACACCCTCTGTTTTAACGCAAGAAGCATCCTCTTCTTTCCAGAGTCTGCAATACAGCATGATACAAGATCATACCCAGTAAAAGAACTGTGTTTCCTATTCATACGGACCATATCTATTTGAACTCTGCTTATGAACCTGTAACAAACCACAGCATGTGTTACATAGATGCTCTTTAGTTAATTGTGAAAAACGTGTTGGGTTCATGAACTGTGTAAATTCATTTGAGCAGAAAAACCCCTGGGTTTACCTGAAATGAACTCTTGCTCATAGGAAGACACAGAGGCTTTGGTTTCACTCCGTTTGTGAAGGGAAATTGAGACCAGAGTTCTCATCCATGAAACACACTCTGTTTTAATGCAAAGAGCATGCTCTTCTTTCCAGCGTCTCTAATACAGCAAGAAACATGAGCATGCCCAGAAAGAAAGAACTGTGTTTCCTACTAATACAGATGACATCTAGTTGAACTCTGCTTATGAAACTGTAACAAACCACAGCATCTCTTACATAGATGCTCTTTATGTAATAGTGAAAATCGTGTTGGGTTCGTGAACTGTGTAAATTCATTTGAGCCGAAAAATCACTGGGTTCACCGGAAATGAACTCTTGCTTGTAAGAAGACACAGAGGCTTTGGTTTAACTCCGTTTGTGAAGGGAAATTCAGACCAGTGTGCTCATCCATGAAACACCCTCTGTATTAACGCAAGAAGCATGCTCTTCTTTCCAGCGTCTCCAAAACAGCATGAACAAGAGCATGCCCAGAAAAAAAGAACTGTGTTTCCTATTCATACGGACCATATCTAGTTGAACTCTGCTTTTGAAACTGTAACAAAGCACAGCATGTGTTACATAGATGCTCTTTAGTTAATAGTGAAAAACGTGTTTGTTTCGTGAACTGTGTAAATTCATTTGAGCTAAAAAACCCTGGGTTTAACGGAAATGAACTCCTGCTTGTAGGAAGACACAGAGGCTTTGGTTTCACTCTGTTTGTGAAGGTAAATTCAGACCAGAGTTCTCATCGATGAAACACACTCTGTTTTAATGCAAAGAGCATGCTCTTCTTTCCAGCGTCTCTAATACAGCAAGAAACATGAGCATGCCCAGAAAAAAAGAACTGTGTTTCTTACTCATACGGACCATATCTAGTTGAACGCTGCTTATGAAACTGGAACAAACCACAGCATCTATTACATAGATGCTCTTCAGTTAATTGTAAAAATCATGATGGGTTCAAGAACTGTAAATTCATTTAAGCCGAAAAATCACTGGGTTTACCGGAAATGAACTGTTTCTTGTAGGAAGACACAGAGACTTTTGTTTAACTCCGCTTCTGAAGGAAAATACAGACCAGTGTTCTCATCCAAGAAACATACTCTGTTTTAACGCAAGAAGCATGCTCTTCTTTCTAGCGTCTCCAATACAGCAAGAAACCTGAGCATGCCCAGGAAAACAGAACAGTGTTTCCTAACACACGGACCATATCTAGTTAAACTCTGCTTATGAAACTGTAATAACAACAGCATGTGTTACATAGATGCTCTTTAGTTAATTGCGAAAAACGTGTTGGGTTCATGAACTGTGTAAATTCATTTGAGCAGAAAAACCCCTTGGTTTACCGTAAATGAACTCTTGCTCATAGGAAAACACAGAGGCTTTGGTATCACTCCGTTAGTAAAGGGAAATTCAGACCAGAGTTCTCATACATGAAACACACTCTGTTTTAATGCAAACAGCATGCTCTTCTTTCCAGGTCTCTAATACAGCAAGAAACATGAGCATGCCCAGAAAAAAAGAACTGTGTTTCCTACTCATACGGACCATATCTAGTTGAACTCTGCTTATGAAACTGTAACAAACCACAGCATCTCTTACATAGATGCTCTTTAGGTAATAGTGAAAAACGTGTTGGTTTCGTGAACTGTGTAAATTCATTTGAGCCGCAAAATCACTGGGTTCACCGGAAATGAACTCTTGCTTGTAGGAAGACACAGAGACTTTTGTTTAACTCCGTTTCTGAAGGAAAATACAGACCAGTGTTCTCATCCAAGAAACATACTCTGTTTTAACGTAAGAAGCATGCTCTTCTTTCCAGCGTCTCCAATACAACAAGAAAAATGAGCATGCCCAGACAAACAGAACTGTGTTTTCTACTCACACGGACCATATCTAATTGAACTCTGCTTATGAATCTGTAACAAACCACATCATCTCTTACATATATGCTCTTTCGTTTATAGTGAGAAACGTGTTGGGTTCGTGAACTGTGTAAATTCATTTGAGCCGAAAAATCACTGGGTTTACCGGAAATGAACTCTTGCTTGTAGGAAGACACAGAGACTTTGGTTTAACTCCGTTTCTGAAGGATAATTGAGACCAGTGTTCTCATCCATGAAACACACTCTGTTTTAACGCAAGAAGCATGCTCTTCCTTCCAGCGTCTCCAAAACAGCATGAAACAAGAGCATGTCCAGAAAAAAAGAACTGTGTTTCCTATTCATAAGGACCATATCTAGTTGAACTCTGCTTTTGAAACTGTAACAAAGCACAGCATGTGTTACATAGATGCTCTTTAGTTAAGAGTGAAAAACATGTTGGGTTCATGAACTGTGTACATTCATTTGAGCTAAAAAACCCTGGGTTTACCGGAAATGAACTCCTGCTTCTAGGAAGACACAGAGGCTTTGGCTTATTTCTGTTTGTGAAGGGAAATTCAGACCAGAGTTCTCATCCATGAAACACCCTCTGTTTTAACACAAGAAACATCCTATTCTTTCCAGAGTCTGCAATACAGCAAGAAATATGAGCATGCTCAGACAAAAAGAACTGTGTTTCCTATTCATACGGACCATATCTAGTTGAACTCTGATTATGAAACTGTAACAAACCACAGCATGTGTTACATAAATGCTCTTTAGTTAATAGTGAAAAACGTGTTGGGTTCATGAAATGTGTAAATTCATTTGAGCCGAAAAACACCTGGGGTTACCGGGAAAGAACTCTTGCTTGTATTAAGACACAGAGGATTTGGTTTCACTCCGTCTGTGAAGGGAAGTTCAGACCATTATTCTCATCCATGAAACACCATCTGTTTTAACCCAAGAAACTTCCTCTTCTTTCCAGAGTCTGTAATACAGCAAGAAACATGAGCATGCCCAGAAAAAAAGAACTGTGTTTCTTACTCATATGGACCATATATAGTTAAACTCTGCTTATGAAACTGTAACAAACCACAGCATCTCTTACATATATGGTCTTTCGTTTATAGTGAAAAACGTGTTGGGTTCGTGAACTTTGTAAATTCATTTGAGCCGAAAAATCACTGGGTTTACCAGAAAACAACTCTTGCATGTAGGAAGACACAGAGGATTTGGTTTAACTCCGTTTGTGAAGGGAAATTCACACCAGAGTTCTCATCCATGAAACACACTCTGTTTTAACGCAAAGGGCATGCTCTTCTTTCCAGGTCTCTAATACAGCAGGAAACATGAGCATGCCCAGAAAAAAAGAACTGTGTTTCCTACTCATACGGACCATATCTAGTTGAACTCTGATCATGAAACTGTAATAACCACAGCATGTGTTACATAGATGCTCTTTAGTTAATATCGAAAAACGTGTTGTGTTCATGAACTGTGTGAATTCATTTGAGCAGAAAAACCCATGGGTTTACTGGAAATGAACTCTTGCTCATAGGAAAACACACAGGATTTGGTTTCACTCCCTTTGTGAAAGGAAATTCAGACCTGAGTTCTCATCCATGAAACACACTCTGTTTTAATGCAAAGAGCATGCTCTTCTTTCCAGGTCTCTAATACAGCAGGAAACATGAGCATGCCCAGAAAAAAAGAACTGTGTTTCCTACTCATACGGAGCATATCTAGTTGAACTCTGCTTATGAAACTGTAACAAATCACTGTATCTCTTACATAGATGCTCTTTAGTTAATAGTGAAAAACGTGTTGGGTTTGTGAACTGTGTAAATTCATTTGAGCTGAAAAATCACTGGGTTTTCCGGAAATGAACTCTTGCTTGTAGGAAGACACAGAGGCTTTGGTTTCACTCCGTCTGTGAAGGGAAGTTCAGACCATTATTCTCATCCATGAAACACCATCTGTTTTAACCCAAGAAACTTCCTCTTCTTTCCAGAGTCTGTAATACAGCAAGAAACATGAGCATGCCCAGAAAAAAAGAACTGTGTTTCTTACTCATATGGACCATATATAGTTAAACTCTGCTTATGAAACTGTAACAAACCACAGCATCTCTTACATATATGGTCTTTCGTTTATAGTGAAAAACGTGTTGGGTTCGTGAACTTTGTAAATTCATTTGAGCCGAAAAATCACTGGGTTTACCAGAAAACAACTCTTGCATGTAGGAAGACACAGAGGATTTGGTTTAACTCCGTTTGTGAAGGGAAATTCACACCAGAGTTCTCATCCATGAAACACACTCTGTTTTAACGCAAAGGGCATGCTCTTCTTTCCAGGTCTCTAATACAGCAGGAAACATGAGCATGCCCAGAAAAAAAGAACTGTGTTTCCTACTCATACGGACCATATCTAGTTGAACTCTGATCATGAAACTGTAATAACCACAGCATGTGTTACATAGATGCTCTTTAGTTAATATCGAAAAACGTGTTGTGTTCATGAACTGTGTGAATTCATTTGAGCAGAAAAACCCATGGGTTTACTGGAAATGAACTCTTGCTCATAGGAAAACACACAGGCTTTGGTTTCACTCCCTTTGTGAAAGGAAATTCAGACCTGAGTTCTCATCCATGAAACACACTCTGTTTTAATGCAAAGAGCATGCTCTTCTTTCCAGGTCTCTAATACAGCAGGAAACATGAGCATGCCCAGAAAAAAAGAACTGTGTTTCCTACTCATACGGAGCATATCTAGTTGAACTCTGCTTATGAAACTGTAACAAATCACTGTATCTCTTACATAGATGCTCTTTAGTTAATAGTGAAAAACGTGTTGGGTTCGTGAACTGTGTAAATTCATTTGAGCTGAAAAATCACTGGGTTTTCCGGAAATGAACTCTTGCTTGTAGGAAGACACAGAGGCTTTGGTTTAACTCCGCTTGTGAAGGGAAATTCAGCCCAGTGTGCTCATCCATGAAACACCCTCTGTTTTAACGCAAGAAACATCCTCTTCTTTCCAGAGTCTGCAATACAGCAAGAAATATGAGCATGCTCAGAAAAAAAGAACTGTGTTTCCTATTCATACGGACCATATCAAGTTGAACTCTGATTATGAAACTGTAACAAACCACAGCATGTGTTACATAAATGCTCTTTAGTTAATAGTGAAAATCGTGTTGGGTTCGTGAACTGTGTAAATTCATTTGAGCCGAAAAATTACTGGGTTTACCTGAAATGAACTCTTGCTTGTAGGAAGACACAGAGATTTTTGTTTAACTCCGTTTCTAAAGGAAAGTACAGACCAGTGTTCTCATCCAAGAAACATACTCTGTTTTAATGTAAGAAGCGTGCTCTTCTCTCTAGTGTCCCCAATACAGCAAGAAACATGAGCATGCCCAGGAAAACAGAACAGTGTTTCCTAACACACGGACCATATCTAGTTAAACTCTGCTTATGAAACTGTAATAACCACTACATGTGTTACATAGATGTTCTTTAGTTAATTGCGAAAAACTAGTTGGGTTCATGACCTGTGTAAATTCATTTGAGCATAAAAACCCCTGGGTTTACCGGAAATGAACTCTTGCTCATAGGAAAACACAGAGGCTTTGGTTTCACTCCGTTTGTGAAGGGAAATTCAGAACAGAGTTCTCATCCATGAAACACACTCTGTTTTAATGCAAACAGCATGCTCTTCTTTCCAGGTCTCTAATACAGAAAGAAACATGAGCATGCCCAGAAAAAAGAACTGTGTTTCCTACTCATACGGACCATATCTAGTTGAACTCTGCTTATGAAACTGTACCAAACCACAGCATCACTTACATAGATGCTCTTTAGTTAATAGTGAAAATCCTGTTGGGTTCATGAACTGTGTAAATTCATTTGAGCCAAAAAATCACTGGGTTTACCGGAAATGAACTCTTGCTTGTAGGAAGACACAGAGGATTTGGTTTCACTCCGTTTGTGAAGGGAAATTCACACCAGAGTTCTCATCCATGAAACACACTCTATATTAACACAAAGAGCATGCTCTTCTTTCCAGCTTCTCTAATACAGCAAGAAACATGAGCATGCCTAGAAAAAAAAAATGTGTTTCCTTCTCATATGGACCATATCTTGTTGAACTCTGCTTAATGAAAATGTAACAAACCACAGCATCTCTTACATAAATGCTCTTTAGTTACTAGTGAAAAACGTGTTGGTTTTGTGAACTGTGTAAATTCATTTGAGCTAAAAAACCCTGGGTTTACCGGAAATGAACTCCTGCTTGTAGGAAGACACAGAGGCTTTGGTTTCACTCTGTTTGTGAAGGTAAATTCAGACCAGAGTTCTCATCGATGAAACACACTCTGTTTTAATGCAAAGAGCATGCTCTTCTTTCCAGCGTCTCTAATACAGCAAGAAACATGAGCATGCCCAGAAAAAAAGAACTGTGTTTCCTACTCATATGGACCATATCTAGTTGAACGCTGCTTATGAAACTGGAACAAACCACAGCATCTCTTACATAGATGCTCTTCAGTTAATTGTAAAAATCATGATGGGTTCAAGAACTGTAAATTCATTTAAGCCGAAAAATCACTGGGTTTACCGGAAATGAACTGTTTCTTGTAGGAAGACACAGAGAATTTTGTTTAACTCCGTTTCTGAAGGATAATACAGACCAGTGTTCTCATCCAAGAAACATACTCTGTTTTAATGTAAGAAGCATGCTCTTCTTTCTAGCGTCTCCAATACAACAAGAAACATGAGCATGCCCAGACAAACAGAACTGTGTTTCTTACTCACACGGACCATATCTAGTTGAACTATGCTTATGAAACTGTAATAACTACAGCATGTGTTACATAGATGCTCTTTAGTTAATAGTGAAAAACGTGTTGGGTTCATGAACTGTGTAAATTCATTTGAGCAGAAAAACCCCTGGGATTACCGGAAATGAACTCTTGCTCATAGGAAAACACAGAGGCTTTGGTTTCACTCCGTTTGTGAAGGGAAATTCAGACCAGAGTTCTCATCCATGAAACACACTCTGTTTTAATGAAAAGAGCATGCTCTTCTTTCCAGCGTCTCTAATACAGCAAGAAACATGAGCATGCCCTGAAAAAAAGAACTGTGTTTCCTACTCAGACGGACCATATCTAGTTGAACGCTGCTTATGAAACTGTAACAAACCACAGCATCTCTTACATAGATGCTATTCAGTTAATTGTAAAAATCATGATGGGTTCAAGAACTGTAAATTCATTTGAGCCGAAAAATCACTGGGTTCACCGGAAATGAACTCTTGCTTGTATGGAGACACAGAGGCTTTGGTTTAACTCCGTTTGTGAAGGGAAATTCAGACCAGTCTGCTCATCCATGAAACACCCTCTGTTTTATCGCAAGTAGCATCCTCTTCTTTCCAGAGTCTGCAATACAGCAAGATATATGAGCATGTCCAGAAAAAAAGAACTGTGTTTCCTCCTCATATGGACCATATCTAGTTGAACTCTGCTTATGAAACTGTAACAAACCACAGCATCTCTGACATATATGCTCTTTCGTTTATAGTGAGAAACGTGTTGGGTTCGTGAACTGTGTAAATTCATTTTAGCCGAAAAATCACTGGGTTTACCGGAAATGAACTCTTGCTTGTAGGAAGACACAGAGACTTTTGTTTAACACCGTTTCTGAAGGAAAATATAGACCAGTGTACTCATCCAAGAAACATACTCTGTTTTAATGTAAGAAGCATGCTCTTCTTTCTAGCGTCTCCAATACAGCAAGAAACATGAGCATGCCCAGGAAAACAGAACAGTGTTTCCTAACACACGGACCATATCTAGTTAAACTCTGCTTATGAAACTGTAATAACCACAGCATGTGTTACATAGATGCTCTTTAGTTAATTGCGAAAAACGTGTTGGGTTCATGAACTGTGTAAATTCATTTGAGCAGAAAAACCCCTTGGTTTACCGTAAATGAACTCTTGCTCATAGGAAAACACTGAGGCTTTGGTTTCACTCCGTTAGTAAAGGGAAATTCAGACCAGAGTTCTCATCCATGAAACACACTCTGTTTTAATGCAAACAGCATGCTCTTCTTTCCAGGTCTCTAATACAGCAAGAAAAATGAGCATGCCCAGAAAAAAAGAACTGTGTTTCCTATTCATATGGACCATATCTAGTTGAACTCTGCTTGTGAAACTGTAACAAACCACAGCATCTCTTACATAGATGCTCTTTAGTTAATTGTAAAAATCATGATGGGTTCTAGAACTGTAAATTCATTTGAGCCGAAAAATCACTGGGTTCACAGGAAATGAACTCTTGCTTGTAGGGAGACACAGAGGCTTTGGTTTAACTCCGTTTGTGAAGGGAAATTCAGACCAGTCTGCTCATCCATGAAACACCCTCTGTTTTAACGCAAGTAGCATCCTCTTCTTTCCAGAGTCTGCAATACAGCAAGATATATGAGCATGTCCAGAAAAAAAGAACTGTGTTTCCTCCTCATATGGACCATATCTAGTTGAACTCTGCTTATGAAACTGTAACAAACCACAGCATCTCTGACATATATGCTCTTTCGTTTATAGTGAGAAACGTGTTGGGTTCGTGAACTGTGTAAATTCATTTTAGCCGAAAAATCACTGGGTTTACCGGAAATGAACTCTTGCTTGTAGGAAGACACAGAGACTTTTGTTTAACACCGTTTCTGAAGGAAAATATAGACCCGTGTACTCATCCAAGAAACATACTCTGTTTTAATGTAAGAAGCATGCTCTTCTTTCTAGCGTCTCCAATACAGCAAGAAACATGAGCATGCCCAGGAAAACAGAACAGTGTTTCCTAACACACGGACCATATCTAGTTAAACTCTGCTTATGAAACTGTAATAACCACAGCATGTGTTACATAGATGCTCTTTAGTTAATTGCGAAAAACGTGTTGGGTTCATGAACTGTGTAAATTCATTTGAGCAGAAAAACCCCTTGGTTTACCGTAAATGAACTCTTGCTCATAGGAAAACACTGAGGCTTTGGTTTCACTCCGTTAGTAAAGGGAAATTCAGACCAGAGTTCTCATCCATGAAACACACTCTGTTTTAATGCAAACAGCATGCTCTTCTTTCCAGGTCTCTAATACAGCAAGAAAAATGAGCATGCCCAGAAAAAAAGAACTGTGTTTCCTATTCATATGGACCATATCTAGTTGAACTCTGCTTGTGAAACTGTAACAAACCACAGCATCTCTTACATAGATGCTCTTTAGTTAATTGTAAAAATCATGATGGGTTCTAGAACTGTAAATTCATTTGAGCCAAAAAATCACTGGGTTCACAGGAAATGAACTCTTGCTTGTAGGGAGACACAGAGGCTTTTGTTTAACTCCGTGTGTGAAGGGAAATTCAGACCAGTGTGCTCATGGATGAAACACCCTCTGTTTTAACGCAAGTAGCATCCACTTCTTTCCAGAGTCTGCAATACAGCAAGATATATGAGCTTGTCCAGAAAAAAAGAACTGTGTTTCCTCCTCATACGGACCATATCTAGTTGAACTCTGCTTATGAAACTGTAACAAACCACAGCATCTCTTACATATATGCTCTTTCGTTTATAGTGAGAAACGTGTTGGGTTCGTGAACTGTATAAATTCATTTGAGCCGAAAAATCACTGGGTTTACCGGAAATGAACTCTTGCTTGTAGGAAGACACAGAGACTTTGGTTTAACTCCGTTTCTGAAGGATAATTGAGACCAGTGTTCTCATCCATGAAACATACTCTGTTTTATCGCAAGAAGCATGCTCTTCTTTCCAGCGTCTCCAAAACAGCATGAAACAAGAGCATGCCCAGAAAAAAAGAACTGTGTTTCCTATTCATAAGGACCATATCTAGTTGAACTCTGCTTATGAAACTGTAACAAACCACAGCATCTCTTACATATATGCTCTTTCATTTATAGTGAGAAACGTGTTGGGTTCGTGAACTGTGTAAATTCATTTGAGCCGAAAAATCACTGGGTTCACCGGAAATGAACTCTTGCTTGTAAGAAGACACAGAGGCTTTGGTTTAACTCCGTTTGTGAAGGGAAATTCAACCAGTGTGCTCATCCATGAAACACCCTCTGCTTTAACGCAAGAAACATCCTCTTCTTTCCAGAGTCTGCAATACAGAAAGAAATATGAGCATGCTCAGAAAAAAAGAACTGTGTTTCCTATTCATAAGGACCATATCTAGTTGAACTCTGATTATGAAACTGTAATAAACTACAGCATGTGTTACATAAATGCTCTTTAGTTAATAGTGAAAATCGTGTTGGGTTCATGAACTGTATACATTCATTTGAGCCGAAAAATCACTGGGTTTACCGGAAATGAACTCTTGCTTGTAGGAAGACACAGAGACTTTTGTTTAACTCCGTTTCTGAAGGAAAATACAGACCAGTGTTCTCATCCAAGAAACATACTCTGTTTTAATGTAAGAAGCATGCTCTCCTTTCTAGCGTCTCCAATACAGCAAGAAACATGAGCATGCCCAGAAAAACAGAACTGTGTTTCTTACTCATACGGACCATATCTAGTTAAACTCTGCTTATGAAACTGTAACAAAACACAGCATCTCTTACATATATGCTCTTTCGTTTATAGTGAAAAACGTGTTGGGTTCGTGAACTGTGTAAATTCATTTGAGCATAAAAATCACTGGGTTTACCGGAAATTAACTTTGCTTATAGGAAGACACAGAGACTTTGGTTTAACTCCATTTGTGAAGGGAAATTCAGACCAGTGTTCTCATCCATGAAACACCCTGTGTTTTAACGCAAGAAGCTTCCTCTTCTTCCAGAGTCTGCAGTACAGCATGAAACAAGAGCATGCCCAGAAAAAAAGAACTCTGTTTCCTATTCATACGGACCATATCTAGTTGAACTCTGTTTATGAAACTGTAACAAACCACATCATCACTTACATATATGCTCTTTCGTTTATAGTGAGAAACCTGTTGGGTTCGTGAACTGTGCAAATTCATTTGAGCCGAAAAATCACTGTGTTTACCAGATAAGAACTCTTGCTTGGAGGAAGACACTGAGACTTTTGTTTAACTCCGTTTGTGAAGGGAAATTCAGACCAGTGTGCTCATCCATGAAACACCCTCTGTTTTAACACGAGAAACATCCTCTTCTTTCCAGAGTCTGCAATACAGCAAGAAATATGAGCATGCTCAGAAAAAAGAACGGTGTTTCCTATTCATACGGACCATATCTAGTTGAACTCTGCTTATGAAACTGTAACAAACCACAGCATGTGTTACATAGATGCTCTTTGGTTAATAGTGAAAAACGTGTTGGGTTCATGAACTGTGTATATACATTTGAGCTAAAAAACCCTTGGTTTACCAGAAATGAATTCCTGCTTGTAGGAAGACACAGAGGCTTTGGTTTCACTCTGTTTGTGAAGGGAAATTCAGACCAGAGTTCTCATCCATGAAACACACTATGTTTTAATTCAAAGAGCATGCTCTTCTTTCCAGCGTCTCTAGTACAGCAAGAAACATGAGCATGCCCAGAAAAAAAGAACTGTGTTTCCTACTCATACGGACCATATCTAGTTGAACTCTGCTTATGAAACTGTAACAAACCACAGCATCTCTTACATAGATGCTCTTTAGTTAATAGTAAAAATCATGATGGGTTCAAGAACTGTGTAAATACATTTGAGCCGAAAAATCACTGGGTTTACCGGATATGAACTCTTGCTTGTGGGAAGACACAGAGACTTTGGTTTAACTCCGTTACTGATGGAAAATTCAGACCAGTGTTCTCCTCAATGAAACATACTCTGTTATAACGCAAGAAGCATGCTCATTTTCCAGCTTATCCAATACAGCAAGAAACATGAGCATGCCCAGAAAAAAAGAACTGTGTTTCCTTCTCATACGGACCATATCTAGTAGAACTCTGCTTATGAAACTGTAACAAACCACAGCATCTCTTACATAGATGCTCTTTAGTTAATAGTGAAAATCCTGTTGGGTTCATGAACTGTGTAAATTCATTTGACCTAAAAAACCCTGGGTTTACCGGAAATGAACTCTTGCTTGTAGGAAGACACAGAGGCTTTGGTTTCACTCTGTTTGTGAAGGGAAATTCAGACCAGAGTTCTCATCGATGAAACACACTCTGTTTTAATGCAAAGAGCAGGCTCTTCTTTCCAGCATATCTAATACAGCAAGAAACATGAGCATGCCCAGAAAAAAAGAACTGTGTTTCCTTCTCATACGGACCATATCTAGTTGAACGCTGCTTATGAAACTGTAACAAACCACAGCATCTCTTACATAGATGCTCTTTAGTTAATAGTGAAAAACGTGTTGGGTTCATGAACTGTGTAAATTCATTTGAGCCGAAAAATCACTGGGTTTACGGGAAATGAACTCTTGCTTGTATGAAGACACAGAGGCTTTGGTTTAATTCCGTTGTGAAGGGAAGTTCAGACCGGTGTTCTCATCCATGAAACACCCTCTGTTTAAACGCAAGAAGCTTCCTCTTCTTTCCAGAGTCTGTAATACAGCAAGAAACATGAGCATGCCCAGAAAAAAGAACTGTGTTTCCTACTCATAGTGACCATATCTAGATGAAATCTAGTTATGAAACTATAACAAACCACAGCATGTGTTACATACATGCTCTTTAGTTAATAGTGAAAAACGTGTTGGTTTCAAGAACCATGTAATTTCTTTTGAGCCGAAAAATCACCTGGTTTACCAGATATGAACTCTTGCTTGTAGGAAGACACAGAGACTTTTGTTTAACTCCGTTTCTGAAGGAAAATACAGATCAGTGTACTCATCCAAGAAACATACTCTGTTTCAATGTAAGAAGCATGCTCTTCTTTCTAGCGTCTCCAATACAGCAAGAAACATGAGCATGCCCAGGAAAACAGAACAGTGTTTCCTAACACACGGACCATATCTAGTTAAACTCTGCTTATGAAACTGTAATAACCACAGCATGTGTTACATAGACGCTCTTTAGTTAATTGCGAAAAACGTGTTGGGTTCATGAACTGTGTAAATTCATTTGAGCAGAAAAACCCCTTGGTTTACCGTAAATGAACTCTTGCTCATAGGAAAACACTGAGGCTTTAGTTTCACTCAGTTAGTAAAGGGAAATTCAGACCAGAGTTCTCATCCATGAAACACACTCTGTTTTAATGGAAACAGCATGCTCTTCTTTCCAGGTCTCTAATACAGCAAGAAAAATGAGCATGCCCAGAAAAAAAGAACAGTGTTTCCTACTCATATGGACCATATCTAGTTGAACTCTGCTTATGAAACTGTAACAAACCACAGCATCTCTTACATAGATGCTCTATAGTTAATAGTGAAAATCCTGTTGGGTTCAAGAACTGTGTAAATTCATTTGAGCCGAAAAATCACTGTGTTTACCGGATATGAACTCTTGCTTGTGGGAAGACACAGAGACTTTGGTTTAACTCCGAACTGAAGGAAAATTCAGACCTGTTCTCATCCAAGGAACATACTCTGTTATAACGCAAGAAGCATGCTCTTTTTCCAGCGTCTCCAATACATCAAGAAACATGAGCATGCCCAGGAAGAAAGAACTGTGTTTCCTTCTCATATGGACCATATCTAGTTGAACTCTGCTTATAAAACTGTAACAAACCACAGCATCTCTTACTTACATGCTCTTTAGTTAATAGTGAAAATCCTGTTGGGTTCATGAACTGTGTAAATTCATTGGAGCCGAAAAATCACTGGGTTTACCAGAAATGAACTCTTGCTTGTAGGAAGACACAGAGGCTTTGGTTTCACTCCGTTTGTGAAGGGAAATTCACACCAGAGTTCTCATCCATGAAACACACTCTATTTTAACGCAAGGAGCATGCTCTTCTTTCCAGCATCTCTAATACAGCAAGAAACATGAGCATGCCCAGAAAAAAAGAATTGTGTTTCCTTCTCATACGGACCATATCTAGTTGAACTCTGCTTAATGAAACTGTAACAAACCACAGCATCTCTTACGTAAATGTTCTTTAGTTAATAGTGAAAAACGTGTTGGGTTCGTGAACTGTGTAAATTCATTTGAGCTAAAAAACCCTGGGTTTACCGGAAATGAACTCCTGCTTGTAGGAAGACAATGAGGCTTTGGTTTCACTCTGTTTGTGAAGGGAAATTCAGACCAGAGTTCTCATCGATGAAACACACTCTGTTTTAATGCAAAGAGCATGCTCTTCTTTCCAGCGTCTCTAATACAGCAAGAAACATGAGCATGCCCAGAAAAAAAGAACTGTGTTTCCTACTCATATGGACCATATCTAGTTGAACGCTGCTTATGAAACTGGAACAAACCACAGCATCTCTTACATAGATGCTCTTCAGTTAATTGTAAAAATCATGATGGGTTCAAGAACTGTAAATTCATTTGAGCCGAAAAATCACTGGGTTTACCGGAAATGAACTCTTGCTTGTAGGAAGACACAGAGACTTTTGTTTAACTCCGTTTCTGAAGGAAAATACAGACCATTGTTTTCATCCAAGAAACATACTCTGTTTTAATGTAAGAAGCATGCTCTTCTTTCTAGCGTCTCCAATACAACAAGAAACATGAGCATGCCCAGACAAACAGAACTGTGTTTTCTACTCACACGGACCATATCTAGTTGAACTCTGCTTATGAAACTGTAATAACCACAGCATGTGTTACATAGATGCTCTTTAGTTAATTGCGAAAAACGTGTTGGGTTCATGAACTGTGTAAATTCATTTGAGCATAAAAACCCCTGGGTTTACCGGAAATGAACTCTTGCTCATAGGAAAACACAGAGGCTTTGGTTTCACTCCGTTTGTGAAGGGAAATTCAGACCAGAGTTCTCATCCATGAAACACACTCTGTTTTAATGCAAAGAGCATGCTCTTCTTTCCAGCATCTCTAATACAGCAGAAACATGAGCATGCCCTGAAAAAAAGAACTGTGTTTCCTACTCATACGGACCATATCTAGTTGAACGCGGCTTATGAAACTGTAACAAACCACAGCATCTCTTACATAGATGCTCTTCAGTTAATTGTAAAAATCATGATGGGTTCTAGAACTGTAAATTCATTTGAGCCGAAAAATCACTGGGTTCACCGGAAATGAACTCTTGCTTGTAGGGAGACACAGAGGCTTTTGTTTAACTCCGTGTGTGAAGGGAAATTCAGACCAGTGTGCTCATGGATGAAACACCCTCTGTTTTAACGCAAGTAGCATCCACTTTTCCAGAGTCTGCAATACAGCAAGGTATATGAGCATGTCCAGAAAAAAAGAACTGTGTTTCCTCCTCATACGGACCATATCTAGTTGAACTCTGCTTATGAAACTGTAACAAACCACAGCATCTCTTACATATATGCTCTTTCGTTTATAGTGAGAAACGTGTTGGGTTCGTGAACTGTATAAATTCATTTGAGCCGAAAAATCACTGGGTTTACCGGAAATGAACTCTTGCTTGTAGGAAGACACAGAGACTTTGGTTTAACTCCGTTTCTGAAGGATAATTGAGACCAGTGTTCTCATCCATGAAACATACTCTGTTTTATCGCAAGAAGCATGCTCTTCTTTCCAGCGTCTCCAAAACAGCATGAAACAAGAGCATGCCCAGAAAAAAAGAACTGTGTTTCCTATTCATAAGGACCATATCTAGTTGAACTCTGCTTTTGAAACTGTAACAAAGCACAGCATGTGTTACATAGATGCTCTTTAGTTAAGAGTCAAAAACTTGTTGGGTTCATGAACTGTGTACATTCATTTGAGCTAAAAAACCCTGGGTTTACCGGAAATGAACTCCTGCTTGTAGGAAGACACAGAGGCTTTGGTTTCACTCTGTTTGTGAATGGAAATTCAGACCAGAGTTCTCATCCATGAAACACACTCTGTTTTAATGCAAAGAGCATGCTCTTCCTTCCAGTGTCTCTAATACAGCAAGAAATATGAGCATGCCCAGAAAGAAAGAACTGTGTTTCCTACTAATACTGACGATATCTAGTTGAACTCTGCTTATGAAACTGTAACAAACCACAGCATCTCTTACATATATGCTCTTTCATTTATAGTGAGAAACGTGTTGGGTTCGTGAACTGTGTAAATTCATTTGAGCCGAAAAATCACTGGGTTCACCGGAAATGAACTCTTGCTTGTAAGAAGACACAGAGGCTTTGGTTTAACTCCGTTTGTGAAGGGAAATTCAGACCAGTGTGCTCATCCATGAAACACCCTCTGCTTTAACGCAAGAAACATCCTCTTCTTTCCAGAGTCTGCAATACAGAAAGAAATATGAGCATGCTCAGAAAAAAAGAACTGTGTTTCCTATTCATAAGGACCATATCTAGTTGAACTCTGATTATGAAACTGTAATAAACTACAGCATGTGTTACATAAATGCTCTTTAGTTAATAGTGAAAATCGTGTTGGGTTCATGAACTGTATACATTCATTTGAGCCGAAAAATCACTGGGTTTACCGGAAATGAACTCTTGCTTGTAGGAAGACACAGAGACTTTTGTTTAACTCCGTTTCTGAAGGAAAATACAGACCAGTGTTCTCATCCAAGAAACATACTCTGTTTTAATGTAAGAAGCATGCTCTTCTTTCCAGCGTCTCCAATACAGCAAGAAACATGAGCATGCCTAGAAAAACAGAACTGTGTTTCTTACTCATACGGACCATATCTAGTTAAACTCTGCTTATGAAACTGTAACAAAACACAGCATCTCTTACATATATGCTCTTTCGTTTATAGTGAAAAACGTGTTGGGTTCGTGAACTGTGTAAATTCATTTGAGCATAAAAATCACTGGGTTTACCGGAAATTAACTTTGCTTATAGGAAGACACAGAGACTTTGGTTTAACTCCATTTGTGAAGGGAAATTCAGACCAGTGTTCTCATCCATGAAACACCCTGTGTTTTAACGCAAGAAGCTTCCTCTTCTTCCAGAGTCTGCAGTACAGCATGAAACAAGAGCATGCCCAGAAAAAAAGAACTCTGTTTCCTATTCATACGGACCATATCTAGTTGAACTCTGTTTATGAAACTGTAACAAACCACATCATCACTTACATATATGCTCTTTCGTTTATAGTGAGAAACCTGTTGGGTTCGTGAACTGTGCAAATTCATTTGAGCCGAAAAATCACTGTGTTTACCAGATAAGAACTCTTGCTTGGAGGAAGACACTGAGACTTTTGTTTAACTCCGTTTGTGAAGGGAAATTCAGACCAGTGTGCTCATCCATGAAACACCCTCTGTTTTAACACGAGAAACATCCTCTTCTTTCCAGAGTCTGCAATACAGCAAGAAATATGAGCATGCTCAGAAAAAAGAACGGTGTTTCCTATTCATACGGACCATATCTAGTTGAACTCTGCTTATGAAACTGTAACAAACCACAGCATGTGTTACATAGATGCTCTTTGGTTAATAGTGAAAAACGTGTTGGGTTCATGAACTGTGTATACACATTTGAGCTAAAAAACCCTGGGTTTACCAGAAATGAATTCCTGCTTGTAGGAAGACACAGAGGCTTTGGTTTCACTCTGTTTGTGAAGGGAAATTCAGACCAGAGTTCTCATCCATGAAACACACTATGTTTTAATTCAAAGAGCATGCTCTTCTTTCCAGCGTCTCTAGTACAGCAAGAAACATGAGCATGCCCAGAAAAAAAGAACTGTGTTTCCTACTCATACGGACCATATCTAGTTGAACTCTGCTTATGAAACTGTAACAAACCACAGCATCTCTTACATAGATGCTCTTTAGTTAATAGTAAAAATCATGATGGGTTCAAGAACTGTGTAAATACATTTGAGCCGAAAAATCACTGGGTTTACCGGATATGAACTCTTGCTTGTGGGAAGACACAGAGACTTTGGTTTAACTCCGAACTGAAGGAAAATTCAGACCAGTGTTCTCATCCAAGGAACATACTCTGTTATAACGCAAGAAGCATGCTCTTTTTCCAGCGTCTCCAATACATCAAGAAACATGAGCATGCCCAGGAAGAAAGAACTGTGTTTCCTTCTCATATGGACCATATCTAGTTGAACTCTGCCTATAAAACTGTAACAAACCACAGCATCTCTTACTTACATGCTCTTTAGTTAATAGTGAAAATCCTGTTGGGTTCATGAACTGTGTAAATTCATTGGAGCCGAAAAATCACTGGGTTTACCAGAAATGAACTCTTGCTTGTAGGAAGACACAGAGGCTTTGGTTTCACTCCGTTTGTGAAGGGAAATTCACATCAGAGTTCTCATCCATGAAACACACTCTATTTTAACGCAAAGAGCATGCTCTTCTTTCCAGCATCTCTAATACAGCAAGAAACATGAGCATGCCCAGAAAAAAAGAATTGTGTTTCCTTCTCATACGGACCATATCTAGTTGAACTCTGCTTAATGAAACTGTAACAAACCACAGCATCTCTTACGTAAATGTTCTTTAGTTAATAGTGAAAAACGTGTTGGGTTCGTGAACTGTGTAAATTCATTTGAGCTAAAAAACCCTGGGTTTACCGGAAATGAACTCCTGCTTGTAGGAAGACAATGAGGCTTTGGTTTCACTCTGTTTGTGAAGGGAAATTCAGACCAGAGTTCTCATCCATGAAACACACTATGTTTTAATTCAAAGAGCATGCTCTTCTTTCCAGCGTCTCTAGTACAGCAAGAAACATGAGCATGCCCAGAAAAAAAGAACTGTGTTTCCTACTCATACGGACCATTTCTAGTTGAACGCTGCTTATGAAACTGGAACAAACCACAGCATCTCTTACATAGATGCTCTTCAGTTAATTGTAAAAATCATGATGGGTTCAAGAACTGTAAATTCATTTGAGCCGAAAAATCACTGGGTTTACCGGAAATGAACTCTTGCTTGTAGGAAGACACAGAGACTTTTGTTTAACTCCGTTTCTGAAGGAAAATACAGACCATTGTTTTCATCCAAGAAACATACTCTGTTTTAATGTAAGAAGCATGCTCTTCTTTCTAGCGTCTCCAATACAACAAGAAACATGAGCATGCCCAGACAAACAGAACTGTGTTTTCTACTCACACGGACCATATCTAGTTGAACTCTGCTTATGAAACTGTAATAACCACAGCATGTGTTACATAGATGCTCTTTAGTTAATTGCGAAAAACGTGTTGGGTTCATGAACTGTGTAAATTCATTTGAGCATAAAAACCCCTGGGTTTACCGGAAATGAACTCTTGCTCATAGGAAAACACAGAGGCTTTGGTTTCACTCCGTTTGTGAAGGGAAATTCAGACCAGAGTTCTCATCCATGAAACACACTCTGTTTTAATGCAAAGAGCATGCTCTTCTTTCCAGCATCTCTAATACAGCAAGAAACATGAGCATGCCCTGAAAAAAAGAACTGTGTTTCCTACTCATACGGACCATATCTAGTTGAACGCGGCTTATGAAACTGTAACAAACCACAGCATCTCTTACATAGATGCTCTTCAGTTAATTGTAAAAATCATGATGGGTTCTAGAATTGTAAATTCATTTGAGCCGAAAAATCACTGGGTTCACCGGAAATGAACTCTTGCTTGTAGGGAGACACAGAGGCTTTTGTTTAACTCCGTGTGTGAAGGGAAATTCAGACCAGTGTGCTCATAGATGAAACACCCTCTGTTTTAACGCAGTAGCATCCACTTCTTTCCAGAGTCTGCAATACAGCAAGATATATGAGCATGTCCAGAAAAAAAGAACTGTGTTTCCTCCTCATACGGACCATATCTAGTTGAACTCTGCTTATGAAACTGTAACAAACCACAGCATCTCTTACATATATGCTCTTTCGTTTATAGTGAGAAACGTGTTGGGTGCGTGAACTGTATAAATTCATTTGAGCCGAAAAATCACTGGGTTTACCGGAAATGAACTCTTGCTTGTAGGAAGACACAGAGACTTTGGTTTAACTCCGTTTCTGAAGGATAATTGAGACCAGTGTTCTCATCCATGAAACATACTCTGTTTTATCGCAAGAAGCATGCTCTTCTTTCCAGCGTCTCCAAAACAGCATGAAACCAGAGCATGCCCAGAAAAAAAGAACTGTGTTTCCTATTCATAAGGACCATATCTAGTTGAACTCTGCTTTTGAAACTGTAACAAAGCACAGCATGTGTTACATAGATGCTCTTTAGTTAAGAGTCAAAAACGTGTTGGGTTCATGAACTGTGTACATTCATTTGAGCTAAAAAACCCTGGGTTTACCGGAAATGAACTCCTGCTTGTAGGAAGACACAGAGGCTTTGGTTTCACTCTGTTTGTGAAGGGAAATTCAGACCAGAGTTCTCATCCATGAAACACACTCTGTTTTAATGCAAAGAGCATGCTCTTCCTTCCAGTGTCTCTAATACAGCAAGAAATATGAGCATGCCCAGAAAGAAAGAACTGTGTTTCCTACTAATACTGACGATATCTAGTTGAACTCTGCTTATGAAACTGTAACAAACCACAGCATCTCTTACATATATGCTCTTTCATTTATAGTGAGAAACGTGTTGGGTTCGTGAACTGTGTAAATTCATTTGAGCCGAAAAATCACTGGGTTCACCGGAAATGAACTCTTGCTTGTAGGAAGACACAGAGACTTTTGTTTAACTCCGTTTCTGAAGGAAAATACAGACCAGTGTTCTCATCCAAGAAACATACTCTGTTTTAATGTAAGAAGCATGCTCTTCTTTCTAGCGTCTCCAATACAGCAAGAAACATGAGCATGCCTAGAAAAACAGAACTGTGTTTCTTACTCATACGGACCATATCTAGTTAAACTCTGCTTATGAAACTGTAACAAAACACAGCATCTCTTACATATATGCTCTTTCGTTTATAGTGAAAAACGTGTTGGGTTCGTGAACTGTGTAAATTCATTTGAGCATAAAAATCACTGGGTTTACCGGAAATTAACTTTGCTTATAGGAAGACACAGAGACTTTGGTTTAACTCCATTTGTGAAGGGAAATTCAGACCAGTGTTCTCATCCATGAAACACCCTGTGTTTTAACGCAAGAAGCTTCCTCTTCTTCCAGAGTCTGCAGTACAGCATGAAACAAGAGCATGCCCAGAAAAAAAAGAACTCTGTTTCCTATTCATACGGACCATATCTAGTTGAACTCTGTTTATGAAACTGTAACAAACCACATCATCACTTACATATATGCTCTTTCGTTTATAGTGAGAAACCTGTTGGGTTCGTGAACTGTGCAAATTCATTTGAGCCGAAAAATCACTGTGTTTACCAGATATGAACTCTTGCTTGGAGGAAGACACTGAGACTTTTGTTTAACTCCGTTTGTGAAGGGAAATTCAGACCAGTGTGCTCATCCATGAAACACCCTCTGTTTTAACACGAGAAACATCCTCTTCTTTCCAGAGTCTGCAATACAGCAAGAAATATGAGCATGCTCAGAAAAAAGAACGGTGTTTCCTATTCATACGGACCATATCTAGTTGAACTCTGCTTATGAAACTGTAACAAACTACAGCATGTGTTACATAGATGCTCTTTGGTTAATAGTGAAAAACGTGTTGGGTTCATGAACTGTGTATATACATTTGAGCTAAAAAACCCTTGGTTTACCAGAAATGAATTCCTGCTTGTAGGAAGACACAGAGGCTTTGGTTTCACTCTGTTTGTGAAGGGAAATTCAGACCAGAGTTCTCATCCATGAAACACACTATGTTTTAATTCAAAGAGCATGCTCTTCTTTCCAGCGTCTCTAGTACAGCAAGAAACATGAGCATGCCCAGAAAAAAAGAACTGTGTTTCCTACTCATACGGACCATATCTAGTTGAACTCTGCTTATGAAACTGTAACAAACCACAGCATCTCTTACATAGATGCTCTTTAGTTAATAGTAAAAATCATGATGGGTTCAAGAACTGTGTAAATACATTTGAGCCGAAAAATCACTGGGTTTACCGGATATGAACTCTTGCTTGTGGGAAGACACAGAGACTTTGGTTTTACTCCGTTACTGAAGGAAAATTCAGACCAGTGTTCTCCTCAATGAAACATACTCTGTTATAACGCAAGAAGCATGCTCATTTTCCAGCTTATCCAATACAGCAAGAAACATGAGCATGCCCAGAAAAAAAGAACTGTGTTTCCTTCTCATACGGACCATATCTAGTAGAACTCTGCTTATGAAACTGTAACAAACCACAGCATCTCTTACATAGATGCTCTTTAGTTAATAGTGAAAATCCTGTTGGGTTCATGAACTGTGTAAATTCATTTGACCTAAAAAACCCTGGGTTTACCGGAAATTAACTCCTGCTTGTAGGAAGACACAGAGGCTTTGGTTTCACTCTGTTTGTGAAGGGAAATTCAGACCAGAGTTCTCATCGATGAAACACACTCTGTTTTAATGCAAAGAGCAGGCTCTTCTTTCCATCATATCTAATACAGCAAGAAACATGAGCATGCCCAGAAAAAAAGAACTGTGTTTCCTTCTCATACGGACCATATCTAGTTGAACGCTGCTTATGAAACTGTAACAAACCACAGCATCTCTTACATAGACGCTCTTTAGTTAATAGTGAAAAACGTGTTGGGTTCATGAACTGTGTAAATTCATTTGAGCCGAAAAATCACTGGGTTTACGGGAAATGAACTCTTGCTTGTAGGAAGACACAGAGGCTTTGGTTTAACTCCGTTGTGAAGGGAAGTTCAGACCAGTGTTCTCATCCATGAAACACCCTCTGTTTAAACGCAAGAAGCTTCCTCTTCTTTCCAGAGTCTGTAATACAGCAAGAAACATGAGCATGCCCAGAAAAAAAGAACTGTGTTTCCTACTCATAGTGACCATATCTAGTTGAACTCTAGTTATGAAAGTATAACAAACCACAGCATGTGTTACATACATGCTCTTTAGTTAATAGTGAAAAACGTGTTGGTTTCAAGAACCATGTAATTTCTTTTGAGCCGAAAAATCACCTGGTTTACCAGATATGAACTGTTGCTTGTAGGAAGACACAGAGACTTTTGTTTAACTCCGTTTCTGAAGGAAAATACAGACCAGTGTACTCATCCAAGAAACATACTCTGTTTTAATGTAAGAAGCATGCTCTTCTTTCTAGCGTCTCCAATACAGCAAGAAACATGAGCATGCCCAGGAAAACAGAACAGTGTTTCCTAACACACGGACCATATCTAGTTAAACTCTGCTTATGAAACTGTAATAACCACAGCATGTGTTACATAGATGCTCTTTAGTTAATTGCGAAAAACGTGTTGGGTTCATGAACTGTGTAAATTCATTTGAGCAGAAAAACCCCTTGGTTTACCGTAAATGAACTCTTGCTCATAGGAAAACACTGAGGCTTTAGTTTCACTCAGTTAGTAAAGGGAAATTCAGACCAGAGTTCTCATCCATGAAACACACTCTGTTTTAATGCAAACAGCATGCTCTTCTTTCCAGGTCTCTAATACAGCAAAAAAATGAGCATGCCCAGAAAAAAAGAACAGTGTTTCCTACTCATATGGACCATATCTAGTTGAACTCTGCTTATGAAACTGTAACAAACCACAGCATCTCTTACATAGATGCTCTATAGTTAATAGTGAAAATCCTGTTGGGTTCAAGAACTGTGTAAATTCATTTGAGCCGAAAAATCACTGTGTTTACCGGATATGAACTCTTGCTTGTGGGAAGACACAGAGACTTTGGTTTAACCCCGAACTGAAGGAAAATTCAGACCAGTGTTCTCATACAAGGAACATACTCTGTTATAACGCAAGAAGCATGCTCTTTTTCCAGCGTCTCCAATACATCAAGAAACATGAGCATGCCCAGGAAGAAAGAACTGTGTTTCCTTCTCATATGGACCATATCTAGTTGAACTCTGCTTATAAAACTGTAACAAACCACAGCATCTCTTACTTACATGCTCTTTAGTTAATAGTGAAAATCCTGTTGGGTTCATGAACTGTGTAAATTCATTAGAGCCGAAAAATCACTGGGTTTACCAGAAATGAACTCTTGCTTGTAGGAAGACACAGAGGCTTTGGTTTCACTCCGTTTGTGAAGGGAAATTCACACCAGAGTTCTCATCCATGAAACACACTCTATTTTAACGCAAAGAGCATGCTCTTCTTTCCAGCATCTCTAATACAGCAAGAAACATGAGCATGCCCAGAAAAAAAGAATTGTGTTTCCTTCTCATACGGACCATATCTAGTTGAACTCTGCTTAATGAAACTGTAACAAACCACAGCATCTCTTACGTAAATGTTCTTTAGTTAATAGTGAAAAACGTGTTGGGTTCGTGAACTGTGTAAATTCATTTGAGCTAAAAAACCCTGGGTTTACCGGAAATGAACTCCTGCTTGTAGGAAGACAATGAGGCTTTGGTTTCACTCTGTTTGTGAAGGGAAATTCAGACCAGAGTTCTCACCGATGAAACACACTCTGTTTTAATGCAAAGAGCATGCTCTTCTTTCCAGCGTCTCTAATACAGCAAGAAACATGAGCATGCCCAGAAAAAAAGAACTGTGTTTCCTACTCATACGGACCATATCTAGTTGAACGCTGCTTATGAAACTGGAACAAACCACAGCATCTCTTACATAGATGCTCTTCAGTTAATTGTAAAAATCATGATGGGTTCAAGAACTGTAAATTCATTTGAGCCGAAAAATCACTGGGTTTACCGGAAATGAACTCTTGCTTGTAGGAAGACACAGAGACTTTTGTTTAACTCCGTTTCTGAAGGAAAATACAGACCATTGTTTTCATCCAAGAAACATACTCTGTTTTAATGTAAGAAGCATGCTCTTCTTTCTAGCGTCTCCAATACAACAAGAAACATGAGCATGCCCAGACAAACAGAACTGTGTTTTCTACTCACACGGACCATATCTAGTTGAACTCTGCTTATGAAACTGTAATAACCACAGCATGTGTTACATAGATGCTCTTTAGTTAATTGCGAAAAACGTGTTGGGTTCATGAACTGTGTAAATTCATTTGAGCATAAAAACCCCTGGGTTTACCGGAAATGAACTCTTGCTCATAGGAAAACACAGAGGCTTTGGTTTCACTCCGTTTGTGAAGGGAAATTCAGACCAGAGTTCTCATCCATGAAACACACTCTGTTTTAATGCAAAGAGCATGCTCTTCTTTCCAGCATCTCTAATACAGCAAGAAACATGAGCATGCCCTGAAAAAAAGAACTGTGTTTCCTACTCATACGGACCATATCTAGTTGAACGCGGCTTATGAAACTGTAACAAACCACAGCATCTCTTACATAGATGCTCTTCAGTTAATTGTAAAAATCATGATGGGTTCTAGAACTGTAAAATCATTTGAGCCGAAAAATCACTGGGTTCACCGGAAATGAACTCTTGCTTGTAGGGAGACACAGAGGCTTTTGTTTAACTCCGTGTGTGAAGGGAAATTCAGACCAGTGTGCTCATGGATGAAACACCCTCTGTTTTAACGCAAGTAGCATCCACTTCTTTCCAGAGTCTGCAATACAGCAAGATATATGAGCATGTCCAGAGAAAAAGAACTGTGTTTCCTCCTCATACGGACCATATCTAGTTGAACTCTGCTTATGAAACTGTAACAAACCACAGCATCTCTTACATATATGCTCTTTCGTTTATAGTGAGAAACGTGTTGGGTTCGTGAACTGTATAAATTCATTTGAGCCGAAAAATCACTGGGTTTACCGGAAATGAACTCTTGCTTGTAGGAAGACACAGAGACTTTGGTTTAACTCCGTTTCTGAAGGATAATTGAGACCAGTGTTCTCATCCATGAAACATACTCTGTTTTATCGCAAGAATCATGCTCTTCTTTCCAGCGTCTCCAAAACAGCATGAAACAAGAGCATGCCCAGAAAAAAAGAACTGTGTTTCCTATTCATAAGGACCATATCTAGTTGAACTCTGCTTTTGAAACTGTAACAAAGCACAGCATGTGTTACATAGATGCTCTTTAGTTAAGAGTCAAAAACGTGTTGGGTTCATGAACTGTGTACATTCATTTGAGCTAAAAAACCCTGGGTTTACCGGAAATGAACTCCTGCTTGTAGGAAGACACAGAGGCTTTGGTTTCACTCTGTTTGTGAAGGGAAATTCAGACCAGAGTTCTCATCCATGAAACACACTCTGTTTTAATGCAAAGAGCATGCTCTTCCTTCCAGTGTCTCTAATACAGCAAGAAATATGAGCATGCCCAGAAAGAAAGAACTGTGTTTCCTACTAATACTGACGATATCTAGTTGAACTCTGCTTATGAAACTGTAACAAACCACAGCATCTCTTACATAGATGCTCTTTAGTTAATAGTGAAAATCCTGTTGGGTTCATGAACTGTGTAAATTCATTTGAGTCGAAAAATCACTGGGTTTACCGGAAATGAACCCTTGCTTGTAGGAAGACACAGAGGCTTTGGTTTCACTCCGTTTGTGAAGGGAAATTCACACCAGAGTTCTCATCCATGAAACACACTCTATTTTAACGCAAATAGCATGCTCTTCTTTCTAGCTTCTCTAATACAGCAAGAAACATGAGCATGCCCAGAAAAAAAGAACTGTGTTTCCTTCTCATACGGACCATATATAGTTGAACTCTGCTTAATGAAACTGTAACAAACGACAGCATCTCTTACATAAATGCTCTTTAGTTAATAGTGAAAAACGTGTTGGGTTCATGAAGTGTGTCCATTCATTTGAGCTAAAAAACCCTGGGTTTACCGGAAATGAACTCCTGCTTGTAGGAAGACACAGAGGCTTTGGTTTCTCTCTGTTTGTGAAGGGAAATTCAGACCAGAGTTCTCATCCAAGAAACATATTCTGTTTTAATGCAAGTAGCATGCTCTTCTTTGCAGCGTCTCCAATACAGCAAGAAACATGAGCATGCCCAGAAAAAAGAATTGGGTTTCTTACTCATATGGACCATATCTAGTTAAACTCTGATTATCAAACTGTAACAAACCACAGCATCTCTTACATATATGCTCTTTCGTTTATAGTGAAAAACGTGTTGGGTTCGTCAACTGTGTAAATTCATTTGAGCCGAAAAATCACTGGGTTTACCGGAAATGAACTCTTGCTTGTAGGAAGACACAGAGGCTTTGGTTTCACTCCGTTCGTGAAGGGAAATTCACACCAGAGTTCTCATCCATGAAACACACTCTATTTTAACGCAAATAGCATGCTCTTCTTTCCAGCTTCTCTAATACAGCAAGAAACATGAGCATGCCCAGAAAAAAAGAACTGTGTTTCCTTCTCATACGGACCATATATAGTTGAACTCTGCTTAATGAAACTGTAACAAACGACAGCATCTCTTACATAAATGCTCTTTAGTTAATAGTGAAAAACGTGTTTTGTTCATGAACTGTGTAAATTCATTTGAGTCGAAAAATCACTGGGTTTACCGGAAATGAACCCTTGCTTGTAGGAAGACACAGAGGCTTTGGTTTCACTCCGTTTGTGAAGGGAAATTCACACCAGAGTTCTCATCCATGAAACACACTCTATTTTAACGCAAATAGCATGCTCTTCTTTCCAGCTTCTCTAATACAGCAAGAAACATGAGCATGCCCAGAAAAAAAGAACTGTGTTTCCTTCTCATAAGGACCATATATAGTTGAACTCTGCTTAATGAAACTGTAACAAACGACAGCATCTCTTACATAAATGCTCTTTAGTTAATAGTGTAAAACGTGTTGGGTTCATGAAGTGTGTACATTCATTTGAGCTAAAAAACCCTGGGTTTACCGGAAATGAACTCCTGCTTGTAGGAAGACACAGAGGCTTTGGTTTCTCTCTGTTTGTGAAGGGAAATTCAGACCAGAGTTCTCATCCAAGAAACATATTCTGTTTTAATGCAAGTAGCATGCTCTTCTTTGCAGCGTCTCCAATACAGCAAGAAACATGAGCATGCCCAGAAAAAAGAATTGGGTTTCTTACTCTTACGGACCATATCTAGTTAAACTCTGCTTATCAAACTGTAACAAACCACAGCATCTCTTACATATATGCTCTTTCGTTTATAGTGAAAAACGTGTTGGGTTCGTCAACTGTGTAAATTCATTTGAGCCGAAAAATCCCTGGGTTTACCGGAAATGAACTCTTGCTTGTAGGAAGACACAGAGGCTTTGGTTTCACTCCGTTTGTGAAGGGAAATTCAGACCAGAGTTCTCATCCATGAAACACACTCTATTTTAACGCAAATAGCATGCTCTTCTTTCCAGCTTCTCTAATACAGCAAGAAACATGAACATGCCTAGAAAAAAAGAACTGTGATTCCTTCTCATACGGACCATATCTAGTTGAACTCTACTTAATGAAACTGTAACAAACGACAGCATCTCTTACATAAATGCTCTTTAGTTAATAGTGAAAAACTTGTTGGGTTCATGAACTGTGTACATTCATTTGAACTAAAAAACCCTGGGTTTACCGGAAATGAACTCCTGCTTTTAGGAAGACACAGAGGCTTTGGTTTCACTCTGTTTGTGAAGGAAAATTCAGACCAGAGTTCTCATCCATGAAACATACTCTGTTTTAATGCAAAGAGCATGCTCTTCTTTCCAGCGTCTCTAATACAGCAAGCAACATGATCATGCCCAGAAAAAAAGAACTGTCTCCTACTGATACGGACCATATCTAGTTGAATGCTGCTTATGAAACTGTAACCAACCACAGCATCTCTTACATAGATTCTGTTCAGTTTATTGTAAAAATCATGATGGGTTCAAGAACTGTAAATTCATTTGAGCCGAAAAATCACTGTGTTCACCGGAAATGAAATCTTGCTTGTAGGGAGACACAGAGGCTTTGGTTTCACTCCGTTTGTGAAGGGAAAATCAGACCAGTGTGCTCATCCATGAAACACCCTCTGTTTTAACGCAAGTAGCATCCTCTTCTTTCCAGAGTCTGCAATACAGCAAGATATATGAGCATGTCCAAAAAAAAAAAAAAAAGAACTGTGTTTCCTACTCATACGGACCATATCTAGTTGAACGCTGCTTATGAAACTGTAACAAACCAAAGCATCTCTTACATAGATGCTCTTCAGTTAATTGTAAAAATCATGATGGGTTCAAGAACTGTAAATTCATTTGAGCCGAAAAATCACTGGGTTTACCGGAAATGAACTCTTGCTTGTAGGAAGACACAGAGACTTTTGTTTAACTCCGTTTCTGAAGGAAAAAAAAGGCCAGTGTTCTCATCCAAGAAACATACTCTGTTTTAATGTAAGAAGCATGCTCTTCTTTCTAGCGTCTCCAATACAACAAGAAACATGAGCATGCCCAGACAAACAGAACTGAGTTTTCTACTCACACGGACCATATCTAGTTGAACTCTGCTTATGAAACTGTAATAACCACAGCATGTGTTACATAGATGCTCTTTAGTTAATTGCGAAAAACGTGTTGGGTTCATGAACTATGTAAATTCATTTGAGCATAAAAACCCCTGGGTTTACCGGAAATGAACTCTTGCTCATAGGAAAACACAGAGGCTATGGTTTCACTCCGTTTGTGAAGGGAAATTCAGACCAGAGTTCTCATCCATGAAACACACTCAGTTTTAGTGCAAAGAGCATGCTCTTCCTTCCAGCGTCTCTAATACAGCAAGAAACATGAGCATGCCCAGAAAAAAAGAACTGTGTTTCCTACTAATACGGATGATATCTAGTTGAAATCTGCTTATGAAACTGTAACAAACCACAGCATCTCTTACATAGATACTCTTCAGTTAATTGTAAAAATCATGATGGGTTCAAGAACTGTAAATTCATTTGAGCCGAAAAATCACTGGGTTCACCGGAAATGAACTCTTGCTTGTAGGGAGACACAGAGTCTTTGGTTTAACTCCGTTTGTGAAGGGAAATTCAGACCAGTGTGCTCATCCATGAAACACCCTCTGTTTTAACGCAAGTAGCATCCTCTTTTTTCCAGAGTCTGCAATACAGCAAGATATATGAGCATGTCCAGAAAAAAAGAACTGTGTTTCCTACTCATACGGACCATATCTAGTTGAACTCTGCTTATGAAACTGTAACAAACCACAGCATCTCTTACATATATGCTCTTTCGTTTATAGTGAGAAACGTGTTGGGTTCGTGAACTGTGTAAATTCATTTGAGACGAAAAATCACTGGGTTTACCGGAAATTAACTCTTGCTTGTAGGAAGACACAGAGACTTTGGTTTAACTCCGTTTCTGAAGGATATTTGAGACCAGTGTTCTCATCCATGAAACACACTCTATTTTAACGCAAATAGCATGCTCTTCTTTCCAGCTTCTCTAATACAGCAAGAAACATGAGCATGCCCAGAAAAAAAAGAACTGTGTTTCTTTCTCATAAGGACCATATATAGTTGAACTCTGCTTAATGAAACTGTAACAAACGACAGCATCTCTTACATAAATGCTCTTTAGTTAATAGTGAAAAACGCATTGGGTTCATGAAGTGTGTACATTCATTTGAGCTAAAAAACCCTGGGTTTACCGGAAATGAACTCCTGCTTGTAGGAAGACACAGAGGCTTTGGTTTCTCTCTGTTTGTGAAGGGAAATTCAGACCAGAGTTCTCATCCAAGAAACATATTCTGTTTTAATGCAAGTAGCATGCTCTTCTTTGCAGCGTCTCCAATACAGCAAGAAACATGAGCATGCCCAGAAAAAAGAATTGGGTTTCTTACTCTTACGGACCATATCTAGTTAAACTCTGCTTATCAAACTGTAACAAACCACAGCATCTCTTACATATATGCTCTTTCGTTTATAGTGAAAAACGTGTTGGGTTCATCAACTGTGTAAATTCATTTGAGCCGAAAAATCCCTGGGTTTACCGGAAATGAACTCTTGCTTGTAGGAAGACACAGAGGCTTTGGTTTCACTCCGTTTGTGAAGGGAAATTCAGACCAGAGTTCTCATCCATGAAACACACTCTATTTTAACGCAAATAGCATGCTCTTCTTTCCAGCTTCTCTAATACAGCAAGAAACATGAACATGCCTAGAAAAAAAGAACTGTGATTCCTTCTCATACGGACCATATCTAGTTGAACTCTGCTTAATGAAACTGTAACAAACGACAGCATCTCTTACATAAATGCTCTTTAGTTAATAGTGAAAAACTTGTTGGGTTCATGAACTGTGTACATTCATTTGAACTAAAAAACCCTGGGTTTACCGGAAATGAACTCCTGCTTTTAGGAAGACACAGAGGCTTTGGTTTCACTCTGTTTGTGAAGGAAAATTCAGACCAGAGTTCTCATCCATGAAACATACTCTGTTTTAATGCAAAGAGCATGCTCTTCTTTCCAGCGTCTCTAATACAGCAAGCAACATGATCATGCCCAGAAAAAAAGAACTGTCTCCTACTGATACGGACCATATCTAGTTGAATGCTGCTTATGAAACTGTAACAAACCACAGCATCTCTTACATAGATTCTGTTCAGTTTATTGTAAAAATCATGATGGGTTCAAGAACTGTAAATTCATTTGAGCCGAAAAATCACTGTGTTCACCGGAAATGAAATCTTGCTTGTAGGGAGACACAGAGGCTTTGGTTTCACTCCGTTTGTGAAGGGAAAATCAGACCAGTGTGCTCATCCATGAAACACCCTCTGTTTTAACGCAAGTAGCATCCTCTTCTTTCCACAGTCTGCAATACAGCAAGATATATGAGCATGTCCAAAAAAAAAAAAAAAAAGAACTGTGTTTCCTACTCATACGGACCATATCTGCTTGAACGCTGCTTATGAAACTGTAACAAACCAAAGCATCTCTTACATAGATGCTCTTCAGTTAATTGTAAAAATCATGATGGGTTCAAGAACTGTAAATTCATTTGAGCCGAAAAATCACTGGGTTTACCGGAAATGAACTCTTGCTTGTAGGAAGACACAGAGACTTTTGTTTAACTCCGTTTCTGAAGGAAAAAAAAGGCCAGTGTTCTCATCCAAGAAACATACTCTGTTTTAATGTAAGAAGCATGCTCTTCTTTCTAGCGTCTCCAATACAACAAGAAACATGAGCATGCCCAGACAAACAGAACTGAGTTTTCTACTCACACGGACCATATCTAGTTGAACTCTGCTTATGAAACTGTAATAACCACAGCATGTGTTACATAGATGCTCTTTAGTTAATTGCGAAAAACGTGTTGGGTTCATGAACTATGTAAATTCATTTGAGCATAAAAACCCCTGGGTTTACCGGAAATGAACTCTTGCTCATAGGAAAACACAGAGGCTATGGTTTCACTCCGTTTGTGAAGGGAAATTCAGACCAGAGTTCTCATCCATGAAACACACTCAGTTTTAGTGCAAAGAGCATGCTCTTCCTTCCAGCGTCTCTAATACAGCAAGAAACATGAGCATGCCCAGAAAAAAAGAACTGTGTTTCCTACTAATACGGATGATATCTAGTTGAAATCTGCTTATGAAACTGTAACAAACCACAGCATCTCTTACATAGATACTCTTCAGTTAATTGTAAAAATCATGATGGGTTCAAGAACTGTAAATTCATTTGAGCCGAAAAATCACTGGGTTCACCGGAAATGAACTCTTGCTTGTAGGGAGACACAGAGGCTTTGGTTTAACTCCGTTTGTGAAGGGAAATTCAGACCAGTGTGCTCATCCATGAAACACCCTCTGTTTTAACGCAAGTAGCATCCTCTTTTTTCCAGAGTCTGCAATACAGCAAGATATATGAGCATGTCCAGAAAAAAAGAACTGTGTTTCCTACTCATACGGACCATATCTAGTTGAACTCTGCTTATGAAACTGTAACAAACCACAGCATCTCTTACATATATGCTCTTTCGTTTATAGTGAGAAACGTGTTGGGTTCGTGAACTGTGTAAATTCATTTTAGCCGAAAAATCACTGGGTTTACCGGAAATTAACTCTTGCTTGTAGGAAGACACAGAGACTTTGGTTTAACTCCGTTTCTGAAGGATATTTGAGACCAGTGTTCTCATCCATGAAACATACTCTCTTTTAACGCAAGAAGCATGCTCTTCTTTCCAGCGTCTCCAAAACAGCATGAACAAGAGCATGCCCAGAAAAAAAGAACTGTGTTTCCTATTCATACGGACCATATCTTGTTGAACTCTGCTTTTGAAACTGTAACAAAGCACAGCATGTGTTACATAGTTGCTCTTTAGTTAAGAGTGAAAAACGTGTTGGGTTCATGAACTGTGTACATTCGAGCTAAAAAACCCTGGGTTTACCGGAAATGAACTCCTGCTTGTAGGAAGACACAGAGGCTTTGGTTTCACTCTGTTTGTGAAGGGAAATTCAGACCAGAGTTCTCATCCAAGAAACATACTCTGTTTTAATGTAAGAAGCATGCTCTTCTTTCTAGCGTCTCCAATACAGCAAGAAACCTGAGCATGCCCAGGAATACAGAACAGTGTTTCCTAACACACGGACCATATCTAGTTAAACTCTGCTTATGAAACTGTATTAACAACAGCATGTGTTACATAGATGCTCTTTAGTTAATTGCGAAAAACGTGTTGGGTTCATGAACTGTGTAAATTCATTTGAGCAGAAAAACCCCTTGGTTTACCGTAAATGAACTCTTGCTCATAGGAAAACACAGAGGCTTTGGTATCACTCCATTAGTAAAGGGAAATTCAGACCAGAGTTCTCATCCATGAAACACACTCTGTTTTAATGCAAACAGCATGCTCTTCTTTCCAGGTCTCTAATACAGCAAGAAACATGAGCATGCCCAGAAAAAAAGAACTGTGTTTCCTACTCATACGGACCATATCTAGTTGAACTCTGCTTATGAAACTGTAACAAACCACAGCATCTATTACATAGATGCTCTTTAGTTAATTGCGAAAAACGTGTTGGGTTCATGAACTGTGTAAATTCATTTGAGCAGAAAAACCCCTTGGTTTACCGTAAATGAACTCTTGCTCATAGGAAAACACAGAGGCTTTGGTATCACTCCGTTAGTAAAGGGAAATTCAGACCAGAGTTCTCATCCATGAAACACACTCTGTTTTAATGCAAACAGCATGCTCTTCTTTCCAGGTCTCTAATACTGCAAGAAACATGAGCATGCCCAGAAAAAAAGAACTGTGTTTCCTACTCATACGGACCATATCTAGTTGAACTCTGCTTATGAAACTGTAACAAACCACAGCATCTCTTACATAGATGCTCTTTAGTTAATAGTGAAAAACGTGTTGGGTTCATGAACTGTGTAAATTCATTTGAGCCGAAAAATCACTGGGTTTACGGGAAATGAACTCTTGCTTGTAGGAAGACACAGAGGCTTTGGTTTAACTCCGTTGTGAAGGGAAGTTCAGACCAGTGTTCTCATCCATGAAACACCCTCTGTTTAAACGCAAGAAGCTTCCTCTTCTTTCCAGAGTCTGTAATACAGCAGGAAACATGAGCATGCCCAGAAAAAAAGAACTGTGTTTCCTACTCATAGTGACCATATCTAGTTGAACTCTAGTTATGAAAGTATAACAAACCACAGCATGTGTTACATACATGCTCTTTAGTTAATAGTGAAAAACGTGTTGGTTTCAAGAACCGTGTAATTTCTTTTGAGACGAAAAATCACCTGGTTTACCAGATATGAACTCTTGCTTGTAGGAAGACACAGTGACTTTGGTTTAACTCCATTTCTGAAGGAAAATTCAGACCAGTGTTCTCATCCAAGAAACATACTCTGTTATAACGCAAGAAGCATGCTCTTCTTCCATCGATCCAAAACAGCAACTAACAAGAGCATTCCCAGAAAAAAAAGAACTGTGTTTCCTACTCATATGGACCATATATAGTTGAACTCTGCTTATGAAACTATAACAAACCACTGCATCTCTTACATAGATGCTCTTTAGTTAATAGTGAAAAACGTGTTGTGTTCATGAAGTGTGTACATTCATTTGAGCTAAAAAACCCTGGGTTTACCGGAAATGAACTCCTGCTTGTAGGAAGACACAGAGGCTTTGGTTTCTCTCTGTTTGTGAAGGGAAATTCAGACCAGAGTTCTCATCCAAGAAACATATTCTGTTTTAATGCAAGTAGCATGCTCTTCTTTGCAGCGTCTCCAATACAGCAAGAAACATGAGCATGCGCAGAAAAAAGAATTGGGTTTCTTACTCATACGGACCATATCTAGTTAAACTCTGCTTATCAAACTGTAACAAACCACAGCATCTCTTACATATATGCTCTTTCGTTTATAGTGAAAAACGTGTTGGGTTCGTCAACTGTGTAAATTCATTTGAGCCGAAAAATCACTGGGTTTACCGGAAATGAAGTCTTGCTTGTAGGAAGACACAGAGGCTTTGGTTTCACTCCGTTTGTGAAGGGAAATTCAGACCAGAGTTCTCTTCCATGAAACACACTCTATTTTAACGCAAATAGCATGCTCTTCTTTCCAGCTTCTCTAATACAGCAAGAAACATGAACATGCCCAGAAAAAAAGAACTGTGATTCCTTCTCATACGGACCATATCTAGTTGAACTCTGCTTAATGAAACTGTAACAAACGACAGCATCTCTTACATAAATGCTCTTTAGTTAATAGTGAAAAACTTGTTGGGTTCATGAACTGTGTGAATTCATTTGAACTAAAAAACCCTGGGTTTACCGGAAATGAACTCCTGCTTTTAGGAAGACACAGAGGCTTTGGTTTCACTCTGTTTGTGAAGGAAAATTCAGACCAGAGTTCTCATCCATGAAACATACTCTGTTTTAATGCAAAGAGCATGCTCTTCTTTCCAGCGTCTCTAATACAGCAAGCAACATGATCATGCCCAGAAAAAAAGAACTGTCTCCTACTGATACGGACCATATCTAGTTGAATGCTGCTTATGAAAATGTAACAAACCACAGCATCTCTTACATAGATTCTGTTCAGTTTATTGTAAAAATCATGATGGGTTCAAGAACTGTAAATTCATTTGAGCCGAGAAATCACTGTGTTCACCGGAAATGAACTCTTGCTTGTAGGGAGACACAGAGGCTTTGGTTTCACTCCGTTTGTGAAGGGAAATTCAGACCAGTGTGCTCATCCATGAAACACCCTCTGTTTTAACGCAAGTGCATCCTCTTCTTTCCAGAGTCTGCAATACAGCAAGATATATGAGCATGTCCAAAAAAAAAAAAAAGAACTGTGTTTCCTACTCATACGGACCATATCTAGTTGAACGCTGCTTATGAAACTGTAACAAACCAAAGCATCTCTTACATAGATGCTCTTCAGTTAATCGTAAAAATCATGATGGGTTCAAGAACTGTAAATTCATTTGAGCCGAAAAATCACTGGGTTTACCGGAAATGAACTCTTGCTTGTAGGAAGACACAGAGACTTTTGTTTAACTCCGTTTCTGAAGGAAAAAAAAGACCAGTGTTCTCATCCAAGAAACATACTCTGTTTTAATGTAAGAAGCATGCTCTTCTTTCTAGCGTCTCCAATACAACAAGAAACATGAGCATGCCCAGACAAACAGAACTGAGTTTTCTACTCACACGGACCATACCTAGTTGAACTCTGCTTATGAAACTGTAATAACCACAGCATGTGTTACATAGATGCTCTTTAGTTAATTGCGAAAAACGTGTTGGGTTCATGAACTGTGTAAATTCATTTGAGCAGAAAAACCCCTTGGTTTACCGTAAATGAACTCTTGCTCATAGGAAAACACAGAGGCTATGGTTTCACTCTGTTTGTGAAGGGAAATTCAGACCAGAGTTCTCATCCATGAAACACACTCAGTTTTAGTGCAAAGAGCATGCTCTTCCTTCCAGCGTCTCTAATACAGCAAGAAACATGAGCATGCCCAGAAAAAAAGAACTGTGTTTCCTACTAATACGGATGATATCTAGTTGAACTCTGCTTATGAAACTGTAACAAACCACAGCATCTCTTACATAGATACTCCTCAGTTAATTGTAAAAATCATGATGGGTTCAAGAACTGTAAATTCATTTGAGCCGAAAAATCACTGGGTTCACCGGAAATGAACTCTTGCTTGTAGGGAGACACAGAGGCTTTGGTTTAACTCCGTTTGTGAAGGGAAATTCAGACCAGTGTGCTCATCCATGAAACACCCTCTGTTTTAACGCAAGTAGCATCCTCTTTTTTCCAGAGTCTGCAATACAGCAAGATATATGAGCATGTCCAGAAAAAAAGAACTGTGTTTCCTACTCATACGGACCATATCTAGTTGAACTCTGCTTATGAAACTGTAACAAACCACAGCATCTCTTACATATATGCTCTTTCGTTTATAGTGAGAAACGTGTTGGGTTCGTGAACTGTGTAAATTCATTTGAGCCGAAAAATCACTGGGTTTACCGGAAATTAACTCTTGCTTGTAGGAAGACACAGAGACTTTGGTTTAACTCCGTTTCTGAAGGATAATTGAGACCAGTGTTCTCATCCATGAAACATACTCTCTTTTAACGCAAGAAGCATGCTCTTCTTTCCAGCGTCTCCAAAACAGCATGAACAAGAGCATGCCCAGAAAAAAAGAACTGTGTTTCCTATTCATACGGACCATATCTAGTTGAACTCTGCTTTTGAAACTGTAACAAAGCACAGCATGTGTTACATAGATGCTCTTTAGTTAAGAGTGAAAAACGTGTTGGGTTCATGAACTGTGTACATTCATTTGAGCTAAAAAACCCTGGGTTTACCGGAAATGAACTCCTGCTTGTAGGAAGACACAGAGGCTTTGGTTTCACTCTGTTTGTGAAGGGAAATTCAGACCAGAGTTCTCATCCAAGAAACATACTCTGTTTTAATGTAAGAAGCATGCTCTTCTTTCTAGCGTCTCCAATACAGCAAGAAACCTGAGCATGTCCAGGAAAACAGAACAGTGTTTCCTAACACACGGACCATATCTAGTTAAACTCTGCTTATAAAACTGTAATAACAACAGCATGTGTTACATAGATGCTCTTTAGTTAATTGCGAAAAACGTGTTGGGTTCATGAACTGTGTAAATTCATTTGAGCAGAAAAACCCCTTGGTTTACCGTAAATGAACTCTTGCTCATAGGAAAACACAGAGGCTTTGGTATCACTCCGTTAGTAAAGGGAAATTCAGACCAGAGTTCTCATCCATGAAACACACTCTGTTTTAATGCAAACAGCATGCTCTTCTTTCCAGGTCTCTAATACAGCAAGAAATATGAGCATGCCCAGAAAAAAAGAACTGTGTTTCCTACTCATACGGACCATATCTAGTTGAACTCTGCTTATGAAACTGTAACAAACCACAGCATCTCTTACATAGATGCTCTTTAGGTAATAGTGAAAAACGTGTTGGTTTCGTGAACTGTGTAAATTCATTTGAGCCGAAAAATCACTGGGTTCACCGGAAATGAACTCTTGCTTGTAAGAAGACACAGAGGCTTTGGTTTAACTCCGTTTGTGAAGGGAAATTCAGACCAGTGTGCTCATCCATGAAACACCCTCTGTTTTAACGCGAGAAACATCCTCTTCTTTCCAGTGTCTGCAATACAGCATGAAATATGAGCATGCTCAGAAAAAAAGAACTGTGTTTCCTATTCATACGGACCATATCTAGTTGAACTCTGATTATGAAACTGTTACAAACCCCAGCATGTGTTACATAAATGCTCTTTAGTTAATAGTGAAAATCGTGTTGGGTTCGTGAACTGTGTAAATTCATTTGAGCCGAAAAATCACTGGGTGTACCGGAAATGACTCTTGCTTGTAGGAAGACACAGAGAATTTTGTTTAACTCCGTTTCTGTAGGAAAATTCAGGCCAGTGTTCTTATCCAAGAAACATACTCTGTGTTAATGCAAGAAGCATGCTCTTCTTTCTAGTGTCTCCATACAGCAAGAAACATGAGCATGCCCAGAAAAAAAGAACTGTGTTTCCTACTCATACGGACCATATCTAGTTGAACTCTGCTTATGAAACTGTAATAACCACAGCATGTGTTACATAGATGCTCTTTAGTTAATATCGAAAAAAGTGTTGGGTTCATGAACTGTGTGAATTCATTTGAGTAGAAAAACCCATGGGTTTACTGGAAATGAACTCTTGCTCATAGGAAAACACACAGGCTTTGGTTTCACTCCGTTTGTGAAGGGAAATTCAGACCTGAGTTCTCATCCATGAAACACACTCTGTTTTAATGCAAAGAGCATGCTCTTCTTTCCAGGTCTCTAATACAGCAGGAAACATGAGCATGCCCAGAAAAAAAGAACTGTGTTTCCTACTCATACGGACCATATCTAGTTGAACGCTGCTTATGAAACTGTAACAAACCACAGCATCTCTTACATAGATGCTCTTCAGTTAATTGTAAAAATCATGATGGGTTCAAGAACTGTAAATTCATTTGAGCCGAAAAATCACTGGGTTTACCGGAAATGAACTCTTGCTTGTAGGAAGACACAGAGACTTTTGTTTAACTCCGTTTCTGAAGGAAAATACAGACCAGTGTTCTCATCCAAGAAACATACTCTGTTTTAATGTAAGAAGCATGCTCTTCTTTCTAGCGTCTCCAATACAACAAGAAACATGAGCATGCCCAGATAAACAGAACTGTGTTTTCTACTCACACGGACCATATCTAGTTGAACTCTGCTTATGAAACTGCAACAACCACAGCATCTCTTACATAGATGCTCTTCAGTTAATTGTAAAAATCATGATGGGTTCAAGAACTGGAAATTCATTTGAGCCGAAAATTCACTGGGTTCACCGGAAATGAACTCTTGCTTGTAGGGAGACACAGAGGGTTTGGTTTAACTCCGTTTGTGAAGGGAAATTCAGACCAGTGTGCTCATCCATGAAACACCCTCTGTTTTAACGCAAGTAGCATCCTCTTCTTTCCAGAGTCTGCAATACAGCAAGATATATGTGCATGTCCAGAAAAAAAGAACTGTGTTTCCTCCTCATACGGACCATATCTAGTTCAACTCTGCTTATGAAACTGTAACAAACCACAGCATCTCTTACATATATGCTCTTTCGTTTATAGTGAGAAACGTGTTGGGTTCGTGAACTGTGTAAATTCATTTGAGCCGAAAAATCACTGGGTTTACCGGAAATGAACTCTTGCTTGTAGGAAGACACAGAGACTTTGGTTTAACTCCGTTTCTGAAGGATAATTGAGACCAGTGTTCTCATCCATGAAACATACTCTGTTTTAATGCAAGAAGCATGCTCTTCTTTCCAGCGTCTCCAAAACATAATGAAACAAGAGCATGCCCAGAAAAAAAGAACTCTGTTTCCTATTCATGAGAACCATATCTAGTTGAACTCTGCTTTTGAAACTGTAACAAAGCACAGCATGTGTTACATAGATGCTCTTTAGTTAAGAGTGAAAAACGTGTTGGGTTCATGAACTGTGTACATTCATTTGAGCTAAAAAACCCTGGGTTTACCGGAAATGAACTCCTGCTTGTAGGAAGACACAGAGGCTTTGGTTTCACTCTGTTTGTGAAGGGAAATTCAGACCAGAGTTCTCATCCATGAAACACACTCTGTTTTAGTGCAAAGAGCATGCTCTTCCTTCCAGCGTCTCTAATACAGCAAGAAACATGAGCATGCCCAGAAAGAAAGAACTGTGTTTCCTACTAATACGGCCGATATCTAGTTGAACTCTGCTTATGAAACTGTAACAAACCACAGCATCTCTTACATAGATGATCTTTAGTTAATAGTGAAAAACGTGTTGGTTTCGTGAACTGTGTAAATTCATTTGAGCCGAAAAATCACTGGGTTCCCCGGAAATGAACTCTTGCTTGTAAGAAGACACAGAGGCTTTGGTTTAACTCCGTTTGTGAAGGGAAATTCAGACCAGTGTGATCATCCATGAAACACCCTCTGTTTTAACGCAAGAAACATCCTCTTCTTTCCAGAGTCTGCAATACAGCAAGAAATATGAGCATGCTCAGACAAAAAGAACTGTGTTTCCTATTCATACTGACCATATCTAGTTGAACTCTGATTATGAAACTGTAACAAACCACAGCATGTGTTACATAAATGCTCTTTAGTTAATAGTGAAAAACGTGTTGGGTTCATGAAATGTGTAAATTCATTTGAGCCGAAAAACACCTGGGGTTACCGGGAAAGAACTCTTGCTTGTATTAAGACACAGAGGATTTGGTTTCACTCCGTTTGTGAAGGGAAGTTCAGACCATTATTCTCATCCATGAAACACCATCTGTTTTAACCCAAGAAACTTCCTCTTCTTTCCAGAGTCTATAATACAGCAAGAAACATGAGCATGCCCAGAAAAAAAGAACTGTGTTTCTTACTCATATGGACCATATATAGTTAAACTCTGCTCATGAAACTGTAACAAACCACAGCATCTCTTACATATATGGTCTTTCGTTTATAGTGAAAAACGTGTTGGGTTCGAGAACTGTGTAAATTCATTTGAGCCGAAAAATCACTGGGTTTACCAGAAAACAACTCTTGCTTGTAGGAAGACACAGAGGCTTTGGTTTAACTCCGTTTGTAAAGGGAAATTCACACCAGAGTTCTCATCCATGAAACACACTCTGTTTTAACGCAAAGGGCATGCTCTTCTTTCCAGCGTCTCTAATACAACAAGAAACATGAGCATGCCCAGAAAAAAAGAACTGTGTTTCCTACTCATACGGACCATATCTAGTTGAACTCTGCTTATGAAACTGTAACAAACCACAGCATGTGTTACATAAATGCTCTTTAGTTAATAGTAAAAATCGTGTTGGGTTCGTGAACTGTGTAAATTCTTTTGAGCCGAAAAATCACTGGGTGTACCGGAAATGACTCTTGCTTGTAGGAAGACACAGAGAATTTTGTTTAACTCCGTTTCTGTAGGAAAATTCAGACCAGTGTTCTTATCCAAGAAACATACTCTGTGTTAATGCAAGAAGCATGCTCTTCTTTCTAGCGTCTCCAATACAGCAAGAAACATGAGCATGCCCAGAAAAAAAGAACTGTGTTTCCTACTCATACGGACCATATCTAGTTGAACTCTGCTTATGAAACTGTAATAACCACAGCATGTGTTACATAGATGCTCTTTAGTTAATAGTGAAAAACGTGTTGGGTTTGTGAACTGTGTAAATTCATTTGAGCCGAAAAATCACTGGGTTTATCGGAAATTAACTCCTGCTTGTAGGAAGACACAGAGGCTTTGGTTTCACTCCGTTTGTGAAGGGAAATTCAGACCAGTGTGCTCATCCATGAAACACCCTCTGTTTTAACGCTAGAAACATCCTCTTTTTACCAGAGCCTGCAATACAGCAAGAAACATGAGCATGCCCAGAAAAAAAGAATTGTGTTTCCTATTCATACGGACCATATCTAGTTGAACTCTGCTTAATGAAACTGTAACAAACCACAGCATGTGTTACATAAATGCTCTTTAGTTAATAGTGAAAACCGTGTTGGGTTCGTGAACTGTGTAAATTCATTTGAGCCGAAAAATCACTGGGTTTACCTGAAATGAACTCTTGCTTGTAGGAAGACACAGAGATTTTTGTTTAACTCTGTTTGTGAAGGGAAATTCAGACCAGAGTTCTCATCGATGAAACACACTCTGTTTTAATGTAAGAAGCATGCTCTTCTCTCTAGCGTCCCCAATACAGCAAGAAACATGAGCATGCCCAGGAAAACAGAACAGTGTTTCCTACTCATACGGACCATATCTAGTTGAACGCTGCTTATGAAACTGTAATAACCAAGGCATGTGTTACATAGATGCTCTTTAGTTAATTGCGAAAAACGTGTTGGGTTCAAGAACTGTAAATTCATTTGAGCAGAAAAACCCCTGGGTTTACTGGAAATGAACTCTTGCTTGTAGGAAGACACAGAGACTTTTGTTTAACTCCGTTTCTGAAGGAAAATACAGACCAGTGTTCTCATCCAAGAAACATACTCTGTTTTAATGCAAACAGCATGCTCTTCTTTCCAGCGTCTCCAATACAACAAGAAAAATGAGCATGCCCAGACAAACAGAACTGTGTTTTCTACTCACACGGACCATATCTAGTTGAACTCTGCTTATGAAACTGTAACAAACCACAGCATCTCTTACATATATGCTCTTTCGTTTATAGTGAGAAACCTGTTGGGTTCTTGAACTGTGTAAATTCAATTGAGCCGAAAAATCACTGGGTTTACCGGATATGAAGTCTTGCTTGTGGGAAGACACAGAGACTTTGGTTTAACTCCGAACTGAAGGAAAATTCAGACCAGTGTTCTCATCAATGAAACATACTCTGTTATAACGCAAGAAGCATGCTCTTTTTCCAGCGTCTCCAATACAGCAAGAAACATGAGCATGCCCAGAAAAAAAGAACTGTGTTTCCTTCTCATCCGGACCATATCTAGTTGAACTCTGCTTATGAAACTGTAACAAACCACAGCATCTCTTACATAGATGCTCTTTAGTTAATAGTGAAAATCCTGTTGGGTTCATGAACTGTGTAAATTCATTTGAGCCGAAAAATCACTGGGTTTACCGGAAATGAACTCTTGCTTGTAGGAAGACACAGAGGCTTTGGTTTCACTCCGTTTGTGAAGGGAAATTCACACCAGAGTTCTCATCCATGAAACATACTCTGTTTTAGTGCAAAGAGCATGCTCTTCCTTCCAGCGTCTCTAATACAGCAAGAAACATGAGCATGCCCAGAAAGAAAGAACTGTATTTCCTACTAATTCTGACGATATCTAGTTGAACTCTGCTTATGAAACTGTAACAAACCACAGCATGTTTTACATAAATGCTCTTCAGTTAATAGTGAAAACCGTGTTGGGTTCGTGAACTGTGTAAATTCATTTGAGCCGAAAAATCACTGGGTTTACCTGAAATGAACTCTTGCTTGTAGGATGACACAGAGATTTTTGTTTAACTCCGTTTCTGAAGGAAAATACAGACCAGTGTTCTCATCCAAGAAACATACTCTGTTTTAACGCAAGAAACATCCTCTTCTTACCAGAGTCTGCAATACAGCAAGAAATATGAGCATGCTCAGACAAAAAGAACTGTGTTTCCTATTCATACGGACCATATCTAGTTGAACTCTGATTATGAAACTGTAACAAACCACAGCATGTGTTACATAAATGCTCTTTAGTTAATAGTGAAAAACGTGTTGGGTTCATGAAATGTGTAAATTCATTTGAGCCGTAAAAACACCTTGGGTTACCGGAAAAGAACTCTTGCTTGTATTAAGACACAGAGGATTTGGTTTCACTCCGTTTGTGAAGGGAAGTTCAGACCATTATTCTCATCCATGAAACACCATCTGTTTTAACCCAAGAAACTTCCTCTTCTTTCCAGAGTCTGTAAGACAGCAAGAAACATGAGCATGCCCAGAAAAAAAAGAACTGTGTTTCTTACTCATATGGACCATATATAGTTAAACTCTGCTTATGAAACTGTAACAAACCACAGCATCTCTTACATATATGGTCTTTCGTTTATAGTGAAAAACGTGTTGGGTTCGTGAACTGTGTAAATTCATTTGAGCCAAAAAATCACTGGGTTTACCAGAAAACAACTCTTGCTTGTAGGAAGACACAGAGGCTTTGGTTTAACTCCGTTTGTGAAGGGAAATTCACACCAGAGTTCTCATCCATGAAACACACTCTGTTTTAACGCAAAGGGCATGCTCTGCTTTCCAGCGTCTCTAATACAGCAAGAAACATGAGCATGCCCAGAAAAAAAGAACTGTGTTTCCTACTCATACGGACCATATCTAGTTGAACTCTGCTCATGAAACTGTAACAAACCACAGCATGTGTTACATAAATGCTCTTTAGTTAATAGTAAAAATCGTGTTGGGTTCGTGAACTATGTAAATTCTTTTGAGCCGAAAAATCACTGGGTGTACCGGAAATGACTCTTGCTTGTAGGAAGACACAGAGAATTTTGTTTAACTCCGTTTCTGTAGGAAAATTCAGACCAGTGTTCTTATCCAAGAAACATACTCTGTGTTAATGCAAGAAGCATACTCTTCTTTCTAGCGTCTCCAATACAGCAAGAAACATGAGCATGCCCAGAAAAAAAGAACTGTGTTTCCTACTCATACGGACCATATCTAGTTGAACTCTGCTTATGAAACTGTAATAACCACAGCATGTGTTACAGAGATGCTCTTTACTTAATATCGAAAAACGTGTTGGGTTCATGAACTGTGTGAATTCATTTGAGCAGAAAAACCCATGGGTTTACTGGAAATGAACTCTTGCTCATAGGAAAACACACAGGCTTTGGTTTCACTCCGTTTGTGAAGCTAAATTCAGACCTGAGTTCTCATCCATGAAACACACTCTGTTTTAATGCAAAGAGCATGCTCTTCTTTCCAGGTCTCTAATACAGCAGGAAACATGAGCATGCCCAGAAAAAAAGAACTGTGTTTCCTACTCATATGGACCATTTCTAGTTGAACTCTGCTTATGAAACTGTAACAAACCACTGCATCTCTTACATAGATGCTCTTTAGTTAATAGTGAAAATCCTGTTGGGTTCAAGAACTGTGTAAATTCATTTGAGGTGAAAAATCACTGGGTTTACCTGATATGAACTCTTGCTTGTAGGAAGACACGGAGACTTTGGTTTAACTCCGTTTCTGAAGGAAAATTCAGACCAGTGTTCTCATCCAAGAAACATACTCTGCTTTAACGCAAGAAGCATGCTCTTCTTTCCAGTGTCTCCAATACAGCAAGAAACATGAGCATGCCCAGACAAAAAGAATTGTGTTTCTTACTCATACGGACCATATCTAGTTAAACTCTGCTTATGAAACTGTAACAATACACAGCATCTCCTATATATATGCTCTTTAGTTTATAGTGAAAAACGTGTTGAGTTCGTGAACTGTGTAAATTCATTTGAGCTGAAAAATCACTGGGTTTTCCGGAAATGAACTCTTGCTTGTAGGAAGACACAGAGGCTTTGGTTTAACTCCGTTTGTGAAGGGAAATTCAGACCAGTGTCCTCATCCATGAAACACCCACTGTTTTAACGCAAGAAGCTTCCTCTTCTTTCCAGAGTCTGCAATACAGCATGATACAAGATCATACCCAGTAAAAGAACTGTGTTTCCTATTCATACGGACCATATCTATTTGAACTCTGCTTATGAACCTGTAACAAACCACAGCATGTGTTACATAGATGCTCTTTAGTTAATTGCGAAAAACGTGTTGGGTTCATGAACTGTGTAAATTCATTTGAGCAGAAAAATCACTGGGTTTACCGGAAATTAACTCCTGCTTGTAGGAAGACACAGAGGCTTTGGTTTCACTCCGTTTGTGAAGGGAAATTCAGACCAGTGTGCTCATCCATGAAACACCCTCTGTTTTAACGCTAGAAACATCCTCTTTTTACCAGAGCCTGCAATACAGCAAGAAACATGAGCATGCCCAGAAAAAAAGAATTGTGTTTCCTATTCATACGGAACATATCTAGTTGAACTCTGCTTAATGAAACTGTAACAAACCACAGCATGTGTTACATAAATGCTCTTTAGTTAATAGTGAAAACCGTGTGGGGTTCGTGAACTGTGTAAATTCATTTGAGCCGAAAAATCACTGGGTTTACCTGAAATGAACTCTTGCTTGTAGGAAGACACAGAGATTTTTGTTTAACTCTGTTTGTGAAGGGAAATTCAGACCAGAGTTCTCATCGATGAAACACACTCTGTTTTAATATAAGAAGCATGCTCTTCTCTCTAGCGTCCCCAATACAGCAAGAAACATGAGCATGCCCAGGAAAACAGAACAGTGTTTCCTACTCATACGGACCATATCTAGTTGAACGCTGCTTATGAAACTGTAATAACCACGGCATGTGTTACATAGATGCTCTTTAGTTAATTGCGAAAAACGTGTTGGGTTCAAGAACTGTAAATTCATTTGAGCAGAAAAACCCCTGGGTTTACTGGAAATGAACTCTTGCTTGTAGGAAGACACAGAGACTTTTGTTTAACTCCGTTTCTGAAGGAAAATACAGACCAGTGTTCTCATCCAAGAAACATACTCTGTTTTAATGCAAACAGCATGCTCTTCTTTCCAGCGTCTCCAATACAACAAGAAAAATGAGCATGCCCAGACAAACAGAACTGTGTTTTCTACTCACACGGACCATATCTAGTTGAACTCTGCTTATGAAACTGTAACAAACCACAGCATCTCTTACATATATGCTCTTTCGTTTATAGTGAGAAACCTGTTGGGTTCTTGAACTGTGTAAATTCATTTGAGCCGAAAAATCACTGGGTTTACCGGATATGAAGTCTTGCTTGTGGGAAGACACAGAGACTTTGGTTTAACTCCGAACTGAAGGAAAATTCAGACCAGTGTTCTCATCAATGAAACATACTCTGTTATAACGCAAGAAGCATGCTCTTTTTCCAGCGTCTCCAATACAGCAAGAAACATGAGCATGCCCAGAAAAAAAGAACTGTGTTTCCTTCTCATACGGACCATATCTAGTTGAACTCTGCTTATGAAACTGTAACAAACCACAGCATCTCTTACATAGATGCTCTTTAGTTAATAGTGAAAATCCTGTTGGGTTCATGAACTGTGTAAATTCATTTGAGCCGAAAAAATCACTGGGTTTACCGGAAATGAACTCTTGCTTGTAGGAAGACACAGAGGCTTTGGTTTCACTCCGTTTGTGAAGGGAAATTCACACCAGAGTTCTCATCCATGAAACATACTCTGTTTTAGTGCAAAGAGCATGCTCTTCCTTCCAGCGTCTCTAATACAGCAAGAAACATGAGCATGCCCAGAAAGAAAGAACTGTATTTCCTACTAATTCTGACGATATCTAGTTGAACTCTGCTTATGAAACTGTAACAAACCACAGCATGTTTTACATAAATGCTCTTCAGTTAATAGTGAAAACCGTGTTGGGTTCGTGAACTGTGTAAATTCATTTGAGCCGAAAAATCACTGGGTTTACCTGAAATGAACTCTTGCTTGTAGGATGACACAGAGATTTTTGTTTAACTCCGTTTCTGAAGGAAAATACAGACCAGTGTTCTCATCCAAGAAACATACTCTGTTTTAACGCAAGAAACATCCTCTTCTTACCAGAGTCTGCAATACAGCAAGAAATATGAGCATGCTCAGACAAAAAGAACTGTGTTTCCTATTCATACGGACCATATCTAGTTGAACTCTGATTATGAAACTGTAACAAACCACAGCATGTGTTACATAAATGCTCTTTAGTTAATAGTGAAAAACGTGTTGGGTTCATGAAATGTGTAAATTCATTTGAGCCGTAAAAACACCTTGGGTTACCGGAAAAGAACTCTTGCTTGTATTAAGACACAGAGGATTTGGTTTCACTCCGTTTGTGAAGGGAAGTTCAGACCATTATTCTCATCCATGAAACACCATCTGTTTTAACCCAAGAAACTTCCTCTTCTTTCCAGAGTCTGTAAGACAGCAAGAAACATGAGCATGCCCAGAAAAAAAAGAACTGTGTTTCTTACTCATATGGACCATATATAGTTAAACTCTGCTTATGAAACTGTAACAAACCACAGCATCTCTTACATATATGGTCTTTCGTTTATAGTGAAAAACGTGTTGGGTTCGTGAACTGTGTAAATTCATTTGAGCCAAAAAATCACTGGGTTTACCAGAAAACAACTCTTGCTTGTAGGAAGACACAGAGGCTTTGGTTTAACTCCGTTTGTGAAGGGAAATTCACACCAGAGTTCTCATCCATGAAACACACTCTGTTTTAACGCAAAGGGCATGCTCTGCTTTCCAGCGTCTCTAATACAGCAAGAAACATGAGCATGCCCAGAAAAAAAGAACTGTGTTTCCTACTCATACGGACCATATCTAGTTGAACTCTGCTCATGAAACTGTAACAAACCACAGCATGTGTTACATAAATGCTCTTTAGTTAATAGTAAAAATCGTGTTGGGTTCGTGAACTATGTAAATTCTTTTGAGCCGAAAAATCACTGGGTGTACCGGAAATGACTCTTGCTTGTAGGAAGACACAGAGAATTTTGTTTAACTCCGTTTCTGTAGGAAAATTCAGACCAGTGTTCTTATCCAAGAAACATACTCTGTGTTAATGCAAGAAGCATACTCTTCTTTCTAGCGTCTCCAATACAGCAAGAAACATGAGCATGCCCAGAAAAAAAGAACTGTGTTTCCTACTCATACGGACCATATCTAGTTGAACTCTGCTTATGAAACTGTAATAACCACAGCATGTGTTACAGAGATGCTCTTTACTTAATATCGAAAAACGTGTTGGGTTCATGAACTGTGTGAATTCATTTGAGCAGAAAAACCCATGGGTTTACTGGAAATGAACTCTTGCTCATAGGAAAACACACAGGCTTTGGTTTCACTCCGTTTGTGAAGCTAAATTCAGACCTGAGTTCTCATCCATGAAACACACTCTGTTTTAATGCAAAGAGCATGCTCTTCTTTCCAGGTCTCTAATACAGCAGGAAACATGAGCATGCCCAGAAAAAAAGAACTGTGTTTCCTACTCATATGGACCATATCTAGTTGAACTCTGCTTATGAAACTGTAACAAACCACTGCATCTCTTACATAGATGCTCTTTAGTTAATAGTGAAAATCCTGTTGGGTTCAAGAACTGTGTAAATTCATTTGAGGTGAAAAATCACTGGGTTTACCTGATATGAACTCTTGCTTGTAGGAAGACACGGAGACTTTGGTTTAACTCCGTTTCTGAAGGAAAATTCAGACCAGTGTTCTCATCCAAGAAACATACTCTGCTTTAACGCAAGAAGCATGCTCTTCTTTCCAGTGTCTCCAATACAGCAAGAAACATGAGCATGCCCAGACAAAAAGAATTGTGTTTCTTACTCATACGGACCATATCTAGTTAAACTCTGCTTATGAAACTGTAACAATACACAGCATCTCCTATATATATGCTCTTTAGTTTATAGTGAAAAACGTGTTGAGTTCGTGAACTGTGTAAATTCATTTGAGCTGAAAAATCACTGGGTTTTCCGGAAATGAACTCTTGCTTGTAGGAAGACACAGAGGCTTTGGTTTAACTCCGTTTGTGAAGGGAAATTCAGACCAGTGTCCTCATCCATGAAACACCCACTGTTTTAACGCAAGAAGCTTCCTCTTCTTTCCAGAGTCTGCAATACAGCATGATACAAGATCATACCCAGTAAAAGAACTGTGTTTCCTATTCATACGGACCATATCTATTTGAACTCTGCTTATGAACCTGTAACAAACCACAGCATGTGTTACATAGATGCTCTTTAGTTAATTGCGAAAAACGTGTTGGGTTCATGAACTGTGTAAATTCATTTGAGCAGAAAAATCACTGGGTTTACCGGAAATTAACTCCTGCTTGTAGGAAGACACAGAGGCTTTGGTTTCACTCCGTTTGTGAAGGGAAATTCAGACCAGTGTGCTCATCCATGAAACACCCTCTGTTTTAACGCTAGAAACATCCTCTTTTTACCAGAGCCTGCAATACAGCAAGAAACATGAGCATGCCCAGAAAAAAAGAATTGTGTTTCCTATTCATACGGAACATATCTAGTTGAACTCTGCTTAATGAAACTGTAACAAACCACAGCATGTGTTACATAAATGCTCTTTAGTTAATAGTGAAAACCGTGTGGGGTTCGTGAACTGTGTAAATTCATTTGAGCCGAAAAATCACTGGGTTTACCTGAAATGAACTCTTGCTTGTAGGAAGACACAGAGATTTTTGTTTAACTCTGTTTGTGAAGGGAAATTCAGACCAGAGTTCTCATCGATGAAACACACTCTGTTTTAATATAAGAAGCATGCTCTTCTCTCTAGCGTCCCCAATACAGCAAGAAACATGAGCATGCCCAGGAAAACAGAACAGTGTTTCCTACTCATACGGACCATATCTAGTTGAACGCTGCTTATGAAACTGTAATAACCACGGCATGTGTTACATAGATGCTCTTTAGTTAATTGCGAAAAACGTGTTGGGTTCAAGAACTGTAAATTCATTTGAGCAGAAAAACCCCTGGGTTTACTGGAAATGAACTCTTGCTTGTAGGAAGACACAGAGACTTTTGTTTAACTCCGTTTCTGAAGGAAAATACAGACCAGTGTTCTCATCCAAGAAACATACTCTGTTTTAATGCAAACAGCATGCTCTTCTTTCCAGCGTCTCCAATACAACAAGAAAAATGAGCATGCCCAGACAAACAGAACTGTGTTTTCTACTCACACGGACCATATCTAGTTGAACTCTGCTTATGAAACTGTAACAAACCACAGCATCTCTTACATATATGCTCTTTCGTTTATAGTGAGAAACCTGTTGGGTTCTTGAACTGTGTAAATTCATTTGAGCCGAAAAATCACTGGGTTTACCGGATATGAAGTCTTGCTTGTGGGAAGACACAGAGACTTTGGTTTAACTCCGAACTGAAGGAAAATTCAGACCAGTGTTCTCATCAATGAAACATACTCTGTTATAACGCAAGAAGCATGCTCTTTTTCCAGCGTCTCCAATACAGCAAGAAACATGAGCATGCCCAGAAAAAAAGAACTGTGTTTCCTTCTCATACGGACCATATCTAGTTGAACTCTGCTTATGAAACTGTAACAAACCACAGCATCTCTTACATAGATGCTCTTTAGTTAATAGTGAAAATCCTGTTGGGTTCATGAACTGTGTAAATTCATTTGAGCCGAAAAATCACTGGGTTTACCGGAAATGAACTCTTGCTTGTAGGAAGACACAGAGGCTTTGGTTTCACTCCGTTTGTGAAGGGAAATTCACACCAGAGTTCTCATCCATGAAACATACTCTGTTTTAGTGCAAAGAGCATGCTCTTCCTTCCAGCGTCTCTAATACAGCAAGAAACATGAGCATGCCCAGAAAGAAAGAACTGTGTTTCCTACTAATTCTGACGATATCTAGTTGAACTCTGCTTATGAAACTGTAACAAACCACAGCATGTTTTACATAAATGCTCTTCAGTTAATAGTGAAAACCGTGTTGGGTTCGTGAACTGTGTAAATTCATTTGAGCCGAAAAATCACTGGGTTTACCTGAAATGAACTCTTGCTTGTAGGATGACACAGAGATTTTTGTTTAACTCCGTTTCTGAAGGAAAATACAGACCAGTGTTCTCATCCAAGAAACATACTCTGTTTTAACGCAAGAAACATCCTCTTCTTACCAGAGTCTGCAATACAGCAAGAAATATGAGCATGCTCAGACAAAAAGAACTGTGTTTCCTATTCATACGGACCATATCTAGTGGAACTCTGATTATGAAACTGTAACAAACCACAGCATGTGTTACATAAATGCTCTTTAGTTAATAGTGAAAAACGTGTTGGGTTCATGAAATGTGTAAATTCATTTGAGCCGTAAAAACACCTTGGGTTACCGGAAAAGAACTCTTGCTTGTATTAAGACACAGAGGATTTGGTTTCACTCCGTTTGTGAAGGGAAGTTCAGACCATTATTCTCATCCATGAAACACCATCTGTTTTAACCCAAGAAACTTCCTCTTCTTTCCAGAGTCTGTAAGACAGCAAGAAACATGAGCATGCCCAGAAAAAAAAGAACTGTGTTTCTTACTCATATGGACCATATATAGTTAAACTCTGCTTATGAAACTGTAACAAACCACAGCATCTCTTACATATATGGTCTTTCGTTTATAGTGAAAAACGTGTTGGGTTCGTGAACTGTGTAAATTCATTTGAGCCAAAAAATCACTGGGTTTACCAGAAAACAACTCTTGCTTGTAGGAAGACACAGAGGCTTTGGTTTAACTCCGTTTGTGAAGGGAAATTCACACCAGAGTTCTCATCCATGAAACACACTCTGTTTTAACGCAAAGGGCATGCTCTGCTTTCCAGCGTCTCTAATACAGCAAGAAACATGAGCATGCCCAGAAAAAAAGAACTGTGTTTCCTACTCATACGGACCATATCTAGTTGAACTCTGCTCATGAAACTGTAACAAACCACAGCATGTGTTACATAAATGCTCTTTAGTTAATAGTAAAAATCGTGTTGGGTTCGTGAACTATGTAAATTCTTTTGAGCCGAAAAATCACTGGGTGTACCGGAAATGACTCTTGCTTGTAGGAAGACACAGAGAATTTTGTTTAACTCCGTTTCTGTAGGAAAATTCAGACCAGTGTTCTTATCCAAGAAACATACTCTGTGTTAATGCAAGAAGCATACTCTTCTTTCTAGCGTCTCCAATACAGCAAGAAACATGAGCATGCCCAGAAAAAAAGAACTGTGTTTCCTACTCATACGGACCATATCTAGTTGAACTCTGCTTATGAAACTGTAATAACCACAGCATGTGTTACAGAGATGCTCTTTACTTAATATCGAAAAACGTGTTGGGTTCATGAACTGTGTGAATTCATTTGAGCAGAAAAACCCATGGGTTTACTGGAAATGAACTCTTGCTCATAGGAAAACACACAGGCTTTGGTTTCACTCCGTTTGTGAAGCTAAATTCAGACCTGAGTTCTCATCCATGAAACACACTCTGTTTTAATGCAAAGAGCATGCTCTTCTTTCCAGGTCTCTAATACAGCAGGAAACATGAGCATGCCCAGAAAAAAAGAACTGTGTTTCCTACTCATATGGACCATATCTAGTTGAACTCTGCTTATGAAACTGTAACAAACCACTGCATCTCTTACATAGATGCTCTTTAGTTAATAGTGAAAATCCTGTTGGGTTCAAGAACTGTGTAAATTCATTTGAGGTGAAAAATCACTGGGTTTACCTGATATGAACTCTTGCTTGTAGGAAGACACGGAGACTTTGGTTTAACTCCGTTTCTGAAGGAAAATTCAGACCAGTGTTCTCATCCAAGAAACATACTCTGCTTTAACGCAAGAAGCATGCTCTTCTTTCCAGTGTCTCCAATACAGCAAGAAACATGAGCATGCCCAGACAAAAAGAATTGTGTTTCTTACTCATACGGACCATATCTAGTTAAACTCTGCTTATGAAACTGTAACAATACACAGCATCTCCTATATATATGCTCTTTAGTTTATAGTGAAAAACGTGTTGAGTTCGTGAACTGTGTAAATTCATTTGAGCTGAAAAATCACTGGGTTTTCCGGAAATGAACTCTTGCTTGTAGGAAGACACAGAGGCTTTGGTTTAACTCCGTTTGTGAAGGGAAATTCAGACCAGTGTCCTCATCCATGAAACACCCACTGTTTTAACGCAAGAAGCTTCCTCTTCTTTCCAGAGTCTGCAATACAGCATGATACAAGATCATACCCAGTAAAAGAACTGTGTTTCCTATTCATACGGACCATATCTATTTGAACTCTGCTTATGAACCTGTAACAAACCACAGCATGTGTTACATAGATGCTCTTTAGTTAATTGCGAAAAACGTGTTGGGTTCATGAACTGTGTAAATTCATTTGAGCAGAAAAATCACTGGGTTTACCGGAAATTAACTCCTGCTTGTAGGAAGACACAGAGGCTTTGGTTTCACTCCGTTTGTGAAGGGAAATTCAGACCAGTGTGCTCATCCATGAAACACCCTCTGTTTTAACGCTAGAAACATCCTCTTTTTACCAGAGCCTGCAATACAGCAAGAAACATGAGCATGCCCAGAAAAAAAGAATTGTGTTTCCTATTCATACGGAACATATCTAGTTGAACTCTGCTTAATGAAACTGTAACAAACCACAGCATGTGTTACATAAATGCTCTTTAGTTAATAGTGAAAACCGTGTGGGGTTCGTGAACTGTGTAAATTCATTTGAGCCGAAAAATCACTGGGTTTACCTGAAATGAACTCTTGCTTGTAGGAAGACACAGAGATTTTTGTTTAACTCTGTTTGTGAAGGGAAATTCAGACCAGAGTTCTCATCGATGAAACACACTCTGTTTTAATATAAGAAGCATGCTCTTCTCTCTAGCGTCCCCAATACAGCAAGAAACATGAGCATGCCCAGGAAAACAGAACAGTGTTTCCTACTCATACGGACCATATCTAGTTGAACGCTGCTTATGAAACTGTAATAACCACGGCATGTGTTACATAGATGCTCTTTAGTTAATTGCGAAAAACGTGTTGGGTTCAAGAACTGTAAATTCATTTGAGCAGAAAAACCCCTGGGTTTACTGGAAATGAACTCTTGCTTGTAGGAAGACACAGAGACTTTTGTTTAACTCCGTTCGTGAAGGAAAATACAGACCAGTGTTCTCATCCAAGAAACATACTCTGTTTTAATGCAAACAGCATGCTCTTCTTTCCAGCGTCTCCAATACAACAAGAAAAATGAGCATGCCCAGACAAACAGAACTGTGTTTTCTACTCACACGGACCATATCTAGTTGAACTCTGCTTATGAAACTGTAACAAACCACAGCATCTCTTACATAGATGCTCTTTAGTTAATAGTGAAAAACGTGTTGGTTTCGTGAACTGTGTAAATTCACTTGAGCCGAAAAATCACTGGGTTCCCCGGAAATGAACTCTTGCTTGTAAGAAGACACAGAGGTTTTGGTTTAACTCCGTTTGTGAAGGGAAATTCAGACCAGTGTGATCATCCATGAAACACCCTCTGTTTTAACGCAAGAAACATCCTCTTCTTACCAGAGTCTGCAATACAGCAAGAAATATGAGCATGCTCAGACAAAAAGAACTGTGTTTCCTATTCATACGGACCATATCTAGTTGAACTCTGATTATGAAACTGTAACAAACCACAGCATATGTTACATAAATGCTCTTTAGTTAATAGTGAAAAACGTGTTGGGTTCATGAAATGTGTAAATTCATTTGAGCCGTAAAAACACCTTGGGTTACCGGAAAAGAACTCTTGCTTGTATTAAGACACAGAGGATTTGGTTTCACTCCGTTTGTGAAGGGAAGTTCAGACCATTATTCTCATCCATGAAACACCATCTGTTTTAACCCAAGAAACTTCCTCTTCTTTCCAGAGTCTGTAAGACAGCAAGAAACATGAGCATGCCCAGAAAAAAAGAACTGTGTTTCTTACTCATATGGACCATATATAGTTAAACTCTGCTTATGAAACTGTAACAAACCACAGCATCTCTTACATATATGGTCTTTCGTTTATAGTGAAAAACGTGTTGGGTTCGTGAACTGTGTAAATTCATTTGAGCCAAAAAATCACTGGGTTTACCAGAAAACAACTCTTGCTTGTAGGAAGACACAGAGGCTTTGGTTTAACTCCGTTTGTGAAGGGAAATTCACACCAGAGTTCTCATCCATGAAACACACTCTGTTTTAACGCAAAGGGCATGCTCTTCTTAACAGCGTCTCTAATACAGCAAGAAACATGAGCATGCCCAGAAAAAAAGAACTGTGTTTCCTACTCATACGGACCATATCTAGTTGAACTCTGCTTATGAAACTGTAATAACCACAGCATGTGTTACAGAGATGCTCTTTACTTAATATCGAAAAACGTGTTGGGTTCATGAACTGTGTGAATTCATTTGAGCAGAAAATCCCATGGGTTTACTGGAAATGAACTCTTGCTCATAGGAAAACACACAGGCTTTGGTTTCACTCCGTTTGTGAAGCTAAATTCAGACCTGAGTTCTCATCCATGAAACACACTCTGTTTTAATGCAAAGAGCATGCTCTTCTTTCCAGGTCTCTAATACAGCAGGAAACATGAGCATGCCCAGAAAAAAAGAACTGTGTTTCCTACTCATATGGACCATATCTAGTTGAACTCTGCTTATGAAACTGTAACAAACCACTGCATCTCTTACATAGATGCTCTTTAGTTAATAGTGAAAATCCTGTTGGGTTCAAGAACTGTGTAAATTCATTTGAGGCGAAAAATCACTGGGTTTACCTGATATGAACTCTTGCTTGTAGGAAGACACGGAGACTTTGGTTTAACTCCGTTTCTGAAGGAAAATTCAGACCAGTGTTCTCATCCAAGAAACATACTCTGCTTTAACGCAAGAAGCATGCTCTTCTTTCCAGTGTCTCCAATGCAGCAAGAAACATGAGCATGCCCAGACAAAAAGAATTGTGTTTCTTACTCATACGGACCATATCTAGTTAAACTCTGCTTATGAAACTGTAACAAAACACAGCATCTCCTACATATATGCTCTTTAGTTTATAGTGAAAAACGTGTTGAGTTCGTGAACTGTGTAAATTCATTTGAGCTGAAAAATCACTGGGTTTTCCGGAAATGAACTCTTGCTTGTAGGAAGACACAGAGGCTTTGGTTTAACTCCGTTTGTGAAGGGAAATTCAGACCAGTGTTCTCATCCATGAAACACCCTCTGTTTTAACGCAAGAAGCTTCCTCTTCTTTCCAGAGTCTGCAATACAGCATGATACAAGATCATACCCAGTAAAAGAACTGTGTTTCCTATTCATACGGACCATATCTATTTGAACTCTGCTTATGAACCTGTAACAAACCACAGCATGTGTTACATAGATGCTCTTTAGTTAATTGCGAAAAACGTGTTGGGTTCATGAACTGTGTAAATTCATTTGAGCAGTAAAACCCCTGGGTTTACCTGAAATGAACTCTTGCTCATAGGAAGACACAGAGGCTTTGGTTTCACTCCGTTTGTGAAGGGAAATTCAGACCAGAGTTCTCATCCATGAAACACACTCTGTTTTAATGCAAAGAGCATGCTCTTCTTCCCAGCGTCTCTAATACAGCAAGAAACATGAGCATGCCCAGAAAGAAAGAACTATGTTTCCTACTAATACGGATGACATCTACTTGAACTCTGCTTATGAAACTGTAACAAACCACAGCATCTCTTACATAGATGCTCTTTATGTAATAGTGAAAATCGTGTTGGGTTCGTGAACTGTGTAAATTCATTTGAGCCGAAAAATCACTGGGTTCACCGGAAATGAACTCTTGCTTGTAAGAAGACACAGAGGCTTTGGTTTAACTCCGTTTGTGAAGGGAAATTCAGACCAGTGTGCTCATCCATGAAACACCCTCTGTATTAACGCAAGAAGCATGCTCTTCTTTCCAGCGTCTCCAAAACAGCATGAACAAGAGCATGCCCAGAAAAAAAGAACTGTGTTTCCTATTCATACGGACCATATCTAGTTGAACTCTGCTTTTGAAACTGTAACAAAGCACAGCATGTGTTACATAGATGCTCTTTAGTTAATTGCGAAAAACGTGTTGGGTTCATGAACTGTGTAAATTCATTTGAGCAGTAAAACCCCTGGGTTTACCTGAAATGAACTCTTGCTCATAGGAAGACACAGAGGCTTTGGTTTCACTCTGTTTGTGAAGGTAAATTCAGACCAGAGTTCTCATCGATGAAACACACTCTGTTTTAATGCAAAGAGCATGCTCTTCTTTCCAGCGTCTCTAATACAGCAAGAAACATGAGCATGCCCAGAAAAAAAGAACTGTGTTTCCTACTCAGACGGACCATATCTAGTTGAATGCTGCTTATGAAACTGGAACAAACCACAGCATCTCTTACATAGATGCTCTTCAGTTAATTGTAAAAATCATGATGGGTTCAAGAACTGTAAATTCATTTAAGCCGAAAATCACTGGGTTTACCGGAAATGAACTGTTTCTTGTAGGAAGACACAGAGACTTTTGTTTAACTCCGCTTCTGAAGGAAAATACAGACCAGTGTTCTCATCCAAGAAACATACTCTGTTTTAACGCAAGAAGCATGCTCTTCTTTCTAGCGTCTCCAATACAGCAAGAAACATGAGCATACCCAGAAAAAAAGAACTGTGTTTCCTACTCATACAGACCATATCTAGTTGAACTCTGCTTATGAAACTGTAATAACCACAGCATGTGTTACATAGATGCTCTTTAGTTAATATCGAAAAACGTGTTGTGTTCATGAACTTTGTGAATTCATTTGAGCTGAAAAACCCATGGGTTTACTGGAAATGAACTCTTGCTCATAGGAAAACACACAGGCTTTGGTTTCACTCCGTTTGTGAAGGGAAATTCAGACCTGAGTTCTCATCCATGAAACACACTCTGTTTTAATGCAAAGAGCATGCTCTTCTTTCCAGGTCTCTAATACAACAGGAAACATGAGCATGCCCAGACAAACAGAACTGTGTTTCCTACTCACACGGACCATATCTAGTTGAACTATGCTTATGAAACTGTAATAACCACAGCATGTGTTACATAGATGCTCTTTAGTTAATTGCGAAAAACGTGTTGGGTTCATGAACTGTGTAAGTTCATTTGAGCAGAAAAACCCCTGGGATTACCGGAAATGAACTCTTGCTCATAGGAAAACACAGAGGCTTTGGTTTCACTCCGTTTGTGAAGGGAAATTCAGACCAGAGTTCTCATCCATGAAACACACTCTGTTTTAATGCAAAGAGCATGCTCTTCTTTCCAGGTCTCTAATACAGCAAGAAACATGAGCATGCCCTGAAAAAAAGAACTGTGTATCCTACTCAGACGGACCATATCTAGTTGAATGCTGCTTATGAAACTGTAACAAACCACAGCATCTCTTACATAGATGCTCTTCAGTTAATTGTAAAAATCATGATGGGTTCAAGAACTGTAAATTGATTTGAGCTGAAAAATCACTGGGTTCACCGGAAATGAACTCTTGCTTGTATGGAGACACAGAGGCTTTGGTTTAACTCCGTTTGTGAAGGGAAATTCAGACCAGTGTGCTCATCCATGAAACACCCTCTGTTTTAACGCAAGTATCATCCTCTTCTTTCCAGAGTCTGCAATACAGCAAGATATATGAGCATGTCCAGAAAAAAAGAATTGTGTTTCCTCCTCATATGGACCATATCTAGTTGAACTCTGCTTATGAAACTGTAACAAACCACAGCATCTCTTACATATATGCTCTTTCGTTTATAGTGAGAAACGTGTTGGGTTTGTGAACTGTGTAAATTCATTTGAGCCGAAAAATCACTGGGTTTACCGGAAATGAACTCTTGCTTGTAGGAAGACACAGAGACTTTTGTTTAACTCTGTTTCTGAAGGAAAATACAGACCAGTGTACTCATCCAAGAAACATACTCTGTTTTAATGTAAGAAGCATGCTCTTCTTTCTAGCGTCTCCAATACAGCAAGAAACATGAGCATGCCCAGGAAAACAGAACAGTGTTTCCTAACACACGGACCATATCTAGTTAAACTCTGCTTATGAAACTGTAATAACCACAGCATGTGTTACATAGATGCTCTTTAGTTAATTGCGAATAACGTGTTGGGTTCATGAACTGCGTAAATTCATTTGAGCAGAAAAACCCCTTGGTTTACCGTAAATGAACTCTTGCTCATAGGAAAACACAGAGGCTTTGGTTTCACTCCGTTAGTAAAGGGAAATTCAGACCAGAGTTCTCATCCATGAAACACACTCTGTTTTAATGCAAAGAGCATGCTCTTCTTTCCAGCATCTCTAATACAGCAAGAAACATGAGCATGCCCTGAAAAAAAGAACTGTGTTTCCTATTCATACGGACCATATCTAGTTGAACGCTGCTTATGAAACTGTAACAAACCACAGCATCTCTTACATAGATGCTCTTCAGTTAATTGTAAAAATCATGATGGGTTCAAGAACTGTAAATTCATTTAAGCCGAAAAATCACTGGGTTTACCGGAAATGAACTGTTTCTTGTAGGAAGACACAGAGACTTTTGTTTAACTCCGTTTCTGAAGGAAAATACAGACCAGTGTTCTCATCCAAGAAACATACTCTGTTTTAATGTAAGAAGCATGCTCTTCTTTCTAGCGTCTCCAATACAACAAGAAACATGAGCATGCCCAGACAAACAGAACTGTGTTTCCTACTCATACGGACCATATCTAGTTGAACTATGCTTATGAAACTGTAATAACCACAGCATGTGTTACACAGATGCTCTTTAGTTAATTGCGAAAAACGTGTTGGGTTCATGAACTGTGTAAATTCATTTGAGCAGAAAAACCCCTTGGTTTACCGTAAATGAACTCTTGCTCATAGGAAAACACAGAGGCTTTGGTTTCACTCCGTTTGTGAAGGGAAATTCAGACCAGTGTGCTCATCCATGAAACACCCTCTGTTTTAACGCAAGTAGCATCCTCTTCTTTCCAGAGTCTGCAATACAGCAAGATATATGAGCATGTCCAGAAAAAAAGAACTGTGTTTCCTCCTCATATGGACCATATCTAGTTGAACTCTGCTTATGAAACTGTAACAAACCACAGCATCTCTTACATATATGCTCTTTCGTTTATAGTGAGAAACGTGTTGGGTTCGTGAACTGTGTAAATTCATTTGAGCCGAAAAATCACTGGGTTTACCGGAAATGAACTCTTGCTTGTAGGAAGACACAGAGACTTTTGTTTAACTCTGTTTCTGAAGGAAAATACAGACCAGTGTACTCATCCAAGAAACATACTCTGTTTTAATGTAAGAAGCATGCTCTTCTTTCTAGCGTCTCCAATACAGCAAGAAACATGAGCATGCCCAGGAAAACAGAACAGTGTTTCCTAACACACGGACCATATCTAGTTAAACTCTGCTTATGAAACTGTAATAACCACAGCATGTGTTACATAGATGCTCTTTAGTTAATTGCGAATAACGTGTTGGGTTCATGAACTGCGTAAATTCATTTGAGCAGAAAAACCCCTTGGTTTACCGTAAATGAACTCTTGCTCATAGGAAAACACAGAGGCTTTGGTTTCACTCCGTTAGTAAAGGGAAATTCAGACCAGAGTTCTCATCCATGAAACACACTCTGTTTTAATGCAAAGAGCATGCTCTTCTTTCCAGCATCTCTAATACAGCAAGAAACATGAGCATGCCCTGAAAAAAAGAACTGTGTTTCCTATTCATACGGACCATATCTAGTTGAACGCTGCTTATGAAACTGTAACAAACCACAGCATCTCTTACATAGATGCTCTTCAGTTAATTGTAAAAATCATGATGGGTTCAAGAACTGTAAATTCATTTAAGCCGAAAAATCACTGGGTTTACCGGAAATGAACTGTTTCTTGTAGGAAGACACAGAGACTTTTGTTTAACTCCGTTTCTGAAGGAAAATACAGACCAGTGTTCTCATCCAAGAAACATACTCTGTTTTAATGTAAGAAGCATGCTCTTCTTTCTAGCGTCTCCAATACAACAAGAAACATGAGCATGCCCAGACAAACAGAACTGTGTTTCCTACTCATACGGACCATATCTAGTTGAACTATGCTTATGAAACTGTAATAACCACAGCATGTGTTACACAGATGCTCTTTAGTTAATTGCGAAAAACGTGTTGGGTTCATGAACTGTGTAAATTCATTTGAGCAGAAAAACCCCTTGGTTTACCGTAAATGAACTCTTGCTCACAGGAAAACACAGAGGCTTTGGTTTCACTCCGTTTGTGAAGGGAAATTCAGACCAGTGTGCTCATCCATGAAACACCCTCTGTTTTAACGCAAGTAGCATCCTCTTCTTTCCAGAGTCTGCAATACAGCAAGATATATGAGCATGTCCAGAAAAAAAGAACTGTGTTTCCTCCTCATATGGACCATATCTAGTTGAACTCTGCTTATGAAACTGTAACAAACCACAGCATCTCTTACATATATGCTCTTTCGTTTATAGTGAGAAACGTGTTGGGTTCGTGAACTGTGTAAATTCATTTGAGCCGAAAAATCACTGGGTTTACCGGAAATGAACTCTTGCTTGGAGGAAGACACAGAGACTTTTGTTTAACTCCGTTTCTGAAGGAAAATACAGACCAGTGTACTCATCCAAGAAACATACTCTGTTTTAATGTAAGAAGCATGCTCTTCTTTCTAGCGTCTCCAATACAGCAAGAAACATGAGCATGCCCAGGAAAACAGAACAGTGTTTCCTAACACACGGACCATATCTAGTTAAACTCTGCTTATGAAACTGTAATAACCACAGCATGTGTTACATAGATGCTCTTTAGTTAATTGCGAAAAACGTGTTGGGTTCATGAACTGTGTAAATTCATTTGAGCAGAAAAACCCCTTGGTTTACCGTAAATGAACTCTTGCTCATAGGAAAACACAGAGGCTTTGGTTTCACTCCGTTAGTAAAGGGAAATTCAGACCAGAGTTCTCATCCATGAAACACACTCTGTTTTAATACAAAGAGCATGCTCTTCTTACAGCATCTCTAATAAAGCAAGAAACATGAGCATGCCCTGAAAAAAAGAACTGTGTTTCCTACTCATACGGATCATATCTAGTTGAACGCTGCTTATGAAACTGTAACAAACCACAGCATCTCTTACATAGATGCTCTTCAGTTAATTGTAAAAATCATGATGGGTTCTAGAACTGTAAATTCATTTGAGCCGAAAAATCACTGGGTTCACCGGAAATGAACTCTTGCTTGTAGGGAGACACAGAGACTTTTGTTTAACTCCGTTTCTGAAGGAAAATACAGACCAGTGTACTCATCCAAGAAACATACTCTGTTTTAATGTAAGAAGCATGCTCTTCTTTCTAGCGTCTCCAATACAGCAAGAAACATGAGCATGCCCAGGAAAACAGAACAGTGTTTCCTAACACACGGACCATATCTAGTTAAACTCTGCTTATGAAACTGTAATAACCACAGCATGTGTTACATAGATGCTCTTTAGTTAATTGCGAAAAACGTGTTGGGTTCATGAACTGTGTAAATTCATTTGAGCAGAAAAACCCCTTGGTTTACCGTAAATGAACTCTTGCTCATAGGAAAACACAGAGGCTTTGGTTTCACTCCGTTAGTAAAGGGAAATTCAGACCAGAGTTCTCATCCATGAAACACACTCTGTTTTAATGCAAACAGCATGCTCTTCTTTCCAGGTCTCTAATACAGCAAGAAAAATGAGCATGCCCAGAAAAAAAGAACTGTGTTTCCTACTCATATGGACCATATCTAGTTGAACTCTGCTTATGAAACTGTAACAAACCACAGCATCTCTTACATAGATGCTCTATAGTTATTAGTGAAAATCCTGTTGGGTTCAAGAACTGTGTAAATTCATTTGAGCCGAAAAATCACTGTGTTTACCGGATATGAACTCTTGCTTGTGAGAAGACACAGAGACTTTGGTTTAACTCCGAACTGAAGGAAAATTCAGACCAGTGTTCTCATCCAAGGAACATACTCTGTTATAACGCAAGAAGCATGCTCTTTTTCCAGCGTCTCCAATACATCAAGAAACATGAGCATGCCCAGGAAGAAAGAACTGTGTTTCCTTCTCATACGGACCATATCTAGTTGAACTCTGCTTATGAAACTGTTACAAACCACAGCATCTCTTACTTAGATGCTCTTTAGTTAATAGTGAAAATCCTGTTGGGTTCGTGAACTGTGTAAATTCATTTGAGCTAAAAAACCCTGGGTTTACCGGAAATGAACTCCTGCTTGTAGGAAGACAATGAGGCTTTGGTTTCACTCCGTTTGTGAAGGGAAATTCAGACCAGAGTTCTCATCCATGAAACACACTCTGTTTTAATGCAAACAGCATGCTCTTCTTTCCAGCATCTCTAATACAGCAAGAAACATGAGCATGCCCTGAAAAAAAGAACTGTGTTTCCTACTCATACTGACCATATCTAGTTGAACGTTGCTTATGAAACTGTAACAAACCACAGCATCTCTTACATAGATGCTCTTCAGTTAATTGTAAAAATCATGATGGGTTCTAGAACTGTAAATTCATTTGAGCCGAAAAATCACTGGGTTCACCGGAAATGAACTCTTGCTTGTAGGGAGACACAGAGGCTTTTGTTTAATTCCGTGTGTGAAGGGAAATTCAGACCAGTGTGCTCATGGATGAAACACCCTCTGTTTTAACGAAAGTAGCATCCACTTCTTTCCAGAGTCTGCAATACAGCAAGATATATGAGCATGTCCAGAAAAAAAGAACTGTGTTTCCTCCTCATACGGACCATATCTAGTTGAACTCTGCTTATGAAACTGTAACAAACCACAGCATCTCTTACATATATGCTCTTTCGTTTATAGTGAGAAACGTGTTGGGTTCGTGAACTGTGTAAATTCATTTGAGCCGAAAAATCACTGGGTTTACCAGAAATGAACTCTTGCTTGTAGGAAGACACAGAGACTTTGGTTTTACTCCGTTTCTGAAGGATAATTGAGACCAGTGTTCTCATCCATGAAACATACTCTGTTTTATCGCAAGAAGCATGCTCTTCTTTCCAGCGTCTCCAAAACAGCATGAAACAAGAGCATGCCCAGAAAAAAAGAACTGTGTTTCCTATTCGTAAGGACCATATCTAGTTGAACTCTGATTTGAAACTGTAACAAAGCACAGCATGTGTTACATAGATGCTCTTTAGTTAACAGTCAAAAACGTGTTGGGTTCATGAACTGTGTACATTCATTTGAGCTAAAAAACCCTGGGTTTACCGGAAATGAACTCCTGCTTGTAGGAAGACACAGAGGCTTTGGTTTCACTCTGTTTGTGAAGGGAAATTCAGACCAGAGTTCTCATCCATGAAACACACTCTGTTTTAATGCAAAGAGCATGCTCTTCCTTCCAGTGTCTCTAATACAGCAAGAAATATGAGCATGCCCAGAAAGAAAGAACTGTGTTTCCTACTAATACTGACGATATCTAGTTGAACTCTGCTTATGAAACTGTAACAAACCACAGCATCTCTTACATATATGCTCTTTTGTTTATAGTGAGAAACGTGTTGGGTTCGTGAACTGTGTAAATTCATTTGAGCCGAAAAATCACTGGGTTCACCGGAAATGAACTCTTGCTTGTAAGAAGACACAGAGGCTTTGGTTTAACTCCGTTTGTGAAGGGAAATTCAGACCAGTGTGCTCATCCATGAAACACCCTCTGCTTTAACGCAAGAAACATCCTCTTCTTTCTAGAGTCTGCAATACAGCTAGAAATATGAGCATGCTCAGAAAAAAAGAACTGTGTTTTCTATTCATAAGGTCCATATCTAGTTGAACTCGTATTATGAAACTGTAACAAACCACAGCATGTGTTACATAAATGCTCTTTAGTTAACAGTGAAAATCGTGTTGGGTTCATGAACTGTGTACATTCATTTGAGCCGAAAAATCACTGGGTTTACCGGAAATGAACTCTTGCTTGTAGGAAGACACAGAGACTTTTGTTTAACTCCGTTTCTGAAGGAAAATACAGACCAGTGTTCTCATCAATGAAACATACTCTGTTATAACGCAAGAAGCATGCTCATTTTCCAGCTTATCCAATACAGCAAGAAACATGAGCATGCCCAGAATAAAAGAACTGTGTTTCCTTCTCATACAGACCATATATAGTAGAACTCTGCTTATGAAACTGTAACAAACCACAGCATCTCTTACATAGATGCTCTTTAGTTAATAGTGAAAATCCTGTTGGGTTCATGAACTGTGTAAATTCATTTGAGCTAAAAAACCCTGGGTTTACCGGAAATGAACTCCTGCTTGTAGGAAGACACAGAGGCTTTGGTTTCACTCTGTTTGTGAAGGGAAATTCAGACCACTGTGCTCATCCATGAAACACCCTCTGTTTTAACGCAAGTAGCATCCTCTTTTTTCCAGAGTCTGCAATACAGCAAGATATATGAGCATGTCCAGAAAAAAAGAACTGTGTTTCCTCCTCATACGGACCATATCTAGTTGAACGCTGCTTATGAAACTGTAACAAACCACAGCATCTCTTACATAGATGGTCTTTAGGTAATAGTGAAAAACGTGTTGGTTTCGTGAACTGTGTAAATTCATTTGAGCCGAAAAATCACTGGGTTCACCGGAAATGAACTCTTGCTTGTAAGAAGACACAGAGGCTTTGGTTTAACTCCGTTTGTGAAGGGAAATTCAGACCAGTGTGCTCATCCATGAAACACCCTCTGTTTTAACGCGAGAAACATCCTCTTCTTTCCAGTGTCTGCAATACAGCAAGAAATATGAGCATGCTCAGAAAAAAAGAACTGTGTTTCCTATTCATACGGACCATATCTAGTTGAACTCTGATTATGAAACTGTAACAAACCCCAGCATGTGTTACATAAATGCTCTTTAGTTAATAGTGAAAATCGTGTTGGGTTCGTGAACTGTGTAAATTCATTTGAGCCGAAAAATCACTGGGTTTACCGGAAATTAACTCCTGCTTGTAGGAAGACACAGAGGCTTTGGTTTCACTCCGTTTGTGAAGGGAAATTCACAACAGAGTTCTCATCCATGAAACACACTCTACTTTAACGCAAAGAGCATGCTCTTCTTTCTAGCATCTCTAATACAGCAAGAAACATGAGCATGCCCAGAAAAAAAGAATTGTGTTTCTTTCTCATACAGACCATATCTAGTTGAACTCTGCTTAATGAAACTGTAACAAACCACAGCATCTCTTACATAAATGCTCTTTAGTTAATAGTGAAAAACGTGTTGGGTTCGTGAACTGTGTAAATTCATTTGAGCTAAAAAACCCTGGTTTTACCGGAAATGAACTCCTGCTTGTAGGAAGACACAGAGACTTTTCTTTAACTCCGTTCCTGAAGGAAAATACAGACCAGTGTTCTCATCCAAGAAACATACTCTGTTTTCACGTTAGAAGCATGCTCTTCTTTCCAGCGTCTCCAATACAACAAGAAATATGAGCATGCCCAGACAAACAGAACTGTGTTTTCTACTCACACGGACCATATCTAGTTGAACTCTGCTTTTGAAACTGTAACAAAGCACAGCATGTGTTACATAGATGCTCTTTAGTTGAGAGTGAAAATCATGTTGTGTTCATGAACTGTGTACATTCATTTGAGCTAAAAAACCCTGGGTTTACCGGAAATGAACTCCTGCTTGTAGGAAGACACAGAGGCTTTGGTTTCACTTTGTTTTCGAAGGGAAATTCAGACCAGAGTTCTCATCCATGAAACACACTCTGTTTTAGTGCAAAGAGCATGCTCTTCCTTCCAGCGTCTCTAATACAGCAAGAAACATGAGCATGCCCAGAAAGAAAGAACTGTGTTTCCTACTAATACTGACGATATCTAGTTGAACTCTGCTTATGAAACTGTAACAAACCACAGCATCTCTTACATAGATGCTCTTTAGTTAATTGTGAAAAACGTGTTGGTTTCGTGAACTGTGTAAATTCATTTGAGCCGAAAAATCACTGGGTTCCCCGGAAATGAACTCTTGCTTGTAAGAAGACACAGAGGCTTTGGTTTAACTCCGTTTCTGTAGGAAAATTCAGACCAGTGTTCTTATCCAAGAAACATACTCTGTGTTAATGCAAGAAGCATGTTCTTCTTTCTAGCGTCTCCATACAGCAAGAAACATGAGCATGCCCAGAAAAAAAGAACTGTGTTTCCTTCTCATACGGACCATGTCTAGTTGAACTCTGCTTATGAAACTGTAAAAAACCACAGCATCTCTTACATAGATGCTCTTTAGTTAATAGTGAAAATCCTGTTGGGTTCATGAACTGTGTAAATTCATTTGAGCCGAAAAATCACTGGGTTTACCGGAAATGAACTCTTGCTTGTAGGAAGACACAGAGGATTTGGTTTCACTCCGTTTGTGAAGGGAAATTCACACCAGAGTTCTCATCCATGAAACATACTCTGTTTTAGTGCAAAGAGCATGCTCTTCCTTCCAGCATCTCTAATACAGCAAGAAACATGAGCATGCCCAGAAAGAAAGAACTGTGTTTCCTACTAATTCTGACGATATCTAGTTGAACTCTGCTTATGAAACTGTAACAAACCACAGCATCTCTTACATAGATGCTCTTTAGTTAATAGTGAAAAACGTGTTGGTTTCGTGAACTGTGTAAATTCACTTGAGCCGAAAAATCACTGGGTTCCCCGGAAATGAACTCTTGCTTGTAAGAAGACACAGAGGTTTTGGTTTAACTCCGTTTGTGAAGGGAAATTCAGACCAGTGTGATCATCCATGAAACACCCTCTGTTTTAACGCAAGAAACATCCTCTTCTTACCAGAGTCTGCAATACAGCAAGAAATATGAGCATGCTCAGACAAAAAGAACTGTGTTTCCTATTCATACGGACCATATCTAGTTGAACTCTGATTATGAAACTGTAACAAACCACAGCATGAGTTACATAAATGCTCTTTAGTTAATAGTGAAAAACGTGTTGGGTTCATGAAATGTGTAAATTCATTTGAGCCGGAAAACACCTTGGGTTACCGGAAAAGAACTCTTGCTTTTATTAAGACACAGAGGATTTGGTTTCACTCCGTTTGTGAAGGGAATTTCAGACCATTATTCTCATCCATGAAACACCATCTGTTTTAACCCAAGAAACTTCCTCTTCTTTCCAGAGTCTGTAATACAGCAAGAAACATGAGCATGCCCAGAAAAAAAGAACTGTGTTTCTTACTCATATGGACCATATATAGTTAAACTCTGCTTATGAAACTGTAACAAACCACAGCATCTCTTACATATATGGTCTTTCGTTTATAGTGAAAAACGTGTTGGGTTCGTGAACTGTGTAAATTCATTTGAGCCAAAAAATCACTGGGTTTACCAGAAAACAACTCTTGCTTGTAGGAAGACACAGAGGCTTTGGTTTAACTCCGTTTGTGAAGGGAAATTCACACCAGAGTTCTCATCCATGAAACACACTCTGTTTTAACGCAAAGGGCATGCTCTTCTTTCCAGCGTCTCTAATACAGCAAGAAACATGAGCATGCCCAGAAAAAAAGAACTGTGTTTCCTACTCATACGGACCATATCTAGTTGAACTCTGCTCATGAAACTGTAACAAACCAAAGCATGTGTTACATAAATGCTCTTTAGTTAATAGTAAAAATCGTGTTGGGTTCGTGAACTATGTAAATTCTTTTGAGCCGAAAAATCACTGGGTGTACCGGAAATGACTCTTGCATGTAGGAAGACACAGAGAATTTTGTTTAACTCCGTTTCTGTAGGAAAATTCAGACCAGTGTTCTTATCCAAGAAACATACTCTGTGTTAATGCAAGAAGCATACTCTTCTTTCTAGCGTCTCCAATACAGCAAGAAACATGAGCATACCCAGAAAAAAAGAACTGTGTTTCCTACTCATACGGACCATATCTAGTTGAACTCTGTTTATGAAACTGTAATAACCACAGCATGTGTTACATAGATGCTCTTTAGTTAATATCGAAAAACGTGTTGGGTTCATGAACTGTGTGAATTCATTTGAGCAGAAAAACCCATGGGTTTACTGGAAATGAACTCTTGCTCATAGGAAAACACACAGGCTTTGGTTTCACTCCGTTTGTGAAGGGAAATTCAGACCTGAGTTCTCATCCATGAAACACACTCTGTTTTAATGCAAAGAGCATGCTCTTCTTTCCAGGTCTCTAATACAGCAGGAAACATGAGCATGCCCAGAAAAATAGAACTGTGTTTCCTACTCATATGGACCATATCTAGTTGAACTCTGCTTATGAAACTGTAACAAACCACTGCATCTCTTACATAGATGCTCTTTAGTTAATAGTGAAAATCCTGTTGGGTTCAAGAACTGTTTAAATTCATTTGAGGCGAAAAATCACTGGGTTTACCTGATATGAACTCTTGCTTGTAGGAAGACACAGAGCCTTTGGTTTAACTCCGTTTGTGAAGGGAAATTCAGACCAGTGTTCTCATCCATGAAACACCCTCTGTTTTAACGCAAGAAGCTTCCTCTTCTTTCCAGAGTCTGCAATACAGCATGATACAAGATCATACCCAGTAAAAGAACTGTGTTTCCTATTCATAGGGACCATATCAATTTGAACTCTGCTTATGAACCTGTAACAAACCACAGCATGTGTTACATAGATGCTCTTTAGTTAATTGCGAAAAACGTGTTGGGTTCATGAACTGTGTAAATTCATTTGAGCAGAAAAACCCCTGGGTTTACCTGAAATGAACTCTTGCTCATAGGAAGACACAGAGGCTTTGGTTTCACTCCGTTTGTGAAGGGAAATTCAGACCAGAGTTCTCATCCATGAAACACACTCTGTTTTAATGCAAAGAGCATGCTCTTCTTTCCAGCGTCACTAATACAGCAAGAAACATGAGCATACCCAGAAAGAAAGAACTGTGTTTCCTACTAATACGGATGACATCTAGTTGAACTCTGCTTATGAAACTGTAACAAACCACAGCATCTCTTACATAGATGCTCTTTATGTAATAGTGAAAATCGTGTTGGGTTCGTGAACTGTGTAAATTCATTTGAGCCGAAAAATCATTGGGTTCACCGGAAATGAACTCTTGCTTGTAAGAAGACACAAAGGCTTTGGTTTAACTCCGTTTGTGAAGGGAAATTCAGACCAGTGTTCTCATCCATGAAACACCCTCTGTATTAACGCAAGAAGCATGCTCTTCTTTCCAGCGTCTCCAAAACAGCATGAACAAGAGCATGCCCAGAAAAAAAGAACTGTGTTTCCTATTCATACGGACCATATCTAGTTGAACTCTGCTTTTGAAAGTGTAACAAAGCACAGCATGTGTTACATAGATGCTCTTTAGTTAATAGTGAAAAACGTGTATGTTTCGTGAACTGTGTAAATTCATTTGAGCTAAAAAACCCTGGGTTTACCGGAAATGAACTCCTGCTTGTAGGAAGACACAGAGGCTTTGGTTTCACTCTGCTTGTGAAGGTAAATTCAGACCAGAGTTCTCATCGATGAAACACACTCTGTTTTAATGCAAAGAGCATGCTCTTCTTTCCAGCGTCTCTAATACAGCAAGAAACATGAGCATGCCCAGAAAAAAAGAACTGTGTTTCCTACTCATACGGACCATATCTAGTTGAATGCTGCTTATGAAACTGGAACAAACCACAGCATCTCTTACATAGATGCTCTTCAGTTAATTGTAAAAATCATGATGGGTTCAAGAACTGTAAATTCATTTAAGCCGAAAATCACTGGGTTTACCGGAAATGAACTGTTTCTTGTAGGAAGACACAGAGACTTTTGTTTAACTCCACTTCTGAAGGAAAATACAGACCAGTGTTCTCATCCTAGAAACATACTCTGTTTTAACGCAAGAAGCATGCTCTTCTTTCTAGCGTCTCCAATACAGCAAGAAACATGAGCCTACCCAGAAAAAAAGAACTGTGTTTCCTACTCATACGGACCATATCTAGTTGAACTCTGCTTATGAAACTGTAATAACCACAGCATGTGTTACATAGATGCTCTTTAGTTAATATCGAAAAACGTGTTGTGTTCATCAACTGTGTGAATTCATTTGAGCAGAAAAACCCATGGGTTTACTGGAAATGAACTCTTGCTCATAGGAAAACACACAGGCTTTGGTTTCACTCCATTTGTGAAGGGAAATTCAGACCTGAGTTCTCATCCATGAAACACACTCTGTTTTAATGCAAAGATCATGCTCTTCTTTCCAGGTCTCTAATACAGCAGGAAACATGAGCATGCCCAGAAAAAAAGAACTGTGTTTCCTACTCATACGGAGCATATCTAGTTGAACTCTGCTTATGAAACTGTAACAAATCACTGTATCTCTTACATAGATGCTCTTTAGTTAATAGTGAAAAACGTGTTGGGTTCGTGAACTGTGTAAATTCATTTGAGCTGAAAAATCACTGGGTTTTCCAGAAATGAACTCTTGCTTGTAGGAAGACACAGAGGCTTTGGTTTAACTCCGTTTGTGAAGGGAAATTCAGACCAGTGTGCTCATCCATGAAACACCCTCTGTTTTAACGCAAGAAACATCCTCTTCTTTCCAGAGTCTGCAATACAGCAAGAAATATGAGCATGCTCAGAAAAAAAGAACTGTGTTTCCTATTCATACGGACCATATCAAGTTGAACTCTGATTATGAAACTGTAACAAACCACAGCATGTTTTACATAAATGCTCTTTAGTTAATAGTGAAAATCGTGTTGGGTTCGTGAACTGTGTAAATTCATTTGAGCCGATAAATCACTGGGTTTACCTGAAATGAACCCTTGCTTGTAGGAAGACACAGAGATTTTTGTTTAACTCCGTTTCTGAAGGAAAATACAGACCAGTGTTCTCATCCAAGAAACATACTCTATTTTAATGTAAGAAGCGTGCTCTTCTCTCTAGCGTCCCCAATACAGCAAGAAACATGAGCATGCCCAGGAAAACAGAACAGTGTTTCCTAACACACGGACCATATCTAGTTAAACTCTGCTTATGAAACTGTAATAACCACGGCATGTGTTACATAGATGCTCTTTAGTTAATTGCGAAGAACTAGTTGGGTTCATGACCTGTGTAAATTCATTTGAGCAGAAAAACCCCTGGGTTTACCGGAAATGAACTCTTGCTCATAGGAAAACACAGAGGCTTTGGTTTCACTCCGTTTGTGAAGGGAAATTCAGAACAGAGTTCTCATCCATGAAACACACTCTGTTTTAATGCAAACAGCATGCTCTTCTTTCCAGGTCTCTAATACAGCAAGAAACATGAGCATGCCCAGAAAAAAAGAACTGTGTTTCCTACTCATACGGACCATATCTAGTTGAATGCTGCTTATGAAACTGTACCAAACCACAGCATCACTTACATAGATGCTCTTTAGTTAATAGTGAAAATCCTGTTGGGTTCATGAACTGTGTAAATTCATTTGAGCCAAAAAATCACTGGGTTTACCGGAAATGAACTCTTGCTTGTAGGAAGACACAGAGGATTTGGTTTCACTCCGTTTGTGAAGGGAAATTCACACCAGAGTTCTCATCCATGAAACACACTCTATATTAACGCAAAGAGCATGCTCTTCTTTCCAGCTTCTCTAATACAGCAAGAAACATGAGCATGCCCAGAAAGAAAGAACTGTGTTTCCTACTAATACGGATGACATCTAGTTGAACTCTGCTTATGAAACTGTAACAAACCACAGCATCTCTTACATAGATGCTCTTTATGTAATAGTGAAAATCGTGTTGGGTTCGTGAACTGTGTAAATTCATTTGAGCCGAAAAATCACTGGGTTCACCGGAAATGAACTCTTGCTTGTAAGAAGACACAGAGGCTTTGGTTTAACTCCGTTTGTGAAGGGAAATTCAGACCAGTGTGCTCATCCATGAAACATCCTCTGTATTAACGCAAGAAGCATGCTCTTCTTTCCAGCGTCTCCAAAACAGCATGAACAAGAGCATGCCCACAAAAAAAGAACTGTGTTTCCTATTCATACGGACCATATCTAGTTGAACTCTGCTTTTGAAACTGTAACAAAGCACAGCATGTGTTACATAGATGCTCTTTAGTTAATAGTGAAAAACGTGTTTGTTTCGTGAACTGTGTAAATTCATTTGAGCTAAAAAACCCTGGGTTTACCGGAAAAGAACTCCTGCTTGTAGGAAGACACAGAGGCTTTGGTTTCACTCTGTTTGTGAAGGTAAATTCAGACCAGAGTTCTCATCGATGAAACACACTCTGTTTTAATGCAAAGAGCATGCTCTTCTTTCCAGCGTCTCTAATACAGCAAGAAACATGAGCATGCCCAGAAAAAAAGAACTGTGTTTCCTACTCATACGGACCATATCTAGTTGAATGCGGCTTTGAAACTGGAACAAACCACAGCATCTCTTACATAGATGTTCTTCGGTTAATTGTAAAAATCATGATGGGTTCAAGAACTGTAAATTCATTTAACCCGAAATTCACTGGGTTTACCGGAAATGAACTGTTTCTTGTAGGAAGACACAGAGACTTTTGTTTAACTCCGCTTCTGAAGGAAAATACAGACCAGTGTACTCATCCAAGAAACATACTCTGTTTTAACGCAAGAAGCATGCTCTTCTTTCCAGCGTCTCCAAAACAGCATGAAACAAGAGCATGCCCAGAAAAAAAGAACTGTGTTTCCTATTCATAAGGACCATATCTAGTTGAACTCTGCTTTTGAAACTGTAACAAAGCACAGCATGTGTTACATAGATGCTCTTTAGTTAAGAGTCAAAAACGTGTTGGGTTCAAGAACTGTGTACATTCATTTGAGCTAAAAAACCCTGGGTTTACCGGAAATGAACTCCTGCTTGTAGGAAGACACAGAGACTTTGGTTTCACTCTGTTTGTGAAGGGAAATTCAGACCAGAGTTCTCATCCATGAAACACACTCTGTTTTAATGCAAAGAGCATGCTCTTCCTTCCAGTGTCTCTAATACAGCAAGAAATATGAGCATGCCCAGAAAGAAAGAACTGTGTTTCCTACTAATACTGACGATATCTAGTTGAACTCTACTTATGAAACTGTAACAAACCACAGCATCTCTTACATATATGCTCTTTCGTTTATAGTGAGAAACGTGTTGGGTTCGTGAACTGTGTAAATTCATTTGAGCCGAAAAATCACTGGGTTCACCGGAAATGAACTCTTGCTTGTAAGAAGACACAGAGGCTTTGGTTTAACTCCGTTTGTGAAGGGAAATTCAGACCAGTGTGCTCATCCATGAAACACCTTCTGCTTTAACACAAGAAACATCCTCTTCTTTCCAGAGTCTGCAATACAGCAAGAAATATGAGCATGCTCAGAAAAAAAGAACTGTGTTTCCTATTCATAAGGACCATATCTAGTTGAACTCTGATTATGAAACTGTAACAAACCACAGCATGTGTTACATAAATGCTCTTTAGTTAATAGTGAAAATCGTGTTGGGTTCATGAACTGTGTACATTCATTTGAGCCGAAAAATCACTGGGTTTACCGGAAATGAACTCTTGCTTGGAGGAAGACACTGAGACTTTTGTTTAACTCCGTTTCTGAAGGAAAATACAGACCAGTGTTCTCATCCAAGAAACATACTCTGTTTTAATGTAAGAAGCATGCTCTTCTTTCTAGCGTCTCCAATACAGCAAGAAACATGAGCATGCCCAGAAAAACAGAACTGTGTTTCTTACTCATACGGACCATATCTAGTTAAACTCTGCTTATGAAACTGTAACAAAACACAGCATCTCTTACATATATGCTCTTTCGTTTATAGTGAAAAACGTGTTGGGTTCGTGAACTGTGTAAATTCATTTGAGCATAAAAATCACTGGGTTTACCGGAAATTAACTCTTGCTTATAGGAAGACACAGAGACTTTGGTTTAACTCCATTTGTGAAGGGAAATTCAGACCAGTGTTCTCATCCATGAAACACACTCTGTTTTAATGCAAAGAGCATGCTCTTCTTTCCAGCGTCTCTAATACAGCAAGAAACATGAGCATGCCCTGAAAAAAAGAACTGTGTTTCCTACTCAGACGGACCATATCTAGTTGAACGCTGCTTATGAAACTGTAACAAACCACAGCATCTCTTACATAGATGCTCTTCAGTTAATTGTAAAAATCATGATGGCTTCAAGAACTGTAAATTCATTTGAGCCGAAAAATCACTGGGTTCACCGGAAATGAACTCTTGCTTGTATGGAGACAGAGGCTTTGGTTTAACTCCGTTTGTGAAGGGAAATTCAGACCAGTCTGCTCATCCATGAAACACCCTCTGTTTTAACACAAGTAGCATCCTCTTCTTTCCAGAGTCTGCAATACAGCAAGATATATGAGCATGTCCAGAAAAAAAGAACTGTGTTTCCGCCTCATATGGACCATATCTAGTTGAACTCTGCTTATGAAACTGTAACAAACCACAGCATCTCTTACATATATGCTCTTTCGTTTATAGTGAGAAACGTGTGGGGTTCGTGAACTGTGTAAATTCATTTGAGCCGAAAAATCACTGGGTTTACCGGAAATGAACTCTTGCTTGTAGGAAGACACAGAGACTTTTGTTTAACTCCGTTTCTGAAGGAAAATACAGACCAGTGTACTCATCCAAGAAACATACTCTGTTTTAATGTAAGAAGCATGCTCTTCTTTCTAGCGTCTCCAATACAGCAAGAAACATGAGCATGCCCAGGAAAACAGAACAGTGTTTCCTAACACACGGACCATATCTAGTTAAACTCTGCTTATGAAACTGTAATAACCACAGCATGTGTTACATAGATGCTCTTTAGTTAATTGCGAAAAACGTGTTGGGTTCATGAACTGTGTAAATTCATTTGAGCAGAAAAACCCCTTGGTTTACCGTAAATGAACTCTTGCTCATAGGAAAACACAGAGGCTTTGGTTTCACTCCGTTAGTAAAGGGAAATTCAGACCAGAGTTTTCATCCATGAAACACACTCTGTTTTAATGCAAACAGCATGCTCTTCTTTCCAGGTCTCTAATACAGCAAGAAAAATGAGCATGCCCAGAAAAAAAGAACTGTGTTTCCTACTCATATGGACCATATCTAGTTGAACTCTGCTTATGAAACTGTAACAAACCACAGCATCTCTTACATAGATGCTCTATAGTTAATAGTGAAAATCCTGTTGGGTTCAAGAACTGTGTAAATTCATTTGAGCCAAAAAATCACTGTGTTTACCGGATATGAACTCTTGCTTGTGGGAAGACACAGAGACTTTGGTTTAACTCCGAACTGAAGGAAAATTCAGACCAGTGTTCTCATCCAAGGAACATACTCTGTTATAACGAAAGAAGCATGCTCTTTTTCCAGAGTCTCCAATACATCAAGAAACATGAGCATGCCCAGGAAGAAAGAAATGTGTTTCCTTCTCATACGGACCATATCTAGTTGAACTCTGCTTATGAAACTGTAACAAACCACAGCATCTCTTACTTAGATGCTCTTTAGTTAATAGTGAAAATCCTGTTGGGTTCATGAACTGTGTAAATTCATTGGAGCCGAAAAATCACTGGGTTTACCAGAAATGAACTCTTGCTTGTAGGAAGACACAGAGGCTTTGGTTTCACTCCGTTTGTGAAGGGAAATTCACACCAGAGTTCTCATCCATGAAACACACTCTATTTTAACGCAAAGAGCATGCTCTCCTTTCCAGCATCTCTAATACAGCAAGAAACATGAGCATGCCCAGAAAAAAAGAATTGTGTTTCCTTCTCATACGGACCATATCTAGTTGAACTCTGCTTAATGAAACTGTAACAAACCACAGCATCTCTTACATAAATGTTCTTTAGTTAATAGTGAAAAACGTGTTGGGTTCGTGAACTGTGTAAATTCCTTTGAGCTAAAAAACCCTGGGTTTACCGGAATGAACTCCTGCTTGTAGGAAGACACAGAGGCTTTGGTTTCACTCTGTTTGTGAAGGGAAATTCAGACCAGAGTTCTCATCGATGAAACACACTCTGTTTTAATGCAAAGAGCATGCTCTTCTTTCCAGCGTCTCTAATACAGCAAGAAACATGAGCATGCCCAGAAAAAAAGAACTGTGTTTCCTACCCATACGGACCATATCTAGTTGAACGCTGCTTATGAAACTGTAACAAACCACAGCATCTCTTACATAGATGCTCTTCAGTTAATTGTAAAAATCATGATGGGTTCAAGAACTGTAAATTCATTTGAGCCGAAAAATCACTGGGTTTACCGGAAATGAACTCATGGTCGTAGGAAGACACAGAGACTTTTGTTTAACTCCGTTTCTGAAGGAAAATACAGACCATTGTTCTCATCCAAGAAACATACTCTGTTTTAATGTAAGAAGCATGCTCTTCTTTCTAGCGTCTCCAATACAACAAGAAACATGAGCATGCCCAGACAAACAGAACTGTGTTTTCTACTCACACGGACCATATCTAGTTGAACTCTGCTTATGAAACTGTAATAACCACAGCATGTGTTACATAGATGCTCTTTAGTTAATTGCGAAAAACGTGTTGGGTTCATGAACTGTGTAAATTCATTTGAGCATAAAAACCCCTGGGTTTACCGGAAATGAACTCTTGCTCATAGGAAAACACAGAGGCTTTGGTTTCACTCCGTTTGTGAAGGGAAATTCAGACCAGTGTGCTCATGGATGAAACACCCTCTGTTTTAACGCAAGTAGCATCCACTTCTTTCCAGAGTCTGCAATACAGCAAGATATATGAGCATGTCCAGAAAAAAAGAACTGTGTTTCCTCCTCATACGGACCATATCTAGTTGAACTCTGCTTATGAAACGGTAACAAACCACAGCATCTCTTACATATATGCTCTTTCGTTTATAGTGAGAAACGTGTTGGGTTCGTGAACTGTATAAATTCATTTGAGCCGAAAAATCACTGGGTTTACCGGAAATGAACTCTTGCTTGTAGGAAGACACAGAGACTTTGGTTTAACTCCGTTTCTGAAGGATAATTGAGACCAGTGTTCTCATCCATGAAACATACTCTGTTTTATCGCAAGAAGCATGCTCTTCTTTCCAGCGTCTCCAAAACAGCATGAAACAAGAGCATGCCCAGAAAAAAAGAACTGTGTTTCCTATTCATAAGGACCATATCTAGTTGAACTCTGCTTTTGAAACTGTAACAAAGCACAGCATGTGTTACATAGATGCTCTTTAGTTAAGAATCAAAAACGTGTTGGTGTTGTGAACTGTGTAAATTCATTTGAGCTAAAAAACCCTGGGTTTACCGGAAATGAACTCCTGCTTGTAGGAAGACACAGAGGCTTTGGTTTCACTCTGTTTGTGAAGGTAAATTCAGACCAGAGTTCTCATCGATGAAACACACTCTGTTTTAATGCAAAGAGCATGCTCTTCTTTCCAGCGTCTCTAATACAGCAAGAAACATGAGCATGCCCAGAAAAAAAGAACTGTGTTTCCTACTCATACGGATCATATCTAGTTGAACGCTGCTTATGAAACTGGAACAAACCACAGCATCTCTTACATAGATGCTCTTCAGTTAATTGTAAAAATCATGATGGGTTCAAGAACTGTAAATTCATTTGAGCCGAAAAATCACTGGGTTCACCGGAAATGAACTCTTGCTTGTATGGAGACAGAGGCTTTGGTTTAACTCCGTTTGTGAAGGGAAATTCAGACCAGTCTGCTCATCCATGAAACACCCTCTGTTTTAACGCAAGTAGCATCCTCTTCTTTCCAGAGTCTGCAATACAGCAAGATATATGAGCATGTCCAGAAAAAAAGAACTGTGTTTCCGCCTCATATGGACCATATCTAGTTGAACTCTGCTTATGAAACTGTAACAAACCACAGCATCTCTTACATATATGCTCTTTCGTTTATAGTGAGAAACGTGTGGGGTTCGTGAACTGTGTAAATTCATTTGAGCCGAAAAATCACTGGGTTTACCGGAAATGAACTCTTGCTTGTAGGAAGACACAGAGACTTTTGTTTAACTCCGTTTCTGAAGGAAAATACAGACCAGTGTACTCATCCAAGAAACATACTCTGTTTTAATGTAAGAAGCATGCTCTTCTTTCTAGCGTCTCCAATACAGCAAGAAACATGAGCATGCCCAGGAAAACAGAACAGTGTTTCGTAACACAAGGACCATATCTAGTTAAACTCTGCTTATGAAACTGTAATAACCACAGCATGTGTTACATAGATGCTCTTTAGTTAATTGCGAAAAACGTGTTGGGTTCATGAACTGTGTAAATTCATTTGAGCAGAAAAACCCCTTTGTTTACCGTAAATGAACTCTTGCTCATAGGAAAACACAGAGGCTTTGGTTTCACTCCGTTAGTAAAGGGAAATTCAGACCAGAGTTTTCATCCATGAAACACACTCTGTTTTAATGCAAACAGCATGCTCTTCTTTCCAGGTCTCTAATACAGCAAGAAAAATGAGCATGCCCAGAAAAAAAGAACTGTGTTTCCTACTCATATGGACCATATCTAGTTGAACTCTGCTTATGAAACTGTAACAAACCACAGCATCTCTTACATAGATGCTCTATAGTTAATAGTGAAAATCCTGTTGGGTTCAAGAACTGTGTAAATTCATTTGAGCCAAAAAATCACTGTGTTTACCGGATATGAACTCTTGCTTGTGGGAAGACACAGAGACTTTGGTTTAACTCCGAACTGAAGGAAAATTCAGACCAGTGTTCTCATCCAAGGAACATACTCTGTTATAACCAAAGAAGCATGCTCTTTTTCCAGCGTCTCCAATACATCAAGAAACATGAGCATGCCCAGGAAGAAAGAACTGTGTTTCCTTCTCATACGGACCATATCTAGTTGAACTCTGCTTATGAAACTGTAACAAACCACAGCATCTCTTACTTAGATGCTCTTTAGTTAATAGTGAAAATCCTGTTGGGTTCATGAACTGTGTAAATTCATTGGAGCCGAAAAATCACTGGGTTTACCAGAAATGAACTCTTGCTTGTAGGAAGACACAGAGGCTTTGGTTTCACTCCGTTTGTGAAGGGAAATTCACACCAGAGTTCTCATCCATGAAACACACTCTATTTTAACGCAAAGAGCATGCTCTCCTTTCCAGCATCTCTAATACAGCAAGAAACATGAGCATGCCCAGAAAAAAAGAATTGTGTTTCCTTCTCATACGGACCATATCTAGTTGAACTCTGCTTAATGAAACTGTAACAAACCACAGCATCTCTTACATAAATGTTCTTTAGTTAATAGTGAAAAACGTGTTGGGTTCGTGAACTGTGTAAATTCCTTTGAGCTAAAAAACCCTGGGTTTACCGGAATGAACTCCTGCTTGTAGGAAGACACAGAGGCTTTGGTTTCACTCTGTTTGTGAAGGGAAATTCAGACCAGAGTTCTCATCGATGAAACACACTCTGTTTTAATGCAAAGAGCATGCTCTTCTTTCCAGCGTCTCTAATACAGCAAGAAACATGAGCATGCCCAGAAAAAAAGAACTGTGTTTCCTACCCATACGGACCATATCTAGTTGAACGCTGCTTATGAAACTGTAACAAACCACAGCATCTCTTACATAGATGCTCTTCAGTTAATTGTAAAAATCATGATGGGTTCAAGAACTGTAAATTCATTTGAGCCGAAAAATCACTGGGTTTACCGGAAATGAACTCATGGTCGTAGGAAGACACAGAGACTTTTGTTTAACTCCGTTTCTGAAGGAAAATACAGACCATTGTTCTCATCCAAGAAACATACTCTGTTTTAATGTAAGAAGCATGCTCTTCTTTCTAGCGTCTCCAATACAACAAGAAACATGAGCATGCCCAGACAAACAGAACTGTGTTTTCTACTCACACGGACCATATCTAGTTGAACTCTGCTTATGAAACTGTAATAACCACAGCATGTGTTACATAGATGCTCTTTAGTTAATTGCGAAAAACGTGTTGGGTTCATGAACTGTGTAAATTCATTTGACCCAAAAAATCACTGGGTTTACCGAATATGAACTCTTGCTTGTAGGAAGACACAGAGACTTTGGTTTAACTCCGTTTCTGAAGGAAAATTCAGACCAGTGTTCTCATCCAAGAAACATACTCTGTTTTAACGCAAGAAGCATGCTCTTCTTTCCAGTGTCTCCAATACAGCAAGAAACATGAGCATACCCAGAAAAAAAGAATTGTGTTTCTTACTCATACGGACCATATCTAGTTAAACTCTGCTTATGAAACTGTAACAAAACACAGCATCTCTTACATATATACTCTTTCATTTATAGTGAAATACGTGTTAGGTTCGTGAACTGTGTAAATTCATTAGAGCATAAAAATCACTGGGTTTACCAGAAATGAACTCTTGCTTGTAGGAAGACACAGAGGCTTTGGTTTAACTCCGTTTGTAAAGGGAAATTCAGAACAGTGTTCTCATCCATGAAACTCCCTGTGTTTTAACGCAAGAAGCTTCCTCTTCTTACAGCGTCTGCAGTACAGCATGAAACAAGAGCATGCCCAGAAAAAAAGAACTGTGTTTCCTATTCATACGGACCATATCTAGTTGAACTCTGCTTATGAAACTGTAACAAACCACAGCATCTCTTACATAAATGCTCATTAGTTAATAGTGAAAAACGTGTTGGGTTCGTGAACTGTGTAAATTCATTTGAGCTAAAAAACCCTGGGTTTACCGGAAATGAACTACTGCTTGTAGGAAGACACAGAGGCTTTGGTTTCACTCTGTTTTTGAAGGGAAATTCAGACCAGAGTTCTCATCCGTGAAACACACTCTGTTTTAATGCAAAGAGAATGCTCTTCTTTCCAGCGTCTCTAATACAGCAAGAAATATGAGCATGCTCAGAAAAAAAGAACTGTGTTTCCTACTCATGCGGACCATATCTAGTTGAACTCTGCTTATGAAACTGTAACAAATGACAGCATCACTTTCATAGATGCTCTTTAGTTAATAGTAAAAATCATGATGGGTTCAAGAACTGTGTAAGTTCATTTGAGCCGAAAAATAACTGGGAATAACGGATATGAACTCTTGCTTGTAGGAATACACAGAGACTTTGGTTTAACTCCGTTTCTGAAGGAAAATTCAGACCAGTGTTCTCATCCAAGAAACATACTCTGTTTTAACGCAAGAAGCATGCTCTTCTTTCTAGCGTCTCCAATACAGCAAGAAACATGAGCATGCCCAGAAAAAAGAACTGTGTTTCTTACTCATATGGACCATATCTAGTTAAACTCTGCATATGAAACTGTAACAAACCACAGCATCACTTACATAGATGTTCTTTCGTTAATAGTGAAAAACGTGTTGGGTTCGTGAACTGTGTAAATTCATTTGAGCCGAAACATCACTAGGTTTACCGGATATGAACTCTTGCTTGTGGGAAGACACAGAGACTTTTGTTTAACTCCGTTTCTGAAGGAAAATACAGACCAGTGTACTCATCCAAGAAACATACTCTGTTTTAATGTAAGAAGCATGCTCTTCTTTCTAGCGTCTCCAATACAGCAAGAAACATGAGCATGCCCAGGAAAACAGAACAGTGTTTCGTAACACACGGACCATATCTAGTTAAACTCTGCTTATGAAACTGTAATAACCACAGCATGTGTTACATAGATGCTCTTTAGTTAATTGCGAAAAACGTGTTGGGTTCATGAACTGTGTAAATTCATTTGAGCAGAAAAACCCCTTGGTTTACCGTAAATGAACTCTTGCTCATAGGAAAACACAGAGGCTTTGGTTTCACTCCGTTAGTAAAGGGAAATTCAGACCAGAGTTTTCATCCATGAAACACACTCTGTTTTAATGCAAACAGCATGCTCTTCTTTCCAGGTCTCTAATACAGCAAGAAAAATGAGCATGCCCAGAAAAAAAGAACTGTGTTTCCTACTCATATGGACCATATCTAGTTGAACTCTGCTTATGAAACTGTAACAAACCACAGCATCTCTTACATAGATGCTCTATAGTTAATAGTGAAAATCCTGTTGGGTTCAAGAACTGTGTAAATTCATTTGAGCCAAAAAATCACTGTGTTTACCGGATATGAACTCTTGCTTGTGGGAAGACACAGAGACTTTGGTTTAACTCCGAACTGAAGGAAAATTCAGACCAGTGTTCTCATCCAAGGAACATACTCTGTTATAACCAAAGAAGCATGCTCTTTTTCCAGCGTCTCCAATACATCAAGAAACATGAGCATGCCCAGGAAGAAAGAACTGTGTTTCCTTCTCATACGGACCATATCTAGTTGAACTCTGCTTATGAAACTGTAACAAACCACAGCATCTCTTACTTAGATGCTCTTTAGTTAATAGTGAAAATCCTGTTGGGTTCATGAACTGTGTAAATTCATTGGAGCCGAAAAATCACTGGGTTTACCAGAAATGAACTCTTGCTTGTAGGAAGACACAGAGGCTTTGGTTTCACTCCGTTTGTGAAGGGAAATTCACACCAGAGTTCTCATCCATGAAACACACTCTATTTTAACGCAAAGAGCATGCTCTCCTTTCCAGCATCTCTAATACAGCAAGAAACATGAGCATGCCCAGAAAAAAAGAATTGTGTTTCCTTCTCATACGGACCATATCTAGTTGAACTCTGCTTAATGAAACTGTAACAAACCACAGCATCTCTTACATAAATGTTCTTTAGTTAATAGTGAAAAACGTGTTGGGTTCGTGAACTGTGTAAATTCCTTTGAGCTAAAAAACCCTGGGTTTACCGGAATGAACTCCTGCTTGTAGGAAGACACAGAGGCTTTGGTTTCACTCTGTTTGTGAAGGGAAATTCAGACCAGAGTTCTCATCGATGAAACACACTCTGTTTTAATGCAAAGAGCATGCTCTTCTTTCCAGCGTCTCTAATACAGCAAGAAACATGAGCATGCCCAGAAAAAAAGAACTGTGTTTCCTACCCATACGGACCATATCTAGTTGAACGCTGCTTATGAAACTGTAACAAACCACAGCATCTCTTACATAGATGCTCTTCAGTTAATTGTAAAAATCATGATGGGTTCAAGAACTGTAAATTCATTTGAGCCGAAAAATCACTGGGTTTACCGGAAATGAACTCATGGTCGTAGGAAGACACAGAGACTTTTGTTTAACTCCGTTTCTGAAGGAAAATACAGACCATTGTTCTCATCCAAGAAACATACTCTGTTTTAATGTAAGAAGCATGCTCTTCTTTCTAGCGTCTCCAATACAACAAGAAACATGAGCATGCCCAGACAAACAGAACTGTGTTTTCTACTCACACGGACCATATCTAGTTGAACTCTGCTTATGAAACTGTAATAACCACAGCATGTGTTACATAGATGCTCTTTAGTTAATTGCGAAAAACGTGTTGGGTTCATGAACTGTGTAAATTCATTTGAGCATAAAAACCCCTGGGTTTACCGGAAATGAACTCTTGCTCATAGGAAAACACAGAGGCTTTGGTTTCACTCCGTTTGTGAAGGGAAATTCAGACCAGTGTGCTCATGGATGAAACACCCTCTGTTTTAACGCAAGTAGCATCCACTTCTTTCCAGAGTCTGCAATACAGCAAGATATATGAGCATGTCCAGAAAAAAAGAACTGTGTTTCCTCCTCATACGGACCATATCTAGTTGAACTCTGCTTATGAAACGGTAACAAACCACAGCATCTCTTACATATATGCTCTTTCGTTTATAGTGAGAAACGTGTTGGGTTCGTGAACTGTATAAATTCATTTGAGCCGAAAAATCACTGGGTTTACCGGAAATGAACTCTTGCTTGTAGGAAGACACAGAGACTTTGGTTTAACTCCGTTTCTGAAGGATAATTGAGACCAGTGTTCTCATCCATGAAACATACTCTGTTTTATCGCAAGAAGCATGCTCTTCTTTCCAGCGTCTCCAAAACAGCATGAAACAAGAGCATGCCCAGAAAAAAAGAACTGTGTTTCCTATTCATAAGGACCATATCTAGTTGAACTCTGCTTTTGAAACTGTAACAAACCACAGCATTTCTTACATATATGCTCTTTCGTTTATAGTGTAAACGTGTTGTTTTCGTGAACTGTGTAAATTCATTTGAGCCGAAAAATCCCGGGTTCACCGGAAATGAACTCTTGCTTGTAAGAAGACACAGAGACTTTGGTTTAACTCCGTTTGTGAAGGGAAATTCAGACCAGTGTGCTCATCCATGAAACATCCTCTGTTTTAAAGCAAGAAACATCCTCTTGTATCCAGAGTCTGCAATACAGCAAGAAATATGAGCATGCTCAGAAAAAAAGAACTGTGTTTCCTATTCATACGGAACATATCTAGTTGAACTCTGCTTATAAAACTGAAACAAACCTCAGCATGTGTTACATAGATGCTCTTTAGTTAATAGTGAAAAACGTGTTGGGTTCATGACCTGTGAAAATTCATTTGAGCCGAAAAACACCTGGGTTTACCGGAATGAACTCTTGCTTATAAGAAGACACAGAACCTTTGGTTTAACTCCGTTTGTGAAGGGAATTTCAGACCAGTGTTCTCATCCAAGAATCATACTCTGTTTTAAGGCAAGAAGCATGCTCTTCTTTCCAGCCTCTCCAATACAGCAAGAAACATGAGCATGCCCAGAAAAAAGAATTGTGTTTCTTACTCATACGGACCATATCTAGTTAAACTCTGCTTATGAAACTGTAAAAAACCACAACATCTCTTACATATATGCTCTTTCGTTTACAGTGAAAAACATGTTGGGTTCGTCAACTGTATAAATTCATTTGAGCCGAAACATCACTGAGTTTACCGGAAATGAACTCTTGCTTGTAGGAAGACACAGAGGCTTTGGTTTCACTCCGTTTGTGAAGGGAAATTCACACCAGAGTTCTCATCCATGAAACACACTCTGTTTTAACGCAAAGGGCATGCTATTCTTTCCAGCGTCTCTAATACAGCAAGAAACATGAGCATGCCCAGAAAAAAGAACTGTGTTTCCTTTTCATACGGACCATATCTAGTTGAACTCTGCTTATGAAACTGTAACAAACCACAGCATGTGTTACATAAATGCTCTTTAGTTAATAGTGAAAATCGTGTTGGGTTCGTGAACTGTGTAAATTCATTTGAGCCGAAAAATCACTGGGTGTACTGGAAATGACTCTTGTTGTAGGAAGACACAGAGAATTTTGTTTAACTCCGTTTCTGTAGGAAAATTCAGACCAGTGTTCTTATCCAAGAAACATACTCTATTTTAATGCAAGAAGCATGCTCTTCTTTCTAGCGTCTCCAATACAGCAAGAAACATGAGCATGCCCAGAAAAACAGAACTGTGTTTCCTACTCACAGGGACCATATCTAGTTGAACTCTGCTTATGAAACTGTAATAAACACTGCATGTGTTACATAGATGCTCTTTAGTTAATTGCGAAAAACGTGTTGGGTTCATGAACTGTGCAAATTCATTTGAGCAGAAAAACCCCTGGGTTTACCGGAAATGAACTCTTGCTCATAGGAAAACACAGAGGCTTTGGTTTCACTCCGTTTGTGAAGGGAAATTCAGACCAGAGTTCTCATCCATGAAACACACTCTGTTTTAATGCAAACAGCATGCTCTTCTTTCCAGGTCTCTAATACAGCAAGAAACATGAGCATGCCCAGAAAAAAAGTACTGTTTTTCCTACTCATACGGACCATATCTAGTTGAACTCTGCTTATGAAACTCTCACAAACCACAGCATCTCTTACATAGATGCTCTATAGTTAATAGTGAAAATGCTGTTGTGTTCAAGAACTGTGTAAATTCATTTGAGCCGAAAAATCACTGGGTTCACCGGAAATTAACTCTTGCTTGTAGGGAGACACAGAGGCTTTGGTTTAACTCCGTCTGTGAAGGGAAATTCAGACCAGTGTGCTCATCCATGAAACACCCTCTGTTTTAACGCAAGTAGCATCCTCTTCTTTTCAGAGTCTGCAATACAGCAAGATATATTAGCATGTCCAGAAAAAAAAGAACTGTGTTTCCTACTCATACGGACCATATCTAATTGAACTCTGGTTAAGAAATTGTAACAAACCACAGCATATCTTACATATATGCTCTTTCGTTTATAGTGAGAAACGTGTTGGGTTCTTGAACTGTGTAAATTCATTTGAGCCGAAAAATCACTGGGTTTACCGGATATGAACTCTTGCTTGTAGGAAGACACAGAGACTTTGGTTTAACTCCGTTTCTGAAGGATAATTGAGACCAGTGTTCTCATCCATGAAACATACTCTGTTTTAACGCAAGAAGCAAGCTCTTCTTTCCAGTTTCTCCAAAACAGCATGAAAGAAGAGCATGCCCAGAAAGAAAGAACTGTGTTTCCTATTCATACGGACCATATCTAGTTGAACTCTGCTTATGAAACTGTAACAAAGCACAGCATGTGTTACATAGATGCTCTTTAGTTAAGAGTGAAAAACGTGTTGGGTTCATGAACTGTGTAAATTCACTTGAGCCGAAAAACACCTGGGTTTACCGGAAATGAACTCTTGCTTATAAGAAGACACAAAGGCTTTGGTTTCACTCTGTTTGTGAAGGGAAATTCAGACCAGAGTTCTCATCCATGAAACACACTCTATTTTAACGCAAAGAGCATGCTCTTCTTTCCAGCTTCTCTATTACAGCAAGAAACATGAGCATGCCCAGAAAAAAAGAACTGTGTTTCCTTCTCATACGGACCATATCTAGTTGAACTCTGCTTAATGAAACTGTAACAAACCACAGCATCTCTTACATAAATGCTCATTAGTTAATAGTGAAAAACGTGTTGGGTTCGTGAACTGTGTAAATTCATTTGAGCTAAAAAACCCTGGGTTTACCGGAAATGAACTCCTGCTTGTAGGAAGACACAGAGGCTTTGGTTTCACTCTGTTTGTGAAGGGATATTCAGACCAGGATTCTCATCCATGAAACACACTCTGTTTTAATGCAAAGAGAATGCTCTTCTTTCCAGCGTCTCTAATACAGCAAGAAACATGAGCATGCCCAGAAAAAAAGAACTTTGTTTCCTACTCATACGGACCATATCTAGTTGAACGCTGCTTATGAAACTGTAACAAACCACAGCATCTCTTACATAGATGCTCTTCAGTTAATTGTAAAAATCATGATGGGTTCAAGAACTGTAAATTCATTTGAGCCAAAAAATCACTGGGTTTACCGGAAATGAACTCTTGCTTGTAGGAAGACACAGAGACTTTTGTTTAACTCCGTTTCTGAAGGAAAATACAGACCAGTGATCTCAACCAAGAAACATACTCTGTTTTAATGTAAGAAGCATGCTCTTCTTTCTAGCATCTCAAATACAGCAAGAAACATGAGCATGCCCAGAAAAACAGAACTGTGTTTCCTACTCACACGGACTATATCTAGTTGAACTCTGCTTATGAAACTGTAATAACCACAGCATCTCTTACATAGATGCTCTATAGTTAATAGTGAAAATCCTGTTGGGTTCAAGAACTGTGTAAATTCATTTGACCCAAAAAATCACTGGGTTTACCGAATATGAACTCTTGCTTGTAGGAAGACACAGAGACTTTGGTTTAACTCCGTTTCTGAAGGAAAATTCAGACCAGTGTTCTCATCCAAGAAACATACTCTGTTTTAACGCAAGAAGCATGCTCTTCTTTCCAGTGTCTCCAATACAGCAAGAAACATGAGCATGCCCAGAAAAAAAGAATTGTGTTTCTTACTCATACGGACCATATCTAGTTAAACTCTGCTTATGAAACTGTAACAAAACACAGCATCTCTTACATATATACTCTTTCATTTATAGTGAAATACGTGTTAGGTTCGTGAACTGTGTAAATTCATTAGAGCATAAAAATCACTGGGTTTACCAGAAATGAACTCTTGCTTGTAGGAAGACACAGAGGCTTTGGTTTAACTCCGTTTGTAAAGGGAAATTCAGAACAGTGTTCTCATCCATGAAACTCCCTGTGTTTTAACGCAAGAAGCTTCCTCTTCTTACAGAGTCTGCAGTACAGCATGAAACAAGAGCATGCCCAGAAAAAAAGAACTGTGTTTCCTATTCATACGGACCATATCTAGTTGAACTCTGCTTATGAAACTGTAACAAACCACAGCATCTCTTACATAAATGCTCATTAGTTAATAGTGAAAAACGTGTTGGGTTCGTGAACTGTGTAAATTCATTTGAGCTAAAAAACCCTGGGTTTACCGGAAATGAACTACTGCTTGTAGGAAGACACAGAGGCTTTGGTTTCACTCCGTTTGTGAAGGGAAATTCAGACCAGAGTTCTCATCCGTGAAACACACTCTGTTTTAATGCAAAGAGAATGCTCTTCTTTCCAGCGTCTCTAATACAGCAAGAAATATGAGCATGCTCAGAAAAAAAGAACTGTGTTTCCTACTCATGCGGACCATATCTAGTTGAACTCTGCTTATGAAACTGTAACAAATGACAGCATCACTTTCATAGATGCTCTTTAGTTAATAGTAAAAATCATGATGGGTTCAAGAACTGTGTAAGTTCATTTGAGCCGAAAAATAACTGGGAATAACGGATATGAACTCTTGCTTGTAGGAATACACAGAGACTTTGGTTTAACTCCGTTTCTGAAGGAAAATTCAGACCACTGTTCTCATCCAAGAAACATACTCTGTTTTAACGCAAGAAGCATGCTCTTCTTTCTAGCGTCTCCAATACAGCAAGAAACATGAGCATGCCCAGAAAAAAGAACTGTGTTTCTTACTCATATGGACCATATCTAGTTAAACTCTGCATATGAAACTGTAACAAACCACAGCATCACTTACATAGATGTTCTTTCGTTAATAGTGAAAAACGTGTTGGGTTCGTGAACTGTGTAAATTCATTTGAGCCGAAACATCACTAGGTTTACCGGATATGAACTCTTGCTTGTGGGAAGACACAGAGACTTTGGTTTAACTCCGTTACTGAAGGAAAATTCAGACCAGTGTTCTCATCAATGAAACATACTCTGTTATAACGCAAGAAGCATGCTCTTTTTCCAGCGTCTCCAATACAGCAAGAAACATGAGCATGCCCAAAAAAAAAGAACTGTGTTTCCTTTTCATACGGACCATATCTAGTTAAACTCTGCTTATGAAACTGTAACAAACCACAGCATCTCTTACATAGATGCTCTTTAGTTAATAGTGAAAATCCTGTTGGGTTCATGAACTGTGTAAATTCATTTGAGCCAAAAAATCACTGGGTTTACCGGAAAAGAACTCTTGCTTGTAGGAAGACACAGAGGCTTTGGTTTCACTCCGTTTGTGAAGGGAAATTCACACCAGAGTTCTCATCCATGAAACACACTCTATTTTAACGCAAAGAGCATGCTCTTCTTTCCAGCTTCTCTAATACAGCAAGAATCATGAGCATGCCCAGAAAAAAAGAACTGTGTTTCCTTCTCATACGGACCACATCTAGTTGAACTCTGCTTAATGAAACTGTAACAAACCACAGCATCTCTTACATAAATGCTCTTTAGTTAATAGTGAAAAACGTGTTGGGTTCGTGAACTGTGTAAATTCATTTAAGCTAAAAAACCCTGGGTTTACCGGAAATGAACTCCTGCTTGTAGGGAGACACAGAGGCTTTGGTTTCACTCCGTTTGTGAAGGGAAATTCAGACCAGTGTGGTCATCCATGAAACACCCTCTGTTTTAACGCAAGTAGCATCCTCTTCTTTCCAGAGTCTATAAAACAGCAAGATATATTAGCATGTCCAGAAAAAAAGAACTGTGTTTCCTACTCATACGGACCATATCTTGTTGAACTCTGCTTAAGAAACTGTAACAAACCACAGCATTTCTTACATATATGCTCTTTCGTTTATAGTGTAAAACGTGTTGTTTTCGTGAACTGTGTAAATTCATTTGAGCCGAAAAACACCTGGGTTTACCGGAAATGAACTCTTGCTTATAAGAAGACACAGAGCCTTTGTTTTAACTCCGTTTGTGAAGGGAATTTCAGACCAGTGTTCTCATCCAAGAATCATACTCTGTTTTAAGGCAAGAAGCATGCTCTTCTTTCCAGCCTCTCCAATACAGCAAGAAACATGAGCATGCCCAGAAAAAAGAATTGTGTTTCTTACTCATACAGACCATATCTAGTTAAACTCTGCCTATGAAACTGTAAAAAACCACAGCATCTCTTACATATATGCTCTTTCGTTTACATTGAAAAACATGTTGGGTTCGTCAACTGTATAAATTCATTTGAGCCGAAACATCACTGGGTTTACCGGAAATGAACTCTTGCTTTTAGGAAGACACAGAGGCTTTGGTTTCACTCCGTTTGTGAAGGGAAATTCACACCAGAGTTCTCATCCATGAAACACAATCTGTTTTAACGCAAGGGGCATGCTATTCTTTCCAGCGTCTCTAATACAGCAAGAAACATGAGCATGCCCAGAAAAAAGAACTGTGTTTCCTACTCTTACGGACCATATCTAGTTGAACTCTGCTTATGAAACTGTAACAAACCACAGCATGTGTTACATAAATGCTCTTTAGTTAATAGTGAAAATCGTGTTGGGTTCGTGAACTGTGTAAATTCATTTGAGCCGAAAAATCACTGGGTGTACTGGAAATGACTCTTGCTTGTAGGAAGACACAGAGAATTTTGTTTCACTCCGTTTCTGTAGCAAAATACAGACCAGTGTTCTTATCCAAGAAACATACTCTATTTTAATGGAAGAAGCATGCTCTTCTTTCTAGCGTCTCCAATACAGCAAGAAACATGAGCATGCCCAGAAAAACAGAACTGTGTTTCCTACTCACACGGAACATATCTAGTTGAACTCTGCTTATGAAACTGTAATAAACACTGCATGTGTTACATAGATGCTCTTTAGTTAATTGCGAAAAACGTGTTGGGTTCATGAACTGTGTAAATTCATTTGAGCAGAAAAACCCCTGGGTTTACCGGAAATGAACTCTTGCTCATAGGAAAACACAGAGGCTTTGGTTTCACTCCGTTTGTGAAGGCAAATTCAGACCAGAGTTCACATCGATGAACCACACTCTGTTTTAATGCAAAGAGCATGCTCTTCTTTCCAGCGTGTCTAATACAGCAAGAAACATGAGCATGCCCAGAAAAAAAGAACTGTGTTTCCTACTCATACGGACCATATCTAGTTGAACGCTGCTTATGAAACTGTAACAAACCACAGCATCTCTTACATAGATGCTCTTCAGTTAATTATAAAAATCATGATGGGTTCAAGAACTGTAATTTCATTTGAGCCGAAAAATCACTGGGTTCACCGGAAATGAACTCTGGCTTGTAGGGAGACACAGAGGCTTTGGTTTAACTCCGTTTGTGAAGGAAAATTCAGACCACTGTGCTCATCCATGAAACACCCTCTGTTTTAACGCAAATAGCATCCTCTTCTTTCCAGAGTCTGCAATACAGCAAGATATATGAGCATGTCCAGAAAAAAAGAACTGTGTTTCTTACTCATATGGACCATATTTAGTTGAACTCTGCTTAGGAAACTGTAACAAACCACAGCATCTCTTACATAGATGCTCTTTCGTTTATAGTGAGAAACGTGTTGGGTTCGAGAACTGTGTAAATTCATTTGAGCCGAAAAATCACTGCGTTTACCGGATATGAACTCTTGCTTGTAGGAAGACACAGAGACTTTTTTTTAACTCCGTTTCTGAAGGATAATTGAGACCAGTGTTCTCATCCATGAAGCATACTCTGTTTTAACGCAAGAAGCATGCTCTTCTTTCCAGTGTCTCCAAAACAGCATGAAACAAGAGCATGCCCAGAAAAAAAGAACTGTGTTTCCTATTCATACGGAATATATCTAGTTGAACTCTGCTTATAAAACTGAAACAAACCTCAGCATGTGTTACATAGATGCTCTTTAGTTAATAGTGAAAAACGTGTTGGGTTCATGAACTGTGAAAATTCATTTGAACCGAAAAACACCTGGGTTTGCCGGAAATGAACTCTTGCTTATAAGAAGACACAGAGCCTTTGGTTTAACCCCGATTGTGAAGGGAATTTCAGACCAGTGTTCTCATCCAAGAATCATACTCTGTTTTAAGGCAAGAAGCATGCTCTTCTTTCCAGCCTCTCCAATACAGCAAGAAACATGAGCATGCCCAGAAAAAAGAATTGTGTTTCTTACTCATACGGACCATATCTAGTTAAACTCTGCTTATGAAACTGTAAAAAACCACAGCATTTCTTACATATATGCTCTTTCGTTTACATTGAAAAACATGTTGGGTTCGTCAACTGTATAAATTCATTTGATCCGAAACATCACTGGGTTTACCGGAAATGAACTCTTGCTTGTAGGAAGACACAGAGGCTTTGGTTTCACTCCGTTTGTGAAGGGAAATTCACACCAGAGTTCTCATCCATGAAACACACTCTGTTTTAACGCAAAGGGCATGCTATTCTTTCCAGCGTCTCTAATACAGCAAGAAACATGAGCATGCCCAGAAAAAAGAACTGTGTTTCCTACTCTTACGGACCATATCTAGTTGAACTCTGCTTATGAAACTGTAACAAACCACAGCATGTGTTACATAAATGCTCTTTAGTTAATAGTGAAAATCGTGTTGGGTTCGTGAACTGTGTAAATTTATTTGAGCCGAAAAATCACTGGGTGTACTGGAAATGACTCTTGCTTGTAGGAAGACACAGAGAATTTTGCTTAACTCCGTTTCTGTAGGAAAATTCAGACCAGTGTTCTTATCCAAGAAACATACTCTATTTTAATGCAAGAAGCATGCTCTTCTTTCTAGCGTCTCTAATACAGCAAGAAACATGAGCATGCCCAGAAAAACAGAACTGTGTTTCCTACTCACACGGACTATATCTAGTTGAACTCTGCTTATGAAACTGTAATAACCACAGCATCTCTTACATAGATGCTCTATAGTTAATATTGAAAATCCTGTTGGGTTCAAGAACTGTGTTAATTCATTTGAGCCGAAAAACCCCTGGGTTTACCGGAAATGAACTCTTGCTCATAGGAAAACACAGAGGCTTTGGTTTCACTCCGTTTGTGAAGGGAAATTCAGACCAGAGTTCTCATCGATGAAACACACTCTGTTTTAATGCAAAGAGCATGCTCTTCATTCCAGCGTCTCTAATACAGCAAGAAACATGAGCATGCCCAGAAAAAAAGAACTGTGTTTCCTACTCATACGGACCATATCTAGTTGAACGCTGCTTATGAAACTGTAACAAACCACAGCATCACTTACATAGATGCTCTTTAGTTAATAGTAAAAATCATGATGGGTTCAAGAACTGTGTAAATACATTTGAGCCTAAAAATAACTGGGAATAACTGATATGAACTCTTGCTTGTAGGAATACACAGAGACTTTGGTTTAACTCCGTTTCTGAAGGAAAATTCAGACCAGTGTTCTCATCCAAGAAACATACTCTGTTTTAACGCAAGAAGCATGCTCTTCTTTCTAGCGTCTCCAATACAGCAAGAAACATGAGCATGCCCAGAAAAAAAGAACTGTGTTTCTTACTCATATGGACCATATCTAGTTAAACTCTGCTTATGAAACTGTAACAAACCACAGCATCACTTACATAGATGTTCTTTCGTTAATAGTGAAAAACGTGTTGGGTTCGTGAACTGTGTAAATTCATTTGAGCCGAAAAATCCCTAGGTTTACCGGATATGAACTCTTGCTTGTGGGAAGACACAGAGACTTTGGTTTAACTCCGTTACTGAAGGAAAATTCAGAACAGTGTTCTCATCAATGAAACATACTCTGTTATAATGCAAGAAGCACGCTCTTTTTCCAGCGTCTCCAATACAGCAAGAAACATGAGCATGCCCAGAAAAAAAGAACTGTGTTTCCTTTTCATACGGACCATATCTAGTTGAACTCTGCTTATGAAACTGTAACAAACCACAGCATCTCTTACATAGATGCTCTTTAGTTACTAGTGAAAATCCTGTTGGGTTCATGAACTGTGTAAATTCATTTGAGCCGAAAAATCACTGGGTTTACCGGAAAAGAACTCTTGCTTGTAGGAAGACACAGAGGCTTTGGTTTCACTCCGTTTGTGAAGGGAAATTCAGACGAGTGTGCTCATCCATGAAACACCTTCTGTTTTAACGCAAGTAGCATCCTCTTCTTTCCAGAGTCTGTAATACAGCAAGATATATTAGCATGTCCAGAAAAAAAGAACTGTGTTTCCTACTCATACGGACCATATCTAGTTGAACTCTGCTTAAGAAACTGTAACAAACCACAGCATTTCTTACATATATGCTCTTTCGTTTATAGTGTAAAACGTGTTGTTTTCGTGAACTGTGTAAATTCATTTGAGCCGAAAAATCCCGGATTCACCGGAAATGAATTCTTGCTTGTAAGAAGACACAGAGGCTTTTGTTTAACTCCGTTTGTGAAGGGAAATTCAGACCAGTGTGCTCATCCATGATACATCCTCTGTTTTAACGCAAGAAACATCCTCTTGTTTCCAGAGTCTGCAATACAGCAAGAAATATGAGCATGCTCAGAAAAAAAGAACTGTGTTTCCTATTCATACGGAACATGTCTAGTTGAACTCTGCTTATAAAACTGAAACAAACCTCAGCATGTGTTACATAGATGCTCTTTAGTTAATAGTGAAAAACGTGTTGAGTTCATGAACTGTGAAAATTCATTTGAGCCGAAAAACACCTGGGTTTACCAGAAATGAACTCTTGCTCATAGGAAAACAAAGAGGCTTTGGTTTCACTCCGTTTGTGAAGGGAAATTCAGACCAGAGTTCTCATCCATAAACACACTCTGTTTTAATACAAACAGCATGCTCTTCTTTCCAGGTCTCTAATACAGCAAGAAACATGAGCATGCCCAGAAAAAAAGTACTGTTTTTCCTACTCATACGGACCATATCTAGTTGAACTCTGCTTATGAAACTGTCACAAACCACAGCATCTCTTACATAGATGCTCTATAGTTAATAGTGAAAATGCTGTTGTGTTCAAGAACTGTTTAAATTCATTTGAGCGGAAAAATCACAGGGTTCACCGGAAATGAACTCTTGCTTGTAGGAAGACACGGAGACTTTGGTTTAACTCCGTTGCTGAAGGATAATTGAGACCAGTGTTCTCATCCATGAAGCATACTCTGTTTTAACGTAAGAAGCATGCTCTTCTTTCCAGTGTCTCCAAAACAGCATGAAACAAGAGCATGCCCAGAAAAAAAGAACTGTGTTTCCTATTCATACGGACCATATCTAGTTGAACTCTGCTTATGAAACTGTAACAAACCACAGCATGTGTTACATAGATGCTCTTTAGTTAATAGTGAAAAACTTGTTGGGTTCATGAACTGTGTACATTCATTTGAGCTAAAAAGCCCTGGGTTTACTGGAAATGAACTCCTGCTTGTAGGAAGACACAGAGGCTTTGGTTTCACTCTGTTTTTGAAGGGAAATTCAGACCAGAGTTCTCATCCATGAAACACACTCTGTTTTAATGCAAAGAGAATGCTCTTCTTTCCAGCATCTCTAATACAGCAAGAAACATGAGCATGCTCAGAAAAAAAAGAACTGTGTTTCCTACTCATACGGACTATATCTAGTTGAACTCTGCTTATGAAACTGTTACAAACGACAGCATCACTTACATAGATGCACTTTAGTTAATAGTAAAAATCATGATGGGTTCAAGAACTGTGTAAATACATTTGAGCCGAAAAATAACTGGGAATAACGGATATGAATTCTTGCTTGTAGGAATATACAGAGACTTTGGTTTAACTCCGTTTCTGAAGGAAAATTCAGACCAGTGTTCTCATCCAAGAAACATACTCTGCTATAACGCAAGAAGCATGCTCTTTTTCCAGCGTCTCCAATACAGCAAGAAACATGAGCATGCCCAGAAAAAAAGAACTGTGTTTCCTTCTCATACGGACCATATCTAGTTGAACTCTGCTTAATGAAACTGTAACAAACCACAGAATCTCTTACATAAATGCTCTTTAGTTAATAGTGAAAAACGTGTTGGGTTCGTGAACTGTGTAAATTCATTTAAGCTAAAAAACCCTGGGTTTACCGGAAATGAACTCCTGCTTGTAGGGAGACAATGAGGCTTTGGTTTCACTCCGTTTGTGAAGGGAAATTCAGACGATTGTGCTCATCCATGAAACCCCATCTGTTTTAACGCAAGTAGCATCCTCTTCTTTCCAGAGTCTGTAATACAGCAAGATATATTAGCATGTCCAGAAAAAAAGAACTGTGTTTCCTACTCATACGGACCATATCTAGTTGAACTCTGCTTATGAAACTGTAACAAACCACAGCATTTCTTACATATATGCTCTTTCGTTTATAGTGTAAAACGTGTTGTTTTCGTGAACTGTGTAAATTCATTTGAGCCGAAAAATCCCGGGTTCACCGGAAATGAACTCTTGCTTTTAAGAAGACACAGAGGCTTTGGTTTAACTCCGTTTGTGAAGGGAAATTCAGACCAGTGTGCTCATCCATGAAACATCCTCTGTTTTAACGCAAGAAACATCCTCTTGTTTCCAGAGTCTGCAATACAGCAAGAAATATGAGCATGCTCAGAAAAAAAGAACTGTGTTTCCTATTCCTACGGAACATATCTAGTTGAACTCTGCTTATAAAACTGAAACAAACCTCAGCATGTGTTACATAGATGCTCTTTAGTTAATAGTGAAAAACTTGTTGGGTTCATGAACTGTGAAAATTCATTTGAGCCGAAAAACACCTGGGTTTACCGGAAATGAACTCTTGCTTATAAGAAGACACAGAGCCTTTGATTTAACTCCGTTTGTGAAGGGAATTTCAGACCAGTGTTCTCATCCAAGAATCATACTCTGTTTTAAGGCAAGAAGCATGCTCTTTTTTCCAGCCTCTCCAATACAGCAAGAAACATGAGCATGCCCAGAAAAAAGAATTGTGTTTCTTACTCATACGGACCATATCTAGTTAAACTCTGCTTATGAAACTGTCACAAACCACAGCATCTCTTACATAGATGCTCTATAGTTAATAGTGAAAATGCTGTTGTGTTCAAGAACTGTGTAAATTCATTTGAGCGGAAAAATCACTGGGTTCACCGGAAATGAACTCTTGCTTGTAGGGAGACACAGAGGCTTTGGTTTAACTCCGTTGCTGAAGGATAATTGAGACCAGTGTTCTCATCCAAGAAACATACTCTGTTTTAACGCAAGAAGCATGCTCTTCTTTCTAGCGTCTCCAATACAGCAAGAAATATGAGCATGCTCAGAAAAACAGAACTGTGTTTCCTACTCACACGGACTATATCTACTTGAACTCTGCTTATGAAACTGTAATAACCACAGCATCTCTTACATAGATGCTCTATAGTTAATAGTGAAAATCCTGTTGGGTTCAAGAACTGTGTAAATTCATTTGAGCCGAAAAATCACTGGGTTTACCGGATATGAACTCTTGCTTGTAGGAAGACACAGAGACTTTGGTTTAACTCCGTTTCTGAAGGAAAATTCAGACCAGTGTTCTCATCCAAGAAACATACTCTGTTTTAACGCAAGAAGCATGCTCTTCTTTCCAGTGTCTCCAATACAGCAAGAAACATGAGCATGCCCAGAAAAAAAGAATTGTGTTTCTTACTCATACGGACCATATCTAGTTAAACACTGCTTATGAAACTGTAACAAAACACAGCATCGCTTACATATATGCTCTTTCATTTATAGTGAAAAAAGTGTTAGGTTCGTGAACTGTGCAAATTCATTAGAGCATAAAATTCACTGGGTTTACCAGAAATGAACTCTTGCTTGTAGGAAGACACAGAGGCTTTGGTTTAACTCCGTTTGTAAAGGGAAATTCAGACCAGTGTTCTCATCCATGAAACACCCTGTGTTTTAACGCAAGAAGCTTCCTCTTCTTCCAGAGTCTGCAGTACAGCATGAAACAAGAGCATGCCCAGAAAAAAAGAACTGTGTTTCCTACTCATACGGACCATATCTAGTTGAACGCTGCTTATGAAACTGTAACAAACCACAGCATCTCTTACATAGATGCTCTTCAGTTAATTATAAAAATCATGATGGGTTCAAGAACTGTAAATTCATTTGAGCCGAAAAATCACTGGGTTCAGCGGAAATGAACTCTTGCTTGTAGGGAGACACAGAGGCTTTGGTTTAACTCCATTTGTGAAGGAAAATTCAGACCACTGTGCTCATCCATGAAACACCCTCTGTTTTAACGCAAGTAGCATCCTCTTCTTTCCAGAGTCTGCAATACAGCAAGATATATGAGCATGTCCAGAAAAAAAGAACTGTGTTTCCTATTCATACGGACTATATCTAGTTGAACTCTGCTTAGGAAACTGTAACAAACCACAGCATCTCTTACATAGATGCTCTTTCGTTTATAGTGAGAAACGTGTTGGGTTCGTGAACTGTGTAAATTCATTTGAGCCGAAAAATCACTGCGTTTACTGGATATGAACTCTTGCTTGTAGGAAGACACAGAGACTTTGGTTTAACTCCGTTTCTGAAGGATAATTGAGACCAGTGTTCTCATCCATGAAGCATACTCTGTTTTAACGCAAGAAGCATGCTCTTCTTTCCAGTGTCTCCAAAACAGCATGAAACAAGAGCATGCCCAGAAAAAAAGAACTGTGTTTCCTATTCATATGGACCATATCTAGTTGAACTCTGCTTATGAAACTGTAACAAACCACAGCATGTGTTACATAGATGCTCTTTAGTTAATAGTGAAAAACTTGTTGGGTTCATGAACTGTGTACATTCATTTGAGCTAAAAAACCCTGGGTTTACTGGAAATGAACTCCTGCTTGTAGGAAGACACAGAGGCTTTGGTTTCACTCTGTTTTTGAAGGGAAATTCAGACCAGAGTTCTCATCCATGAAACACACTCTGTTTTAATGCAAAGACAATGCTCTTCTTTCCAGCGTCTCTAATACAGCAAGAAACATGAGCATGCTCAGAAAAAAAGAACTGTGTTTCCGACTCATACGGAGTATATCTAGTTGAACTCTGCTTATGAAACTGTAACAAACGACAGCATCACTTACATAGTTGCTCTTTAGTTAATAGTAAAAATCATGATGGGTTCAAGAACTGTGTAAATACATTTGAGCCGAAAAATAACTGGGAATAACGGATATGAACTCTTGCTTGTAGGAATACACAGAGACTTTGGTTTAACTCCGTTTGTGAAGGGAATTTCAGACCAGTGTTCTCATCCAAGAATCATACTCTGTTTTAAGGCAAGAAGCATGCTCTTTTTTCCAGCCTCTCCAATACAGCAAGAAACATGAGCATGCCCAGAAAAAAGAATTGTGTTTCTTACTCATACGGACCATATCTAGTTAAACTCTGCTTATGAAACTGTAAAAAAACACAGCATTTCTTACATATATGCTCTTTCGTTTACAGTGAAAAACATGTTGGGTTCGTCAACTGTATAAATTCATTTGAGCCGAAACATCACTGGTTTTACCATAAATGAACTCTTGCTTGTAGGAAGACACCGAGGCTTTGGTTTCACTCCGTTTGTGAAGGGAAATTCACACCAGAGTTCTCATCCATGAAACACACTCTGTTTTAACGCAAAGGGCATGCTATTCTTTCCAGCGTCTCTAATACAGCAAGAAACATGAGCATGCCCAGAAAAAAGAACTGTGTTTCCTACTCTTACGGACCATATCTAGTTGAACTCTGCTTATGAAACTGTAACAAACCACAGCATGTGTTACATAAATGCTCTTTAGTTAATAGTGAAAATCGTGTTGGGTTCGTGAACTGTGTAAATTCATTTGAGCCGAAAAATCACTGGGTGTACTGGAAATGACTCTTGCTTGTAGGAAGACTCAGAGAATTTTGTTTAACTCCGTTTCTGTAGGAAAATTCAGACCAGTGTTCTTATCCAAGAAACATACTCTATTTTAATGCAAGAAGCATGCTCTTCTTTCTAGAGTCTCCAATACAGCAAGAAACATGAGCATGCCCAGAAAAACAGAACTGTGTTTCCTACTCACACGGACCATATCTAGTTGAACTCTGCTTATGAAACTGTAATAAACACTGCATGTGTTACATAGATGCTCTTTAGTTAATTGCGAAAAACGTGTTGGGTTCATGAACTGTGTAAATTCATTTGAGCAGAAAAACCCCTGGGTTTACCGGAAATGAACTCTTGCTCATAGGAAAACACAGAGGCTTTGGTTTCACTCCGTTTGTGAAGGGAAATTCAGACCAGAGTTCTCATCCATGAAACACACTCTGTTTTAATGCAAACAGCATGCTCTTCTTTCCAGGTCTCTAATACAGCAAGAAACATGAGCATGCCCAGAAAAAAAGTACTGTTTTTCCTACTCATACGGACCATATCTAGTTGAACTCTGCTTATGAAACTGTCACATACCACAGCATCTCTTACATAGATGCTCTATAGTTAATAGTGAAAATGCTGTTGTGTTCAAGAACTGTGTAAATTCATTTGAGCGGAAAAATCACTGGGTTCACCGGAAATGAACTCTTGCTTGTAGGGAGACACAGAGGCTTTGGTTTAACTCCGTTTGTGAAGGGAAATTCAGACCAGTGTGCTCATCCATGAAACACCCTCTGTTTTAACGCAAGTAGCATCCTCTTCTTTCCAGAGTCTGCAATACAGCAAGATATATGAGCATGTCCAGAAAAAAAGAACTGTGTTTCCTACTCATACGGACCATATCTAGTTGAACTCTGCTTATGAAACTGTAACAAACCACAGCATCTCTTACATATATGCTCTTTCGTTTATAGTGAGAAACGTGCTGGGTTCGTGAACTGTGTAAATTCATTTGAGCCGAAAAATCACTGGGTTTACTGGATATGAACTCTTGCTTGTAGGAAGACACGGAGACTTTGGTTTAACTCCGTTGCTGAAGGATAATTGAGACCAGTGTTCTCATCCAAGAAACATACTCTGTTTTAACGCAAGAAGCATGCTCTTCTTTCTAGCGTCTCCAATACAGCAAGAAACATGAGCATGCCCAGAAAAACAGAACTGTGTTTCCTACTCACACGGACTATATCTAGTTGAACTCTGCTTATGAAACTGTAATAACCACAGCATCTCTTACATAGATGCTCTATAGTTAATAGTGAAAATCCTGTTGGGTTCAAGAACTGTGTAAATTCATTTGAGCAGAAAAATCACTGGGTTTACCGGAAATGAACTCTTGCTTGTAGGAAGACACGGAGACTTTGGTTTAACTCCGTTGCTGAAGGATAATTGAGACCAGTGTTCTCATCCATGAAGCATACTCTGTTTTAACGTAAGAAGCATGCTCTTCTTTCCAGTGTCTCCAAAACAGCATGAAACAAGAGCATGCCCAGAAAAAAAGAACTGTGTTTCCTATTCATACGGACCATATCTAGTTGAACTCTGCTTATGAAACTGTAACAAACCACAGCATGTGTTACATAGATGCTCTTTAGTTAATAGTGAAAAACTTGTTGGGTTCATGAACTGTGTACATTCATTTGAGCTAAAAAGCCCTGGGTTTACTGGAAATGAACTCCTGCTTGTAGGAAGACACAGAGGCTTTGGTTTCACTCTGTTTTTGAAGGGAAATTCAGACCAGAGTTCTCATCCATGAAACACACTCTGTTTTAATGCAAAGAGAATGCTCTTCTTTCCAGCATCTCTAATACAGCAAGAAACATGAGCATGCTCAGAAAAAAAAGAACTGTGTTTCCTACTCATACGGACTATATCTAGTTGAACTCTGCTTATGAAACTGTTACAAACGACAGCATCACTTACATAGATGCACTTTAGTTAATAGTAAAAATCATGATGGGTTCAAGAACTGTGTAAATACATTTGAGCCGAAAAATAACTGGGAATAACGGATATGAATTCTTGCTTGTAGGAATATACAGAGACTTTGGTTTAACTCCGTTTCTGAAGGAAAATTCAGACCAGTGTTCTCATCCAAGAAACATACTCTGCTATAACGCAAGAAGCATGCTCTTTTTCCAGCGTCTCCAATACAGCAAGAAACATGAGCATGCCCAGAAAAAAAGAACTGTGTTTCCTTCTCATACGGACCATATCTAGTTGAACTCTGCTTAATGAAACTGTAACAAACCACAGAATCTCTTACATAAATGCTCTTTAGTTAATAGTGAAAAACGTGTTGGGTTCGTGAACTGTGTAAATTCATTTAAGCTAAAAAACCCTGGGTTTACCGGAAATGAACTCCTGCTTGTAGGGAGACAATGAGGCTTTGGTTTCACTCCGTTTGTGAAGGGAAATTCAGACGAGTGTGCTCATCCATGAAACCCCCTCTGTTTTAACGCAAGTAGCATCCTCTTCTTTCCAGAGTCTGTAATACAGCAAGATATATTAGCATGTCCAGAAAAAAAGAACTGTGTTTCCTACTCATACGGACCATATCTAGTTGAACTCTGCTTATGAAACTGTAACAAACCACAGCATTTCTTACATATATGCTCTTTCGTTTATAGTGTAAAACGTGTTGTTTTCGTGAACTGTGTAAATTCATTTGAGCCGAAAAATCCCGGGTTCACCGGAAATGAACTCTTGCTTGTAAGAAGACACAGAGGCTTTGGTTTAACTCCGTTTGTGAAGGGAAATTCAGACCAGTGTGCTCATCCATGAAACATCCTCTGTTTTAACGCAAGAAACATCCTCTTGTTTCCAGAGTCTGCAATACAGCAAGAAATATGAGCATGCTCAGAAAAAAAGAACTGTGTTTCCTATTCCTACGGAACATATCTAGTTGAACTCTGCTTATAAAACTGAAACAAACCTCAGCATGTGTTACATAGATGCTCTTTAGTTAATAGTGAAAAACGTGTTGGGTTCATGAACTGTGAAAATTCATTTGAGCCGAAAAACACCTGGGTTTACCGGAAATGAACTCTTGCTTATAAGAAGACACAGAGCCTTTGATTTAACTCCGTTTGTGAAGGGAATTTCAGACCAGTGTTCTCATCCAAGAATCATACTCTGTTTTAAGGCAAGAAGCATGCTCTTTTTTCCAGCCTCTCCAATACAGCAAGAAACATGAGCATGCCCAGAAAAAAGAATTGTGTTTCTTACTCATACGGACCATATCTAGTTAAACTCTGCTTATGAAACTGTCACAAACCACAGCATCTCTTACATAGATGCTCTATAGTTAATAGTGAAAATGCTGTTGTGTTCAAGAACTGTGTAAATTCATTTGAGCGGAAAAATCACTGGGTTCACCGGAAATGAACTCTTGCTTGTAGGGAGACACAGAGGCTTTGGTTTAACTCCGTTGCTGAAGGATAATTGAGATCAGTGTTCTCATCCAAGAAACATACTCTGTTTTAACGCAAGAAGCATGCTCTTCTTTCTAGCGTCTCCAATACAGCAAGAAATATGAGCATGCTCAGAAAAACAGAACTGTGTTTCCTACTCACACGGACTATATCTACTTGAACTCTGCTTATGAAACTGTAATAACCACAGCATCTCTTACATAGATGCTCTATAGTTAATAGTGAAAATCCTGTTGGGTTCAAGAACTGTGTAAATTCATTTGAGCCGAAAAATCACTGGGTTTACCGGATATGAACTCTTGCTTGTAGGAAGACACAGAGACTTTGGTTTAACTCCGTTTCTGAAGGAAAATTCAGACCAGTGTTCTCATCCAAGAAACATACTCTGTTTTAACGCAAGAAGCATGCTCTTCTTTCCAGTGTCTCCAATACAGCAAGAAACATGAGCATGCCCAGAAAAAAAGAATTGTGTTTCTTACTCATACGGACCATATCTAGTTAAACACTGCTTATGAAACTGTAACAAAACACAGCATCGCTTACATATATGCTCTTTCATTTATAGTGAAAAAAGTGTTAAGTTCGTGAACTGTGCAAATTCATTAGAGCATAAAATTCACTGGGTTAACCAGAAATGAACTCTTGCTTGTAGGAAGACACAGAGGCTTTGGTTTAACTCCGTTTGTAAAGGGAAATTCAGACCAGTGTTCTCATCCATGAAACACCCTGTGTTTTAACGCAAGAAGCTTCCTCTTCTTCCAGAGTCTGCAGTACAGCATGAAACAAGAGCATGCCCAGAAAAAAAGAACTGTGTTTCCTACTCATACGGACCATATCTAGTAGAACGCTGCTTATGAAACTGTAACAAACCACAGCATCTCTTACATAGATGCTCTTCAGTTAATTATAAAAATCATGATGGGTTCAAGAACTGTAAATTCATTTGAGCCGAAAAATCACTGGGTTCAGCGGAAATGAACTCTTGCTTGTAGGGAGACACAGAGGCTTTGGTTTAACTCCGTTTGTGAAGGGAATTTCAGACCAGTGTTCTCATCCAAGAATCATACTCTGTTTTAAGGCAAGAAGCATGCTCTTTTTTCCAGCCTCTCCAATACAGCAAGAAACATGAGCATGCCCAGAAAAAAGAATTGTGTTTCTTACTCATACGGACCATATCTAGTTAAACTCTGCTTATGAAACTGTAAAAAAACACAGCATTTCTTACATATATGCTCTTTCGTTTACAGTGAAAAACATGTTGGGTTCGTCAACTGTATAAATTCATTTGAGCCGAAACATCACTGGTTTTACCATAAATGAACTCTTGCTTGTAGGAAGACACCGAGGCTTTGGTTTCACTTCGTTTGTGAAGGGAAATTCACACCAGAGTTCTCATCCATGAAACACACTCTGTTTTAACGCAAAGGGCATGCTATTCTTTCCAGCGTCTCTAATACAGCAAGAAACATGAGCATGCCCAGAAAAAAGAACTGTGTTTCCTACTCTTACGGACCATATCTAGTTGAACTCTGCTTATGAAACTGTAACAAACCACAGCATGTGTTACATAAATGCTCTTTAGTTAATAGTGAAAATCGTGTTGGGTTCGTGAACTGTGTAAATTCATTTGAGCCGAAAAATCACTGGGTGTACTGGAAATGACTCTTGCTTGTAGGAAGACTCAGAGAATTTTGTTTAACTCCGTTTCTGTAGGAAAATTCAGACCAGTGTTCTTATCCAAGAAACATACTCTATTTTAATGCAAGAAGCATGCTCTTCTTTCTAGAGTCTCCAATACAGCAAGAAACATGAGCATGCCCAGAAAAACAGAACTGTGTTTCCTACTCACACGGACCATATCTAGTTGAACTCTGCTTATGAAACTGTAATAAACACTGCATGTGTTACATAGATGCTCTTTAGTTAATTGCGAAAAACGTGTTGGGTTCATGAACTGTGTAAATTCATTTGAGCAGAAAAACCCCTGGGTTTACCGGAAATGAACTCTTGCTCATAGGAAAACACAGAGGCTTTGGTTTCACTCCGTTTGTGAAGGGAAATTCAGACCAGAGTTCTCATCCATGAAACACACTCTGTTTTAATGCAAACAGCATGCTCTTCTTTCCAGGTCTCTAATACAGCAAGAAACATGAGCATGCCCAGAAAAAAAGTACTGTTTTTCCTACTCATACGGACCATATCTAGTTGAACTCTGCTTATGAAACTGTCACATACCACAGCATCTCTTACATAGATGCTCTATAGTTAATAGTGAAAATGCTGTTGTGTTCAAGAACTGTGTAAATTCATTTGAGCGGAAAAATCACTGGGTTCACCGGAAATGAACTCTTGCTTGTAGGAAGACACAGAGGATTTGGTTTCACTCCGTTTGTGAAGGGAAATTCACACCAGAGTTCTCATCCATGAAACACACTCTGTTTTAACGCAAGTAGCATCCTCTTCTTTCCAGAGTCTGCAATACAGCAAGATATATGAGCATGTCCAGAAAAAAAGAACTGTGTTTCCTACTCATACGGACCATATCTAGTTGAACTCTGCTTATGAAACTGTAACAAACCACAGCATCTCTTACATATATGCTCTTTCGTTTATAGTGAGAAACGTGCTGGGTTCGTGAACTGTGTAAATTCATTTGAGCCGAAAAATCACTGGGTTTACTGGATATGAACTCTTGCTTGTAGGAAGACACGGAGACTTTGGTTTAACTCCGTTGCTGAAGGATAATTGAGACCAGTGTTCTCATCCAAGAAACATACTCTGTTTTAACGCAAGAAGCATGCTCTTCTTTCTAGCGTCTCCAATACAGCAAGAAACATGAGCATGCCCAGAAAAACAGAACTGTGTTTCCTACTCACACGGACTATATCTAGTTGAACTCTGCTTATGAAACTGTAATAACCACAGCATCTCTTACATAGATGCTCTATAGTTAATAGTGAAAATCCTGTTGGGTTCAAGAACTGTGTAAATTCATTTGAGCAGAAAAATCACTGGGTTTACCGGAAATGAACTCTTGCTTGTAGGAAGACACGGAGACTTTGGTTTAACTCCGTTGCTGAAGGATAATTGAGACCAGTGTTCTCATCCATGAAGCATACTCTGTTTTAACGTAAGAAGCATGCTCTTCTTTCCAGTGTCTCCAAAACAGCATGAAACAAGAGCATGCCCAGAAAAAAAGAACTGTGTTTCCTATTCATACGGACCATATCTAGTTGAACTCTGCTTATGAAACTGTAACAAACCACAGCATGTGTTACATAGATGCTCTTTAGTTAATAGTGAAAAACTTGTTGGGTTCATGAACTGTGTACATTCATTTGAGCTAAAAAGCCCTGGGTTTACTGGAAATGAACTCCTGCTTGTAGGAAGACACAGAGGCTTTGGTTTCACTCTGTTTTTGAAGGGAAATTCAGACCAGAGTTCTCATCCATGAAACACACTCTGTTTTAATGCAAAGAGAATGCTCTTCTTTCCAGCATCTCTAATACAGCAAGAAACATGAGCATGCTCAGAAAAAAAAGAACTGTGTTTCCTACTCATACGGACTATATCTAGTTGAACTCTGCTTATGAAACTGTTACAAACGACAGCATCACTTACATAGATGCACTTTAGTTAATAGTAAAAATCATGATGGGTTCAAGAACTGTGTAAATACATTTGAGCCGAAAAATAACTGGGAATAACGGATATGAATTCTTGCTTGTAGGAATATACAGAGACTTTGGTTTAACTCCGTTTCTGAAGGAAAATTCAGACCAGTGTTCTCATCCAAGAAACATACTCTGCTATAACGCAAGAAGCATGCTCTTTTTCCAGCGTCTCCAATACAGCAAGAAACATGAGCATGCCCAGAAAAAAAGAACTGTGTTTCCTTCTCATACGGACCATATCTAGTTGAACTCTGCTTAATGAAACTGTAACAAACCACAGAATCTCTTACATAAATGCTCTTTAGTTAATAGTGAAAAACGTGTTGGGTTCGTGAACTGTGTAAATTCATTTAAGCTAAAAAACCCTGGGTTTACCGGAAATGAACTCCTGCTTGTAGGGAGACAATGAGGCTTTGGTTTCACTCCGTTTGTGAAGGGAAATTCAGACGAGTGTGCTCATCCATGAAACCCCCTCTGTTTTAACGCAAGTAGCATCCTCTTCTTTCCAGAGTCTGTAATACAGCAAGATATATTAGCATGTCCAGAAAAAAAGAACTGTGTTTCCTACTCATACGGACCATATCTAGTTGAACTCTGCTTATGAAACTGTAACAAACCACAGCATTTCTTACATATATGCTCTTTCGTTTATAGTGTAAAACGTGTTGTTTTCGTGAACTGTGTAAATTCATTTGAGCCGAAAAATCCCGGGTTCACCGGAAATGAACTCTTGCTTGTAAGAAGACACAGAGGCTTTGGTTTAACTCCGTTTGTGAAGGGAAATTCAGACCAGTGTGCTCATCCATGAAACATCCTCTGTTTTAACGCAAGAAACATCCTCTTGTTTCCAGAGTCTGCAATACAGCAAGAAATATGAGCATGCTCAGAAAAAAAGAACTGTGTTTCCTATTCCTACGGAACATATCTAGTTGAACTCTGCTTATAAAACTGAAACAAACCTCAGCATGTGTTACATAGATGCTCTTTAGTTAATAGTGAAAAACGTGTTGGGTTCATGAACTGTGAAAATTCATTTGAGCCGAAAAACACCTGGGTTTACCGGAAATGAACTCTTGCTTATAAGAAGACACAGAGCCTTTGATTTAACTCCGTTTGTGAAGGGAATTTCAGACCAGTGTTCTCATCCAAGAATCATACTCTGTTTTAAGGCAAGAAGCATGCTCTTTTTTCCAGCCTCTCCAATACAGCAAGAAACATGAGCATGCCCAGAAAAAAGAATTGTGTTTCTTACTCATACGGACCATATCTAGTTAAACTCTGCTTATGAAACTGTCACAAACCACAGCATCTCTTACATAGATGCTCTATAGTTAATAGTGAAAATGCTGTTGTGTTCAAGAACTGTGTAAATTCATTTGAGCGGAAAAATCACTGGGTTCACCGGAAATGAACTCTTGCTTGTAGGGAGACACAGAGGCTTTGGTTTAACTCCGTTGCTGAAGGATAATTGAGACCAGTGTTCTCATCCAAGAAACATACTCTGTTTTAACGCAAGAAGCATGCTCTTCTTTCTAGCGTCTCCAATACAGCAAGAAATATGAGCATGCTCAGAAAAACAGAACTGTGTTTCCTACTCACACGGACTATATCTACTTGAACTCTGCTTATGAAACTGTAATAACCACAGCATCTCTTACATAGATGCTCTATAGTTAATAGTGAAAATCCTGTTGGGTTCAAGAACTGTGTAAATTCATTTGAGCCGAAAAATCACTGGGTTTACCGGATATGAACTCTTGCTTGTAGGAAGACACAGAGACTTTGGTTTAACTCCGTTTCTGAAGGAAAATTCAGACCAGTGTTCTCATCCAAGAAACATACTCTGTTTTAACGCAAGAAGCATGCTCTTCTTTCCAGTGTCTCCAATACAGCAAGAAACATGAGCATGCCCAGAAAAAAAGAATTGTGTTTCTTACTCATACGGACCATATCTAGTTAAACACTGCTTATGAAACTGTAACAAAACACAGCATCGCTTACATATATGCTCTTTCATTTATAGTGAAAAAAGTGTTAAGTTCGTGAACTGTGCAAATTCATTAGAGCATAAAATTCACTGGGTTAACCAGAAATGAACTCTTGCTTGTAGGAAGACACAGAGGCTTTGGTTTAACTCCGTTTGTAAAGGGAAATTCAGACCAGTGTTCTCATCCATGAAACACCCTGTGTTTTAACGCAAGAAGCTTCCTCTTCTTCCAGAGTCTGCAGTACAGCATGAAACAAGAGCATGCCCAGAAAAAAAGAACTGTGTTTCCTACTCATACGGACCATATCTAGTAGAACGCTGCTTATGAAACTGTAACAAACCACAGCATCTCTTACATAGATGCTCTTCAGTTAATTATAAAAATCATGATGGGTTCAAGAACTGTAAATTCATTTGAGCCGAAAAATCACTGGGTTCAGCGGAAATGAACTCTTGCTTGTAGGGAGACACAGAGGCTTTGGTTTAACTCCGTTTGTGAAGGGAATTTCAGACCAGTGTTCTCATCCAAGAATCATACTCTGTTTTAAGGCAAGAAGCATGCTCTTTTTTCCAGCCTCTCCAATACAGCAAGAAACATGAGCATGCCCAGAAAAAAGAATTGTGTTTCTTACTCATACGGACCATATCTAGTTAAACTCTGCTTATGAAACTGTAAAAAAACACAGCATTTCTTACATATATGCTCTTTCGTTTACAGTGAAAAACATGTTGGGTTCGTCAACTGTATAAATTCATTTGAGCCGAAACATCACTGGTTTTACCATAAATGAACTCTTGCTTGTAGGAAGACACCGAGGCTTTGGTTTCACTTCGTTTGTGAAGGGAAATTCACACCAGAGTTCTCATCCATGAAACACACTCTGTTTTAACGCAAAGGGCATGCTATTCTTTCCAGCGTCTCTAATACAGCAAGAAACATGAGCATGCCCAGAAAAAAGAACTGTGTTTCCTACTCTTACGGACCATATCTAGTTGAACTCTGCTTATGAAACTGTAACAAACCACAGCATGTGTTACATAAATGCTCTTTAGTTAATAGTGAAAATCGTGTTGGGTTCGTGAACTGTGTAAATTCATTTGAGCCGAAAAATCACTGGGTGTACTGGAAATGACTCTTGCTTGTAGGAAGACTCAGAGAATTTTGTTTAACTCCGTTTCTGTAGGAAAATTCAGACCAGTGTTCTTATCCAAGAAACATACTCTATTTTAATGCAAGAAGCATGCTCTTCTTTCTAGAGTCTCCAATACAGCAAGAAACATGAGCATGCCCAGAAAAACAGAACTGTGTTTCCTACTCACACGGACCATATCTAGTTGAACTCTGCTTATGAAACTGTAATAAACACTGCATGTGTTACATAGATGCTCTTTAGTTAATTGCGAAAAACGTGTTGGGTTCATGAACTGTGTAAATTCATTTGAGCAGAAAAACCCCTGGGTTTACCGGAAATGAACTCTTGCTCATAGGAAAACACAGAGGCTTTGGTTTCACTCCGTTTGTGAAGGGAAATTCAGACCAGAGTTCTCATCCATGAAACACACTCTGTTTTAATGCAAACAGCATGCTCTTCTTTCCAGGTCTCTAATACAGCAAGAAACATGAGCATGCCCAGAAAAAAAGTACTGTTTTTCCTACTCATACGGACCATATCTAGTTGAACTCTGCTTATGAAACTGTCACATACCACAGCATCTCTTACATAGATGCTCTATAGTTAATAGTGAAAATGCTGTTGTGTTCAAGAACTGTGTAAATTCATTTGAGCGGAAAAATCACTGGGTTCACCGGAAATGAACTCTTGCTTGTAGGGAGACACAGAGGCTTTGGTTTAACTCCGTTTGTGAAGGGAAATTCAGACCAGTGTGCTCATCCATGAAACACCCTCTGTTTTAACGCAAGTAGCATCCTCTTCTTTCCAGAGTCTGCAATACAGCAAGATATATGAGCATGTCCAGAAAAAAAGAACTGTGTTTCCTACTCATACGGACCATATCTAGTTGAACTCTGCTTATGAAACTGTAACAAACCACAGCATCTCTTACATATATGCTCTTTCGTTTATAGTGAGAAACGTGCTGGGTTCGTGAACTGTGTAAATTCATTTGAGCCGAAAAATCACTGGGTTTACTGGATATGAACTCTTGCTTGTAGGAAGACACGGAGACTTTGGTTTAACTCCGTTGCTGAAGGATAATTGAGACCAGTGTTCTCATCCAAGAAACATACTCTGTTTTAACGCAAGAAGCATGCTCTTCTTTCTAGCGTCTCCAATACAGCAAGAAACATGAGCATGCCCAGAAAAACAGAACTGTGTTTCCTACTCACACGGACTATATCTAGTTGAACTCTGCTTATGAAACTGTAATAACCACAGCATCTCTTACATAGATGCTCTATAGTTAATAGTGAAAATCCTGTTGGGTTCAAGAACTGTGTAAATTCATTTGAGCAGAAAAATCACTGGGTTTACCGGAAATGAACTCTTGCTTGTAGGAAGACACGGAGACTTTGGTTTAACTCCGTTGCTGAAGGATAATTGAGACCAGTGTTCTCATCCATGAAGCATACTCTGTTTTAACGTAAGAAGCATGCTCTTCTTTCCAGTGTCTCCAAAACAGCATGAAACAAGAGCATGCCCAGAAAAAAAGAACTGTGTTTCCTATTCATACGGACCATATCTAGTTGAACTCTGCTTATGAAACTGTAACAAACCACAGCATGTGTTACATAGATGCTCTTTAGTTAATAGTGAAAAACTTGTTGGGTTCATGAACTGTGTACATTCATTTGAGCTAAAAAGCCCTGGGTTTACTGGAAATGAACTCCTGCTTGTAGGAAGACACAGAGGCTTTGGTTTCACTCTGTTTTTGAAGGGAAATTCAGACCAGAGTTCTCATCCATGAAACACACTCTGTTTTAATGCAAAGAGAATGCTCTTCTTTCCAGCATCTCTAATACAGCAAGAAACATGAGCATGCTCAGAAAAAAAAGAACTGTGTTTCCTACTCATACGGACTATATCTAGTTGAACTCTGCTTATGAAACTGTTACAAACGACAGCATCACTTACATAGATGCACTTTAGTTAATAGTAAAAATCATGATGGGTTCAAGAACTGTGTAAATACATTTGAGCCGAAAAATAACTGGGAATAACGGATATGAATTCTTGCTTGTAGGAATATACAGAGACTTTGGTTTAACTCCGTTTCTGAAGGAAAATTCAGACCAGTGTTCTCATCCAAGAAACATACTCTGCTATAACGCAAGAAGCATGCTCTTTTTCCAGCGTCTCCAATACAGCAAGAAACATGAGCATGCCCAGAAAAAAAGAACTGTGTTTCCTTCTCATACGGACCATATCTAGTTGAACTCTGCTTAATGAAACTGTAACAAACCACAGAATCTCTTACATAAATGCTCTTTAGTTAATAGTGAAAAACGTGTTGGGTTCGTGAACTGTGTAAATTCATTTAAGCTAAAAAACCCTGGGTTTACCGGAAATGAACTCCTGCTTGTAGGGAGACAATGAGGCTTTGGTTTCACTCCGTTTGTGAAGGGAAATTCAGACGAGTGTGCTCATCCATGAAACCCCCTCTGTTTTAACGCAAGTAGCATCCTCTTCTTTCCAGAGTCTGTAATACAGCAAGATATATTAGCATGTCCAGAAAAAAAGAACTGTGTTTCCTACTCATACGGACCATATCTAGTTGAACTCTGCTTATGAAACTGTAACAAACCACAGCATTTCTTACATATATGCTCTTTCGTTTATAGTGTAAAACGTGTTGTTTTCGTGAACTGTGTAAATTCATTTGAGCCGAAAAATCCCGGGTTCACCGGAAATGAACTCTTGCTTGTAAGAAGACACAGAGGCTTTGGTTTAACTCCGTTTGTGAAGGGAAATTCAGACCAGTGTGCTCATCCATGAAACATCCTCTGTTTTAACGCAAGAAACATCCTCTTGTTTCCAGAGTCTGCAATACAGCAAGAAATATGAGCATGCTCAGAAAAAAAGAACTGTGTTTCCTATTCCTACGGAACATATCTAGTTGAACTCTGCTTATAAAACTGAAACAAACCTCAGCATGTGTTACATAGATGCTCTTTAGTTAATAGTGAAAAACGTGTTGGGTTCATGAACTGTGAAAATTCATTTGAGCCGAAAAACACCTGGGTTTACCGGAAATGAACTCTTGCTTATAAGAAGACACAGAGCCTTTGATTTAACTCCGTTTGTGAAGGGAATTTCAGACCAGTGTTCTCATCCAAGAATCATACTCTGTTTTAAGGCAAGAAGCATGCTCTTTTTTCCAGCCTCTCCAATACAGCAAGAAACATGAGCATGCCCAGAAAAAAGAATTGTGTTTCTTACTCATACGGACCATATCTAGTTAAACTCTGCTTATGAAACTGTCACAAACCACAGCATCTCTTACATAGATGCTCTATAGTTAATAGTGAAAATGCTGTTGTGTTCAAGAACTGTGTAAATTCATTTGAGCGGAAAAATCACTGGGTTCACCGGAAATGAACTCTTGCTTGTAGGGAGACACAGAGGCTTTGGTTTAACTCCGTTGCTGAAGGATAATTGAGACCAGTGTTCTCATCCAAGAAACATACTCTGTTTTAACGCAAGAAGCATGCTCTTCTTTCTAGCGTCTCCAATACAGCAAGAAATATGAGCATGCTCAGAAAAACAGAACTGTGTTTCCTACTCACACGGACTATATCTACTTGAACTCTGCTTATGAAACTGTAATAACCACAGCATCTCTTACATAGATGCTCTATAGTTAATAGTGAAAATCCTGTTGGGTTCAAGAACTGTGTAAATTCATTTGAGCCGAAAAATCACTGGGTTTACCGGATATGAACTCTTGCTTGTAGGAAGACACAGAGACTTTGGTTTAACTCCGTTTCTGAAGGAAAATTCAGACCAGTGTTCTCATCCAAGAAACATACTCTGTTTTAACGCAAGAAGCATGCTCTTCTTTCCAGTGTCTCCAATACAGCAAGAAACATGAGCATGCCCAGAAAAAAAGAATTGTGTTTCTTACTCATACGGACCATATCTAGTTAAACACTGCTTATGAAACTGTAACAAAACACAGCATCGCTTACATATATGCTCTTTCATTTATAGTGAAAAAAGTGTTAGGTTCGTGAACTGTGCAAATTCATTAGAGCATAAAATTCACTGGGTTTACCAGAAATGAACTCTTGCTTGTAGGAAGACACAGAGGCTTTGGTTTAACTCCGTTTGTAAAGGGAAATTCAGACCAGTGTTCTCATCCATGAAACACCCTGTGTTTTAACGCAAGAAGCTTCCTCTTCTTCCAGAGTCTGCAGTACAGCATGAAACAAGAGCATGCCCAGAAAAAAAGAACTGTGTTTCCTACTCATACGGACCATATCTAGTTGAACGCTGCTTATGAAACTGTAACAAACCACAGCATCTCTTACATAGATGCTCTTCAGTTAATTATAAAAATCATGATGGGTTCAAGAACTGTAAATTCATTTGAGCCGAAAAATCACTGGGTTCAGCGGAAATGAACTCTTGCTTGTAGGGAGACACAGAGGCTTTGGTTTAACTCCATTTGTGAAGGAAAATTCAGACCACTGTGCTCATCCATGAAACACCCTCTGTTTTAACGCAAGTAGCATCCTCTTCTTTCCAGAGTCTGCAATACAGCAAGATATATGAGCATGTCCAGAAAAAAAGAACTGTGTTTCCTATTCATACGGACTATATCTAGTTGAACTCTGCTTAGGAAACTGTAACAAACCACAGCATCTCTTACATAGATGCTCTTTCGTTTATAGTGAGAAACGTGTTGGGTTCGTGAACTGTGTAAATTCATTTGAGCCGAAAAATCACTGCGTTTACTGGATATGAACTCTTGCTTGTAGGAAGACACAGAGACTTTGGTTTAACTCCGTTTCTGAAGGATAATTGAGACCAGTGTTCTCATCCATGAAGCATACTCTGTTTTAACGCAAGAAGCATGCTCTTCTTTCCAGTGTCTCCAAAACAGCATGAAACAAGAGCATGCCCAGAAAAAAAGAACTGTGTTTCCTATTCATATGGACCATATCTAGTTGAACTCTGCTTATGAAACTGTAACAAACCACAGCATGTGTTACATAGATGCTCTTTAGTTAATAGTGAAAAACTTGTTGGGTTCATGAACTGTGTACATTCATTTGAGCTAAAAAACCCTGGGTTTACTGGAAATGAACTCCTGCTTGTAGGAAGACACAGAGGCTTTGGTTTCACTCTGTTTTTGAAGGGAAATTCAGACCAGAGTTCTCATCCATGAAACACACTCTGTTTTAATGCAAACAGCATGCTCTTCTTTCCAGGTCTCTAATACAGCAAGAAACATGAGCATGCCCAGAAAAAAAGTACTGTTTTTCCTACTCATACGGACCATATCTAGTTGAACTCTGCTTATGAAACTGTCACATACCACAGCATCTCTTACATAGATGCTCTATAGTTAATAGTGAAAATGCTGTTGTGTTCAAGAACTGTGTAAATTCATTTGAGCGGAAAAATCACTGGGTTCACCGGAAATGAACTCTTGCTTGTAGGGAGACACAGAGGCTTTGGTTTAACTCCGTTTGTGAAGGGAAATTCAGACCAGTGTGCTCATCCATGAAACACCCTCTGTTTTAACGCAAGTAGCATCCTCTTCTTTCCAGAGTCTGCAATACAGCAAGATATATGAGCATGTCCAGAAAAAAAGAACTGTGTTTCCTACTCATACGGACCATATCTAGTTGAACTCTGCTTATGAAACTGTAACAAACCACAGCATCTCTTACATATATGCTCTTTCGTTTATAGTGAGAAACGTGCTGGGTTCGTGAACTGTGTAAATTCATTTGAGCCGAAAAATCACTGGGTTTACTGGATATGAACTCTTGCTTGTAGGAAGACACGGAGACTTTGGTTTAACTCCGTTGCTGAAGGATAATTGAGACCAGTGTTCTCATCCAAGAAACATACTCTGTTTTAACGCAAGAAGCATGCTCTTCTTTCTAGCGTCTCCAATACAGCAAGAAACATGAGCATGCCCAGAAAAACAGAACTGTGTTTCCTACTCACACGGACTATATCTAGTTGAACTCTGCTTATGAAACTGTAATAACCACAGCATCTCTTACATAGATGCTCTATAGTTAATAGTGAAAATCCTGTTGGGTTCAAGAACTGTGTAAATTCATTTGAGCAGAAAAATCACTGGGTTTACCGGAAATGAACTCTTGCTTGTAGGAAGACACGGAGACTTTGGTTTAACTCCGTTGCTGAAGGATAATTGAGACCAGTGTTCTCATCCATGAAGCATACTCTGTTTTAACGTAAGAAGCATGCTCTTCTTTCCAGTGTCTCCAAAACAGCATGAAACAAGAGCATGCCCAGAAAAAAAGAACTGTGTTTCCTATTCATACGGACCATATCTAGTTGAACTCTGCTTATGAAACTGTAACAAACCACAGCATGTGTTACATAGATGCTCTTTAGTTAATAGTGAAAAACTTGTTGGGTTCATGAACTGTGTACATTCATTTGAGCTAAAAAGCCCTGGGTTTACTGGAAATGAACTCCTGCTTGTAGGAAGACACAGAGGCTTTGGTTTCACTCTGTTTTTGAAGGGAAATTCAGACCAGAGTTCTCATCCATGAAACACACTCTGTTTTAATGCAAAGAGAATGCTCTTCTTTCCAGCATCTCTAATACAGCAAGAAACATGAGCATGCTCAGAAAAAAAAGAACTGTGTTTCCTACTCATACGGACTATATCTAGTTGAACTCTGCTTATGAAACTGTTACAAACGACAGCATCACTTACATAGATGCACTTTAGTTAATAGTAAAAATCATGATGGGTTCAAGAACTGTGTAAATACATTTGAGCCGAAAAATAACTGGGAATAACGGATATGAATTCTTGCTTGTAGGAATATACAGAGACTTTGGTTTAACTCCGTTTCTGAAGGAAAATTCAGACCAGTGTTCTCATCCAAGAAACATACTCTGCTATAACGCAAGAAGCATGCTCTTTTTCCAGCGTCTCCAATACAGCAAGAAACATGAGCATGCCCAGAAAAAAAGAACTGTGTTTCCTTCTCATACGGACCATATCTAGTTGAACTCTGCTTAATGAAACTGTAACAAACCACAGAATCTCTTACATAAATGCTCTTTAGTTAATAGTGAAAAACGTGTTGGGTTCGTGAACTGTGTAAATTCATTTAAGCTAAAAAACCCTGGGTTTACCGGAAATGAACTCCTGCTTGTAGGGAGACAATGAGGCTTTGGTTTCACTCCGTTTGTGAAGGGAAATTCAGACGAGTGTGCTCATCCATGAAACCCCCTCTGTTTTAACGCAAGTAGCATCCTCTTCTTTCCAGAGTCTGTAATACAGCAAGATATATTAGCATGTCCAGAAAAAAAGAACTGTGTTTCCTACTCATACGGACCATATCTAGTTGAACTCTGCTTATGAAACTGTAACAAACCACAGCATTTCTTACATATATGCTCTTTCGTTTATAGTGTAAAACGTGTTGTTTTCGTGAACTGTGTAAATTCATTTGAGCCGAAAAATCCCGGGTTCACCGGAAATGAACTCTTGCTTGTAAGAAGACACAGAGGCTTTGGTTTAACTCCGTTTGTGAAGGGAAATTCAGACCAGTGTGCTCATCCATGAAACATCCTCTGTTTTAACGCAAGAAACATCCTCTTGTTTCCAGAGTCTGCAATACAGCAAGAAATATGAGCATGCTCAGAAAAAAAGAACTGTGTTTCCTATTCCTACGGAACATATCTAGTTGAACTCTGCTTATAAAACTGAAACAAACCTCAGCATGTGTTACATAGATGCTCTTTAGTTAATAGTGAAAAACGTGTTGGGTTCATGAACTGTGAAAATTCATTTGAGCCGAAAAACACCTGGGTTTACCGGAAATGAACTCTTGCTTATAAGAAGACACAGAGCCTTTGATTTAACTCCGTTTGTGAAGGGAATTTCAGACCAGTGTTCTCATCCAAGAATCATACTCTGTTTTAAGGCAAGAAGCATGCTCTTTTTTCCAGCCTCTCCAATACAGCAAGAAACATGAGCATGCCCAGAAAAAAGAATTGTGTTTCTTACTCATACGGACCATATCTAGTTAAACTCTGCTTATGAAACTGTCACAAACCACAGCATCTCTTACATAGATGCTCTATAGTTAATAGTGAAAATGCTGTTGTGTTCAAGAACTGTGTAAATTCATTTGAGCGGAAAAATCACTGGGTTCACCGGAAATGAACTCTTGCTTGTAGGGAGACACAGAGGCTTTGGTTTAACTCCGTTGCTGAAGGATAATTGAGACCAGTGTTCTCATCCAAGAAACATACTCTGTTTTAACGCAAGAAGCATGCTCTTCTTTCTAGCGTCTCCAATACAGCAAGAAATATGAGCATGCTCAGAAAAACAGAACTGTGTTTCCTACTCACACGGACTATATCTACTTGAACTCTGCTTATGAAACTGTAATAACCACAGCATCTCTTACATAGATGCTCTATAGTTAATAGTGAAAATCCTGTTGGGTTCAAGAACTGTGTAAATTCATTTGAGCCGAAAAATCACTGGGTTTACCGGATATGAACTCTTGCTTGTAGGAAGACACAGAGACTTTGGTTTAACTCCGTTTCTGAAGGAAAATTCAGACCAGTGTTCTCATCCAAGAAACATACTCTGTTTTAACGCAAGAAGCATGCTCTTCTTTCCAGTGTCTCCAATACAGCAAGAAACATGAGCATGCCCAGAAAAAAAGAATTGTGTTTCTTACTCATACGGACCATATCTAGTTAAACACTGCTTATGAAACTGTAACAAAACACAGCATCGCTTACATATATGCTCTTTCATTTATAGTGAAAAAAGTGTTAGGTTCGTGAACTGTGCAAATTCATTAGAGCATAAAATTCACTGGGTTTACCAGAAATGAACTCTTGCTTGTAGGAAGACACAGAGGCTTTGGTTTAACTCCGTTTGTAAAGGGAAATTCAGACCAGTGTTCTCATCCATGAAACACCCTGTGTTTTAACGCAAGAAGCTTCCTCTTCTTCCAGAGTCTGCAGTACAGCATGAAACAAGAGCATGCCCAGAAAAAAAGAACTGTGTTTCCTACTCATACGGACCATATCTAGTTGAACGCTGCTTATGAAACTGTAACAAACCACAGCATCTCTTACATAGATGCTCTTCAGTTAATTATAAAAATCATGATGGGTTCAAGAACTGTAAATTCATTTGAGCCGAAAAATCACTGGGTTCAGCGGAAATGAACTCTTGCTTGTAGGGAGACACAGAGGCTTTGGTTTAACTCCATTTGTGAAGGAAAATTCAGACCACTGTGCTCATCCATGAAACACCCTCTGTTTTAACGCAAGTAGCATCCTCTTCTTTCCAGAGTCTGCAATACAGCAAGATATATGAGCATGTCCAGAAAAAAAGAACTGTGTTTCCTATTCATACGGACTATATCTAGTTGAACTCTGCTTAGGAAACTGTAACAAACCACAGCATCTCTTACATAGATGCTCTTTCGTTTATAGTGAGAAACGTGTTGGGTTCGTGAACTGTGTAAATTCATTTGAGCCGAAAAATCACTGCGTTTACTGGATATGAACTCTTGATTGTAGGAAGACACAGAGACTTTGGTTTAACTCCGTTTCTGAAGGATAATTGAGACCAGTGTTCTCATCCATGAAGCATACTCTGTTTTAACGCAAGAAGCATGCTCTTCTTTCCAGTGTCTCCAAAACAGCATGAAACAAGAGCATGCCCAGAAAAAAAGAACTGTGTTTCCTATTCATATGGACCATATCTAGTTGAACTCTGCTTATGAAACTGTAACAAACCACAGCATGTGTTACATAGATGCTCTTTAGTTAATAGTGAAAAACTTGTTGGGTTCATGAACTGTGTACATTCATTTGAGCTAAAAAACCCTGGGTTTACTGGAAATGAACTCCTGCTTGTAGGAAGACACAGAGGCTTTGGTTTCACTCTGTTTTTGAAGGGAAATTCAGACCAGAGTTCTCATCCATGAAACACACTCTGTTTTAATGCAAAGACAATGCTCTTCTTTCCAGCGTCTCTAATACAGCAAGAAACATGAGCATGCTCAGAAAAAAAGAACTGTGTTTCCGACTCATACGGAGTATATCTAGTTGAACTCTGCTTATGAAACTGTAACAAACGACAGCATCACTTACATAGTTGCTCTTTAGTTAATAGTAAAAATAATGATGGGTTCAAGAACTGTGTAAATACATTTGAGCCGAAAAATAACTGGGAATAACGGATATGAACTCTTGCTTGTAGGAATACACAGAGACTTTGGTTTAACTCCGTTTGTGAAGGGAATTTCAGACCAGTGTTCTCATCCAAGAATCATACTCTGTTTTAAGGCAAGAAGCATGCTCTTTTTTCCAGCCTCTCCAATACAGCAAGAAACATGAGCATGCCCAGAAAAAAGAATTGTGTTTCTTACTCATACGGACCATATCTAGTTAAACTCTGCTTATGAAACTGTAAAAAAACACAGCATTTCTTACATATATGCTCTTTCGTTTACAGTGAAAAACATGTTGGGTTCGTCAACTGTATAAATTCATTTGAGCCGAAACATCACTGGTTTTACCATAAATGAACTCTTGCTTGTAGGAAGACACCGAGGCTTTGGTTTCACTCCGTTTGTGAAGGGAAATTCACACCAGAGTTCTCATCCATGAAACACACTCTGTTTTAACGCAAAGGGCATGCTATTCTTTCCAGCGTCTCTAATACAGCAAGAAACATGAGCATGCCCAGAAAAAAGAACTGTGTTTCCTACTCTTACGGACCATATCTAGTTGAACTCTGCTTATGAAACTGTAACAAACCACAGCATGTGTTACATAAATGCTCTTTAGTTAATAGTGAAAATCGTGTTGGGTTCGTGAACTGTGTAAATTCATTTGAGCCGAAAAATCACTGGGTGTACTGGAAATGACTCTTGCTTGTAGGAAGACTCAGAGAATTTTGTTTAACTCCGTATCTGTAGGAAAATTCAGACCAGTGTTCTTATCCAAGAAACATACTCTATTTTAATGCAAGAAGCATGCTCTTCTTTCTAGCGTCTCCAATACAGCAAGAAACATGAGCATGCCCAGAAAAACAGAACTGTGTTTCCTACTCACACGGACCATATCTAGTTGAACTCTGCTTATGAAACTGTAATAAACACTGCATGTGTTACATAGATGCTCTTTAGTTAATTGCGAAAAACGTGTTGGGTTCATGAACTGTGTAAATTCATTTGAGCAGAAAAACCCCTGGGTTTACCGGAAATGAACTCTTGCTCATAGGAAAACACAGAGGCTTTGGTTTCACTCCGTTTGTGAAGGGAAATTCAGACCAGAGTTCTCATCCATGAAACACACTCTGTTTTAATGCAAACAGCATGCTCTTCTTTCCAGGTCTCTAATACAGCAAGAAACATGAGCATGCCCAGAAAAAAAGTACTGTTTTTCCTACTCATACGGACCATATCTAGTTGAACTCTGCTTATGAAACTGTCACAAACCACAGCATCTCTTACATAGATGCTCTATAGTTAATAGTGAAAATGCTGTTGTGTTCAAGAACTGTGTAAATTCATTTGAGCGGAAAAATCACTGGGTTCACCGGAAATGAACTCTTGCTTGTAGGGAGACACAGAGGCTTTGGTTTAACTCCGTTTGTGAAGGGAAATTCAGACCAGTGTGCTCATCCATGAAACACCCTCTGTTTTAACGCAAGTAGCATCCTCTTCTTTCCAGAGTCTGCAATACAGCAAGATATATGAGCATGTCCAGAAAAAAAGAACTGTGTTTCCTACTCATACGGACCATATCTAGTTGAACTCTGCTTATGAAACTGTAACAAACCACAGCATCTCTTACATATATGCTCTTTCGTTTATAGTGAGAAACGTGCTGGGTTCGTGAACTGTGTAAATTCATTTGAGCCGAAAAATCACTGGGTTTACTGGATATGAACTCTTGCTTGTAGGAAGACACGGAGACTTTGGTTTAACTCCGTTGCTGAAGGATAATTGAGACCAGTGTTCTCATCCAAGAAACATACTCTGTTTTAACGCAAGAAGCATGCTCTTCTTTCTAGCGTCTCCAATACAGCAAGAAACATGAGCATGCCCAGAAAAACAGAACTGTGTTTCCTACTCACACGGACTATATCTAGTTGAACTCTGCTTATGAAACTGTAATAACCACAGCATCTCTTACATAGATGCTCTATAGTTAATAGTGAAAATCCTGTTGGGTTCAAGAACTGTGTAAATTCATTTGAGCAGAAAAATCACTGGGTTTACCGGATATGAACTCTTGCTTGTAGGAAGACACAGAGACTTTGGTTTAACTCCGTTTCTGAAGGAAAATTCAGACCAGTGTTCTCATCCAAGAAACATACTCTGTTTTAACGCACGAAGCATGCTCTTCTTTCCAGTGTCTCCAATACAGCAAGAAACATGAGCATGCCCAGAAAAAAAGAATTGCGTTTCTTACTCATACGGACCATATCTAGTTAAACACTGCTTATGAAACTGTAACAAAACACAGCATCGCTTACATATATGCTCTTTCATTTATAGTGAAAAACGTGTTAGGTTCGTGAACTGTGCAAATTCATTAGAGCATAAAAATCACTGGGTTTACCAGAAATGAACTCTTGCTTGTAGGAAGACACAGAGGCTTTGGTTTAACTCCGTTTGTAAAGGGAAATTCAGACCAGTGTTCTCATCCATGAAACACCCTGTGTTTTAACGCAAGAAGCTTCCTCTTCTTCCAGAGTCTGCAGTACAGCATGAAACAAGAGCATGCCCAGAAAAAAAGAACTGTGTTTCCTACTCATACGGACCATATCTAGTTGAACGCTGCTTATGAAACTGTAACAAACCACAGCATCTCTTACATAGATGCTCTTCAGTTAATTATAAAAATCATGATGGGTTCAAGAACTGTAAATTCATTTGAGCCGAAAAATCACTGGGTTCACCGGAAGTGAACTCTTGCTTGTAGGGAGACACAGAGGCTTTGGTTTAACTCCGTTTGTGAAGGAAAATTCAGACCACTGTGCTCATCCATGAAACACCCTCTGTTTTTACGCAAGCAGCATCCTCTTCTTTCCAGAGTCTGCAATACAGCAAGATATATGAGCATGTCCAGAAAAAAAGAACTGTGTTTCTTACTCATATGGACCATATCTAGTTGAACTCTGCTTAGGAAACTGTAACAAACCACAGCATCTCTTACATAGATGCTCTTTCGTTTATAGTGAGAAACGTGTTGGGTTCGTGAACTGTGTAAATTCATTTGAGCCGAAAAATCACTGCGTTTACTGGATATGAACTCTTGCTTGTAGGAAGACACAGAGACTTTGGTTTAACTCCGTTTCTGAAGGATAATTGAGACCAGTGTTCTCATCCATGAAGCATACTCTGTTTTAACGCAAGAAGCATGCTCTTCTTTCCAGTGTCTCCAAAACAGCATTAAACAAGAGCATGCCCAGAAAAAAAGAACTGTGTTTCCTATTCATATGGACCATATCTAGTTGAACTCTGCTTATGAAACTGTAACAAACCACAGCATGTGTTACATAGATGCTCTTTAGTTAATAGTGAAAAACTTGTTGGGTTCATGAACTGTGTACATTCATTTGAGCTAAAAAACCCTGGGTTTACTGGAAATGAACTCCTGCTTGTAGGAAGACACAGAGGCTTTGGTTTCACTCTGTTTTTGAAGGGAAATTCAGACCAGAGTTCTCATCCATGAAACACACTCTGTTTTAATGCAAAGACAATGCTCTTCTTTCCAGCGTCTCTAATACAGCAAGAAACATGAGCATGCTCAGAAAAAAAGAACTGTGTTTCCGACTCATACGGAGTATATCTAGTTGAACTCTGCTTATGAAACTGTAACAAACGACAGCATCACTTACATAGTTGCTCTTTAGTTAATAGTAAAAATCATGATGGGTTCAAGAACTGTGTAAATACATTTGAGCCGAAAAATAACTGGGAATAACGGATATGAACTCTTGCTTGTAGGAATACACAGAGACTTTGGTTTAACTCCGTTTGTGAAGGGAATTTCAGACCAGTGTTCTCATCCAAGAATCATACTCTGTTTTAAGGCAAGAAGCATGCTCTTTTTTCCAGCCTCTCCAATACAGCAAGAAACATGAGCATGCCCAGAAAAAAGAATTGTGTTTCTTACTCATACGGACCATATCTAGTTAAACTCTGCTTATGAAACTGTAAAAAAACACAGCATTTCTTACATATATGCTCTTTCGTTTACAGTGAAAAACATGTTGGGTTCGTCAACTGTATAAATTCATTTGAGCCGAAACATCACTGGGTTTACCATAAATGAACTCTTGCTTGTAGGAAGACACCGAGGCTTTGGTTTCACTCCGTTTGTGAAGGGAAATTCACACCAGAGTTCTCATCCATGAAACACACTCTGTTTTAACGCAAAGGGCATGCTATTCTTTCCAGCGTCTCTAATACAGCAAGAAACATGAGCTTGCCCAGAAAAAAGAACTGTGTTTCCTACTCTTACGGACCATATCTAGTTGAACTCTGCTTATGAAACTGTAACAAACCACAGCATGTGTTACATAAATGCTCTTTAGTTAATAGTGAAAATCGTGTTGGGTTCGTGAACTGTGTAAATTCATTTGAGCCGAAAAATCACTGGGTGTACTGGAAATGACTCTTGCTTGTAGGAAGACTCAGAGAATTTTGTTTAACTCCGTTTCTGTAGGAAAATTCAGACCAGTGTTCTTATCCAAGAAACATACTCTATTTTAATGCAAGAAGCATGCTCTTCTTTCTAGCGTCTCCAATACAGCAAGAAACATGAGCATGCCCAGAAAAACAGAACTGTGTTTCCTACTCACACGGACCATATCTAGTTGAACTCTGCTTATGAAACTGTAATAAACACTGCATGTGTTACATAGATGCTCTTTAGTTAATTGCGAAAAACGTGTTGGGTTCATGAACTGTGTAAATTCATTTGAGCTGAAAAACCCCTGGGTTTACCGGAAATGAACTCTTGCTCATAGGAAAACACAGAGGCTTTGGTTTCACTCCGTTTGTGAAGGGAAATTCAGACCAGAGTTCTCATCCATGAAACACACTCTGTTTTAATGCAAACAGCATGCTCTTCTTTCCAGGTCTCTAATACAGCAAGAAACATGAGCATGCCCAGAAAAAAAGTACTGTTTTTCCTACTCATACGGACCATATCTAGTTGAACTCTGCTTATGAAACTGTCACAAACCACAGCATCTCTTACATAGATGCTCTATAGTTAATAGTGAAAATGCTGTTGTGTTCAAGAACTGTGTAAATTCATTTGAGCGGAAAAATCACTGGGTTCACCGGAAATGAACTCTTGCTTGTAGGGAGACACAGAGGCTTTGGTTTAACTCCGTTTGTGAAGGGAAATTCAGACCAGTGTGCTCATCCATGAAACACCCTCTGTTTTAACGCAAGTAGCATCCTCTTCTTTCCAGAGTCTGCAATACAGCAAGATATATGAGCATGTCCAGAAAAAAAGAACTGTGTTTCCTACTCATACGGACCATATCTAGTTGAACTCTGCTTATGAAACTGTAACAAACCACAGCATCTCTTACATATATGCTCTTTCGTTTATAGTGAGAAACGTGCTGGGTTCGTGAACTGTGTAAATTCATTAGAGCCGAAAAATCACTGGGTTTACTGGATATGAACTCTTGCTTGTAGGAAGACACGGAGACTTTGGTTTAACTCCGTTGCTGAAGGATAATTGAGACCAGTGTTCTCATCCAAGAAACATACTCTGTTTTAACGCAAGAAGCATGCTCTTCTTTCTAGCGTCTCCAATACAGCAAGAAACATGAGCATGCCCAGAAAAACAGAACTGTGTTTCCTACTCACACGGACTATATCTAGTTGAACTCTGCTTATGAAACTGTAATAACCACAGCATCTCTTACATAGATGCTCTATAGTTAATAGTGAAAATCCTGTTGGGTTCAAGAACTGTGTAAATTCATTTGAGCCGAAAAATCACTGGGTTTACCGGATATGAACTCTTGCTTGTAGGAAGACACAGAGACTTTGGTTTAACTCCGTTTCTGAAGGAAAATTCAGACCAGTGTTCTCATCCAAGAAACATACTCTGTTTTAACGCACGAAGCATGCTCTTCTTTCCAGTGTCTCCAATACAGCAAGAAACATGAGCATGCCCAGAAAAAAAGAATTGCGTTTCTTACTCATACGGACCATATCTAGTTAAACACTGCTTATGAAACTGTAACAAAACACAGCATCGCTTACATATATGCTCTTTCATTTATAGTGAAAAACGTGTTAGGTTCGTGAACTGTGCAAATTCATTAGAGCATAAAAATCACTGGGTTTACCAGAAATGAACTCTTGCTTGTAGGAAGACACAGAGGCTTTGGTTTAACTCCGTTTGTAAAGGGAAATTCAGACCAGTGTTCTCATCCATGAAACACCCTGTGTATTAACGCAAGAAGCTTCCTCTTCTTTCCAGAGTCTGCAGTACAGCAAGATATATGAGCATGTCCAGAAAAAAAGAACTGTGTTTCTTACTCATATGGACCATATCTAGTTGAACTCTGCTTAGGAAACTGTAACAAACCACAGCATCTCTTACATAGATGCTCTTTCGTTTATAGTGAGAAACGTGTTGGGTTCGTGAACTGTGTAAATTCATTTGAGCCGAAAAATCACTGCGTTTACTGGATATGAACTCTTGCTTGTAGGAAGACACAGAGACTTTGGTTTAACTCCGTTTCTGAAGGATAATTGAGACCAGTGTTCTCATCCATGAAGCATACTCTGTTTTAACGCAAGAAGCATGCTCTTCTTTCCAGTGTCTCCAAAACAGCATGAAACAAGAGCATGCCCAGAAAAAAAGAACTGTGTTTCCTATTCATATGGACCATATCTAGTTGAACTCTGCTTATGAAACTGTAACAAACCACAGCATGTGTTACATAGATGCTCTTTAGTTAATAGTGAAAAACTTGTTGGGTTCATGAACTGTGTACATTCATTTGAGCTAAAAAACCCTGGGTTTACTGGAAATGAACTCCTGCTTGTAGGAAGACACAGAGGCTTTGGTTTCACTCTGTTTTTGAAGGGAAATTCAGACCAGAGTTCTCATCCATGAAACACACTCTGTTTTAATGCAAAGACAATGCTCTTCTTTCCAGCGTCTCTAATACAGCAAGAAACATGAGCATGCTCAGAAAAAAAGAACTGTGTATCCTACTCATACGGACTATATCTAGTTGAACTCTGCTTATGAAACTGTAACAAACGACAGCATCACTTACATAGATGCTCTTTAGTTAATAGTAAAAATCATGATGGGTTCAAGAACTGTGTAAATACATTTGAGCAGAAAAATAACTGGGAATAACGGATATGAACTCTTGCTTGTAGGAATACACAGAGACTTTGGTTTAACTCCGTTTCTGAAGGAAAATTCAGACCAGTGTTCTCATCCAAGAAACATACTCTGTTTTAACGCAAGAAGCATGCTCTTCTTTCTAGCGTCTCCAATACAGCAAGAAACATGAGCATGCCCAGAAAAAAAGAACTGTGTTTCTTACTCACATGGACCATATCTAGTTAAACTCTGCTTATGAAACTGTAACAAACCACAGCATCACTTACATAGATGTTCTTTCGTTAATAGTGAAAAACGTGTTGGGTTCGTGAACTGTGTAAATTCATTTGAGCCGAAAAATCCCTAGGTTTACCGGATATCAACTCTTGCTTGTGGGAAGACACAGAGGCTTTGGTTTAACTCCGTTTGTGAAGGGAAATTCAGACCAGTGTGCTCATCCATGAAACATCCTCTGTTTTAACACAAGAAACATCCTCTTGTTTCCAGAGACTGCAATACAGCAAGAAATATGAGCATGCTCAGAAAAAAAGAACTGTGTTTCCTATTCATACGGAACATATCTAGTTGAACTCTGCTTATAAAACTGAAACAAACCTCAGCATGTGTTACATAGATGCTCTTTAGTTAATAGTGAAAAACATGTTGGGTTCATGAACTGTGAAAATTCATTTGAGCCGAAAAACACCTGGGTTTACCGGAAATGAACTCTTGCTTATAAGAAGACACAGAGCCTTTGGTTTAACTCCGTTTGTGAAGGGAAATTCACACCAGAGTTCTCATCCATGAAACACACTCTGTTTTAACGCAAAGGGCATGCTATTCTTTCCAGCGTCTCTAATACAGCAAGAAACATGAGCATGCCCAGAAAAAAGAACTGTGTTTCCTACTCTTACGGACCATATCTAGTTGAACTCTGCTTATGAAACTGTAACAAACCACAGCATGTGTTACATAAATGCTCTTTAGTTAATAGTGAAAATCGTGTTGGGTTCGTGAACTGTGTAAATTCATTTGAGCCGAAAAATCACTGGGTGTACTGGAAATGACTCTTGCTTGTAGGAAGACTCAGAGAATTTTGTTTAACTCCGTTTCTGTAGGAAAATTCAGACCAGTGTTCTTATCCAAGAAACATACTCTATTTTAATGCAAGAAGCATGCTCTTCTTTCTAGCGTCTCCAATACAGCAAGAAACATGAGCATGCCCAGAAAAACAGCACTGTGTTTCCTACTCACACGGACCATATCTAGTTGAACTCCGCTTATGAAACTGTAATAAACACTGCATGTGTTACATAGATGCTCTTTAGTTAATTGCGAAAAACGTGTTGGGTTCATGAACTGTGTAAATTCATTTGAGCAGAAAAACCCCTGGGTTTACCGGAAATGAACTCTTGCTCATAGGAAAACACAGAGGCTTTGGTTTCACTCCGTTTGTGAAGGGAAATTCAGACCAGAGTTCTCATCCATGAAACACACTCTGTTTTAATGCAAACAGCATGCTCTTCTTTCCAGGTCTCTAATACAGCAAGAAACATGAGCATGCCCAGAAAAAAAGTACTGTTTTTCCTACTCATACGGACCATATCTAGTTGAACTCTGCTTATGAAACTGTCACAAACCACAGCATCTCTTACATAGATGCTCTATAGTTAATAGTGAAAATGCTGTTGTGTTCAAGAACTGTGTAAATTCATTTGAGCGGAAAAATCACTGGGTTCACCGGAAATGAACTCTTGCTTGTAGGGAGACACAGAGGCTTTGGTTTAACTCCGTTTGTGAAGGGAAATTCAGACCAGTGTGCTCATCCATGAAACACCCTCTGTTTTAACGCAAGTAGCATCCTCTTCTTTCCAGAGTCTGCAATACAGCAAGATATATGAGCATGTCCAGAAAAAAAGAACTGTGTTTCCTACTCATACGGACCATATCTAGTTGAACTCTGCTTATGAAACTGTAACAAACCACAGCATCTCTTACATATATGCTCTTTCGTTTATAGTGAGAAACGTGTTGGGTTCGTGAACTGTGTAAATTCATTTGAGCCGAAAAATCACTGGGTTTACTGGATATGAACTCTTGCTTGTAGGAAGACACGGAGACTTTGGTTTAACTCCGTTGCTGAAGGATAATTGAGACCAGTGTTCTCATCCAAGAAACATACTCTGTTTTAACGCAAGAAGCATGCTCTTCTTTCTAGCGTCTCCAATACAGCAAGAAACATGAGCATGCCCAGAAAAACAGAACTGTGTTTCCTACTCACACGGACTATATCTAGTTGAACTCTGCTTATGAAACTGTAATAACCACAGCATCTCTTACATAGATGCTCTATAGTTAATAGTGAAAATCCTGTTGGGTTCAAGAACTGTGTAAATTCATTTGAGCCGAAAAATCACTGGGTTTACCGGATATGAACTCTTGCTTGTAGGAAGACACAGAGACTTTGGTTTAACTCCGTTTCTGAAGGAAAATTCAGAACAGTGTTCTCATCCAAGAAACACACTCTATTTTAACGCAAAGAGCATGCTCTTCTTTCCAGCTTCTCTAATACAGCAAGAAACATGAGCATGCCCAGAAAAAAAGAATTGTGTTTCTTACTCATACGGACAATATCTAGTTAAACCCTCCTTATGAAACTGTAACAAAACACAGCATCTCTTACATATATGTTCTTTCGTTTATAGTGAAAAACGTGTTAGGTTCGTGAACTGTGTAAATTCATTTGAGCATAAAAATCACTGGGTTTACCGGATATGAACTCTTGCTTGTGGGAAGACACAGAGAATTAGGTTTAAATCCGAACTGAAGGAAAATTCAGACCAGTGTTCTCATCAATGAAACATACTCTGCTATAAGGCAAAAAGCATGCTCTTTTTTCCAGCGTCTCTAATACAGCAAGAAACATGAGCATGCCCAGAAAAAATGAACTGTGTTTCCTACTCATACGGACCATATCTAGTTGAACTCTGCTTATGAAAGTGTAACAAACCACAGCATCTCTTACATACATGCTCTTTAGTTAATAGTAAAAATCATGATGGGTTCAAGAACTGTAAATTCATTGGAGCCGAAAAATCACTGGGTTTACCGGATATGAACTCTTGCTTGTAGGAATACACAGAGACTTTGGTTTAACTCTGTTTGTGAGGGGAAATTCAGAGCAGTATTCTCATCCATGAAACACCCTCTGTTTTAACGCAAGAAGCTTCCTCTTCTTCTAGAGTCTGCAGTACAGCAGGAAACAAGAGCATGCCCAGAAAAAAAGAACTGTGTTTCCTATTCATACGGACCATATCTAGTTGAACTCTGCTTATGAAACTGTAACAAACCACAGCATCTCTTACATAGATGCTCTTTAGTTAATAGTGAAAACAGTGTTGGGTTCATGAACTGTGTAAATTCATTTTAGCCGAAAAATCACTGGGTTTACCTGAAATGAACTCCTGCTTGTAGGAAGACACAGAGGCTTTGATTTCACTCCGTTAGTGAAGGGAAATTCACACCAGAGTTCTCATCCATGAAACACACTCTATTTTAACGCAAAGAGCATGCTCTTCTTTCCAGCTTCTCTAATACAGCAAGAAACATGAGCATGCCCAGAAAAAAAGAACTGTGTTTTCTTCTCATACAGACCATATCTAGTTGAACTCTGCTTAATGAATCTGTAACAAACCACAGCATCTCTTACATAGATGCTCTTTAGTTAATAGTGAAAAACGTGTTGGGTTCGTGTACTGTGTAAATTCATTTAGGCTAAAAAACCCTGGGTTTACCGGAAATGAACTCCTGCTTGTAGGAAGACACAGAGGCTTTTGTTTCACTCTGTTTTTGAAGGGAAATTCAGACCAGAGTTCTCATTCATGAAACACACTCTGTTTTAATGCAAAAAGCATGCTCTTGTTTCCAGCGTCTCTAATACATTGAGAAACATGAGCATGCCCAGAAATAAGAACTGTGTTTCCTACTCCTACGGACCATATCTAGTTGAACTCTGCTTATGAAACTGTAACAAACCACAGCATGTGTTACATAGATGCTCTTTAGTTAATAGTGAAAAACGTGTTGGGTTCATGAACTGTGTACATTCATTTGAGATAAAAAACCCTGGGTTCACCGGAATTGAACTCCTGCTTGCAGGAAGACACTGAGGCTTTGGTTTCACTCTGTTTGTGAAGGGAAATTCAGACCAGAGTGATCATCCATGAAACACACTCTGTTTTAATGCAAAGAGCATGCTCTTCTTTCCAGCGTCTCTAATACAGCAAGAAACATGAGCATGCCCAGAAAAAAAGAACTGTGTTTCCTACTCATACTGACCATATCTAGTTGAACTCTGCTTATGAAACTGTAACAAACCACAGCATCTCTTACATAGATGCTCTTACGTTAATAGTGAAAAACGTGTTGGGTTCGTGAACTGTGTAAATTCATTTGAGCCGAAAAACACCTGGGTTTACCGGAAATGAACTCTTGCTTATAAGAAGACACAGAGCCTTTGGTTTAACTCCGTTTGTGAAGGGAATTTCAGACCAGTGTTCTCATCCAAGAAACACTCTGTATTAACGCAAGAAACATCCTCTTCTTTCCAGAGTCTGCAATACAGCAAGAAATATGAGCATGCTCAGAAAAAAGAACTGTGTTTCCTACTCACACGGACCATATCCAGTTGAACTCTGCTTACGAAACTGTAATAAACACTGCATGTGTTACATAGATGCTCTTTAGTTAATTGCGAAAAACGTGTTGGGTTCATGAACTGTGTAAATTCATTTGAGCAGAAAAACCCCTGGGTTTACCGGAAATGAACTCTTGCTCATAGGAAAACACAGAGGCTTTGGTTTCACTCCGTTTGTGAAGGGAAATTCAGACCAGAGTTCTCATCCATGAAACACACTCTGTTTTAATGCAAACAGCATGCTCTTCTTTCCAGGTCTCTAATACAGCAAGAAACATGAGCATGCCCAGAAAAAAAGTACTGTTTTTCCTACTCATACGGACCATTTCTCGTTGAACTCTGCTTATGAAACTGTCACAAACCACAGCATCTCTTACATAGATGCTCTATACTTAATAGTGAAACTGCTGTTGTGTTCAAGAACTGTGTAAATTCATTTGAGCCGAAAAATCACTGGGTTCACCGGAAATGAACTCTTGCTTGTAGCGAGACACAGAGGCTTTGGTTTAACTCCGTTTGTGAAGGGAAATTCAGACCAGTGTGCTCATCCATGAAACACCCTCTGTTTTAACGCAAGTAGCATCCTCTTCTTTCCAGAGTCTGCAATACAGCAAGATATATGAGCATGTCCAGAAAAAAAGAACTGTGTTTCCTACTCATACGGACCATATCTAGTTGAACTCTGCTTATGAAACTGTAACAAACCACAGCATCTCTTACATATATGCTCTTTCGTTTATAGTGAGAAACGTGTTGTGTTAGTGAACTGTGTAAATTCATTTGAGCCAAAAAATCACTGGGTTTACTGGATATGAACTCTTGCTTGTAGGAAGACACGGAGACTTTGGTTTAACTCCGTTTCTGAAGGATAATTGAGAGCAGTGTTCTCATCCAACAAACATACTCTGTTTTAACGCAAGAAGCATGCTCTTCTTTCTAGCGTCTCCAATACAGCAAGAAACATGAGCATGCCCAGAAAAAAAGAACTGTGTTTCCTTCTCATACGGACCATATACAGTTGAACTCTGATAATGAAACTGTAACAAACCACAGCATCTCTTACATAGATGCTCTTCAGTTAATTATAGAAATCATGATGGGTTCAAGAACTGTAAATTCATTTGAGCCGAAAAATCACTGGGTTCACCGGAAATGAACTCCTGCTTGTAGGAACACACAGAGGCTTTGCTTTCACTCTGTTTGTGAAGGGAAATTCAGACCAGAGTTTTCATCTATGAAACACACTCTGTTTTAATGCAAAGAGCATGCTCTTCCTTCCAGCGTCTGTAATACATCAAGAAACATGAGCATGCCCAGAAAGAAAGAACTGTGTTTCCTACTAATACGGACGATATCTAGTTGAACTCTGCTTATGAAACTGTAACAAACCACAGCATCTCTTACATAAATGCTCTTTAGTTAAGAGTGAAAAACGTGTTGGTTTCGTGAACGGTGTAAATTCATTTGAGCCAAAAAATCACTGGATTCACCGGATATGAACTCTTGCTTGTAGGGAGACACAGAGGCTTTGGTTTAACTCAGTTTGTGAAGGGAAATTCAGACCAGTGTACTCATCCATGAAACACCCTCTGTTTTAATCCAAGTAGCATCCTCTTCTTTCCAGAGTCTGCAATACAACAAGATATATGAGCATGTCCAGAAAAAAAGAACTGTGTTTCCTACTCATACGGACCATATCTAGTTGAACTCTGCTTATGAAACTGTAACAAACCACAGCATCTCTTACATATATGCTCTTTCGTTTATAGTGAGAAACGTGTTGGATTCGTGAACTGTGTAAATTCATTTGAGCCGAAAAATCACTGGGTTTACCGGATATGAACTCTTGCTTGTAGGAAGACATGGAAACTTTGGTTTAACTCCGTTTCTGAAGGATAATTGAGACCAGTGTTCTCATCCATGAAACATACTCTGTTTTAACGCAAGGAGCATGCTCTTCTTTCCAGTTTCTCCAAAACAGCATGCAAGAATAGCTTGCCCAGAAAAAAAGAACTGTGTTTCCTATTCATACGGACCATATCTAGTTGAACTCTGCTTATGAAACTGTAACAAAGCACAGCATGTTTTACATAGAGGCTCTTTAGTTAAGAGTGTAAAACGTGTTGGGTTCATGAACTGTGTACATCCATTTGAGCTAAAAAAAACCCTGGGTTTACCGGAAATGAACTCCTGTTTGTAGGAAGACACAGAGGCTTTGGTTTCACTCTGTTTGTAAAGGGAAATTCAGACCAGAGTTCTCATCCATGAAACACACTCTGTTTTAATGCAAAGAGCTTGCTCTTCCTTCCAGCATCTCTAATACACCAAGAAATATGAGCATGCCCAGAAAGAAAGAACTGTGTTTCCTATTATACGGACGATATCTAGTTGAACTCTGCTTATGAAAATGTAACAAACCACAGCATCTCTTACATAGATGCTCTGTAGTTAATAGTGAAAAACGTGTTGGTTTCGTGAACTGTGTAAATTCATTTGAGCCGAAAAATCACTGGGTTCACCGGAAATGAACTCTTGCTTGTAAGAAGACACAGAGGCTTTGGTTTAACTCTGTTTGTGAAGGGAAATTCAGACCGGTGTGCTCATCCATGAAACACCCTCTGTATTAACGCAAGAAACATCCTCTTCTTTCCAGAGTCTGCAATACAGCAAGAAATATGAGCATGCTCAGAAAAAAAGAACTGTGTTTCCTATTCATACGGACCTTATCTAGTTGAACTCTGCTTATGAAACTGTAACAAACCACAGCATGTGTTACATAGATGCTCTTTAGTTAATAGTGAAAAACGTGTTGGGTTCATGAACTGTGTACATCCATTTGAGCTAAAAAACCCTGGGTTTACCGGAAATGAACTCCTTTTTGTAGGAAGACACAGAGGCTTTGGTTTCACTCTGTTTGTGAAGGGAAATTCAGACCAGAGTTCTCATCCATGAAACACACTGTGTTTTAATGGAAAGAACATGCTCTTCCTTCCAGGGTCTCTAATACACCAAGAAACATGAGCATGCCCAGAAAGAAAGAACTGTGTTTCCTACTCATACGTACCATATCTAGTTGAACTCTGCTTATGAAACTGTAACAAACCACAGCATCTCTTACATAGATGCTCTTTAGTTAATAGTGAAAAACGTGTTGGTTTAGTGAACTGTGTAAATTCATTTGAGCCGAAAAATCACTGGGTTCACCGGAAATGAACTCTTGCTTGTAAGAAGACACAGAGGCTTTGGTTTAACTCTGTTTGTGAAGGGAAATTCAGACCGGTGTGCTCATCCATGAAACACCCTCTGTATTAACGCAAGAAACATCCTCTTCTTTCCAGAGTCTGCAATACAGCAAGAAATATGAGCATGCCCAGACAAACAGAACTGTGTTTCCTACTCACACGGACCATATCTAGTTGAACTCTGCTTATGAAACTCTAATAACCACAGCATGTGTTACATAGATGCTCTTTAGTTAATTGTAAAAATCATGATGGGTTCAAGAACTGTAAATTCATTTGTGCCGAAAAATCATTGGGTTCACCGGAAATGAACTCCTGCTTGTAGGAAAACACAGAGGCTTTGGTTTCACTCGGTTTGTGAAGGGAAATTCATACCAGAGTTTTCATCTATGAAACACACTCTGTTTTAATGCAAAGAGCATTCTCTTCCTTCCAGCGTCTCTAATACAGCAAGAAACATGAGCATGCCCAGAAAGAAAGAACTGTGTTTCCTACTAATACGGACGATATCTAGTTGAACTCTGTTTATGAAACAGTAACAAACCACAGCATCTCTTACATAGATGCTCTTTAGTTAAGAGTGAAAAACGTGTTGGTTTCATGAACGGTGTAAATTCAATTGAGCCGAAAAATCACTGGGTTCACCGGAAATGAACTCTTGCTTGTAGGGAGACACAGAGGCTTTGGTTTAACTCCATTTGTGAAGGGAAATTCAGACCAGTGTGCTCATCCATGAAACACCCTCTGTTTTAACGCAAGTAGCATCCTCTTCTTTCCAGAGTCTGCAATACAGCAAGATATATGAGCATGTCCAGAAAAAAAGAACTGTGTTTCCTACTCATTCGGACCATATCTAGTTGAACTCTGCTTAGGAAACTGTAACAAACCACAGCATTTCTTACATATATGCTCTTTCGTTTATAGTGAGAAACGTGTTGGGTTCGTGAACTGTGTAAATTCATTTGAGCCGAAAAATCACTGGGTTTACCGGATATGAATTCTTGCTTGTAGGAAGACATGGAGACATTGGTTTAACTCCTTTCTGAAGGATAATTGAGACCAGTGTTCTCATCCAAGAAACATACTCTGTTTTAACGCAAGAAGCATGCTCTTCTTTCTAGCGTCAACAATACAGCAAGAAACATGAGCTTGCACAGAAAAAAAGAACTGTGTTTCCTTCTCATACGGACCATATCCAATTGAACTCTGCTAATTAAACTGTAACAAACCACAGCATCTCTTACATAGATGCTCTTCAGTTAATTGTAAAAATCATGAAGGGTTCAAGAACTGTAAATTTATTTGAGCCGAAAAATCACTGGGTTCACCCGAAATGAACTCTTGCTTGTAGGGAGACACAGAGGCTTTGGTTTAACTCCGTTTGTGAAGGGAAATTCAGAACAGTGTGCTCATCCATGAAACACCCTCTGTTTTAACGCAAGTAGCATCCTCTTCTTTCCAGAGTCTGCAATACAGCAAGATACATGAGCATGTCCAGAAAAAAAGAACTGTGTTTCCTACTCATACGGACCATATCTAGTTGAACTCTGCTTAGGAAACTGTAACAAACCACAGCATCTCTTACATACATGCTCTTTCGTTTATAGTGAGAAACATGTTGGGTTCGTGAACTGTGTAAATTCATTTGAGCAGAAAAATCGCTGGGTTTACCGGATATGAACTCTTGCTTGTAGGAAGACACAGAGACTTTGGTTTAACTCTGTTTCTGAAGGAAAATTCAGACCAGTGTTCTCATCCATGAAACATACTCTGTTTTAACGCAAGAAGCATGCTTTTCTTTCCAGTGTCTCCAAAAGAGCATGAAACAAGAGCATGCCCAGAAAAAAAGAACTGTGTTTCCTATTCTTACGGACCATATCTAGTTGAACTCTGCTTATGAAACTGTAACAAAGCACAGCGTGTGTTACATAGATGCTCTTTAGTTAAGAGTGAAAAACGTGTTGGGTTCATGAACTGTGTACATTCATTTGAGCTAAAAAAACCCTGGGTTTACCGGAAATGAACTCCTGCTTGTAGGAAGACACAGAGGATTTGGTATCACTCTGTTTGTGAAGGGAAATTCAGACCAGAGTTTTCATCTATGAAACACACTCTGTTTTAATGCAAAGAACATGCTCTTCCTTCCAGCGTCTCTAATACAGCAAGAAACATGAGTATGCCCAGAAAGAAAAACTGTGTTTCCTACTAATACGGACGATATCTAGTTTAACTCTGCTTATGAAACTGTAACAAACCACAGCACCTCTTACATAGATGCTCTTTAGTTAAGAGTGAAAAACGTGTTGGTTTCGTGAAAGGTGTAAATTCATTAGAGCCGAAAAATCACTGGGTTCGCTGGAAATGAACTCTTGCTTGTAAGAACACACAGAGGCTTTGGTTTAACTCCGTTTGTGAAGGGAAATTCAGACCAGTGTGCTCATCCATGAAACACCCTCTGTATTAACGCAAGAAACATCCTCTTCTTTCCAGAGTCTGTAATACAGCAAGAAATATGAGCGGCTCAGAAAAAAAGAACTATGTTTCCTATTCATACGGACCTTATCTAGTTGCACTCTGCTTATGAAACTGTAACAAACCACAGCATGTGTTACATAGATGCTCTTTAGGTAATAGTGAAAAACGTGTTGGGTTCATGAACTGTGTAAATTCATTTGAGCAGAAAAACACCTGGGTTTACCGGAAATGAACTCTTGCATGTATTAAAACATACAGATTTGGTTTAACTCCCTTTGTGGAGGGAAATTCACACCAGAGTTCTCATCCATGAAACACACTCTGTTTTAATGCAAAGAGCAAGCTATTCTTTCCAGCGTCTCTAATACAGCAAGAAACATGAGCATGACCAGAAAAAAAAGAAATGTGTTTCCTACTCATACGGACCATATCTAGTTGAACTCTGCTTATGAAACTGTAACAAACCACAGCATGTGTTACATAAATGCTCTTTAGTTAATAGTGAAAATCGTGTTGGGTTCGTGAACTGTGTAAATTCATTTGAGCCGAAAAATCTCTGGGTTTACCAGAAATGAACTCTTGCTTGGAGGAAGACACAGAGACTTTTGTTTAACTCCGTTTCTGAAGGAAAATTCAGACCAGTGTTCTCATCTAAGAAACATATTCTGTTTTAATGTAAGAAGCATGCTCTTCTTTCTAGCGTCTCCAATACAGCAAGAAACATGAGCATGCCCAGAAAAACAGAACTGTGTTTCCTACTCACACGGACCATATCTGGTTGAACTCTGCTTATGAAACTGTAACAAACCACAGCATCTCTTACATAGATGCTCTATAGTTAATAGTGAAAATCCTGTTGGGTTCAAGAACTGTGTAAATTCATTTGAGCAGAAAAATCACTGGGTTTACCGGATATGAACTCTTGCTTGTAGGAAGACACAGAGACTTTGGTTTAACTCTGTATCTGAAGGAAAATTCAGACCAGTGTTCTCATCCATGAAACATACTCTGTTTTAACGCAAGAAGCATGCTTTTCTTTCCAGTGTCTCCAAAAGAGCATGAAACAAGAGCATGCCCAGAAAAAAAGAACTGTGTTTCCTATTCTTACGGACCATATCTAGTTGAACTCTGCTTATGAAACTGTAACAAAGCACAGCGTGTGTTACATAGATGCTCTTTAGTTAAGAGTGAAAAACGTGTTGGGTTCATGAACTGTGTACATTCATTTGAGCTAAAAAAACCCAGGGTTTACCGGAAATGAACTCCTGCTTGTAGGAAGACACAGAGGATTTGGTATCACTCTGTTTGTGAAGGGAAATTCAGACCAGAGTTTTCATCTATGAAACACACTCTGTTTTAATGCAAAGAACATGCTCTTCCTTCCAGCGTCTCTAATACAGCAAGAAACATGAGTATGCCCAGAAAGAAAAACTGTGTTTCCTACTAATACGGACGATATCTAGTTGAACTCTGCTTATGAAACTGTAACAAACCACAGCACCTCTTACATAGATGCTCTTTAGTTAAGAGTGAAAAACGTGTTGGTTTCGTGAAAGGTGTAAATTCATTAGAGCCGAAAAATCACTGGGTTCGCCGGAAATGAACTCTTGCTTGTAAGAACACACAGAGGCTTTGGTTTAACTCCGTTTGTGAAGGGAAATTCAGACCAGTGTGCTCATCCATGAAACACCCTCTGTATTAACGCAAGAAACATCCTCTTCTTTCCAGAGTCTGTAATACAGCAAGAAATATGAGCGGCTCAGAAAAAAAGAACTGTGTTTCCTATTCATACGGACCTTATCTAGTTGAACTCTGCTTATGAAACTGTAACAAACCACAGCATGTGTTACATAGATGCTCTTTAGTTAATAGTGAAAAACGTGTTGGGTTCATGAACTGTGTAAATTCATTTGAGCAGAAAAACACCTGGGTTTACCGGAAATGAACTCTTGCATGTATTAAAACATACAGGCTTTGGTTTAACTCCCTTTGTGGAGGGAAATTCACACCAGAGTTCTCATCCATGAAACACACTCTGTTTTAATGCAAAGAGCAAGCTATTCTTTCCAGCGTCTCTAATACAGCAAGAAACATGAGCATGACCAGAAAAAAAAGAAATGTGTTTCCTACTCATACGGACCATATCTAGTTGAACTCTGCTTATGAAACTGTAACAAACCACAGCATGTGTTACATAAATGCTCTTTAGTTAATAGTGAAAATCGTGTTGGGTTCGTGAACTGTGTAAATTCATTTGAGCCGAAAAATCTCTGGGTTTACCAGAAATGAACTCTTGCTTGGAGGAAGACACAGAGACTTTTGTTTAACTCCGTTTCTGAAGGAAAATTCAGACCAGTGTTCTCATCTAAGAAACATATTCTGTTTTAATGTAAGAAGCATGCTCTTCTTTCTAGCGTCTCCAATACAGCAAGAAACATGAGCATGCCCAGAAAAACAGAACTGTGTTTCCTACTCACACGGACCATATCTGGTTGAACTCTGCTTATGAAACTGTAACAAACCACAGCATCTCTTACATAGATGCTCTATAGTTAATAGTGAAAATCCTGTTGGGTTCAAGAAATGTGTAAATTCATTTGAGCTGAAAAATCACTGTGTTTACCGGATATGAACTCTTGCTTGTAGGAAGACACAGAGACTTTGGTTTAACTCCGTTTCTGAATAAAATTTAGACCAGTGTTCTCATCTAAGACACATACTCTGTTTTAATGCAAGAAGCATGCTCTTCTTTCCAGTGTCTCCAATACAGCAAGAAACATGAGCATGCCCAGAAAAAAAGAATTGTGTTTCTTACTCATACGGACAATATCTAGTTAAACCCTCCTTATGAAACTGTAACAAAACACAGCATCTCTGACATATATGTTCTTTCGTTTATAGTGAAAAACGTGTTAGGTTCGTGAACTGTGTAAATTCATTTGAGCATAAAAATCACTGGGTTTACCGGATATGAACTCTTGCTTGTGGGAAGAAACAGAGACTTAGGTTTAAATCCGAACTGAAGGAAAATTCAGACCAGTGTTCTCATCAATGAAACATACTCTGCTATAAGGCAAAAAGCATGCTCTTTTTTCCAGCGTCTCCAATACAGCAAGAAACATGAGCATGCCCAGAAAAAATGAACTGTGTTTCCTACTCATACGGACCATATCTAGTTGAACTCTGCTTATGAAAGTGTAACAAACCACAGCATCTCTTACATACATGCTCTTTAGTTAATAGTAAAAATCATGATGGGTTCAAGAACTGTAAATTCATTGGAGCCGAAAAATCACTGGGTTTACCGGATATGAACTCTTGCTTGTAGGAATACACAGAGACTTTGGTTTAACTCTGTTTGTGAAGGGAAATTCAGAGCAGTATTCTCATCCATGAAACACCCTCTGTTTTAACGCAAGAAGCTTCCTCTTCTTCTAGAGTCTGCAGTACAGCAGGAAACAAGAGCATGCCCAGAAAAAAAGAACTGTGTTTCCTATTCATACGGACCATATCTTGTTGAACTCTGCTTATGAAACTGTAACAAACCACAGCATCTCTTACATAGATGCTCTTTAGTTAATAGTGAAAATAGTGTTGGGTTCATGAACTGTGTAAATTCATTTTAGCCGAAAAATCACTGGGTTTACCTGAAATGAACTCCTGCTTGTAGGAAGACACAGAGGCTTTGATTTCACTCCGTTAGTGAAGGGAAATTCACACCAGAGTTCTCATCCATGAAACACACTCTATTTTAACGCAAAGAGCATGCTCTTCTTTCCAGCTTCTCTAATACAGCAAGAAACATGAGCATGCCCAGAAAAAAAGAACTGTGTTTTCTTCTCATACAGACCATATCTAGTTGAACTCTGCTTAATGAATCTGTAACAAACCACAGCATCTCTTACATAGATGCTCTTTAGTTAATAGTGAAAAACGTGTTGGGTTCGTGTACTGTGTAAATTCATTTCAGCTAAAAAACCCTGGGTTTACCGGAAATGAACTCCTGCTTGTAGGAAGACACAGAGGCTTTTGTTTCACTCTGTTTTTGAAGGGAAATTCAGACCAGAGTTCTCATTCATGAAACACACTCTGTTTTAATGCAAAAAGCATGCACTTCTTTCCAGCGTCTCTAATACATTGAGAAACATGAGCATGCCCAGAAATAAGAACTGTGTTTCCTACTCATACAGACCATATCTAGTTGAACTCTGCTTATGAAACTGTAACAAACCACAGCATGTGTTACATAGATGCTCTTTAGTTAATAGTGAAAAACGTGTTGGGTTCATGAACTGTGTACATTCATTTGAGATAAAAAACCCTGGGTTCACCGGAAATGAACTCCTGCTTGTAGGAAGACACTGAGGCTTTGGTTTCACTCTGTTTGTGAAGGGAAATTCAGACCAGAGTGATCATCCATGAAACACACTCTGTTTTAATGCAAAGAGCATGCTCTTCTTTCCAGCGTCTCTAATACAGCAAGAAACATGAGCATGCCCAGAAAAAAAGAACTGTGTTTCCTACTCATACTGACCATATCTAGTTGAACTCTGCTTATGAAACTGTAACAAACCACAGCATCTCTTACATAGATGCTCTTACGTTAATAGTGAAAAACGTGTTGGGTTCGTGAACTTTGTAAATTCATTTGAGCCGAAAAATCACTGGGTTTACCGGAAATGAACTACTGCTTGTAGGACGACACAGAGACTTTGGTTTAACTCCATTTCTGAAGGAAAATTCAGACCAGTGTTCTCATCCATGAATCACCCTCTGTTTTAACGCAAGAAGCATCCTCTTCTGTCCAGAGTCTGCAATAAAGCAAGAAATATGAGCATGTCCAGAAAAAATGAACTGTGTTTTCTACTCATAAGAACCATATCTAGTTGAACTCTGCTTATGAAACTGTAACAAACCACAGCATGTGTTACATAGATGGTCTTTAGTTAATAGTGAAAAATGTGTTGGGTTCATGAACTGTGTAAATTCATTTGACCCAAAAAATCACTGGGTTTACCGGAAAGGAACTCTTGCTTGTAGGAAGACACAGATACTTTGGTTTAACTCCGTTACTGAAGGAAAATTCAGACCAGTGGTCTCTTTCATGAAACATACTCTGTTTTAACGCAAGAAGCATGCTCTTCTTTACAGCGTCTCCAATAAAGCAGGAAACATGAGCATGCCCAGCAAAAAAGAACTGTTTCCTATTCATACGGACCATTTCTAGTTGAACTCTGCTTATGAAAGTTTAACAAACCTCAGCATGTGTTACATAGATGCTCTATAGTTATTAGTGAAAAACATATTGGGTTCATGAACTGTGTAAATTCATTTGAGCCGAAAAACCCCTGGGTTTACCGGAAATGAACTCTTCCTTGTATTAAGACACAGAGGCTTTGGTTTCACTCCGTTTGTGAAGGGAAATTCACACCAGAGATCTCATCCATGAAACACCCTCTGTTTTAACGCAAGAAGCATCCTCTTCTGTCCAGAGACTGCAATACAGCAAGAAAAATGAGCATGTCCAGAAAAAATGAACTGTGTTTCCTACTCATACATACGAAATCTACTTGAACTCTGATTATGAAACTGTAACAAACAACAGCATCTCTTACATAGATGCTCTTTAGTTAATAGTGAAAATCATGTTGGGTTCGTGAACTGTGTAAATTCATTTGAGCCGAAAAAATCACTGGGTTTACCGGAAATGAACTCTTCTTGTAGGAAGAAACAGAGGTTTTGGTTTAACTCCGTTTTTGAAGGGAAATTCAGATCATGTTCTCATCCATGAAACACCCTCTGTTTTAACGCAAGAAGCATCCTCTTCTGTCCAGAGTCTGCAATACAGCAAGAATATGAGCATGTCTAGAAAAAAAGAACTGTGTTTCCTACTCATACGGACCATATCTAGTTGAACTCTGCTCATGAAACTTTAACAAACCACAGCATCTGTTACATAGATGGTCTTTAGTTAATAGTGAAAAACGTGTTGGGTTCGTGTACTGTGTACATTCATTTGAGCCGAAAAATAACTGGGTTTACCAGAAATGAACTCTTTCTAGTATGAATACACAGAGACTTTGGTTTAACTCCGTTTCTGAAGGAAAATTCAGACCAGTGTTCTCATCCATGAAACATACTCTGTTTTAACGGAAGAAGCATGCTCTTCTTTCCAGCGTCTCCAATACAGTAAGAAACATGAGCAAGCCCAGAAAAAATGAACTGTGTTTCTTACTCATACGGACCATATCTAGATAAACTCTGCTTATGAAACTGTAACAAACCACAGCATCTCTTACATAGTTGCTCTTTAGTTAATAGTGAAAAACGTGTTTGGTTCATGAACTGTGTAAATTCATTTGAGCAGAAAAATCACTGGGTTTACCGGATATGAACTCTTGCTTGTAGGAAGACACAGAGGCTTTGGTTTCACTCCGTTTGTGAAGGTAAATTTACCCCAGGATCTCATCCATGAAACACCCTCTGTTTTAACGCAAAGAGCATGCTCTTCTTTCCAGCGTCTCTAATACAGCAAGAAACATGAGCATGTCCAGAAAAAAAGATCTGTGTTTCCTACTCATACAGACCATATCTAGTTGAACTCTGCTTATGAAACTGTAACAAACAACAGCATGTGTTACATAGATGCTCTTTAATTAATAGTGAAAATCGTGTTGTGTTCGTGAACTGTGTAAATTCATTTGAGCCGAAAAATCACTGTGTGTACCGGAAATTACTCTTGCTTATAAGAAGACACAGAGCCTTTGGTTTAACTCCGTTTCTGAAGGAAAATTCAGACCTGTGTTCTCATCCATGAAACACCCTCTGTTTTTACGCAAGAAGCATGCTCTTCTGTCCAGAGTCTGCAATAGAGCAAGAAATATGAGCATGTCCAGAAAAAATGAAATGTGTTTCCTACTCATACGGACCATATCTACTTGAACTCTGATTATGAAACTGTAACAAACCACAGCATCTCTTACATAGATGCTCTTTAGTTAATAGTGAAAATCATGTTGGGTTCGTGAACTGTGTAAATTCATTTGAGCCGAAACATCACTGGGTTTACCGGAAATGAACTCTTCTTTTAGGAAGACACAGAGGCTTTGGTTTAACTCCGTTTTTGAAGGGAAATTCAGACCATGTTCTCATCCATGAAACACCCTCTGTTTTAACACAAGAAGCATCCTCTTCTGTCCAGAGTCTGCAATACAGCAAGAAATATGAGCATGTCTAGAAAAAAAGAACTGTGTTTCCTACTCATACGTACCATATCTAGTTGAACTCTGCTTATGAAACTGTAACAAACCACAGCATCTCTTACATATATGCTCTTTCGTTTATAGTGAGAAACGTGTCGGGTTCGTGAACTGTGTAAATTCATTTGAGCTGAAAAATCACTGGGTTTATCGGATATGAACTCTTGCTTGTAGGAAGACACGGAGACTTTGGTTTAACTCCTTTCTGAAGGATAATTGAGACCAGTGTTCTCATCCAAGAAACATACTCTGTTTTAACGCAAGAAGCATGCTCTTCTTTCTAGCGTCTCCAATACAGCAAGAAACATGAGCATGCACAGAAAAAAGGAACTGTGTTTCCTTCCTACGGACCATATCCAATTGAACTCTGCTAATTAAACTGTAACAAACCACAGCATCTCTTACATACATGCTCTTCAGTTAATTGTAAAAATCATGATGGGTTCAAGAACTGTAAATTCATTTGAGCCGAAAAATCACTGGGTCCACCGGAAATGAACTCTTGCTTGTAGGGAGACACTGAGGCTTTGGTTTAACTCCGTTTGTGAAGGGAAATTCAGACCAGTGTGCTCATAAATGAATCACCCTCAGTTTTAACGCAAGTAGCATCCTCTTCTTTCCAGAGTCTGCAATACAGCAAGATATATGAGCATGTCCAGAAAAAAAGAACTGTGTTTCCTACTCATATGAACCATATCTAGTTGAACTCTGCTTATGAAACTGTAACAAACCACAGCATGTGTTACATAAATGCTCTTTAGTTAATAGTAAAAATCATGATGGGTTCAAGAACTGTGTAAATTCATTTGAGCCGAAAAACACCTAGGTTTACCGGAAATGAACTCTTGCATGTATTAAAACATACAGGCTTTGGTTTAACTCCCTTTGTGAAGGGAAATTCACACCAGAGTTCTCATCCATGAAACACACTCTTTTTTAATGCATAGAGCAAGCTATTCTTTCCAGCGTCTCTAATACAGCAAGAAACATGAGCATGCCCAGAAAAAGAAGAAATGTGTTTCCTACTCATACGGACCATATCTAGTTGAACTCTGCTTATGAAACTGTAACAAACCACAGCATGTGTTACATAAATGGTCTTTAGTTAATAGTGAAAATCGTGTTGGGTTCGTGAACTTTGTAAATTCATTTGAGCCGAAAAATCTCTGGGTTTACCAGAAATGAACTCTTGCTTGTAGGAAGACACAGAGACTTTTGTCTAACTCCGTTTCTGAAGGAAAATTCAGACCAGTGTTCTCATCTAAGAAACATACTCTGTTTTAATGTAAGAAGAATGCTCTTCTTTCTAGCGTCTCCAATACAGCAAGAAACATGAGCATGCCCAGAAAAACAGAACTGTGTTTCCTATTCACACGGACCATATCTAGTTGAACTCTACTTATGAAACTGTAATAACCACAGCATGTGTTACATAGATGCTCTTTAGTTAATAGTAAAAATCATGATGGGTTCAAGAACTGTGTAAATTCATTTGAGCTAAAAAACACTGGGTTTACCGGAAATGAACTCCTGCTTGTAGGAAGACACAGAGGCTTTTGTTTCACTCCGTTTGTGAAGGGAAATTCACACCAGAATTCTCATCCATGAAACACACTCTATTTTAACGCAAAGAGCATGCTCTTCTTCCCAGCTTCTCTAATACAGCAAGAAACATGAGCAAGCCCAGACAAAAAGAACTGTGTTTCCTTCTCAAACGGACCATATCTAGTTGAACTCTGCTTATGAAACTGTAACAAACCACAGCATCTCTTACATAGATGCTCTTTAGTTAATAGTAACAATCATGATGGGTTCAAGAACTGTGTAAATTCATTTGAGCCGAAAAATCACTGGGTTTACCGGATATGAACTCTGGCGTGCAGGAATACACAGAGAGTTTGGTTAATCTCCGTTACTGAAGGAAAATTCAGACCAGTGTTCTCATCAATGAAACATACTCTGTTATAACGCAAAAAGCATGCTCTTTTTGCAGCGTCTCCAATACAGCAAGAAACATGAGCATGCCCAGAAAAAAAGAACTGTGTTTCTTTCTCATACGGACCACATCTAGTTGAACTCTGCTTATGAAACTGTAACAAACCACAGCATATCTTACATAGATGCTCTTTAGTTAATAGTGAAAATCGTGTTGGGTTCATGAACTGTGTGAATTCATTTGAGCCGAAAAATCACTGGGTTTACCGGAAATGAACTACTGCTTGTAGGAAGACACAGAGGCTTTGTTTTCACTCCGTTAGTGAAGGGAAATTCACACCAGAGTTCTCATCCATGAAACACACTCTTTTTTAACGCAAAGAGCATGCTGTTCTTTCCAGCTTCTCCAATACAGCAAGAAACATGAGCATTCCCAGAAAAAAAGAACTGTGTTTCCTTCTCATACAGACCATATCTAGTTGAACTCTGCTTATGAAACTGTAACAAACCACAGCATGTGTTACATAGATGCTCTTTAGTTAATAGTGAAAAACGTGTTGGTTTCAAGAACTGTGTAAATTCATTTGAGCTGAAAAATCACTGGGTTTACCGCATATGAACTCTTGCTTGTAGGACGACACAGAGACTTTGGTTTAACTCCGTTTCTGAAGGAAAATTCAGACCAGTGTTCTCATCCAAGAAACATTCTCTGTTATAATGCAAGAAGCATGCTCTTCTTCCAGCGTCTTCAATACAGCAAAAAACATGAGCATACCCAGAAAAAAAGAACTGTGTTTCTTACTCATATGGACCATATCTAGTTAAACTCTGCTTATGAAACTGTAACAAAACACAGCATCTCTTACATAGATGTTCTTTAGTTAATAGTGAAAAACGTGTTGGGTTCGTGAACTGTGTAAATTCATTGGAGCCGAAAAATCACTGGGTTGACCGGAAATGAACTCTTGCTTTTAGGAAGACACAGAGGCTTTGGTTTAACTCCGTTTGTGAAGGGAAATTCAGACCAGTGTTCTCATCCATGAAACACCCTCTGTTTTAACGCAAGAAGCTTCCTCTTCTTTCCAGAGTCTGCAATACAGCAAGAAATATGAGCATGTCCAGAAAAAAAGAACTGTGTTTCCTACTCATATGGACCATATCTATTTGAACTCTGCTTATGAAACTGTAACAAACCACAGCATCTCTTACATAGATGCTCTTTAGTTAATAGTGAAAAATGTGTTGGGTTTGTGAACTGTGTAAATTCATTTGAGCCGAAAAATCACTGGGTTTACCGGAAATGACTCTTGCTTATAAGAAGACAAAGAGCCTTTGGTTTAACTCCGATTCTGAAGGAAAATTCAGACCAGTGTTCTCATCCATGAATCACCCTCTGTTTTAACGCAAGAAGCATCCTCTTCTGTCCAGAGTCTGCAATAAAGCAAGAAATATGAGCATGTCCAGAAAAATGAACTGTGTTTCCTACTCATACGGACCATATCTAGTTGAACTATGCTTATGAAACTGTAACAAACCACAGCATGTGTTACATAGATGGTCTTTAGTTAATAGTGAAAAATGTGTTGGGTTCATGAACTGTGTAAATTCATTTGACCCAAAAAATCACTGGGTTTACCGGAAAGGAACTCTTGCTTGTAGGAAGACACAGAGACTTTGGTTTAACTCCGTTTCTGAAGGAAAATTCAGACCAGTGGTCTCTTTCATGAAACATACTCTGTTTTAACGCAAGAAGCATGCTCTTCTTTCCAGCGTCTACAATAAAGCAGGAAACATGAGCATGCCCAGCAAAAAAGAACTGTGTTTCCTATTCATACGGACCATATCTAGTTGAACTCTGCTTATGAAAGTGTAACAAACCTCAGCATGTGTTACATAGATGCTCTATAGTTATTAGTGAAAAACATATTGGGTTCATGAACTGTGTAAATTCTTTTGAGCCGAAAAACCCCTGGGTTTACCGGAAATGAACTCTTCCTTGTATTAAGACACAGAGGCTTTGGTTTCACTCCGTTTGTGAAGGGAAATTCACACCAGAGATCTCATCCATGAAACACCCTCTGTTTTAACGCAAGAAGCATCCTCTTCTGTCCAGAGTCTGCAATACAGCAAGAAAAATGAGCATGTCTAGAAAAAAAAGAACTGTGTTTCCTACACAGACGGACCATATCTAGTTGAACTCTGCTCATGAAACTGTAACAAACCACAGCATCTGTTACATAGATGGTCTTTAGTTAATAGTGAAAAACGTGTTGGGTTCGTGTACTGTGTACATTCATTTGAGCCGAAAAATAACTGGGTTTACTGGAAATGAACTCTTTCTAGTATGAATACACAGAGACTTTGGTTTAACTCCGTTTCTGAAGGAAAATTCAGACCAGTGTTCTCATCCATGAAACATACTCTGTTTTAACGGAAGAAGCATGCTCTTCTTTCCAGCGTCTCCAATACAGTAAGAAACATGAGCATGCCCAGAAAAAAAGAACTGTGTTTCTTACTCATACGGACCATATCTAGATAAACTCTGCTTATGAAACTGTAACAAACCACAGCATCTCTTACATCGTTGCTCTTTAGTTAATAGTGAAAAACGTGTTTGGTTCATGAACTGTGTAAATTCATTTGACCAGAAAAATCACTGGGTTTACAGGATATGAACTCTTGCTTGTAGGAAGACACAGAGACTTTGCTTTAACTCCGTTTCTGAAGGAAAATTCTGACAAGTGTTCTCATCCATGAAACATACTCTAATACAACGCAAGAGCATGCTCTTCTTTCCAGCGTCTCCAATACAGCAAGAAACATGAGCATGCCCAGAAAAAAAGAACTGTGTTTCTTACTCATACGGACCATATCTAGTTAAACTCTGCTAATGAAACTGTAACAAGCCACAGCATCTCTTACATAGGTGCTCTTTAGTTAATAGTGAAAATCGTGTTGGGTTCATGAACTGTGTAAATTCATTTGAGCAGAAAAATCACTGGGTTTACCGGAAATGAACTCTTGCTTGTAGGAAGACACAGAGGCTTTGGTTTCACTCTGTTTGTGAAGGTAAATTAACCCCAGGATCTCATCCATGAAACACCATCTGTTTTAACGCAAAGAGCATGCTCTTCTCTCCAGCGTCTCTAATACAGCAAGAAACATGAGCATGTCCAGAAAAAAAGATCTGTGTTTCCTACTCATACAGACCATATCTAGTTGAACTCTGCTTATGAAACTGTAACAAACCACAGCATGTGTTACATAGATGCTCTTTAATTAATAGTGAAAATCGTGTTGGGTTCGTGAACTGTGTAAATTCATTTGAGCTGAAAAATCACTGGGTGTACCGGAAATGACTCTTGCTTATAAGAAGACACAGAGCCTTTGGTTTAACTCCGTTTCTGAAGGAAAATTCAGACCAGTGTTCTCACCCTTGAAACACCCTCTGTTTTTACGCAAGAAGCATCCTATTCTGTCCAGAGTCTGCAATAGAGCAAGAAATATGAGCATGCCCAGACAAAATGAACTGTGTTTCCTACTCATACGGACCATATCTACTTGAACTCTGATTATGAAACTGTAACAAACCACATCATCTCTTACATAGATGCTCTTTAGTTAATAGTGAAAATCGTGTTGGGTTCGTGAACTGTGTAAATTCATTTGAGCCAAAACATCACTGGGTTTACCGGAAATGAACTCTTCTTGTAGGAAGAAACAGAGGTTTTGGTTTTACTCCGTTTTTGAAGGGAAATTCAGACCATGTTCTCATACATGAAACACCCTCTGTTTTAACGCAAGAAGCATCCTCTTCTGTCCAGAGTCTGCAATACAGCAAGAATATGAGCATGTCTAGAAAAAAAGAACTGTGTTTCCTACTCATACGGACCATATCTAGTTGAACTCTGCTCATGAAACTGTAACAAACCACAGCATCTGTTACATAGATGGTCTTTAGTTAATAGTGAAAAACGTGTTGGGTTCGTGAACTGTGTAAATTCATTGGAGCCGAAAAATCACTGGGTTTACCGGAAATGAACTCTTGCTTGTAGGAAGACACAGAGGCTTTGGTTTAACTCCGTTTGTGAAGGGAAATTCAGACCAGTGTTCTCATCCATGAAACACCCTCTGTTTTAACGCAAGAAGCTTCCTCTTCTTTCCAGAGTCTGCAATACAGCAAGAAATATGAGCATGTCCAGAAAAAAAGAACTGTGTTTCCTACTCATATGGACCATATCTATTTGAACTCTGCTTATGAAACTGTAACAAACCACAGCATCTCTTACATAGATGCTCTTTAGTTATTAGTGAAAAATGTGTTGGGTTTGTGAACTGTGTAAATTCATTTGAGCCGAAAAATCACTGGGTGTACCGGAAATGACTCTTGCTTATAAGAAGACAAAGAGCCTTTGGTTTAACTCCGATTCTGAAGGAAAATTCAGACCAGTGTTCTCATCCATGAATCACCCTCTGTTTTAACGCAAGAAGCATCCTCTTCTGTCCAGAGTCTGCAATAAAGCAAGAAATATGAGAATGTCCAGAAAAATGAACTGTGTTTCCTACTCATACGGACCATATCTAGTTGAACTATGCTTATGAAACTGTAACAAACCACAGCATGTGTTACATAGATGGTCTTTAGTTAATAGTGAAAAATGTGTTGGGTTCATGAACTGTGTAAATTCATTTGACCCAAAAAATCACTGGGTTTACCGGAAAGGAACTCTTGCTTGTAGGAAGACACAGAGACTTTGGTTTAACTCCGTTTCTGAAGGAAAATTCAGACCAGTGGTCTCTTTCATGAAACATACTCTGTTTTATCGCAAGAAGCATGCTCTTCTTTCCAGCGTCTACAATAAAGCAGGAAACATGAGCATGCCCAGCAAAAAAGAACTGTGTTTCCTATTCATACGGACCATATCTAGTTGAACTCTGCTTATGAAAGTGTAACAAACCTCAGCATGTGTTACATAGATGCTCTATAGTTATTAGTGAAAAACATATTGGGTTCATGAACTATGTAAATTCTTTTGAGCCGAAAAACCCCTGGGTTTACCGAAAATGAACTCTTCCTTGTATTAAGACACAGAGGCTTTGGTTTCACTCCGTTTGTGAAGGGAAATTCACACCAGAGATCTCATCCATGAAACACCCTCTGTTTTAACGCAAGAAGCATCCTCTTCTGTCCAGAGTCTGCAATACAGCAAGAAAAATGAGCATGTCTAGAAAAAAAAGAACTGTGTTTCCTACTCATACGGACCATATCTAGTTGAACTCTGCTCATGAAACTGTAACAAACCACAGCATCTGTTACATAGATGGTCTTTAGTTAATAGTGAAAAACGTGTTGGGTTCGTGTACTGTGTACATTCATTTGAGCCGAAAAATAACTGGGTTTACTGGAAATGAACTCTTTCTAGTATGAATACACAGAGACTTTGGTTTAACTCCGTTTCTGAAGGAAAATTCAGACCAGTGTTCTCATCCATGAAACATACTCTGTTTTAACGGAAGAAGCATGCTCTTCTTTCCAGCGTCTCCAATACAGCAAGAAACATGAGCATGCCCAGAAAAAAAGAACTGTGTTTCTTACTCATACGGACCATATCTAGTTAAACTCTGCTAAGGAAACTGTAACAAGCCACAGCATCTCTTACATAGATGCTCTTTAGTTAATAGTGAAAATCGTGTTGGGTTCATGAACTGTGTAAATTCTTTTGAGCAGAAAAATCACTGGGTTTACCGGAAATGAACTCTTGCTTGTAGGACGACACAGAGACTTTGGTTTAACTCCGTTTCTGAAGGAAAATTCAGACCAGTGTTCTCATCCAAGAAACATTCTCTGTTATAATGCAAGAAGCATGCTCTTCTTCCAGCGTCTTCAATACAGCAAAAAACATGAGCATACCCAGAAAAAAAGAACTGTGTTTCTTACTCATATGGACCATATCTAGTTAAACTCTGCTTATGAAACTGTAACAAAACACAGCATCTCTTACATATATGCTCTTTCTTTTATAGTGAAAAACGTGTTGGGTTCGTGAACTGTGTAAATTCATTAGAGCCGAAAAATCACTGGGTTGACCGGAAATGAACTCTTGCTTTTAGGAAGACACAGAGGCTTTGGTTTAACTCCGTTTGCGAAGGGAAATTCAGACCAGTGTTCTCATCCATGAAACACCCTCTGTTTTAACGCAAGAAGCTTCCTCTTCTTTCCAGAGTCTGCAATACAGCAAGAAATATGAGCATGTCCAGAAAAAAAGAACTGTGTTTCCTACTCATATGGACCATATCTATTTGAACTCTGCTTATGAAACTGTAACAAACCACAGCATCTCTTACATAGATGCTCTTTAGTTAATAGTGAAAAATGTGTTGGGTTTGTGAACTGTGTAAATTCATTTGAGCCGAAAAATCACTGGGTTTACCGGAAATGACTCTTGCTTATAAGAAGACAAAGAGCCTTTGGTTTAACTCCGATTCTGAAGGAAAATTCAGACCAGTGTTCTCATCCATGAATCACCCTCTGTTTTAACGCAAGAAGCATCCTCTTCTGTCCAGAGTCTGCAATAAAGCAAGAAATATGAGCATGTCCAGAAAAATGAACTGTGTTTCCTACTCATACGGACCATATCTAGTTGAACTATGCTTATGAAACTGTAACAAACCACAGCATGTGTTACATAGATGGTCTTTAGTTAATAGTGAAAAATGTGTTGGGTTCATGAACTGTGTAAATTCATTTGACCCAAAAAATCACTGGGTTTACCGGAAAGGAACTCTTGCTTGTAGGAAGACACAGAGACTTTGGTTTAACTCCGTTTCTGAAGGAAAATTCAGACCAGTGGTCTCTTTCATGAAACATACTCTGTTTTAACGCAAGAAGCATGCTCTTCTTTCCAGCGTCTACAATAAAGCAGGAAACATGAGCATGCCCAGCAAAAAAGAACTGTGTTTCCTATTCATACGGACCATATCTAGTTGAACTCTGCTTATGAAAGTGTAACAAACCTCAGCATGTGTTACATAGATGCTCTATAGTTATTAGTGAAAAACATATTGGGTTCATGAACTGTGTAAATTCTTTTGAGCCGAAAAACCCCTGGGTTTACCGGAAATGAACTCTTCCTTGTATTAAGACACAGAGGCTTTGGTTTCACTCCGTTTGTGAAGGGAAATTCACACCAGAGATCTCATCCATGAAACACCCTCTGTTTTAACGCAAGAAGCATCCTCTTCTGTCCAGAGTCTGCAATACAGCAAGAAAAATGAGCATGTCTAGAAAAAAAAGAACTGTGTTTCCTACACAGACGGACCATATCTAGTTGAACTCTGCTCATGAAACTGTAACAAACCACAGCATCTGTTACATAGATGGTCTTTAGTTAATAGTGAAAAACGTGTTGGGTTCGTGTACTGTGTACATTCATTTGAGCCGAAAAATAACTGGGTTTACTGGAAATGAACTCTTTCTAGTATGAATACACAGAGACTTTGGTTTAACTCCGTTTCTGAAGGAAAATTCAGACCAGTGTTCTCATCCATGAAACATACTCTGTTTTAACGGAAGAAGCATGCTCTTCTTTCCAGCGTCTCCAATACAGTAAGAAACATGAGCATGCCCAGAAAAAAAGAACTGTGTTTCTTACTCATACGGACCATATCTAGATAAACTCTGCTTATGAAACTGTAACAAACCACAGCATCTCTTACATCGTTGCTCTTTAGTTAATAGTGAAAAACGTGTTTGGTTCATGAACTGTGTAAATTCATTTGACCAGAAAAATCACTGGGTTTACAGGATATGAACTCTTGCTTGTAGGAAGACACAGAGACTTTGCTTTAACTCCGTTTCTGAAGGAAAATTCTGACAAGTGTTCTCATCCATGAAACATACTCTAATACAACGCAAGAGCATGCTCTTCTTTCCAGCGTCTCCAATACAGCAAGAAACATGAGCATGCCCAGAAAAAAAGAACTGTGTTTCTTACTCATACGGACCATATCTAGTTAAACTCTGCTAATGAAACTGTAACAAGCCACAGCATCTCTTACATAGGTGCTCTTTAGTTAATAGTGAAAATCGTGTTGGGTTCATGAACTGTGTAAATTCATTTGAGCAGAAAAATCACTGGGTTTACCGGAAATGAACTCTTGCTTGTAGGAATACACAGAGGCTTTGGTTTCACTCTGTTTGTGAAGGTAAATTAACCCCAGGATCTCATCCATGAAACACCATCTGTTTTAACGCAAAGAGCATGCTCTTCTCTCCAGCGTCTCTAATACAGCAAGAAACATGAGCATGTCCAGAAAAAAAGATCTGTGTTTCCTACTCATACAGACCATATCTAGTTGAACTCTGCTTATGAAACTGTAACAAACCACAGCATGTGTTACATAGATGCTCTTTAATTAATAGTGAAAATCGTGTTGGGTTCGTGAACTGTGTAAATTCATTTGAGCCGAAAAATCACTGGGTGTACCGGAAATGACTCTTGCTTATAAGAAGACACAGAGCCTTTGGTTTAACTCCGTTTCTGAAGGAAAATTCAGACCAGTGTTCTCACCCTTGAAACACCCTCTGTTTTTACGCAAGAAGCATCCTATTCTGTCCAGAGTCTGCAATAGAGCAAGAAATATGAGCATGCCCAGACAAAATGAACTGTGTTTCCTACTCATACGGACCATATCTACTTGAACTCTGATTATGAAACTGTAACAAACCACATCATCTCTTACATAGATGCTCTTTAGTTAATAGTGAAAATCGTGTTGGGTTCGTGAACTGTGTAAATTCATTTGAGCCAAAACATCACTGGGTTTACCGGAAATGAACTCTTCTTGTAGGAAGAAACAGAGGTTTTGGTTTTACTCCGTTTTTGAAGGGAAATTCAGACCATGTTCTCATACATGAAACACCCTCTGTTTTAACGCAAGAAGCATCCTCTTCTGTCCAGAGTCTGCAATACAGCAAGAATATGAGCATGTCTAGAAAAAAAGAACTGTGTTTCCTACTCATACGGACCATATCTAGTTGAACTCTGCTCATGAAACTGTAACAAACCACAGCATCTGTTACATAGATGGTCTTTAGTTAATAGTGAAAAACGTGTTGGGTTCGTGAACTGTGTAAATTCATTGGAGCCGAAAAATCACTGGGTTTACCGGAAATGAACTCTTGCTTGTAGGAAGACACAGAGGCTTTGGTTTAACTCCGTTTGTGAAGGGAAATTCAGACCAGTGTTCTCATCCATGAAACACCCTCTGTTTTAACGCAAGAAGCTTCCTCTTCTTTCCAGAGTCTGCAATACAGCAAGAAATATGAGCATGTCCAGAAAAAAAGAACTGTGTTTCCTACTCATATGGACCATATCTATTTGAACTCTGCTTATGAAACTGTAACAAACCACAGCATCTCTTACATAGATGCTCTTTAGTTATTAGTGAAAAATGTGTTGGGTTTGTGAACTGTGTAAATTCATTTGAGCCGAAAAATCACTGGGTGTACCGGAAATGACTCTTGCTTATAAGAAGACAAAGAGCCTTTGGTTTAACTCCGATTCTGAAGGAAAATTCAGACCAGTGTTCTCATCCATGAATCACCCTCTGTTTTAACGCAAGAAGCATCCTCTTCTGTCCAGAGTCTGCAATAAAGCAAGAAATATGAGAATGTCCAGAAAAATGAACTGTGTTTCCTACTCATACGGACCATATCTAGTTGAACTATGCTTATGAAACTGTAACAAACCACAGCATGTGTTACATAGATGGTCTTTAGTTAATAGTGAAAAATGTGTTGGGTTCATGAACTGTGTAAATTCATTTGACCCAAAAAATCACTGGGTTTACCGGAAAGGAACTCTTGCTTGTAGGAAGACACAGAGACTTTGGTTTAACTCCGTTTCTGAAGGAAAATTCAGACCAGTGGTCTCTTTCATGAAACATACTCTGTTTTATCGCAAGAAGCATGCTCTTCTTTCCAGCGTCTACAATAAAGCAGGAAACATGAGCATGCCCAGCAAAAAAGAACTGTGTTTCCTATTCATACGGACCATATCTAGTTGAACTCTGCTTATGAAAGTGTAACAAACCTCAGCATGTGTTACATAGATGCTCTATAGTTATTAGTGAAAAACATATTGGGTTCATGAACTATGTAAATTCTTTTGAGCCGAAAAACCCCTGGGTTTACCGAAAATGAACTCTTCCTTGTATTAAGACACAGAGGCTTTGGTTTCACTCCGTTTGTGAAGGGAAATTCACACCAGAGATCTCATCCATGAAACACCCTCTGTTTTAACGCAAGAAGCATCCTCTTCTGTCCAGAGTCTGCAATACAGCAAGAAAAATGAGCATGTCTAGAAAAAAAAGAACTGTGTTTCCTACTCATACGGACCATATCTAGTTGAACTCTGCTCATGAAACTGTAACAAACCACAGCATCTGTTACATAGATGGTCTTTAGTTAATAGTGAAAAACGTGTTGGGTTCGTGTACTGTGTACATTCATTTGAGCCGAAAAATAACTGGGTTTACTGGAAATGAACTCTTTCTAGTATGAATACACAGAGACTTTGGTTTAACTCCGTTTCTGAAGGAAAATTCAGACCAGTGTTCTCATCCATGAAACATACTCTGTTTTAACGGAAGAAGCATGCTCTTCTTTCCAGCGTCTCCAATACAGCAAGAAACATGAGCATGCCCAGAAAAAAAGAACTGTGTTTCTTACTCATACGGACCATATCTAGTTAAACTCTGCTAAGGAAACTGTAACAAGCCACAGCATCTCTTACATAGATGCTCTTTAGTTAATAGTGAAAATCGTGTTGGGTTCATGAACTGTGTAAATTCTTTTGAGCAGAAAAATCACTGGGTTTACCGGAAATGAACTCTTGCTTGTAGGAAGACACAGAGGCTTTGGTTTAACTCCGTTTCTGAAGGAAAATTTAGACCAGTGTTCTCATCCAAGACACATACTCTGTTTTAACGCAAGAAGCATGCTCTTCTTTCCAGTGTCTCCAATACAGCAAGAAACATGAGCATGCCCAGAAAAAAAGAATTGTGTTTCTTACTCATACGGACAATATCTAGTTAAACCCTCCTTATGAAACTGTAACAAAACACGGCATCTCTTACATATATGCTCTTTCTTTTATAGTGAAAAACGTGTTGGGTTCGTGAACTGTGTAAATTCATTTGAGCATAAAAATCACTGGGTTTACCGGATATGAACTCTTGCTTGTGGAAAGACACAGAGACTTTGGTTTAACTCCGAACTGAAGGAAAATTCAGACCAGTGTTCTCAACAATGAAACATACTCTGCTATAACGCAAGAAGCATGCCCTTTTTCCAGCGTCTCCAATACAGCAAGAAACATGAGCATGCCCAGAAAAAATGAACTGTATTTCCTACTCATACGGACCATATCTAGTTGAACTCTGCTTATGAAACTATTACAAACCACAGCATCTCTTACATAAATGCTCTTTAGTTAATAGTGAAAAACGTGTTGGGTTCGTGAACTGTGTAAATTAATTTGAGATAAAAAACACTGGTTTTACAGGAAATGAACTCCTGCTTGTAGGAAGACACAGAGGCTTTGGTTTCACTCCGTTTGTGAAGGGAAATTCACACCAGAATTCTCATCCATGAAACACACTCTATTTTAACGCAAAGAGCATGCTCTTCTTCCCAGCTTCTATAATACAGCAAGAAACATGAGCATGCCCAGAAAAAAAGAACTGTGTTTCCTTCTCATACGGACCATATCTAGTTGAACTCTGCTTATGAAACTGTAACAAACCACAGCATCTCTTACATAAATGCTCTTTAGTTAATAGTAAAAATCATGATGGGTTCAAGAACTGCAAATTCATTTGAGCCGAAAAAGCACTGAGTTTACCGGATAGGAATTCTTGCTTGCAGCAATACACCGAGACTTTGGTTTAACTCCGTTTTTGAAGGAAAATTCAGACCAGTGTTCTCATCCAAGAAACATACTCTGTTTTAATGCAAGAAGCATGTACTTCTTTCCAGCGTCTCCAATACAGCAAGAAACATAGCATGCCCAGAAAAAAAGAACTGTGTTTCTTACTCATATGGACCATATCTAGTTAAACTCTGCTTATGAAACTTTAACAAACCACAGCATCTCTTACATAGATGCTCTTTCGTTAATAGTGAGAAACGTGTTGGGTTCGTGAACTGTGTAAATTCATTTGAGACAAAAAATCACTGGGTTTAGCGGATATGAACTCTTGTTTGTGGGAAGAAACAGAGACATTGGTTTAACTCCGTTACTGAAGGAATATTTAGACCAGTGTTCTCATCAATGAAACATACTCTGTTATAACGCAAAAAGCATGCTGTTTTTCCAGCGTCTCCAATACAGCAAGAAATATGAGCATGCCCAGAAAAAAAGAACTGTGTTTCCTTCTCATACGGACCATATCTAGTTGAACTCTGCTTATGAAACTGTAACAAACCACAGTATCTCTTACATAGATGCTCTTTAGTTAATAGTGAAAATCGTGTTGGGTTCATGAACTGTGTAAATTCATTTGAGCCCAAAAATCACTGGGTTTACCAGAAATGAACTCCTTCTTGTAGGAAGACACAGAGGCTTTGGTTTCACTCCCTTAGTGAAGGGAAATTCACACCAGAGTTCTCATCCATGAAACACACTCTATTTTTACACAAAGAGCATGCTATTCTTTCCAGCTTTTCTAATACAGCAAGAAACATGAGCATGCCCACAAAAAAAGAACTGTGTTTCCTACTCATACGGACCTTATCTAGTTGAACTCTGCTTATGAAACTGTAACAAACCACAGCATCTCTTACATAGGTGCTCTTGATTTAATAGTGAAAAACGTGTTGGGTTCATGAACTGTGTACATTCATTTGAGTTAAAAAACCCTGGGTTTACCGGAAATGAACTCCTGCTTGTAGGAAGACACTGAGGCTTTGGTTTCACTCTGTTTGTGAAGGGAAATTCAGACCAGAGTTCTCATCCATGAAACACACTCTGTTTTAATGCAAAGAGCATGCTCTTCTTTCCAGCATCTCTAATTCAGCAAAAAACATGAGCATGCCCAGAAAAAAAGAACTGTGTTTCCTACTCATACGGACCATATCTAGTTGAACTCTGCTTATGAAACTGTAACAAACCACAGCATCTCTTACATAGATGCTCTTTAGTTAATAGTAACAATCATGATGGGTTCAAGAACTGTGTAAATTCATTTGAGCCGAAAAATCACTGTGTTTACCGGATATGAACTCTTGCGTGCAGGAATACACAGAGAGTTTGGTTAATCTCCGTTACTGAAGGAAAATTCAGACCAGTGTTCTCATCAATGAAACATACTCTGTTATAACGCAAAAAGCATGCTCTTTTTGCAGCGTCTCCAATACAGCAAGAAACATGAGCATGCCCAGAAAAAAAGAACTGTGTTTCTTTCTCATACGGACCACATCTAGTTGAACTCTGCCTATGAAACTGTAACAAACCACAGCATATCATACATAGATGCTCTTTAGTTAATAGTGAAAATCGTGTTGGGTTCATGAACTGTGTGAATTCATTTGAGCCGAAAAATCACTGGGTTTACCGGAAATGAACTACTGCTTGTAGGAAGACACAGAGGCTTTGTTTTCACTCCGTTAGTGAAGGGAAATTCACACCAGAGTTCTCATCCATGAAACACACTCTTTTTTAACGCAAAGAGCATGCTGTTCTTTCCAGCTTCTCCAATACAGCAAGAAACATGAGCATTCCCAGAAAAAAAGAACTGTGTTTCCTTCTCATACAGACCATATCTAGTTGAACTCTGCTTATGAACCGTAACAAACCACAGCATGTGTTACATAGATGCTCTTTAGTTAATAGTGAAAAACGTGTTGGTTTCAAGAACTGTGTAAATTCATTGGAGCCGAAAAATCACTGGGTTTACCGGAAATGAACTCTTGCTTTTAGGAAGACACAGAGGCTTTGGTTTAACTCCGTTTGTGAAGGGAAATTCAGACCAGTGTTCTCATCCATGAAACACCCTCTGTTTTAACACAAGAAGCTTCCTCTTCTTTCCAGAGTCTGCAATACAGCAAGAAATATGAGCATGTCCAGAAAAAAAGAACTGTGTTTCCTACTCATATGGACCATATCTATTTGAACTCTGCTTATGAAACTGTAACAAACCACAGCATCTCTTACATAGATGCTCTTTAGTTAATAGTGAAAAATGTGTTGGGTTTGTGAACTATGTAAATTCATTTGAGCCGAAAAATCACTGGGTGTACCGGAAATGACTCTTGCTTATAAGAAGACAAAGAGCCTTTGGTTTAACTCCGATTCTGAAGGAAAATTCAGACCAGTGTTCTCATCCATGAATCACCCTCTGTTTTAACGCAAGAAGCATCCTCTTCTGTCCAGAGTCTGCAATAAAGCAAGAAATATGAGCATGTCCAGAAAAATGAACTGTGTTTCCTACTCATACGGACCATATCTAGTTGAACTCTGCTTATGAAACTGTAACAAACCACAGCATCTCTTACATAGATGCTCTTTAGTTAATAGTAACAATCATGATGGGTTCAAGAACTGTGTAAATTCATTTGAGCCGAAAAATCACTGTGTTTACCGGATATGAACTCTTGCGTGCAGGAATACACAGAGAGTTTGGTTAATCTCCGTTACTGAAGGAAAATTCAGACCAGTGTTCTCATCAATGAAACATACTCTGTTATAACGCAAAAAGCATGCTCTTTTTGCAGCGTCTCCAATACAGCAAGAAACATGAGCATGCCCAGAAAAAAAGAACTGTGTTTCTTTCTCATACGGACCACATCTAGTTGAACTCTGCTTATGAAACTGTAACAAACCACAGCATATCATACATAGATGCTCTTTAGTTAATAGTGAAAATCGTGTTGGGTTCATGAACTGTGTGAATTTATTTGAGCCGAAAAATCACTGGGTTTACCGGAAATGAACTACTGCTTGTAGGAAGACACAGAGGCTTTGTTTTCACTCCGTTAGTGAAGGGAAATTCACACCAGAGTTCTCATCCATGAAACACACTCTTTTTTAACGCAAAGAGCATGCTGTTCTTTCCAGCTTCTCCAATACAGCAAGAAACATGAGCATTCCCAGAAAAAAAGAACTGTGTTTCCTTCTCATACAGACCATATCTAGTTGAACTCTGCTTATGAACTGTAACAAACCACAGCATGTGTTACATAGATGCTCTTTAGTTAATAGTGAAAAACGTGTTGGTTTCAAGAACTGTGTAAATTCATTTGAGCTGAAAAATCACTGGGTTTACCGCATATGAACTCTTGCTTGCAGGATGACACAGAGACTTTGGTTTAACTCCGTTTCTGAAGGAAAATTCAGACCAGTGTTCTCATCCAAGAAACATTCTCTGTTATAATGCAAGAAGCATGCTCTTCTTCCAGCGTCTCCAATACAGCAAAAAACATGAGCATGCCCAGAAAAAAAGAACTGTGTTTCTTACTCATAAAGACCATATCTAGTTAAACTCTGCTTATGAAACTGTAACAAAACACAGCATCTCTTACATAGATGTTCTTTAGTTAATAGTGAAAAACGTGTTGGGTTCGTGAACTGTGTAAATTCATTGGAGCCGAAAAATCACTGGGTTTACCGGAAATGAACTCTTGCTTTTAGGAAGACACAGAGGCTTTGGTTTAACTCCGTTTGTGAAGGGAAATTCAGACCAGTGTTCTCATCCATGAAACACCCTCTGTTTTAACACAAGAAGCTTCCTCTTCTTTCCAGAGTCTGCAATACAGCAAGAAATATGAGCATGTCCAGAAAAAAAGAACTGTGTTTCCTACTCATATGGACCATATCTATTTGAACTCTGCTTATGAAACTGTAACAAACCACAGCATCTCTTACATAGATGCTCTTTAGTTAATAGTGAAAAATGTGTTGGGTTTGTGAACTGTGTAAATTCATTTGAGCCGAAAAATCACTGGGTGTACCGGAAATGACTCTTGCTTATAAGAAGACAAAGAGCCTTTGGTTTAACTCCGATTCTGAAGGAAAATACAGACCAGTGTTCTCATCCATGAATCACCCTCTGTTTTAACGCAAGAAGCATCCTCTTCTGTCCAGAGTCTGCAATAAAGCAAGAAATATGAGCATGTCCAGAAAAATGAACTGTGTTTCCTACTCATACGGACCATATCTAGTTGAACTATGCTTATGAAACTGTAACAAACCACAGCATGTGTTACATAGATGGTCTTTAGTTAATAGTGAAAAATGTGTTGGGTTCATGAACTGTGTAAATTCATTTGACCCAAAAAATCACTGGGTTTACCGGAAAGGAACTCTTGCTTGTAGGAAGACACAGAGACTTTGGTTTAACTCCGTTTCTGAAGGAAAATTCAGACCAGTGGTCTCTTTCATAAAACATACTCTGTTTTAACGCAAGAAGCATGCTCTTCTTTCCGGCGTCTACAATAAAGCAGGAAACATGAGCATGCCCAGCAAAAATGAACTGTGTTTCCTATTCATACGGACCATATCTAGTTGAACTCTGCTTATGAAAGTGTAACAAACCTCAGCATGTGTTACATAGATGCTCTATAGTTATTAGTGAAAAACATATTGGGTTCATGAACTGTTTAAATTCTTTTGAGCCGAAAAACCCCTGGGTTTACCGGAAATGAACTCTTCCTTGTATTAAGACACAGAGCCTTTGGTTTCACTCCGTTTGTGAAGGGAAATTCACACCAGAGATCTCATCCATGAAACACCCTCTGTTTTAACGCAAGAAGCATCCTCTTCTGTCCAGAGTCTGCAATACAGCAAGAAAAATGAGCATGTCTAGATAAAAAAGAACTGTGTTTCCTACTCATACGGACCATATCTAGTTGAACTCTGCTCATGAAACTGTAACAAACCACAGCATCTGTTACATAGATGGTCTTTAGTTAATAGTGAAAAACGTGTTGGGTTCGTGTACTGTGTACATTCATTTGAGCCGAAAAATAACTGGGTTTACCGGAAATGAACTCTTTCTAGTATGAATACAAAGAGACTTTGGTTTAACTCCGTTTCTGAAGGAAAATTCAGACCAGTGTTCTCATCCATGAAACATACTCTGTTTTAACGTAAGAAGCGTGCTCTTCTTTCCAGCGTCTCCAATACAGTAAGAAACATGAGCATGCCCAGAAAAAAAGAACTGTGTTTCTTACTCATACAGACCATATCTAGATAAACTCTGCTTATGAAACTGTAACAAACCACAGCATCTCTTACATCGTTGCTCTTTAGTTAATAGTGAAAAACGTGTTTGGTTCATGAACTGTGTAAATTCATTTGAGCAGAAAAATCACTGGGTTTACCGGATATGAACTCTTGCTTGTAGGAAGACACAGAGACTTTGGTTTAACTCCGTTTCTGAAGGAAAATTCTGACAAGTGTTCTCATCCATGAAACATACTCTAATACAACACAAGAGCATGCTCTTCTTCCAGCGTCTCCAATACAGCAAGAAACATGAGCATGCCCAGAAAAAAAGAACTGTGTTTCTTACTCATACGGACCATATCTAGTTAAACTCTGCTTATGAAATTGTAACAAAACACAGCATCTCTTACATAGATGCTCTTTAGTTAATAGTGAAAATCGTGTTGGGTTCGTGAACTGTGTAAATTCATTTGAGCCGAAACATCACTGGGTTTACCGGAAATGAACTCTTCTTGTAGGAAGACACAGAGGCTTTGGTTTAACTCCGTTTTTGAAGGGAAATTCAGACCATGTTCTCATCCATGAAACACCCTCTGTTTTAACACAAGAAGCATCCTCTTCTGTCCAGAGTCTGCAATACAGCAAGAAATATGAGCATGTCTAGAAAAAAAGAACTGTGTTTCCTACTCATATGTACCATATCTAGTTGAACTCTGCTCATGAAACTGTAACAAACCACAGCATCTGTTACATAGATGGTCTTTAGTTAATAGTAAAAAACGTGTTGGGTTGGTGAACTGTGTAAATTCATTTGAGCCGGAAACTCACTGGGTTTACCGGAAATGAACTACTGCTTGTAGGAAGACACAGAGGCTTTGGTTTCACTCCTTTTGTGAAGGGAAATTCAGACAAGTGTTCGGATCCATGAAACACACTCTGTTTTAACGCAAAGAGCATGGTCTTCTTTCCAGCGTCTCTAATACAGCAAGAAACATGAGCATGCCCAGAAAAAAGAACTGTGTTTCCTACTCATACGGACCATATCTAGTTGAACTCTGCTTATGAAACTGTAACAAACCACAGCATGTCTTACATAGATGCTCCTTAGTTAAAAGTGAAAAACGTGTTGGGTTCATGAACTGTGTAAATTCATTCGAGCCGAAAAAACACTGGGTTTACAGGAAATGAACTCTTGCTTGTCGGAAAACACAGAAGCTTTGGTTTAATTCCGTTTGTGAAGGGAGATTCCAACCAGTGTTCTCATCCATGAAACACACTCTGTTTTAACGCAAAGAGCATGCTCTTCTTTCCAGCATTCAAAAACAGCAAGAAACATGAGCATGCCCAGAAAAAAAGAACTGTGGTTCTTACTCATACTGACCATATCTAGTTAAACTCTGCTTATGAAACTGTAACAAACCACAGCATGTCTTACATAGATGCTCTTTAGTTTATTGTGAAAAACGTGTTGGGTTTGTGAACATTGAAAATTCATTTGAGCCGAAAAATCAATGGTTTTACGGAAATGAACTCTTGCTTGTAGGAATACACAGAGACTTTGGTTTAACTCCGTTTCTGAAGGAAAATTCAGACCAGTCTTCTCATCCAAGAAACATACTCTGTTTTAACGCAAGAAGCATGCTCTTCTTTCTAGCGTCTCCAATACAGCAAGAAACATGAGCATGCCCAGAAAAAAAGAACTGTGTTTCTTACTCATATGGACCATATCTAGTTAAACGCTGCTTATGAAACTGTAACAAAACACAGCATCTCTTACATAGATGCTCTTTAGTTAATAGTGAAAAACGTGTTCGGTTCGTGAACTGTGTAAATTCATTGGAGCCGAAAAATCAATGGGTTTACCAGAAATGAACTCTTGCTTGTAGGAAGACACAGAGGCTTTGGTTTAACTCCGTTTGTGAAGGGAAATTCAGACCAGTGTTCTCATCCATGAAACACCTCTGTTTTAACGCAAGAAGCTTCCTCTTCTTTCCAGAGTCTGCAATACAGCAAGAAATATGAGCATGTCCAGAAAAAAAGAACTGTGTTTCCTACTCATATGGACCATATCTATTTGAACTCTGCTTATGAAACTGTAACAAGCCACAGCATCTCTTACATAGATGCTCTTTAGTTAATAGTGAAAATCGTGTTGGGTTCATGAACTGTGTAAATTCATTTGAGCCGAAAAATCACTGGGTTTACCGGAAATGAACTCTTGCTTGTAGGAAGACACAGAGGCTTTGGTTTCACTCCGTTTGTGAAGGTAAATTTACCCCAGGATCTCATCCATGAAACACCCTCTGTTTTAACGCAAAGAGCATGCTCTTCTTTCCAGCGTCTCTAATACAGCAAGAAACATGAGCATGTCCAGAAAAAAAGATCTGTGTTTCCTACTCATACAGACCATATCTAGTTGAACTCTGCTTATGAAACTGTAACAAACCACAGCATGTGTTACATAGATGCTCTTTAATTAATAGTGAAAATCGTGTTGGGTTCGTGAACTGTGTAAATTCATTTGAGCCGAAAAATCACTGGGTGTACCGGAAATGACTCTTGCTTATAAGAAGACACAGAGCCTTTGGTTTAACTCCGTTTCTGAAGGAAAATTCAGACCAGTGTTCTCATCCATGAAACACCCTCTGTTTTAACACAAGAAGATTCCTCTTCTGTCCAGAGTCTGCAATACAGCAAGAAATATGAGCATGTCTAGAAAAAAAGAACTGTGTTTCCTATTCATACGGACCATATCTAGTTGAACTCTGCTTATGAAACTGTAACAAACCACAGGATGTCTTACAGAGATGCTCCTTAGTTAATAGTGAAAAACGTGTTGGGTTCATGAACTGTGTAAATTCATTCGAGCCGAAAAAACACTGGGTTTACAGGAAATGAACTCTTGCTTGTAGGAAAACACAGAAGCTTTGGTTTAATTCTGTTTGTGAAGGGAGATTCTGACCTGAGTTCTCATCCATGAAACACACTCTGTTTTAACGCAAAGAACATGCTCTTCTTTCCAGTGTTCCAATACAGCAAGAAACATGAGCATTCCCAGAAAAATAGAACTGTGTATCTTACTCATACGGACCATATCTAGTAAAACTCTGCTTATGAAACTGTAAGAAACCACAGCATCTCTTACATAGATGCTCTTTAGTTTATAGTGAAAAACGTGTTGGGTTCATAACTGTGTATATTCATTTGAGCTGAAAAATCACTGAGTTTACCGGAAATGAACTCTTGCTTGTAGGAAAACACAGAAGCTTTGGTTAAATTCCGTTTGTGAAGGGAGATTCCGACCAGTATTCTCATCCATGAAACACACTCTGTTTTAACGCAAAGAGCATGCTCTTCTTTCCAGCATCTCCAATACAGCAAGAAACATGACCATGCCCAGAAAAAAAGAACTGTGGTTCTTACTCATACCGACCATATCTAGTTAAACTCTGCTTATGAAACTGTAACAAACCACAGCATGTCTTACATAGATGCTCTTTAGTTTATTGTGAAAAACGTGTTGGGTTTGTGAACTTTGAAAATTCATTTGAGCCGAAAAATCAATGGGTTTTACGGAAATGAACTCTTGCTTGTAGGAATACACAGAGACTTTGGTTTAACTCCGTTTCTGAAGGAAAATTCAGACCAGTCTTCTCATCCAAAAAACATACTCTGTTTTAACGCAGGAAGCATGCTCTTCTTTCTAGCGTCTTCAATACAGCAAGAAACATGAGCATGCCCAGAAAAAAAGAACTGTGTTTCTGACTCATATGGACCATATCTAGTTAAACGCTGCTTATGAAACTGTAACAAAACACAGCATCTCTTACATAGATGCTCTTTAGTTAATAGTGAAAAACGTGTTGGGTTCGTGAACTGTGTAAATTCATTGGAGCCGAAAAATCACTGGGTTTACCGGAAAGGAACTCTTGCTTGTAGGAAGACACAGAGGCTTTGGTTTAACTCTGTTTCTGAAGGAAAATTCAGACCAGTGGTCTCTTTCATGAAACATAGTCTGTTTTAACGCAAGAAGCATTCTCTTCTTTCCAGTGTCTCCAATAAAGCAGGAAACATGAGCATGCCCAGCAAAAAAGAACTGTGTTTCCTATTCATACGGACCATATCTAGTTGAACTCTGCTTATGAAAGTGTAACAAACCTCAGCATGTGTTACATAGATGCTCTATAGTTATTAGTGAAAAACATATTGGGTTCATGAACTGTGTAAATTCATTTGAGCAAAAAAAACCCCTGGGTTTACCGGAAATGAACTCTTCCTTGTATTAAGACACAGAGGCTTTGGTTTCACTCCGTTTGTGAAGGGAAATTCACACCAGAGATCTCATCCATGAAACACCCTCTGTTTTAACGCAAGAAGCATCCTCTTCTGTCCAGAGTCTGCAATACAGCAAGAATATGAGCCTGTCTAGAAAAAAAGAACTGAGTTTCCTACTCATACGGACCATATCTAGTTGAGGTCTGCTCATGAAACTGTAACAAACCACAGCATCTGTTACATAGATGGTCTTTAGTTAATAGTGAAAAACGTGTTGCGTTCGTGTACTGTGTACATTCATTTGAGCCGAAAAATAACTGGGTTTACCGGAAATGAACTCTTTCTAGTATGAATAAACAGAAACTTTGGTTTAACTCCGTTTCTGAAGGAAACTTCAGACCAGTGTTCTCATCCATGAAACATACTCTGTTTTAACGGAAGAAGCATGCTCTTCTTTCCAGCGTCTCCAATACAGTAAGAAACATGAGCATGCCCAGAAAAAAAGAACTGTGTTTCTTACTCATACAGACCATATCTAGATAAACTCTGCTTATGAAACTGTAACAAACCACAGCAACTCTTACATAGTTGCTCTTTACTTAATAGTGAAAAACGTGTTTGGTTCATGAACTGTGTAAATTCATTTGAGCAGAAAAATCACTGGGTTTACCGGATATGAACTCTTGCTTGTAGGAAGACACAGAGACTTTGGTTTAACTCCGTTTCTGAAGGAAAATTCTGACAAGTGTTCTCATCCATGAAACATACTCTAATACAACGCAAGAGCATGCTCTTCTTCCAGCGTCTCCAATACAGCAAGAAACATGAGCATGCCCAGAAAAAAAGAACTGTGTTTCTTACTCATACGGACCATATCTAGTTAAACTCTGCTTATGAAACTGTAACAAGCCACAGCATCTCTTACATAGTTGCTCTTTAGTTAATAGTGAAAATCGTGTTGGGTTCATGAACTGTGTAAATTCATTTGAGCCGAAAAATCACTAGGTTTACCGGAAATGAACTCTTGCTTGTAGGAAGACACAGAGGCTTTGGTTTCAAACCGTTTGTGAAGGTAAATTTACCCCAGGATCTCATCCATGAATCACCCTCTGTTTTAACGCAAAGAGCATGCTCTTCTTTCCAGCGTCTCTAATACAGCAAGAAACATGAGCATGTCCAGAAAAAAAGATCTGTGTTTCCTACTCATACAGACCATATCTAGTTGAACTCTGCTTATGAAACTGTAACAAACCACAGCATGTGTTATATAGATGCTCTTTAATTAATAGTGAAAATCGTGTTGGTTTCGTGAACTGTGTAAATTCATTTGAGCCGAAAAATCACTGGGTGTACCGGAAATGACTCTTGCTTATAAGAAGACACAGAGCCATTGGTTTAACTCCGTTTCTGATGGAAAACTCAGACCATGTTCTCATCCATGAAACACCCTCTGTTTTAACACAAGAAGCATCCTCTTCTGTCCAGAGTCTGCAATACAGCAAGAAATATGAGCATGTCTAGAAAAAAAGAACTGGGTTTCCTATTCATACGTACCATATCTAGTTGAACTCTGCTCATGAAACTGTATCACACCACAGCATCTGTTACATAGATGGTCTTTAGTTAATAGTAAAAAACGTGTTGGGTTCGTGAACTGTGTAAATTCATTTGAGCCGAAAAATCACTGGGTTTACCGGATATGAACTCTTGATTGTAGGAAGACACAGAGGCTTTGGTTTAACTTCGTTTCTGAAGGAAAATTCAGACCAGTGTTCTCATCCATGAAACACTCTCTGTTTTATCGCAAGAAGCATGCAGTTCTTTCCAGTGTCTCCAATCCAGCATGAAACATGAGCATGCCCAGAAAAAATGAACTGTGTTTCCTACTCATACCGACCATTTTTGGTTGAACTCTCCTTATGAAACTGTAACAAACCACATAATGTCTTACATAGATGCTCTTTAGTTAATAGTGAAAATCCTATTGTGTTCTTGAACTGTGTACATCATTTGAGCCGAAAACTCACTGGGTTTACCGGAAATGAACTCTTGCTTGTAGGAGGACACAGAGCCTTTGGTTTAACTCCGTTTGTGAAGGGAAATTCAGACCAGTGTTCGCATCCATGAAACACACTCAGTTTTAACACAAAGAGCATGGTCTTCTTTCCAGCGTCTCTAATACAGCAAGAAACATGAGCATGCCCAGAAAAATAGAACTGTGTTTCTTACTCATACGGACCATATCTAGTAAAACTCTGCTTATGAAACTGTAAGAAAACACAGCATCTATTACATAGATGCTCTTTAGTTTATAGTGAAAAACGTGTTGGGTTCGTGAACTGTGTATATTCATTTGAGCTGAAAAATCACTGAGTTTACCGGAAATGAACTCTTGCTTGTAGGAAAACACAGAAGCTTTGGTTTAATTCCGTTTGTGAAGGGAGATTCCGACCAGTGTTCTCATCCATGAAACACACTCTGTTTTAACGCAAAGAGCATGCTCTTCTTTCCAGCATTCAAATACAGCAAGAAACATGAGCATGCCCAGAAAAAAAGAACTGTGGTTCTTACTCATACGGACCATATCTAGTTAAACTCTGCTTATGAAACTGTAACAAACCACAGCATGTCCTACACAGATGCTCATTAGTTTATACTGAAAAACTTGTTGGGTTAGTGAACTTTGTAAATTTATTTGAGCCGAGAAATCACTGGGTTTACAGGAAATGAAGTCTTTCTTGTAGGAAGACACAGAGCCAATGGTTTATCTCCGATTGTGAAGGGAAATTCAGACCAGAGTTCTCAATCTTGAAACACACTCTGTTTTAACGCAAAGAGCATGCTCTTCTTTCCAGCGTCTCTAGTACAGCAAGAAACATGAGCATGCCCAGAGAAAAAGAACTATGTTTCCTACTCATACGGATCATATCTAGTTGAACTCTGCTTATGAAACTGTAACAAACCACAGCATGTCTTACATAGATACTCTTAAGTTTATTGTGAAAAACGTGTTGGGTTTGTGAACTGTGAAAATTCATTTGAGCTGAAAAATCAATGGGTTTTACAGAAATGTACTCTTGCTTGTAGGAAGACACAGAGCTTTGGTTTAACTCTGTTTGTGAAGGGAAATTCAAACCAGTGGTCTCATCCATGAATCGCACTCTGTATTAACGCAAAGAGCATGCTCTTCTTTCCAAAGTCTCTAATACAGCAAGAAACATGAGCATGCCCAGAAAACAAGAACTATGTTTCCTACTCATACGGACGATATCTAGTTGAACTCTGCTTATGAAACTGTAACAAACCACAGCATCTCTTACATAGATGCTCTTTAGTTTATAGTGAAAAACGTGTTGGGTTCGTGAACTGTGTATATTCATTTGAGGCGAAAAATCACTGGGTTTACCGGAAATGAACTCTTGCTTGTAGGAAGACACAGAGCCTTTGGTTTAACTCGTTTGTGATGGAAAATTCAGACCGGTGTTCTCATCCATGAAACATACTCTGATTTAACGCGAGAAGCATGCTCTTCTTTTGAGCGTCTCCAATACAGCAACCAACATGAGCATGTCCAGAAAAAATGAACTGTGTTTCCTACTCATACGGACCATATGTAGTTGAACTCTGATTATGAAACTGTAACAAACCACAGCATCTCTTACATACATTCTCTTACTTAATAGTGAAAAACGTGTTGGGTTCATGAACTGTGCAAATTCATTTGAGCCGAAAAAACACTGGAGTTACCGGAAATGAACTCTTGCTTGTAGGAAGACACAGAGACTTTGGTTAAACTCCGTTTCTGAAGAAAAATTCAGACCAGTGTTCTCATCCATGACACACACTCTGTTTTAACCTAAAGAGCATGCTCTTCTTTCGAGCTTCTGCAATACAGCAAGAAACATGAGCATGCCCAGAAAAAAAAGAACTGTATTTCCTACTCAAAAGGACCATGGTAGTACAACTATGCTTATGAAAGCCATACAAACCACAGCATCTCTTCATACATGCTCTTTAGTTAATACTGAAAATCGTGTTGTGTCCGTGAACTTTGTAAATTCATTTGAGACAAAAAATCACAGGGTTTACCGGAAATGAACTCTTGCTTGTAGGAAGACACAGAGCCTCTGGTTTAACTCCGTTTGTGAAGGGAAATTCAGACCAGTGTTCTCATGCATGAAACACTCTCTGTTTTATCGCAAGAAGCATGTACTTCCTTCCAGCGTCATCAATACAGCAAGAAACATAAGCATGCCCAGAAAAAAAGAACTGTGTTTCCTACTCATACGGACCATATCTAGTTGAACTCTGCTTATGAAACTGTAACAAACCACAGCATCTCTTACATAGATGCTCTTTAGTTAATAGTGAATATCGTGTTGGGTTCGTGAACTGTGTAAATTCAATTGAGCCGAAAAATCACAGGGTTTACAGGAAATGAACTCTTGCTTGTAGGATGACACAGAGCCTTTGGTTTAACTCGTTTGTGAAGGGAAATTCAGACCAGTGTTCTCATCCATGAAACATACTCTGTTTTAACGCAAGAAGCATGCTCTTCTTTCCAGCGTCTCCAATACAGCAAGAAACATGAGCATGCCCAGAAAAAATGAACTGTGTTTCCTACTCATACCGACCATATGTAGTTGAACTCTCCATATGAAACTCTAACAAACCACAGAATCTCTTACATAGATGCTCTTTAGTTAATAGCGAAAAACGTGTTGGGTTCATGAACAGTGTAAATTCATTCGAGCCGAAAAATCACTAGGTTTACCGGAAATGAACTCTTGTTTGTAGGAAAACACATAAGCTTTGGTTTAATTACGGTTGTGAAGGGAAATTCCGACCAGTGTTCTCATCCATGAAACACACTCTGTTTTAACGCAAAGAACATTCTCTTCTTTTCAGCGTTCCAATACAGCAAGAAACATGAGCATGCCCAGAAAAAAAGAACTGTGTTTCTTTGTCATACGGACCATATCTGGTTAAACTGTGCTTATGAAACTGTAACAAACCACAGCATCTCTTACATAGATGCTCTTTAGTTTATAGTGAAAAACGTGTTATGTTAGTGATTTGTGTAAATTCATTTGAGCCGAGAAATCACTGGGTTTACCGGAAATGAAGTCTTGCTTGTAGGAAGACACAGAGCCATTTGTTTATCTCCGTTTGTGAAGGGAAATTCAGACCAGAGTTCTCATCCATGAATCACACTCTGTTTTAACGCAAAGAGCATGATCTTCTTTCCAAACTCTCTAATACAGCAAGAAACATGAGCATGCCCAGAAAAAAAGAACTGTGTTTCTTACTCATACGGACTATATCTAGTTGAACTCTGCTTATGAAACTGTAACAAACCACAGCATCTCTTACATACATTCTCTTTAGTTAATAGTGAAAAACGTGTTGGGTTCTTGAACTGTGCAAATTCATTTGTGCCGAAAAAACCCTGGTTTTATCGGAAATGAACTCTTCCTTGTAGGAAGACACAGAGACTTTGGTTTAACTCCGTTTCTGAAGGAAAATTCAGACCAGTGTTCTCATCCATGACACACACTCTGTTTTAACGCAAAGAGCATGGTCTTCTTTCGAGCTTCTGCAATACAGAAAGAAACATGAGCATGCCCAGAAAAAAAGAACTGTATTTCCTACTCAAATGGACCGTGTTAGTTCAACTCTGCTTATGAAACTCATACAAACCACATCATCTCTTCATACATGCTCTTTAGTTAATACTGAAAATCATGTTGTGTCCATGAACTGTGTAAATTCATTTGAGCCAAAAAATCACTGGGTTTACCGGAAATGAACTCTTGCTTGTAGGAAGACACAGAACCTCTGGTTTAACTCCGTTTGTGAAGGGAAATTCAGACCAGTGTTCTCATCCATGAAACACACTCTGTTTTAACGCAAGAAGCATGTACTTCTTTCCAGCGTCATCAATACAGCAAGAAACATAAGCATGCCCAGAAAAAAAGAACTGTGTTTCCTACTCATACGGACCATATCTAGTTGAACTCTGCTTATGAAACTGTAACAAACCACAGCAGCTCTTACATAGATGCTCTTTAGATAATAGTGAAAATCATGTTAGGTTCGTGAACTGTGTAAATTCATTTGAGGCGAAAAATCACTGGGTTTGCCGGCAATGAACTCTAGCTTGTAGGAAGACACAGAGCCATTGGTTTAATTCCGTTTATGAATGAAAATTCAGAACAGTGTTCTCATCCATGAAACATACTCTGTTTTAACGCAAGAAGCATGCTCTTCTTTCCAGCGTCTCCAATACAGCAAGAAACATGTGCATGCCCAGAAAAAATGAACTGTGTTTCCTACTCATACCGACCATATTTAGTTGAACTCTCCTTATGAAACTGTAACAAACCACAGCATGTGTTACATAGATGCTCTTTAGTTAATAGCGAAAAACGTGTTGGGTTCATGAAATGTGTAAATTCATTCGAGCCGAAAAATCACTGGGTTTACCGGAAATGAACTCTTGCTTCTAGGAAAATACATAAGCTTTGGTTTAATTCCGGTTGTGAAGGGAAATTCCAACCAGTGTTCTCATCCATGAAACACACTCTGTTTTAACGCAAAGAGCATTCTCTTCATTTCAGCGTTCCAATACAGCAAGATACATGAGCATGCCCAGAAAAAAAGAACTGTGTTTCTTTCTCATACGGACCATATCTGGTTAAACTGTGCTTATGAAACTGTAACAAACCACAGCATCTCTTACATAGATGCTCTTTAGTTTATAGTGAAAAACGTGTTATGTTAGTGATTTGTGTAAATTCATTTGTGCCGAGAAATCACTGGGTTTACCGGAAATGAAGTCTTGCTTGTAGGAAGACACAGAGCCATTGGTTTATCTCCGTTTGTGAAGGGAAATTCAGACCAGAGTTCTCATCCATGAAACACACTCTGTTTTAATGCAAAGACCATGCTCTTCTTTCCAGCGTCTCTAATACAGCAAGGAATATGAGCATGCCCAGAAAAAAAGAACGGTGTTTCATACTCATACAGATCATATCTAGTTGAACTCTGCTTATGAAACGGTAACAAACCACAGCATGTCTTACATAGATGCTCTGTAGTTTATAGTGAAAAACGTGTTGGGTTTGTGACCTGTGTAAATTCATTTGAGCCAAAAAATCAATGGGTTTTCCGGAAATGAACTATTGCTTGTAGGTAGACACCACGCCTTTTGTTTAACTCCGTTTGTAAAGGGAAATTCAGACCAGTGTTCTCATCCATGAATCACACTCTGTTTTAACGCAAAGAGCATGATCTTCTTTCCAAACTCTCTAATACAGCAAGAAACATGAGCATGCCCAGAAAAAAAGAACTGTGTTTCTTACTCATACGGACGATATCTAGTTGAACTCTGCTTATGAAACTGTAACAAACCACAGCATCTCTTACATAGATTCTCTTTAGTTAATAGTGAAAATCAGGTTGGGTTCGTGAACTGTGTAAATTCTATTGAGCCGAAAAATCACAGTGTTTACCGGAAATGAACTCTTGCCTGCAGGAAGACACAGAGCCTTTGGTTTAACTCGTTTGTGAAGGAAAATTCATACCAGTGTTCTCATCCATGAAACACCCTCTGTTTTAATGCAAGAAGCATCCTCTTCTGTCCAGAGTCTGCAATACAGCAAGAAATATGAGCATGTCCAGAAAAAAAGAACTGTGTTTCCTACTCATACGGACCATATCTAGTTGAGCTCTGATTCTGAAACTGTAACAAACCACAGCATCTCTTACATACATTCTCTTTAGATAATAGTGAAAAACGTGTTGGGTTCATGAACTGTGCAAATTCATTTGAGCCAAAAAAAAAACACTGGTTTTACTGGAAATGAACTCTTGCTTGTAGGAAGACACAGAGACTTTGGTTTAACTCCGTTTCTGAAGGAAAATTCAGACCAGTGTTCTTATCCATGACACACACTCTCTTTTACCGCAAAGAGCATGCTCTTCTTTTGAGCTTCTGCAATACAGCCAGAAACACGAGCATGCCCAGAAAAAAAGAACTGTATTTCCTACTCAAATGGACCGTGTAGTTCAACTCTGCTTATGAAACTCATACAAACCACAGCATCTCTTCATACATGCTCTTTAGTTAATACTGAAAATAGTGTTGGGGCCGTGAACTGTGTAAATTCACTTGAGCCGAAAAATCACTGGATTTACCTGAAATGAACTCTTGATTGTAGGAAGACACAGATACTCTGGTTTAACTCCGTTTGTGAAGGGAAAATCAGACCAGTGTTCTCATCCATGAAACACACTCTGTTTTAACGCAAGAAGCATGCACTTCTTTCCAGTGTCTCTAATACAGCAAGAAACATGAGCATGCCCAGAAAAAATGAACTGTGTTTCCTACTCAAACCGACCATTTTTAGTTGAACTCTCCTTATGAAACTGTAACAAATCACATAATGTCTTACATAGATGCTCTTTAGTTAATAGTGAAAATCATATTGTGTTTGTGAACTGTGTACATCATTTGAGCCGAAAAATCACTGGGTTTACCGGAAATGAACTCTTGCTTGTAGGAAGACACAGAGCCTTTGGTTTAACTCCGTTTGTGAAGGGAAATTTAGACCAGTGTTCGCATCCATGAAACACACTCTGTTGTAACGCAAAGAGCATGGTCTTCTTTCCAGAGTATCTAATACAGCAAGAAACATGAGCATGTCAAGAAAAAAAGAACTGTGTTTCCTACTCATACGGATCATATCTAGTTGAACTCTGCTTATGAAACTGTAACAAACCACAGCATGTCTTACATAGATGCTCTTTAGTTAATAGTGAAAAAGGTGTTGTGTTCATGAACTGTGTAAATTCATTCGAGCCGAAAAAACACTGGGTTTACCGGAAATGAACTCTTGCTTGTAGGAAAACACAGAAGCTTTGGTTTAATTCCATTTGTGAAGGGAGATTCTGACCAGAGTTCTCATCCATGAAACACACTCTGTTTTAACGCAAAGAGCATGCTCTTCTTTCCAGTGTTCCAATACAGCAATAAACATGAGCATGCCCAGAAAAATAGAACTGTGTATCTTACTAATACGGACCATATCTAGTAAAACTCTGCTTATGAAACTGTAAGAAACCACAGCATCTCTTACATAGATGCTCTTATTTTATAGTGAAAAACGTGTTGGGTTCGTGAACTGTGTAAATTCATTTGAGCCGAAAAAAATCACTGGGGTTACCGGAAATGAACTCTTGCTTGTAGGAAAACACAGAAGCTTTGGTTTAATTCCGTTTGTGAAGGGAGATTCCGACCAGTGTTCTCATCCATGAAACACACTCTGTTTTAACGCAAAGAGCATGCTCTTCTTTCCAGCGTTCAAATACAGCTAGAAATGAGAATGTCCAGAAAAAAAGAACTCTGGTTCTTACTCATATGGACCATATCTAGTTAAACTCTGCATATGACACTGTAACAAACCACAGCATGTCCTACACAGATGCTCATTAGTTTATAGTGAAAAACTTGTTGGGTTAGTGAACCGTGTATATTCATTTGAGCCAAAAATCACTGGGTTTACCAGAAATGAACTCTTGCTTGTAGGAAGACACAGAGTCTTTGGTTTAACTCGTTTTTGAAGGGAAATTCAGACCAGTGTTCTCATCCATGAAACACCCTCTGTTTTAGTGCAAGAAGCATCCTCTTCTGTCCAGAGTCTGCAATACAGCAAGAAATATGAGCATGTCCAGAAAAAAAGAACTGTGTTTCCTACTCATACGGACCATATCTAGTTGAACTCTGATTATGAAACTGTAACAAACCACAGCATCTCTTACATACATTCTCTTACTTAATAGTGAAAAACGTGTTGGGTTCATGAACTGTGCAAATTCATTTGAGCCGAAAAAACACTGGAGTTACCAGAAATGAACTCTTGCTTGTAGGAAGACACAGAGACTTTGGTTTAACTCCGTTTCTGAAGAAAAATTCAGACCAGTGTTCTCATCCATGAAACACACTCTGTTTTAACGCAAAGAGCATGCTCTTCTTTCGAGCTTCGGCAATATAGCAAGAAACATGAGCATGCCCAGAAAAAAAGAACTGTATTTCCTACTCAAATGGACTGTGTTAGTTCAACTCTGCTTAAGAAACACATACAAACCACAGCATCTCTTCATACATGCCCTTTAGTTAATACTGAAAATCGTGTTGGGTTCGTGAACTGTGTAAATTCATTTGAGCCAAAAAATCAATGGGTTTACCCTAATGAACTCTTGCTTGTAGGAAGACACAGAGACTCTGGTTTAACTCCGTTTGTGAAGGGAAATTCAGACCAGTGTTCTCATCCATGAAACACACTCTGTTTTAACGCAAGAAGCATGCACTTCCTTCCAGCGTCATCAATACAGCAAGAAACATGAGCATGCCCAGAAAAATAGAACTGTGTTTCCTACTCATAGGGACCATATTTAGTTGAACTCTGCTTATGAAACTGTAACAAACCACAGCATCTCTTACATAGATGCTCTTTAGTTAATAGCGAAAAACGTGTTGGGTTCATGAACTGTGTAAATTCATTTGAGCCGAAAAATCACTGGGTTTACCGGAAATGAACTCTTGCTTGTAGGAAAACACATAAGCTTTGGGTTAATTCCGGTTGTGAAGGGAAATTCCAACCAGTGGTCTCATCCATGAAACACACTCTGTTTTAACGCAAAGAGCATGCTCTTCTTTTCAGCGTTCCAATACAGCAAGAAACATGAGCATGCCCAGAAAAAAAGAACTGTGTTTCTTACTCATACGGACCATATCTAGTTAAACTGTGCTTATGAAACTGTAACAAACCACAGCATCTCTTACATAGACGCTCTTTAGTTTATAGTGAAAAACGTGTTGGGTTAGTGATTTGTGTAAATTAATTTGAGCCGAGAAATCACTGGGTTTACCGGAAATGAAGTCTTGCTTGTAGGAACACACAGAGCCATTGGTTTATCTCCGTTTGTGAAGGGAAATTCAGACCAGAGTTCTCATCCATGAAACACACTCTGTTATAACGCAAAGACCTGCTCATCTTTCCAGCGTCTCTAATACAGCAAGAAATATGAGCATGCCCAGAAAAAAAGAACGGTGTTTCAACTCATACAGATCATATCTAGTTGAACTCTGCTTATGAAACTGTAACAAACCACAGCATGTCTTACATAGATGCTCTTTAGTTTTTTGTGAAAAACGTGTTGGGTTTGTGACCTGTGTAAATTCATTTGAGCCGAAAAATCACTGGGTTTTCCAGAAATGAACTATTGCTTGTAGGTAGACACAGAGCCTTTGGTTTAACTCCGTTTGTAAAGGGAAATTCAGACCAGTGTTCTGATCCATGAATTACACTCTGTTTTAACGCAAAGAGCATGATATTCTTTCCAAACTCTCTAATACAGCAAGAAACATGAGCATGCTCAGAAAAAAAGAACTGTGTTTCTTTTCATACGGATGAAATCTAGTTGAACTCTGATTATGAAACTAACAAAGCACAGCATCTCTTACATACATTCTCTTTAGTTAATAGTGAAAAACGTGTGGGGTTCGTGAACTGTGCAAATTCATTTGAGCCGAAAAAAACCCTGGTTTTACCGGAAATGAACTCTTCCTTGTAGGAAGACACAGAGACTTTGGTTTAACTCCGTTTCTGAAGGAAAACAGACCAGTGTTCTCATCCATGACACACACTCTGATGTAGGTTCCTTTGAGCTGAAAAGTGACTGAGTTTACCTGAAAAGATGTCTTGCTTGTAGGAAGACACAGAGCCTGGTATTTAACTCCATTTCTGAAGGGAAACACACAGCACAGTTCTCATCCATGAAACACACTCTGCTTTAGAGCAAGAAGCACGCTCTTCCTTTCTAGAGTCTATAATAGAGCCATAAACTTGAAAGTGTGCTCAGAACAAAAGAAGGGTGTTTCCTACACATACGGACCATTGCTAATCCAACTATGCTTCTGAAACTGATACAAACCAGAGTTCCTGTAACATGCAATGCTTTCCATTTAAGAGCGAGAAACGTGTGAGCTTCGTGAACGATGTAGCTAACTTTGAGCTGAAAAGTGACTGAGTTTACCTGAAAAGATGTCTTGCTTGTAGGAAGAAACAGAGCCTGGAATTTAACTCCATTTCTGAAGGGAAACACACAGCACAGTTCTCAAGATGAAACACACTCTGTGTATAGGAAGAAGCACGCTCTTGCTTTCTAGAGTCTTTAATAGAGCAGGAAACGTATGTGTGCTCAGAACAAATGAACGGTGTTTCCTACACATACGGACATTGCTTGTTCAACTCTGCTTCTGAAAATGATACAAACCACAAGTAATCTAACAACCAATGCTTTTCAGTTAAGAGCGAGAAACGTGTGAGCTTTGTGATCGATGTAGCTTCCTATGAGCTAAAATGTGACTGAGTTTACCTTAAAAGATGTCTTGCTTGTAGGAAACACAGAGTCTGGGATTTAACTCCATTTCTGAAGGGAGACACACAGTACAGTTTTCATCCATGAAACACACTCTGCTTTAGAGCAAGAAGCACGCTCTTGCTTTATGGAGTCTATAATAGAGCCAGAAACTTGAAAGTGTGCTCAGAACAAAAGAAGGGATTTTCCTACACATACGGACCATTGCTAATCCAACTCTGCTTCTGAAACTGATACAAACCAGAGTTCCTGTAACATGCAATGCTTTCCAGTTAAGAGAGAGAAACGTATGAACTTTGTGAACGATGTAGCTTCCTTTGAGCTGAAAAGTGACTGAGTTTACCTGAAAAGATGTCTTGCTTGTAGGAAGACACAGAGCTTGGGATTTGACTCCATTTCGGAAGGGAAACACACAGCACAGTTCTCATCCATGAAACACACTCTGCTTTAGAGCAAGAAGCATGCTCTTGCTTTCTAGAGTCTATAAAAGAGTCAGAAACTTGAAAGAGTGCTCAGAACAAAAGAACGGTGTATCCTACACATACGGACCATTGCTAGTTCAACTCTGCTTTTGAAACTGATACAAACCACAAGTCATCTAACATCCAATGCTTTTCAATTAAGAGCGAGAAACGTGTGAGCTTCCTAAATGATTTATATTCATTTGAGCTGAAAAGTGACTGCGTTTACCTGAAATGATATCTTGCTTGTAGGAAGACACAGAGCCCGGAATTTAACTCCATTTCTGAAGGGAAACACACAGAACATTTCTCATCCATGAAACACACTCTGCTTTAGAGCAAGAAGCTCGCTCTTGCTTTCTAAGGGTCTCTAATACAGCAAGAAACGTGACTGTGGTGAGAACAAAATAAGGGTGTTTCCTACACATACGGAACATATCTAGGTCAACTCTTCTTCTGAAATTGATACAAAGCACAGTTCCATTAACATGCAATGCTTTCCATTTAAGAGCGAGAAACGTGTGAGCTTCGTCAATGATGTAGCTTCCTTTGAGCTGAAAAGTGACTGAGTTTACCTGAAAAGATGTCTTGCTTGTAGGAAGACACAGAGCCTGAGATTTAACTCCATTTCTGAAGGGAAACACACAGCACAGTTCTCATCCATGAAACACACTCTGCTTTAGAGCAAGAAGCACGCTCTTGCTTTCTAGAGTCTATAATACAGCCAGAAACTTGAAAGTGTGCTCAGAAAAAAAAAGAAGGGTGTTTCCTACACATACAGACCATTACTAGTCCAACTCTGCCTCTGAAACTGATACAAAACACAAGTCATCTAACATCCAATGCTTTTCAGTTAAGAGCGAGAAACGTGTGAGCTTCGTAAACGATTTATATTCATTTGAGCTGAAAAGTGACTGTGTTTACCTGAAATGATGTCTTGCTTGTAGGAAGACACAGAGGCTGGAATTTAACTCCATTTCTGAAGGGAAAACACAGCACATTTCTCATCCATGAAACACACTCTGCTTTAGAGCAAGAAGCATGAACTTGCTTTCTAAGAGTCTCTAATACAGCAGGAAACGTGACTGTGGATAGAACAAAATAACGGAGATTCCTACACATACGGAACATATCTAGGTCAACTCTTCTTCTGAAACTGATACAAAGCACAGTTCCATTAACATGCAATGCTTTCCATTCAAGAGTGAGAAACGTGTGAGCTTCGTCAAAGATGTAGCATCCTTTGAGCTGAAAAGTGACTGAGTTTACCTGAAAAGATGTCTTGCTTGTAGGAAGACACAGAGCCTGGGATTAAACTCCATTTCTGAAGGGAAACACACAGCACAGTTCTCATCCATGAAACACACTCTGCTCTAGAGCAAGAAGCAAGCTTTTGCTTTCTAAGAGTCTCTAATTCAGCAAAAAACGTGACTGTGATCAGAACAAAATAACGGTGTTTCATACAGATACTGACCATATGTAGGACAACTCTTCTTATGAAACTGATACAAACCACACTTCCTCTAACATGCAATGCTTTCCAGTTAAAAGCGAGAAACGTGTGAGCTTCGTGAACGATGTAGCTTCCTTTGAGCTAAAAAGTGACTGAGTTTACCTGAAAAGATGTCTTGCTTGTAGGAAGACACAGAGCCTGTGATTTCACTCCCTTTCTGAAGGGAAACACACAGCACAGTTCTCACGATGAAACACACTCTGCGTATAGGAAGAAGCACGCTCTTGCTTTCTAGAGTCTTTAATAGAGCAGGAAACGTATGTGTGCTCAGAACAAATGAACGGTGTTTCCTACACATACGGACCATTGCTAGTTCAACTCTGCTTCTGAAAATGATACAAACCACAAGTCATCAAATATCCAATGCTTTTCAGTTAAAGGCGAGAAACGTGTGAGCTTCATATACGATTAATATTCATTTGAGCTGAAAAGTGACTGCGTTTACCTGAAATGATATCTTGTTTGTAGGAAGACACAGAGCTGTAGTGGATAGCCATCCCAGCTTTGGCCTGGAAGTTCCAACCCCCACTGAGCCTTCGTTAATGGTCAAGGCAACAAGGCGTGGCAGAGGAGGAAGTGGAAGACCAAGGATCGGGAAGAGCTCTCTCTCTTGGTTCCCATACTCTGGACGCTGGAGGTAGGCCGAGCAGAGTTCTCCAGAGAACACCGCCGGACTGTGCTATACCCTTGCCAGACCCTGTAACCTACCCCTTCATTTGTAAGTTACCCCACAAAATAAACCTCCCTTTTAACTACGTGGAGTGGCCTTAATAATTTAACCAATACAGAGCCTGGAATTTAACTCCATTTCTGAAGGGAAACACACAGCACAGTTCTCATCCATGAAACACACTCTGCTTTAGAGCAAGAAGTATGCTCTTGCTTTCTAGAGTCTATAATACAGCCAGAAACTTGAAAGTGTGCTCAGAACAAAAGAAGGGTGTTTCCTACACATACGGACCATTGCTAGTCCAACTCTGCTTCTGAAGCAGATACAAACCACAAGTCATCTAACATCCAATGCTTTTCAGTTAAGAGCGAGAAACGTGTGAGCTTCGTAATTGATTTATATTCATTTGAGCTGAAAAGTGACTGCGTTTACCTGAAATGATGTCTTGCTTGTAGGAAGACACAGAGCCTGGAATTTAACTCCATTTCTGAAGGGAAACACACAGCACATTTGTCATCCATGAAACACACTCTGCTTTAGAGCAAGAAGCATGCTCTTGCTTTCTAAGACTCTCTAATACAGCAGGAAACATGACTGTGGTCAGAACAAAATAAGGGTGTTTCCTACACATACTGACCATATCTAGGACAACTCTTCTTCTGAAACTGATACAAACCACAGTTCCTGTAACATGCAATGCTTTCCAGTTAAGAGAGAGAAACGTATGAGCTTCGTGAACGATGTAGCTTCCTTTGAGCTGAAAAGTGACTGAGTTTACCTGAAAAGATGTCTTGCTTGTAGGAAGACACAGAGCCTGGGATTTGACTCCATTTCTGAAGGGAAACACACAGCACAGTTCTCATCCATGAAACACACTCTGCTTCAGAGCAAGAAGCACACTCTTGCTTTCTAGAGTCTATAATAGAGTCAGAAACTTGAAAGAGTGCTCAGAACAAAAGAACGGTGTTTCCTACACATATGGACCATAGCTAGTTCAACTCTGATTCTGAAACTGATACAAACCACAGGTCCTCTAATATCCAATGCTTTACAGTTAAGAGCAATAATCTTGTCAGCTACTTGAACGATGTAGCTTTGTTTGAGCTGAAATGTGACTGAGTTTACATGAAACGAAGTCTTGCTTGTAGGAAGACACAGAGCCTGGGATTTAACTCCATTCTGAAGCGAAACACACAGCACAGTTCTCATCCATGAAACACACTCTGCTTTAGAGCAAGAAACATGCTCTTGCTCTCTAAGAGTCTCTAATACAGCAGGAAACGTGAATTTGGTCAGAACAAAATAAGGGTGTTTCCTACACATACTGACCATATCTAGGACAACTGTTCTTCTGAAACTGATACAAACCACAGTTGCTCTAACATGCAATGCTTTCCAGTTAAGAGTGAGAAACATGTGAGCTTCGTGAACGATGTAGCTTCCTTTGAGCTAAAAAGTGACTGAGTTTACCTGAAAAGATGTCTTGCTTGTAGGAAGACACAGAGCGTGGGATTTAACTCCATTTCTGAAGGGAAACACACAGCACAGTTCTCATCCATGAAACACACTCTGCTTTAGAGCAAGAAGCACGCTCTTGCTTTCTAGAGTCTATAATAGAGCCAGAAACTTAAAAGTGTGCTCAGAACAAAAGAAGGGTGTTTCCTACACATACGGACCATTGCTAATCCAACTCTGCTTCTGAAACTGATACAAAGCACAGTTCCATTAACATGCAATGCTTTCAAGTTAACAGCGAGAATCTTGTGAGCATCGTGAACGATGTAGCTTCATTTGAGCTGAAGAGTGACTGCGTTTACCTGAAATGATGTGTTGCTTGTAGGAAGACACAGAGCTGTAGTGGATAGCCATCCCAGCATTGGCCTGGAAGGTCCAACCTCCACTGAGGCTACAGTAATGGTACGCCACAAGGCGTGGCAGAGGAGAAAGCAGAAGACCAAGGATCGGGAAGAGCTCTCTCTCTTGGTTCCCAGACTCTGGATGCTGGAGGTAGACCGAGCAGAGTTCGCCAGAGAACACCGCCAGACTGCACTATACCCTTGCCAGACCCTGCAACCTACCCCTTCATTTGTAAGTTTCCCCACAAAATAAACCTCCCTTTAAACTTCGTGGACTGGCGTAATAATTTAACCAATACAGAGCCTCGAATTTAACTCTATTTCTAAAGGGAAACACACAGCACAGTTCTCATCCATGAAACACACTCTGCTTTAGAGCAAGAAGCAAACTCTTGCTTTCTAAGAGTCTATAAAACAGCAGGGAACGTGACTGTGGTCAGAACAAATAACGGTGTTTCCTACACATACAGACCATTGCTAGTTCAACTCTGCTTCTGAAACTGAAAAAAACCACAAGTCATCTAACATCCAATGCTTTTCAGTCAAGAGCGAGAAACGTGTGAGCTTAGTAAACGATTTATATTCATTTGAGCTGAAAAGTGACTGCGTTTACCTGAAATGATGTCTTGGTTGTAGGAAGACACAGAGCCTGGGATTTAACTCCATTTCTGAAGGGAAACACACAGCACATTTCTCATCCATGAAACACTCTCTGCTTTAGTGCAAGAAGCACGCTCTTGCTTTCTAAGAGTCTCTAATACATCAGGCAACGTGACTGTGGTCAGAACAAAATAAGGGTGTTTCCTACACATACGGAACATATCTAGGTCAACTCTTCTTCTGAAACTGATACAAACCACAAGTCATCTAACGTCCAATGCTTTTCAGTTAAGAGCGAGAAATGGCTGATCTTCGTAAACGATTTATATTCATTTGAGCTGAAAAGTGACTGCGTTTTCCTGAAATGATGACTTGCTTGTAGGAAGACACAGAGCCTGGAATTTAACTCCATTTCTGAAGGGAAACACACAGCACAGTTCTCATCCATGAAACACACTCTGCTTTAGAGCAAGAAGCACGCTCTTGCTTTCTAGAGTCTATAATAGAGTCAGAAACTTGAAAGTGTGCTCAGAACAAAAGAACGGTGTTTCCTACACATACAGACCATTGCTAGTTCAACTCTGCTTCTGAAACTGATACAAACAACAAGTCATCTAACATCCAATGCTTCTCAGTTAAGAGCGAGAAACGTGTGAGCTTCGTAAACGATTTATATTCATTTGAGCTGAAAAATGACTGCGTTTACCTGAAATGATGTCTTGCTTATAGGAAGACACAGAGCCTGGAATTTAACTCCATTTCTGAAGGGAAACACACAGCACATTTCACATCCATGAAACACACTCTGCTTTAGAGCAAGAAGCATGCTCTTGCTTTCTAAGAGTCTCTAATACAGCAAGAAACGTGACTGTGGTCAGAACAAAATAAGGGTGTTTCCTACACATACGGAACATATCTAGGTCAACTCTTCTTCTGAAACTGATACAAAGCACAGTTACATTAACATGCAATGCTTTCCATTTAAGAGCGAGAAACGTGTGAGCTTCGTCAACGATGTAGCTTCCTTTGAGCTGAAAAGTGAATGAGTTTACCTGAAAAGATGTCTTGCTTGTAGGAAGACACAGAGCCTGGGATTTATCTCCATTTCTGAAGGGAAACACACAGCACAGTTCTCATCCATGACACACTCTGCTTTAGAGCAAGAAGCATGCTCTTGCTATCTAGAGTCTAAAATAGAGTCAGAAACTTGAAAGTGTGCTAAGACCAAAGAAGGGTGTTTCCTACACATACAGACCATTGCTAATCCAACTCTGCTTCTGAAACTGATACAAACCAGAGTTCCTGTAACATGCAATGCTTTCCGGTTAAGAGCGAGAAACGTGTGAGCTTCGTGAACGATGTAGCTTCCTTTGAGCTGAAAAGTGACTGAGTTTACCTGAAAAGATGTCTTGCTTGTAGGAAGACACCGAGCCTGGGATTTAACTCCATTTCTGAAGGGAAACACACAGCACAGTTCTCATCCATGAAACACACTCTGCTTTAGAGCAAGAATCACGCTCTTGCTTTCTAAGAGTCTCTAATACAGCAAGAAACGTGACTGTGGATAGAAGAAAATAACGGTGTTATCTACACATACGGACCATATCTAGGACAACTCTTCTTCTGAAACTGATACAAACCACAGTTCCTGTAACATGCAATGCTTTCCAGTAAGAGCGAGAAACTTGTGAGCTTCGTGAAAAACGTAGCTTCCTTGAACTAAAAAGTGACTGAGTTTACCTGAAAAGATATCTTGCTTGTAGGAAGACACAGAGCCTGGGATTTAACTCCATTTTGAAGGGAAACACACAGCACATTTCTCATCCATGAAACACACTCTGCTTTACAGCAAGAAGCATGCTCTTGCTTTCTACAGTGTATAATAGACTCTGAAACTTGAAAGAGTGCTCAGAAAAAAAGAACGGTGTTTCCTACACATAGGGACCATTGCTACTTCAACTCTGCTTCTAAAACTGATACAAACCACAAGTCATCTAACATCCAATGCTTTTCAGTTAAGAGCGAGAAACGTGTGAGCTTTGTAATCGATTTATATTCATTTGAGCTGAAAAGTGACTGCGTTTACCTGAAATGATGTCTTGCTTGTAGGAAGACACAGAGCCTGGAATTTAACTCCATTTCTGAAGGGAAACACACAGCACAGTTCTCATCCATGAAACACACTCTGCTTTAGAGCAAGAAGCACGGTCTTGCTTTGTAAGAGTCTCTAATACAGCATGAAACGTGACTGTGGTGAGAACAAAATAAGGGTGTTTCCTACACATACGGAACATATCTAAGTCAACTCTTCTTCTGAAACTGATACAAAGCACAGGACCATTAACATGTAATGCTTTCAATTGAAGAGCGAGAAACGTGTGAGGTTCGTCTACGATGTAGCTACCTTTGAGCTAAAAAGTGACTGAATTTACCTGAAAAGATGTCTTGCTTGTAGGGAGACACAGAGCTTGGGATGTAACTCCATTTCTGAAGGGAAACACACAGCACAGTTCTCTTCCATGAAACACACTCTGCTTTACAGCAAGAAGCATGCTCTTGCTTTCTACAGTGTATAATAGACTCAGAAACTTGAAAGAGTGCTCAGAACAAAAGAACGGTGTTTCCTACACATACGGACCATATCTAGGTCAACTCTTCTTCTGAAACTGATACAAACCACAGTTCCTCTAACATCCAATGCTTTTCAGTTAAGAGCGAGAAACGTGTGAGCTTCGTAAACGATTTATATTCATTTGAGCTGAAAAGTGACTGCGTTTACCTGAAATGATGTCTTTCTTGTAGGAAGACACAGAGCCTGGAATTTAACTCCATTTCTGAAGGGAAACACACAGCACAGTTCTCATCCATGAAACACACTCTGCTTTAGAGCAAGAAGCACGCTCTTGCTTTATAGAGTCTACAATAGAGCCAGAAACTTGAAAGTGTGCTCAGACCAAAGAAGCGTGTTTCCTACACATACAGACGATTACTAATCCAACTCTGCTTCTGAAACTGATACAAACCAGAGTTCCTGTAACAGGCAATGCTTTCCAGTTAAGAGCGAGAAACGTGTGAGCTTCGTGAACGATGTAGCTTCCTTTGAGCTGAAAAGTGACTTAGTTTACCTGAAAAGATGTCTTGCTTGTAGGAAGACACAGAGCCTGGGATTTAACTCTATTTCTGAAGGGAAACACACAGCACAGTTCTCATCCATGAAACACACTCTGCTTTAGAGCAAGAAGCACGCTCTTGCTTTCTAAGAGTCTGTAATACAGCAAGAAACGTGACTGTGGATACAACAAAATAACGGTGTTATCTACACATACGGACCATATCTTAATCAACTCTTCTTCTGAAACTGATACAAACCACAGATCCTCTAACATGCAATGCTTTCCACTTAAGAGCGATAAAAGTGTGAGCTTTGTGAACGATATAGCTTCCTTTGAGCTGAAAATTGAGTGAGTTTACCTGAAAAGATGTCTTGCTTGTAGGAAGATAAAGCGCCTGTGATTTAACTCCATTTCTGAAGGGAAACACACAGCACAGTTCTCATCCATGAAACAAATCTGATTTAGAGCAAGAGGCATGCTCTTGCTTTCTAGAGTCTCTAATAGAGCCAGAAACTTGAGGGTACTCAGAACAAACGAACGGTGTTTCCTACGCATATGGACCATAGCTAGTTCAACTCTGCTTCTGAAACTGATACAAACCACAGGTCCTCTAACATCCAATGCTTTACAGTTTAGAGCAATAATCGTGTCAGCTACTTGAACGATGTAGCTTTGTTTGAGCTGAAAGGTGACTGAGTTTACATGAAATGAAGTCTTGCTTGTAGGAAGATACAGAGCCTATGATTTAACTCCATTTCTGAAGGGAAACACACAGCACAGTTCTCACGATGAAACACACTCTGCATATAGGAAGAAGTACGCTCTGCCTTCTAGTGTCTCTAATAGAGCAGAAACATGAGTGTGCTCAGATCAAATGAACGGTGTTTCCTACATATACGGACCATTGCTAGTTCAACTCTGCTACTGGAATTTAACTCCATTTCTGAAGGGAAAACACAGCACAATTCACATCCATGAAACACACTCTGCTTTAGAGCAAGAAGCACGCTCTTGCTTTCTAAGAGTCTCTAATACAGCATGAAACGTGACTGTGGTCAGAACAAAATAAGGGTGTTTCCTACACATACGGAACATATCTAGGTCAACTCTTCTTCTGAAACTGATACAAAGCACAGTTCCATTAACATGTAATGCTTTCCATTTAAGAGCGAGAAACGTGTGAGCTTCGTCAATGATGTAGCTTCCTTTGAGCTGAAAAGTGACTGAGTTTAACTGAAAAGATGTCTTGCTTGTAGGAAGACAAGAGCCTGGGATTTAACTCCATTTCTGAAGGGAAACACACGGCACAGTTCTCATCCATGAAACACACTCTGCTTTAGAGCACGAAGCATGCTCTTGCTATCTAGAGTCTATAATAGAGTCAGAAACTTGAAAGTGTGCTCAGAAAAAATGAACGGTGTTTCCTACACATACGGACCATTGCTAGTTCAACTCTGCTTCTGAAACTGATACAAACCACAAGTCATCTAACATCCAATGCTTATCAGTTAAGAGCGAGAAACGTGTGAGCTTCGTAAACGATTTATATTCATTTAAGCTGAAAAGTGACTGCGTTTACCTGAAATGATGTCTTGCTTATAGGAAGACACAGAGCTGTAGTGGATAGCCATCCCAGCATTGGCCTGGAAGTTCCAACCCCCACTGAGGCTTCGGTAATGGTCATGCCCACAAGGCGTGGCTGAGGAGGAAGTGGAAGAACAAGGATCGGGAAGAGTTCTCTCACTTGGTTCCCAGAATCTGGACGCTGGAGGTAGACCAAGCAGAGTTCTCCAGAGAACACCGCCGGACTGTGCTATACCCTTGCCAGACCCTGTAACCTACCCCTTCATTTGTTAGTTACCACACAAAATAAACCTCCCTTTTAACTACGTGGAGTGGCCTTAATAATTTAACCAATACAGAGCGTGGAATATAACTCCATTTCTAAAGGGAAACACACAGCACAGTTCTCATCCATGACACACTCTGCTTTAGAGCAAGAAGCAAACTCTTGCTTTCTAAGAGTCTATAATACAGCAGGGAACGTGACTGTGGTCAGAACAAATAACGGTGTTTCCTACACATACAGACCATTGCTAGTTCAACTCTGCTTCTGAAACTGAAAAAAACCACAAGTCATCTAACATCCAATGCTTTTCAGTCAAGAGCGAGAAACGTGTGAGCTTCGTAAACGATTTATATTCATTTGAGCTGAAATGTGACTGCGTTTACCTGAAATGATGTCTTGCTTGTAGGAAGACACAGAGCTGTAGTGCATAGTCATCCCAGCATTGGCCTGGAAGTTCCAACCCCCACTGAGGCTTCGGTAATGATCACGCCCAAAGGCATGGTGACGGTGGATGTGGAAGCCCAAGGATCAGGAAGAGCTCTTTCTCTTGGTTCCCAGACTCTGGACCCTAGAGGTAGACCGAGCATAGTTCTCCAGAGAACACCGCTGGACTGTGCTATACCCTTGCCAGACCCTGTAACCTACCCCTTCATTTGTATGTTACCCCACAAAATAAACCTCCCTTTTAACTACGTGGAGTGGCCTTAATAATTTAACCAATACAGAGCCTGGAATTTAACTCCATTTCTGAAGGAAACACACAGCACAGTTCTCATCCATGAAACACACTCTGCTTTAGAGCAAGAAGCAAACTCTTGCTCTCTAAGAGTCTATAATACGGCAGGCAACGTGACTGTGGTCAGAACAAAATAACAGTGTTTCCTACACATACGGACCATCTCTAGGGCAACTCTTCTTCTGAAACTGATACAAAGCACATTTCCATTAACATGCAATGCTTTCCAGTTAAGAGGGAGAAACGTGTGAGCTTCATGAACGATGTAGCTTCCTTTGAGCTGAAAAGTTACTGAGTTTACCTGCAAAGATGTCTTGCATGTATGAAGACACAGAGCCTGGAATTTAACTCCATTTCTGAAGGGAAACACACAGCACAGTTCTCACGACGAAACACACTCTACATATAGGAAGAAACACGCTCTTGCTTTCTAGAGTCTCTAGTAGAGCAGGAAACGTGAGTGTGCTCAGAACAAAATAATTTAGTTTCCTACACATACAGACCATATCTAGTCCAACTCTGCTTCTGAAACTGATACCAACCACAGTTCCTCTAATATCCAATGCTTTTCAGTTAGAGCAAGATACGGGTGAGCTATGTAAAAGATGTAGCTTTGTTTGAGCTGAAATGTGAGTGAGTTTACCTGAAACGAAGTCTTGCTTGTAGGAAGACACAGAGCCTGGGATTTAACTCCATTTCTGAAGGTAAACACACAGCACAGTTCTCATCCATGAAACACACTGTGCTTTAGAGCTAGAAGCCTGTTCTTGCTTTCTAAGATTGTCTAATACAGCAGGAAACGTGACTGTGGATATAACAAAATAACGGTGTTTCCTACAAGTACAGACCATATCTAGGTCAACTCTTCTTCTGAAACTGATACAAACCACCATTCCTCTAACATGCAATGCTTTCCACTTAAGAGCGAGAAACGTGTGAGCTTTGTGAACGATGTAGCGTCCTTTGAGCTGAAAATGGCTGCGTTTACCTGAAATGATATCTTGCTTGTAGGAAGACACCGAGCCTGGAATTTAACTCCATTTCTGAAGGGAAAAACACAGCACAGTTCTCATGATGAAACACACTCTGCGTATAGGAAGAAGCACGCTCTTGCTTTCTAGAGACTCTAATAGAGCAGGAAACGTGAGTGTGCTCAGAACAAAATAACGGAGTTTCCTACACATACAGACCATATCTAGTCCAACTCTGCTTCTGACACTGATACAAACCACAGTTTGGTTAACATGCAATGCTTTCCAGTTAAGAGCGAGAAACGTGTGTGCTTCTTGAATGATGTAGCTTCCTTTGAGCTGAAAAGTGACTGAGTTTACCTGAAATGATGTCTTGCTTGTAGGAAAACACAGAGCCTGTGATTTAACTCCATTTCTGAAGGGAAACACACAGCACAGTTCTCATGCATGAAACACACTCTGCTTTAGAGCAAGAAGCACGCTCTTGCATTCTAAGAGTCTCTAATACAGCCAGAAACGTGATGTTGGTCAGAACAAAATAAAGGTGTTTCCTAAACATACGGAACATTTCTAGGTCAACTCTTCTTCTGAAACTGATACAAAGCACAGTTCCATTAACATGCAATGCTTTCCAGTTAAGAGCGAGAAACGTGTGAGCTTCGTCAACGATGTAGCTTCCTTTGAGCTGAAAAGGGACTGAGTTTACCTGAAAAGATGTCTTGCTTGTAGGAAGACACAGAGCCTGGGATTTAACTCCATTTCTGAAGGGAAACACACAGCACAGTTGTCATCCATGAAACACACTCTGCTTTAGAGCATGAAGCATGATCTTGCTTTATAGAGTCTCTAATGGAGACAGAAACTTGAGGGTACTCAGAACAAAAGAACGGTGTTTCCTACACATATGGACAATTGCTAGTTAAACTCTACTTCTGAACCTGATACAAACCACAGGTCCTCTAACATCCAATGCTTTACAGTTAAGAGCAAGAAACCTGTCAGCTACGTGAACGGTGTAGCTTTGTTTGTTCTGAAAGGTGACTGAGTTCACGTAAATGAAGTCTTGCTTGTAGGAAGATACAGAGCCTGTGATTTAACTCCATTTCTGAAGGGAAACACACAGCACAGTTCTCAGGATGAAACACACTCTGCGTATAGGAAGAAGCACGCTCTTGCTTTCTAGACTCTCTAATAGAGCAGGAAACGTGAGTGTGCTCAGAACAAAAGAATGGTGTTTCCTACACATACGGACCATTGCTAGATCAACTCTGCTTCTGAATCTGATACAAACCACAAGTCATGTTACATCCAATGCTTTTCAGTTAAGAGCGAGAAACGTGTAATCATCGTAAACGATTTATATTCACTTGAGCTGAAAAGTGACTGCGTTTACCTGAAATGATGTCTTGCTTGTAGGAAGACACAGAGCTGTAGTGGATAGCCATCCCAGCATTGGCCTGGAAGTTCCAACCCCCACTGCGGCTTCGGTAATGCTCACGCCCACAAGGCGTGGGAGAGGAGGAAGCAGAAGACCAAGGATCGGGAAGAGCTCTCTCTCTTGGTTCCCAGATTCTGGACGCTAGAGGTAGACCGAGCAGAGTTCTCCTGAGAACACCGCCGGACTGCGCTATACCCTTGCCCGACCCTGTAACCTACCCCTTCATTTGTAAGTTACCCCACAAAATAAACCTCCCTTTTAACTACGTGGAGTGGCCTTAATAATTTAACCAATACAGAGCCTGGAATTTAACTCCATTTCCGAAGGGTAACACACAGCCCAGTTCTCATCCATGAAACACACTCTGCTTTTGAGCAAGAATCATGGTCTAGCTTTCCAGAGTCTCTAATAGTGCAAGAAACTTGAGGGTACTCAGAACAAAAGAACGGTGTTTCCCACACATACGGACAAATGCTAGTTCCACTCTGCTTCTGAAACTGATACAAACCCCAGGTCCTCTAACATCCAATGCTTTACAATTAAGAGCAAGAAACATGTCAGGTATGTGAATGATGTAGCTTTGTTTGTGCAGAAAGGTGACTGAATGTACATGACATGAATTCTTGCTTGTAGGAAGATACAGACGCTGTGATTTAACTCCATTTCTGAAGGGAAACACACAGCACAGTTCTCAGGATGAAACACACTCTGCATATAGGAAGAAGCACGCTCTTGCTTTCTAGACTTTCTAATAGAGCAGGAAACGTGAGTGTGCTCAGAACAAAAGAATGGTGTTTCCTACACATACGTACCATTGCTAGTTCAACTCTGCTTCTGAAACTGATACAAACCACAAGTATTCTAACATCCAATCCTTTTCAGTTCAGAGCGAGAAACCTGTGAGCTTCGTAAACGATTTATCTCATTTGAGCTGAAAAGTGACTGCTATTCCCTAAATGATGTCTTGCTTGTAGGAAGACACAGAGCTGTAGTGGATAGCCATTCCAGCATTCGGCTGGAGATCCAACCCCCACTGAGGCTTCAGTAATGGTCACACTCACAAGGCGTGGCAGAGGAGGAAGCAGAAGACCAGGGATCAGGAAGAACTCTCTCTCTTGGTTCCCAGACTCTGGACCCTGGAGGTAGAACAAGCAGAGTTCTCCAAGGAACAGGGCCGGACTGCGCTATACCCTTCACAGACCCTGAAAACTACAATTCATTTGTAAGTTACCCCACAAAATAAACCTCCCTTTTAACTACCTGGAGTGGCCTTAATAATTTAACCAATACAGAGCCTGGAATTTAACTCCATTTCTGAAGGGAAACACACAGCACAGTTCTCATCCATGAAACACACTCTGCTTTAGAGCAAGAAGCACACTCTTGCTTTCTATAGTCTCTAATAGAGCAGGAAACGTGAGTGTGCTCAGAACAAAAGAACGGTGTTTCCTACACATACGGACCATTGCCAGTTCAACTTTGCTTCTGAAACTGATACAAATCACAAGTCATCTAACATCCAATGCTTTTCAGTTAAGAGCGAGAAACGTGTGAGTTTCATAAACGATTTATATTCATTTCAGCTGAAAATTGACTACGTTTACCTGAAATGATGTCTTGCTTGTAGGAAGACATTGAGGTGGAATTTAACTCCATTTCTGAAGGGAAACACACAGCAAAGTTCTCATCCATGAAACACACTCTGCTTTGGAGCAAGAAGCACGCTCTTTCTTTCTAAGAGTCTCTAATACAGCAGGAAACGTGACTGTGGTCAGAACAAAATAACGGTGTTTCCTACACATACGGACCATATCTAGGTCAACTCTTCTTCTGAAACTGATACAAACCACAGTTACTCTAACATGCAATGCTTTCCGGTTAAGAGCAAGAAACGTGTGAGCGTCGTGAACAATGTTGCTTCCTTTGAGCTGAAAAGTGACTGAGTTTACCTGAAAAGATGTCTTGCTTGTAGGAAGTCACCGAGCCTGTGATTTAACTCCATTTCTGCAGGGAAACACACAGCACAGTTCTCACCATGAAACACACTCTGCGTATAGGAAAGAAGCACGCTCTTGCTTTCAGGAGTCTCTAATAGAGCAGGAAACGTGACTGTGGTCACAACAAAATAACGGTGTTTCCTACACATACAGACCATATCTAGGTCATCTCTGCTTCTGAAACTGATACAAACCATAGTTCCTCTAACATGCAATGCTTTCAAGTTAAGAGCGAGAAACGTGTGAGCTTCGAGACCGATGTAGCTTCCTTTGAGCTGAAAAGTGACTGAGTTTACCTGAAAAGATGTATTGCTTGTAGGAAAACACAGAGCCTGGGATTTAACTCCATTTCTGAAGGGAAACACACAGCACAGTTCTCACGATGAAACACACTCTGTGTATATGAAGAAGCACGCTATTGCTTTCTAGAGTCTCTAATAGAGCAGGAAACGTGAGTGTGCTCAGAACAAAAGAATGGTGTTTCCTACACATACGGACCATTGCTAGTTCAACTTTGCTTCTGAAACTGATACAAACCACAAGTCATATAACATCCAAAGCTTTCCAGTTAAGAGCGAGAAACGTGTGAGCTTCGTAAACGATTTATATTCATTTGAGCTGAAAATTGACTATGTTTACCTGAAATGATGTCTTGCTTGTAGGAAGACACTGAGGTGGAATTTAACTCCATTTCTGAAGGAAAACACACAGCGCAGTTGTCATCCGTGAAACACACTCTGCTTTGGAGCAAAAAGCACGCTCTTTCTTTCTAAGTTTCTCTAATACAGCAGGAAAGGTGACTGTGGTCAGAAAAAAATAACGGTGTTTCCTACCCATACGGACCATATCTTAGTCAACTCTTCTTCTGAAACTGATACAAACCACAGTTCCTCTAACATGCAATGCATTCCAGTTAAGAGCGAGAAACGTGTGAGCTTAGTGAACAATGTAGCTTCCTTTGAGCTGAAAAGTGACTGAGTTTACCTGAAAAGATGTCTTGCTTGTAGGAAGACACAGAGCCTGGGATTTAACTCCATTTCTTAAGGGATACACACAGCACAGTTTTCATCCATGAAACACTCTCTGCTTTAGAGCAAGAAGCACGCTCTTGCTTTCTATGAGTCTCTAATACAGCAGGAAATATGACTGTGGTCAGAACAAAATAACGGTGTTTCCTACACATACGGACCATATCTAGGTCAACTCTTCTTCTGAAACTGATACAAACCACAGTTCCTCTAACATGCAATGATTTCCAGTTAAGAGGGAGAAACGTGTGAGCTTCGTGAACAATGTAGATTCCTTTGAGCTGAGAAGTGACTGAGTTTACCTGAAAAGTTGTCTTGCTTGTAGGAAGACACAGAGCCTGGGATTTAACTCCATTTCTGAAGGGAAACACACAGCACAGTTCTCATCCATGAAACACACTCGGCTTTAGAACACAAAGCATGCTCTTGCTTTCTGGAGACACTAATAGAGCCAGAAACTTGAGGGTACTCAGAACAAAAGAATGGTGTTTCCTATACATACGGACCATTGCTAGTTCAACTCTGCTTCTGAAAATGATACAAACCAGAAGTCATCTAACATCCAATGCTTTTCATTTAAGAGCATGAATCGTGTGATCTTCGTTAACGATTTATATTCATTTGAGCTGAAAAGTGACTGCGTTTACCTGAAATGATGCCTTGCTTGTAGGAAGACACAGAGGCTGGATTTTAACTCCATTTCTGAAGGGAAACACACAGCACAGTTCTCATCCATGATACACACTCTGCTTTTGAGCAAGAAGCACACTCTTGCTTTCCCCGAGTCTCTAATACAGCAGCAAACGTGACTGTGGTCAGAAAAAAAAAACGGTGTATCCTACACATACAGACCAAATCTAGGTCAACTCTTCCTCTGAAACTGATACAAAGCACAGTTCCATTAACATGCAATGCTTTCAAGTTAAGAGCGAGAAACGTGTGAGCTTCGTGAACGATGTAGCTTCCTTTGAGCTGAAAAGTGACTGAGTTTACCTGAAATGATGTCTTGCTTGTTGGAAGACACAGAGCCTGGGATTTAACTCCATTACTGAAGGGAAACACACAGCACAGTTCTCATCCGTGAAACACACTCTGCTTTAGAGCATGAAGCATGCTCTTGCTTTCTAGAGTCTCTAATAGAGCCAGAAACTTGAAGGTACTCAGAACAAAAGAACGTTGTTTCCTACACATACGGACCTTTGCTACTTCAACTCTACTTCTGAAACTGATACGAACCACAAGTCATCTAACATGCCAAGCCTTTTAGTTAAGAGCAAGAAACATGTGAGCTACGTGAACGATGTAGTTTTGTTTGAGCTGAAAGATGACTGAGTTTACGTGAAACACTGTATTGCTTGTAGGAAGATACAGACCCTGCGATTTAACTCCATTTTGAAAGGAAACACACAGCACAGTTCTCACGATGAAACACACTCTGTGTATAGGAAGAAGCACGCTATTGCTTTCTAGAGTCTCTAATAGAGCAGGAAACGTGAGTGTGGTCAGAACAAAAGAACGGTGTTTCCTACACATACGGACTGTTGCTAGTTCAACTTTGCTTCTGAAACTGATACAAACCACATGTCATCTATCATCCAATGCTTTTCAGTTAAGAGCCAGAAACGTGTGAGCTTCGTAAACGATTTATATTCATTTGACATGAAAATTGACTACGGATACCTGAAATGATGTCTTGCTTGTAGGAAGACACTGAGGTGGAATTTAACTCCATTTCTGAAGGGAAACACACAGCACAGTTGTCATCCATGAAACACAATCTGTTTTAGAGCAAGTAGCACGCTCTTTCTTTCTATGAGTCTCTAATACAGCAGGAGACGTGACTGTGGTCAGAACAAAATATCCGTATTTCCTACACATACGGACCATATCTAGGTCAACTCTTGTTCTGAAACTGATACAAACCACAGTTCCTCTAACATGCAATGCATTCCAGTTAAGAGCGAGAAACGTGTGAGCTTAGTGAACAATGTAGCTTCCTTTGAGCTGAAAAGTGACTGAGTTTACCTGAAAAGATGTCTTGCTTGTAGGAAGACACAGAGCCTGGGATTTAACTCCATTTCTTAAGGGATACACACAGCACAGTTCTCATCCATGAAACACTCTCTGCTTTAGAGCAAGAAGCACGCTCTTGCTTTCTATGAGTCTCTAATACAGCAGGAAATATGACTGTGGTCAGAACAAAATAACGGTGTTTCCTACACATACGGACCATATCTAGGTCAACTCTTCTTCTGAAACTGATACAAACCACAGTTCCTCTAACATGCAATGATTTCCAGTTAAGAGGGAGAAACGTGTGAGCTTCATGAACAATGTAGATTCCTTTGAGCTGAGAAGTGACTGAGTTTACCTGAAAAGTTGTCTTGCTTGTAGGAAGACACAGAGCCTGGGATTTAACTCCATTTCTGAAGGGAAACACACAGCACAGTTCTCATCCATGAAACACACTCGGCTTTAGAACACGAAGCATGCTCTTGCTTTCTGGAGACACTAATAGAGCCAGAAACTTGAGGGTACTCAGAACAAAAGAATGGTGTTTCCTATACATACGGACCATTGCTAGTTCAACTCTGCTTCTGAAAATGATACAAACCAGAAGTCATCTAACATCCAATGCTTTTCATTTAAGAGCATGAATCGTGTGATCTTCGTTAACGATTTATATTCATTTGAGCTGAAAAGTGACTGCGTTTACCTGAAATGATGCCTTGCTTGTAGGAAGACACAGAGGCTGGATTTTAACTCCATTTCTGAAGGGAAACACACAGCACAGTTCTCATCCATGATACACACTCTGCTTTTGAGCAAGAAGCACACTCTTGCTTTCCCCGAGTCTCTAATACAGCAGCAAACGTGACTGTGGTCAGAAAAAAAAAACGGTGTATCCTACATATACAGACCAAATCTAGGTCAACTCTTCCTCTGAAACTGATACAAGGCACAGTTCCTCTAACATGCAATGCTTTCAAGTTAAGAGCGAGAAACGTGTGAGCTTCGTGAACGATGTAGCTTCCTTTGAGCTGAAAAGTGACTGAGTTTACCTGAAATGATGTCTTGCTTGTTGGAAGACACAGAGCCTGGGATTTTACTCCATTACTGAAGGGATACACACAGCACAGTTCTCATCCATGAAACACTCTCTGCTTTAGAGCAAGAAGCACGCTCTTGCTTTCTATGAGTCTCTAATACAGCAGGAAATATGACTGTGGTCAGAACAAAATAACGGTGTTTCCTACACATACGGACCATATCTAGGTCAACTCTTCTTCTGAAACTGATACAAACCACAGTTCCTCTAACATGCAATGATTTCCAGTTAAGAGGGAGAAACGTGTGAGCTTCGTGAACAATGTAGATTCCTTTGAGCTGAGAAGTGACTGAGTTTACCTGAAAAGTTGTCTTGCTTGAAGGAAGACACAGAGCCTGGGATTTAACTCCATTTCTGAAGGGAAACACACAGCACAGTTCTCATCCATGAAACACACTCGGCTTTAGAACACGAAGCATGCTCTTGCTTTCTGGAGACACTAAGAGAGCCAGAAACTTGAGGGTACTCAGAACAAAAGAATGGTGTTTCCTATACATACGGACCATTGCTAGTTCAACTCTGCTTCTGAAACTGATACAAACCAGAAGGCATCTAACATCCAATGCTTTTCATTTAAGAGCATGAATCATGTGATCTTCGTTAACGATTTATATTCATTTGAGCTGAAAAGTGACTGCGTTTACCTGAAATGATGCCTTGCTTGTAGGAAGACACAGAGGCTGGATTTTAACTCCATTTCTGAATGGAAACACACAGCACAGTTCTCATCCATGATACACACTCTGCTTTTGAGCAAGAAGCACACTCTTGCTTTCCCCGAGTCTCTAATACAGCAGCAAACGTGACTGTGGTCAGAAAAAAAAACGGTGTAACCTACACATACAGACCAAATCTAGGTCAACTCTTCCTCTGAAACTGATACAAAGCACAGTTCCATTAACATGCAATGCTTTCAAGTTAAGAGCGAGAAACGTGTGAGCTTCGTGAACGATGTAGCTTCCTTTGAGCTGAAAAGTGACTGAGTTTACCTGAAATGATGTCTTGCTTGTTGGAAGACACAGAGCCTGGGATTTAACTCCATTACTGAAGGGAAACACACAGCACAGTTCTCATCCGTGAAACACACTCTGCTTTAGAGCATGAGGCATGCTCTTGCTTTCTAGAGTCTCTAATAGAGCCAGAAACTTGAAGGTACTCAGAACAAAAGAACGTTGTTTCCTACACATACGGACCTTTGCTACTTCAACTCTACTTCTGAAACTGATACGAACCACAAGTCATCTAACATGCCAAGCCTTTTAGTTAAGAGCAAGAAACATGTGAGCTACGTGACCGATGTAGTTTTGTTTGAGCTGAAAGATGACTGAGTTTACGTGAAACACAGTATTGCTTGTAGGAAGATACAGACCCTGCGATTTAACTCCATTTTGAATGGAAACACACAGCACAGTTCTCACGATGAAACACACTCTGTGTATAGGAAGAAGCACGCTATTGCTTTCTAGAGTCTCTAATAGAGCCAGAAACTTGAGGGTACTCAGAACAAAAGAACGGTGTTTCCTACACATACGGACCGTTGCTAGTTCAACTTTGCTTCTGAAACTGATACAAACCACATGTCATCTATCATCCAATGCTTTTCAGTTAAGAGCCAGAAACGTGTGAGCTTCGTAAACGATTTATATTCATTTGACATGAAAATTGACTACGGATACCTGAAATGATGTCTTGCTTGTAGGAAGACACTGAGGTGGAATTTAACTCCATTTCTGAAGGGAAACACACAGCACAGTTGTCATCCATGAAACACAATCTGTTTTAGAGCAAGTAGCACGCTCTTTCTTTCTAAGAGTCTCTAATACAGCAGGAGACGTGACTGTGGTCAGAACAAAATATCCGTGTTTCCTACACATACGGATCATATCTAGGTCAACTCTTGTTCTGAAACTGATACAAACCACAGTTCCTCTAACATGCAATGCTTTCCAGTAGAGAGTGAGAAACGTGTGATCTTTGTGAACGATGTAGCTTCCTTTGAGCTGAAAAGTGACTGAGTTTACCTGAAAAGATGTCTTGCTTGTAGGAAGACCCAGAGCCTGGGATTTAACTCCATTTCTTAAGGGATACACACAGCACAGTTCTCATCCATGAAACACTCTCTGCTTTAGAGCAAGAAGCACGCTCTTGCTTTCTATGAGTCTCTAATACAGCAGGAAATATGACTGTGGTCAGAACAAAATAACGGTGTTTCCTACACATACGGACCATATCTAGGTCAACTCTTCTTCTGAAACTGATACAAACCACAGTTCCTCTAACATGCAATGATTTCCAGTTAAGAGGGAGAAACGTGTGAGCTTCGTGAACAATGTAGATTCCTTTGAGCTGAGAAGTGACTGAGTTTACCTGAAAAGTTGTCTTGCTTGAAGGAAGACACAGAGCCTGGGATTTAACTCCATTTCTGAAGGGAAACACACAGCACAGTTCTCATCCATGAAACACACTCGGCTTTAGAACACGAAGCATGCTCTTGCTTTCTGGAGACACTAAGAGAGCCAGAAACTTGAGGGTACTCAGAACAAAAGAATGGTGTTTCCTATACATACGGACCATTGCTAGTTCAACTCTGCTTCTGAAACTGATACAAACCAGAAGGCATCTAACATCCAATGCTTTTCATTTAAGAGCATGAATCATGTGATCTTCGTTAACGATTTATATTCATTTGAGCTGAAAAGTGACTGCGTTTACCTGAAATGATGCCTTGCTTGTAGGAAGACACAGAGGCTGGATTTTAACTCCATTTCTGAATGGAAACACACAGCACAGTTCTCATCCATGATACACACTCTGCTTTTGAGCAAGAAGCACACTCTTGCTTTCCCCGAGTCTCTAATACAGCAGCAAACGTGACTGTGGTCAGAAAAAAAAACGGTGTAACCTACACATACAGACCAAATCTAGGTCAACTCTTCCTCTGAAACTGATACAAAGCACAGTTCCATTAACATGCAATGCTTTCAAGTTAAGAGCGAGAAACGTGTGAGCTTCGTGAACGATGTAGCTTCCTTTGAGCTGAAAAGTGACTGAGTTTACCTGAAATGATGTCTTGCTTGTTGGAAGACACAGAGCCTGGGATTTAACTCCATTACTGAAGGGAAACACACAGCACAGTTCTCATCCGTGAAACACACTCTGCTTTAGAGCATGAGGCATGCTCTTGCTTTCTAGAGTCTCTAATAGAGCCAGAAACTTGAAGGTACTCAGAACAAAAGAACGTTGTTTCCTACACATACGGACCTTTGCTACTTCAACTCTACTTCTGAAACTGATACGAACCACAAGTCATCTAACATGCCAAGCCTTTTAGTTAAGAGCAAGAAACATGTGAGCTACGTGACCGATGTAGTTTTGTTTGAGCTGAAAGATGACTGAGTTTACGTGAAACACAGTATTGCTTGTAGGAAGATACAGACCCTGCGATTTAACTCCATTTTGAATGGAAACACACAGCACAGTTCTCACGATGAAACACACTCTGTGTATAGGAAGAAGCACGCTATTGCTTTCTAGAGTCTCTAATAGAGCCAGAAACTTGAGGGTACTCAGAACAAAAGAACGGTGTTTCCTACACATACGGACCGTTGCTAGTTCAACTTTGCTTCTGAAACTGATACAAACCACATGTCATCTATCATCCAATGCTTTTCAGTTAAGAGCCAGAAACGTGTGAGCTTCGTAAACGATTTATATTCATTTGACATGAAAATTGACTACGGATACCTGAAATGATGTCTTGCTTGTAGGAAGACACTGAGGTGGAATTTAACTCCATTTCTGAAGGGAAACACACAGCACAGTTGTCATCCATGAAACACAATCTGTTTTAGAGCAAGTAGCACGCTCTTTCTTTCTAAGAGTCTCTAATACAGCAGGAGACGTGACTGTGGTCAGAACAAAATATCCGTGTTTCCTACACAGACGGATCATATCTAGGTCAACTCTTGTTCTGAAACTGATACAAACCACAGTTCCTCTAACATGCAATGCTTTCCAGTAGAGAGTGAGAAACGTGTGATCTTTGTGAACGATGTAGCTTCCTTTGAGCTGAAAAGTGACTGAGTTTACCTGAAAAGATGTCTTGCTTGTAGGAAGACCCAGAGCCTGGGATTTAACTCCATTTCTTAAGGGATACACACAGCACAGTTCTCATCCATGAAACACTCTCTGCTTTAGAGCAAGAAGCACGCTCTTGCTTTCTATGAGTCTCTAATACAGCAGGAAATATGACTGTGGTCAGAACAAAATAACGGTGTTTCCTACACATACGGACCATATCTAGGTCAACTCTTCTTCTGAAACTGATACAAACCACAGTTCCTCTAACATGCAATGATTTCCAGTTAAGAGGGAGAAACGTGTGAGCTTCGTGAACAATGTAGATTCCTTTGAGCTGAGAAGTGACTGAGTTTACCTGAAAAGTTGTCTTGCTTGAAGGAAGACACAGAGCCTGGGATTTAACTCCATTTCTGAAGGGAAACACACAGCACAGTTCTCATCCATGAAACACACTCGGCTTTAGAACACGAAGCATGCTCTTGCTTTCTGGAGACACTAAGAGAGCCAGAAACTTGAGGGTACTCAGAACAAAAGAATGGTGTTTCCTATACATACGGACCATTGCTAGTTCAACTCTGCTTCTGAAACTGATACAAACCAGAAGTCATCTAACATCCAATGCTTTTCATTTAAGAGCATGAATCGTGTGATCTTCGTTAACGATTTATATTCATTTGAGCTGAAAAGTGACTGCGTTTACCTGAAATGATGCCTTGCTTGTAGGAAGACACAGAGGCTGGATTTTAACTCCATTTCTGAATGGAAACACACAGCACAGTTCTCATCCATGATACACACTCTGGTTTTGAGCAAGAAGCACACTCTTGCTTTCCCCGAGTCTCTAATACAGCAGCAAACGTGACTGTGGTCAGAAAAAAAAACGGTGTAACCTACACATACAGACCAAATCTAGGTCAACTCTTCCTCTGAAACTGATACAAAGCACAGTTCCATTAACATGCAATGCTTTCAAGTTAAGAGCGAGAAACGTGTGAGCTTCGTGAACGATGTAGCTTCCTTTGAGCTGAAAAGTGACTGAGTTTACCTGAAATGATGTCTTGCTTGTTGGAAGACACAGAGCCTGGGATTTAACTCCATTACTGAAGGGAAACACACAGCACAGTTCTCATCCGTGAAACACACTCTGCTTTAGAGCATGAGGCATGCTCTTGCTTTCTAGAGTCTCTAATAGAGCCAGAAACTTGAAGGTACTCAGAACAAAAGAACGTTGTTTCCTACACATACGGACCTTTGCTACTTCAACTCTACTTCTGAAACTGATACGAACCACAAGTCATCTAACATGCCAAGCCTTTTAGTTAAGAGCAAGAAACATGTGAGCTACGTGAACGATGTAGTTTTGTTTGAGCTGAAAGATGACTGAGTTTACGTGAAACACAGTATTGCTTGTAGGAAGATACAGACCCTGCGATTTAACTCCATTTTGAAAGGAAACACACAGCACAGTTCTCACGATGAAACACACTCTGTGTATAGGAAGAAGCACGCTATTGCTTTCTAGAGTCTCTAATAGAGCCAGAAACTTGAGGGTACTCAGAACAAAAGAACGGTGTTTCCTACACATACGGACCTTTGCTACTTCAACTCTACTTCTGAAACTGATACGAACCACAAGTCATCTAACATGCAAATCCTTTTAGTTAAGAGCAAGAAACATGTGAGCTACGTGAACGATGTAGTTTTGTTTGAGCTGAAAGATGACTGAGTTTACGTGAAACACAGTATTGCTTGTAGGAAGATACAGACCCTGCGATTTAACTCCATTTTGAAAGGAAACACACAGCACAGTTCTCACGATGAAACACACTCTGTGTATAGGAAGAAGCACGCTATTGCTTTCTAGAGTCTCTAATAGAGCAGGAAACGTGAGTGTGGTCAGAACAAAAGAACGGTGTTTCCTACACATACGGACCGTTGCTAGTTCAACTTTGCTTCTGAAACTGATACAAACCACATGTCATCTATCATCCAATGCTTTTCAGTTAAGAGCCAGAAACGTGTGAGCTTCGTAAACGATTTATATTCATTTGACATGAAAATTGACTACGGATACCTGAAATGATGTCTTGCTTGTAGGAAGACACTGAGGTGGAATTTAACTCCATTTCTGAAGGGAAACACACAGCACAGTTGTCATCCATGAAACACAATCTGTTTTAGAGCAAGTAGCACGCTCTTTCTTTCTAAGAGTCTCTAATACAGCAGGAGACGTGACTGTGGTCTGAACAAAATATCCGTGTTTCCTACACATACGGACCATATCTAGGTCAACTCTTGTTCTGAAACTGATACAAACCACAGTTCCTCTAACATGCAATGCTTTCCAGTAGAGAGTGAGAAACGTGTGAGCTTTGTGAACGATGTAGCTTCCTTTGAGCTGAAAAGTGACTGAGTTTACCTGAAAAGATTTCTTGCTTGTAGGAAGATACAGAGACTGGGATTAACTCCATTTCTCAAGGGAAACACACAGCACAGTTCTCACCATGAAACACACTCTGCGTATAGGAAGAAGCACGCTCTTGCTTTCTAGAGTCTGCAAAATAGAGCAGGAAACGTGACTGTGGTCAGAACAAAATAACGGTGTTTCCTACACATACAGACCATATCTAGGTCAACTCTTCTACTGAAACTGATACAAACCACAGTTCCTCTAACATGCAATGCATTCCATTTAAGAGCGAGAAACCTGTGAGCTTCGTGAACGATGTAGCTTCCTTTGAGCTGAGAAGTGACTGAGTTTACCAAAAAGATGTCTTGCTTGTAGGAAGACACAGAGCCTGGGATTTAACTCCATTTCTGAAGGGAAACACACAGCACAGTTCTTATCCATGAAACACACTCGGATTTAGAGCACGAAGCATGCTCTTGCTCTCTGGAGTCTCTAATAGAGCCAGAAACTTGACGGTACTCAGAACAAATGAACGCTGTTTCCTATACATATGGACGATTGCTAGTTCAACTCTGCTTCTGAAACTGATACAAACCACAAGTCATCTAACATCCAATGCTTTTCATTTAAGAGAAAGAATCGTGTGAGCTTCGTTAACGATTTATATTCATTTGAGCTGAAAAGTGACTGTGTTTACCTGAAATGATGTCTTGCTTGTAGGAAGACACAGAGGCTGGAATTTAACTCCATTTCTGAAGGGAAACACACAGCACAGTTCTTATCCATGAAAAACACTCTGCTTTAGACCAAGAAGCACACTCTTGCCTTCTAAGAGTCTCTAATACAGCAGGAAACGTGACTGTGGTCAGAACAATATAACGGTGTATCCTACAAAAAAGGACCATATCTACGTCAACTCTTCTTCAGAAACTGATACAAAGCACAGTTCCATTAACAGGCAATGCTTTCAAGTTAACAGCGAGAAACGTGTGAGCTTCGTGAACGATGTAGCTTCATTTGAGCTGAAGAGTGACTGAGTTTACCCAAAATGATGTCTTGCTTGTAGGAAGACACAGAGCCTGGGATTTAACTCCATTTCTGAAGGGAAACACACAGCACAGTTCTCATCCATGAAACACACTCTGCTTTAGAGCATGAAGCATGCTCTTGCTTTTTAGAGTCTCTAATAGAGGCAGAAAATTAAGGGTACTCTGAAAAAAAGAACGGTGTTTCCTACACATAAGGACCATTGCTAGTTCAACTCTGCTTCTGAAACTGAAACAAACCAAAAGTCATCTAACATCCAATGCTTTTCATTTAAGAGCAAGAATCATGTGAGCTTCATTAACGATTTGTATTCATTTGAGCTGAAAAGTGACTGTGTTTACCTGAAATGATGTCTTGCTTGTAGGAAGACACATAGCCTGGAATTTAACTCTGTTTGTGAAGGAAAACACATAGCACAGTTCTCATCCATGAAACACACTCTGCTTTAGAGCAAGAAGCACACTCTTGCTTTCTAAGTGTCTCTAATACAGGAGGAAACGTGACTGTGGTCACAAAAAAATAACGGTGTATCATACAACAAAGGACCATATCTACATCAACTCTTCTTCTGAAACTGATACAAAGTACAGTTCCATTAACATGCAATGCTTTCAAGTTAAGAGCGAGAAACGTGTGTGCTTCGTGAACGATGTTGCTTCCTTTGAGCTGAAAAGTGATTGAGTTTACCTGAAATGATGTCTTGCTTGTAGGAGGACACAGAGCCTGGGATTTAACTCCATTTCTGAATGGAAACACACAGCACAATTCTCATCCGTGAAACACTCTCTGCTTTAGAGCATGAAGCATGCTCTTTCTTTCTAGAGTCTCTAAAGAGCCAGAAACTTGAGGGTACTCAGAACAAAAGAACGTTGTTTCCTACACATACGGACCATTGCTAGTTCAACACTGCTTCTGAAACTGTTACAAACCACAAGTCATCTAGCATCCAATGCTTTTCAGTTTAGAGCAAGAAACGTGTGAGCTTACTAACGATTTATATTCATTTGAGCTGAAAAGTGACTGTTTTTACCTGAAATGATGTCTTGCTTGTAGGAAGACACAGAGGCGGGAATTTAACTCCATTTCTGAAGGGAAACACACAACACAGTTCTCATCCATGAAACACACTCTGCTTTAGAGCAAGAAGCATGCTCTTGCTTTCCAGAGTCTCTAATAGAGCCAGGAACATGAGGGTACTCAGCACAAAAGAACGGTGTTTCCTACACATACGGACCATTGTTAGTTCAACTCTGCTTCTGAAACTGATACAAACCACAGGTCCTCTAACATCCAATGCTTTACAGTTAAGAGGGAGAAACGTGTGACCTTCGTGAACGATGTAGCTTCCTTTGAGCTGAAAAGTGACTGAGTTTACCTGAAAAGATGCCTTGCTTGTAGGAAGACACAGAGCCTGGGATTTAACTCCATTTCTGAAGGGAAACACACAGCACAGATCCCACCATGAAACACATTCTGCCTATAGGAATAAGCACGCTCTTGCTTTCTAGAGTCTCTAAAAGAGCAGGAAAATTGACTGTAGTCAGAACAAAATAATGGTGTGTCCTACACATACGGACCATTGCTAGGACAACTCTTCTTCTGAAACTGATACAAACCACAAGTCATCTACCATGCAATGCTTTCCATTTAGGAGCGAGAAACCTGTGAGCTTCGTGAACGATGTAGCTTCCTTTGAGCTGAAAAGTGACTGAGTTTACCTGAAAAGATGTCTTGCTTGTAGGAAGACACAGAGCCTGGGATTTAACTCCATTTCTGAAGGGAAACACACAGGACAGTTCTCATCCATGAAACACACTCGGCTTTAGAACACGAAGCATGCTCTTGCTTTCTGGAGACTCTAATAGAGCCAGAAACTTGAGGGTACTCAGAACAAAAGAATGGTGTTTCCTATACATATGGACCATTGCTACTTCAACTCTGCTTCTGAAACTGATACAAACCAGAAGTCATCTAACATCCAATTCTTTTCATTTAAGAGCATGAATCGTGTGATCTTCGTTAACGATTTATATTCATTTGAGCTGAAAAGTGACTGCGTTTAACTGAAATGATGTCTTGCTTGTTTGAAGACACAGAGCCTGGGATTTAACTCCATTACTGAAGGGAAACACACAGCACAGTTCTCATCTGTGAAACACACTCTGCTTTAGAGCATGAAGCATGCTCTTGCTTTCTAGAGTCTCTAATAGAGCCAGAAACTTGAGGGTACTCAGAACAAAAGAACGGTGTTTCCTACACATACAGACCTTTGCTACTTCAACTCTACTTCTGAAACTGATAGGAACCACAAGTCATCTAACATGCAATGCTTTTTAGTTAAGGGCAAGAAACATGTGAGCTACGTGAACAATGTAGCTTTGTTTGAGCTGAAGATGACTGAGTTTACATGAAACAAAGTCTTGCTTGTAGGAAGATACAGACCCTGCGATTTAACTCCATTTTGAAGGGAAACACACAGCACAGTTCTCACGATGAAACACACTCTGTGTATAGGAAGAAGCACGCTATTGCCTTCTAGACTCTCTAATAGAGCAGGAAACGTGAGTGTGGTCAGAACAAAAGAACGGTGTTTCCTACACATACGGACCGTTGCTAGTTCAACTTTGCTTCTGAAACTGATACAAAGCACAAGACATCTATCATCCAATGCTTTTCAGTTAAGAGCCAGAAACGTGTGAGCCTCGTAAACGATTTATATTCATTTGACATGAAAATTGACTATGTTTACCTGAAATGATGTCTTGCTTGTAGGAAGACACTGAGGTGTAATTTAACTCCATTTCTGAAGGGAAACACACAGCACAGTTCTCATCCATGAAACACACTATGCTTTAGAGCAAGTAGAATGCTCTTTCTTTCTAAGAGTCTCTAATACAGCAGGAAACGTGACTGTGGTCAGAACAAAATATCCGTGTTTCCTACACATACGGACCATATCTAGGTCAACTCTTCTTCTGAAACTTATACAAACCACAGTTCCTCTAACATGCAATGCTTTCCAGTTAAGAGCGAGAAACGTGTGAGCTTTGTGAACGATGTAGCTTCCTTTGAGCTGAAAAGTGATTGAGTTTACCTGAAAAGATTTCTTGCTTGTAGGAAGATACAGAGACTGGGATTTAACTCCATTTCTGAAGGGAAACACACAGCACAGTTCTCAACATGAAACACACTCTGCGTATAGGAAGAAGCACGCTCTTGCTTTCTAGAGTCTCTAATAGAGCAGGAAACATGACTGTGGTCAGAACAAAATAACCTTGTTTCCTACACATATGGACCATATCTAGGTCAACTCTTCTACTTAAACTGATACAAACCACAGTTCCTCTAACATGCAATGCATTCCATTTAAGAGCGAGAAACCTGTGAGCTTCGTGATCGATGTAGCTTCCTTTGAGCTTAAAAGTGACTGAGTTTACCAAAAAGATGTCTTGCTTGTAGGAAGACACAGAGGCGGGAATTTAACTCCATTTCTGAAGGGAAACACACAGCATAGTTCTCATCCATGAAACATACTCTGCTTTAGAGCAAGAAGCATGCTCTTGCTTTCCAGAGTCTCTAATAGAGCCAGGAACATGAGGGTACTCAGCACAAAAGAACGGTGTTTCCTACACATACGGACCATTGTTAGTTCAACTCTGCTTTTGAAACTGATACAAACCACAGGTCCTCTAACATCCAATGCTTTACAGTTAAGAGCAAGATACGTGTCAGCTACGTGAACGATGTAGCTTTGTTTGAGCTGAAGGGAGACTGAGTTTACGTGAAACGAAGTCTTGATTGTAGGAAGATAGAGAGCCTGTGATTTAACTCAATTTCTGAAGGGAAACACACAGCACAGTTCTCATGATGAAACACACTCTGCGTATAGGAAGAAGCACGCTCTTGCTTTCTAGAATCTCTAATAGAGCAGGCAACGTGACTGTGGTCAGAACAAAATAACGGTGTTTCCTACACGTACGGACCATATCTAGGTCAACTCTCCTTCTGAAACTAATACAAACCACAGTTCCTCTAACATGCAATGCTTTCCAGTTAAGAGCTAGAAACGTGTGAGCTTCGTGAACGATGTAGCTTCCTTTGAGCTGAAAAGTGACTGAGTTTACCTGAAAAGATGCCTTGCTTGTAGGAAGACACATAGCCTGGGATTTAACTCCATTTCTGAAGGGAAACACACAGCACAGTTCTCACCATGAAACACACTCTGCCTATAGGAATAAGCACGCTCTTGCTTTCTAGAGTCTCTAAAAGAGCAGGAATATTGACTGTAGTCAGAACAAAATAATGGTGTGTCCTACACATACGAACCATTGCTAGGACCACTCTTCTTCTGAAACTGATACAAACCACAAGTCATCTACCATGCAATGCTTTCCATTTAAGAGCGAGAAACCTGTGAGCTTCGTGAACGATGTAGCTTCCTTTGAGCTGAAAAGTGACTGAGTTTACCTGAAAAGATGTCTTGCTTGTAGGAAGACACAGAGCCTGGGATTTAACTCCATTTCTGAAGGGAAACACACAGCACAGTTGTCTTCCATGAAACACACTCGGCTTTAGAACACGAAGCATGCTCTTGCTTTCTAGAGTCTCTAATAGAGCCAGAAACTTGAGGGTACTCAGAACAAAAGAACGGTGTTTGCTACACATACGGACCATTGCTAGTTCAACTCTGCTTCTGAAACTGATACAAACCACAGTTCCTCTAACATCCAATGCTTTACAGTTAAGAGCAAGAAACGTGTCAGCTACGTGAACGATGTAGCTTTGTTTGAGCTGAAAGGTGACTGAGTTTACGTGAAACGAAGTCTTGCTTGTAGGAAGATAGAGAGCCTGTGATTTAACTCAATTTCTGAAGGGAAACACATAGCACAGTTCTCACCATGAAACACACTCTGCGTATAGGAAGAGGCACGCTCTTGCTTTCTAGAGTCTCTAATAGAGCAGTAAACGTGAGTGTGCTCAGAATAAAAGACCGGTGTTTCCTACACATACGGACCATTGCTAGTTCAACTCTGCTTCTGAAACTGATACAAACCACAAGTCATCTAACATCCAATGCTTTTCAGTTAAGAGCAAGAAACGTGTGAGCTTCGTAAACGATTTATATTCATTTGAGCTGAAAAGTGACTGCGTTTACCTGAAATGATTTGTTGCTTGTAGGAAGACACAGAGCTGTAGTCGATAGCCATCCCAGCATTGGCCTGGAAATTCCAACCCCCACTGAGGCTTCAGTAATGGTACGCCCACAAGGCATGGCAGAGGAGGAAGCAGAAGACCAAGGATCGGGAAGAGCTCTCTCTCTGGGTTCCCAGATTCTGGATGCTGGAGGTAGATCGAGCAGAGTTCGCCAGAGAACAATGCCGGACTGCACTATACCCTTGCCAGACCCTGTAACCTACCCCTTCATTTGTAAGTTATTCCACAACATAAACCTCCCTTTTAACTACGTGGAGTGGCCTTAATAATTTAACCAATACAGAGCCTGGAATTTAACTCCATTTCTGAAGGGAAACACGCAGCACGGTTCTCATCCATGAAACACACTCTGCTTTAAAGCAAGAAGCAAACTCTTGCTTTCTAAGAGTCTATAATACGTCAGGCAACGTGACTGTGGTCAGAAAAAAGAAACGGTGTATCCTACACATACAGACCATATCTAGGTCAACTCTTCCTCTGAAACTGATACAAAGCACAGTTCCATTAACATGCAATGCTTTCAAGTTAAGAGCGAGAAACGTGTGAGCTTCGTGAACGATGTAGCTTCCTTGAGCTGAAAAGTGACTGAGTTTAACTGAAATGATGTCTTGCTTGTTGGAAGACATATAGCCTGGGATTTAACTCCATTACTGAAGGGAAACACACAGCACAGTTCTCATCCGTGAAACACACTCTGCTTTAGAGCATGAAGCATGCTCTTGCTTTCTAGAGTCTCTAATAGAGCCAGAAACTTGAGGGTACTCAGAACAAAAGAACGGTGTTTCCTACACATACAGACCTTTGCTACTTCAACTCTACTTCTGAAACTGATAGGAACCACAAGTCATCTAACATGCAATGCTTTTTAGTTAAGGGCAAGAAACATGTGAGCTACGTGAACAATGTAGCTTTGTTTGAGCTGAAGATGACTGAGTTTACGTGAAACAAAATCTTGCTTGTAGGAAGATACAGACCCTGCGATTTAACTCCATTTTGAAGGGAAACACACAGCACAGTTCTCACGATGAAACACACTCTGTGTATAGGAAGAAGCACGCTATTGCCTTCTAGAGTCTCTAATAGAGCAGGAAACGTGAGTGTGGTCAGAACAAAAGAACGGTGTTTCCTACACATACGGACCGTTGCTAGTTCAACTTTGCTTCTGAAACTGATACAAACCACAAGTCATCTCTCATCCAATGCTTTTCAGTTAAGAGCCAGAAACGTGTGAGCCTCGCAAACGATTTATATTCATTTGACATGAAAATTGACTATGTTTACCTGAAATGATGTCTTGCTTGTAGGAAGAACAGAGCATATGATTTAACTCCATTTCTGAAGGGAAACACACAGCACAGTTCTCATCCATGAAACGCACTCTGCTTTAGAGCAAGAAGCACACTCTTTCTTTCTAACAGTCTCTAATACAACAGGAAACGTGACTGTTGTCAGAACAAAATAACGGTGTTTCCTACACATACGGACCATATCTAGGTCAACTCTTTTTCTGAAACTGATACAAACCACAGTTCCTCTAACATGCAATGCTTTCCAGTTAAGGGCGAGAAACGTGTGAGCTTTGTGAACGATGTAGCTTCCTTTGAGCTGAAAAGTGCCTGAGTTTACCTGAAAAGATGTCTTGCTTGTAGGAAGTCACAGAGCCTGGGATTTAACACCATTTCTGAAGGGAAACACACAGCACAGTTCTCAACCATGAAACACACTCTGCTTTAGAGCAAGAAGCATGCTCTTGCTTTCTAGAGTCTCTAATAGAGCCAGTAACTAGAGGGTACTCAGAACAAAGAACAGTGTTTCCTACACAAACGGACCATTGCTATTTCAACTCTGCTTTTGAAACTGATACAAACCACAGGTCCTCTAACATCCAATGCTTTACAGTTAAGCACAAGAAACGTGTGAGCTACGTGTACTATGTAGATTTGTTTGAGTGCAAGGTGACTGAGTTTACGTGATACGAAGTCTTTCTTGTAGGAAGGTACAGAGCCTGTGATTTAACTCCATTTCTGAAGGGAAACACACAGCACAGTTCTCACGATGACACACTCTGCCTATAGGAAGAAGCACGCTCTTGCTTTCTAGAGTCTCTAATAGAGCAGGAAATGTGAGTGTGCTCAGAACAAAAGAAAATGTTTCCTACACTTATGGACCATTGCTAGTTCAACTCTGCTTCTGTAACTGATACAAACCACAAGTCATCTAACATCCAATGCTTTTCAGTTAAGAGCAAGTAACGTGTGAGCTTCGTAAACGATTTATATTCATTGGAGCTGAAAAGTGACTGCGTTTACCTGAAATGATGTCTTGCTTGTAGGAAGACACAGAGCCTGGGATTTAACTCCATTTCTGAAGGGATACCCACAGCGCAGTTCTCATCCATGAAACACACTCTGCTTTAGAGCAAAAAGCACGCACTTGCTTTCTAAGAGTCTCTAATACAGGAGGAAACGTGACTTTGGTCAGAACAAAATAACCGTGTTTCCTACACATACGGACCATTGCTAGTTCAACTCTGCTTCTGAAACTGATACAAACTATACGTCCTCTAAAATCCAATGCTTTTCAGTAAGAGCAAGAAACGTGTGTGCTTCGTAAACGATTTATATTCATTTGAGAAGCAAAGTGACTGCTTTTATCTGAAATGATGTCTTGCTTGTAGGAAGACACAGAGCCTGGAATTTAACTCCATTTCTGAAGGGAAACACACAGCACAATTCTCTTCCAGGAAACACACTCTGCTTTAGAGCAAGAAGCTTGCTCTTGCTTTCCAGATTCTCTAATACAGCAGGAAACTTGATTGTGGTCAGAACGAAAGAACGGTGTTTCTCACACATACGGACCATATCTAGGTCAACTCTTCTTCTGCAACTTATACAAAGCACAGTTCCATTAACATGCAATGCTTTCAAGTTAAGAGCGAGCAACGTGTGAGCTTTGTGTACGATGTACCTTCCTTTGAGCTAAAAATGACTGAGTTTACCTGCAAAGATATCTTGCTTGTAGGAAGACACAGAGCCTGGGATTTAACTCCATTTCTGAAGGGAAACACACAGCACAGTTCTCATCCATGAAACACACTCTGCTTTAGAGCACGAAGCATGCTCTTGCTTTCTGGAGTTTCTAATAGAGCCAGAAACTTGAGGGTACTCAGAACAAAAGAACGCTGTTTCCTAAACATACGGACCATTGCTAGTTCAACTCTGCTTCTGAAACTGATACAAACCACAAGTCATCTAACATCCAATGCTTTTCATTTAAGAGCAAGAATCGTGTGAGCTTCGTTAACGATTTATATTCATTTGAGCTGAAAAGTGACTGTGATTACCTGAAATGATGTCTTGCTTGTAGGAAGACACAGAGGCTGGAATTTAACTCCATTTCCGAAGGGAAAATCACAGCACAGTTCTTATCCATGAAACACACTCTGCTTTAGAGCAAGAAGAACACTCTTGCTTTCTATGGGTCTCCAATACAGCAGGAAACGTGACGGTGGTCAGAACAAAATAACGGTGTTTCGTACACATATGGATCATTGCTAGTTCAACTCTGCTTCTAAAACTGATAAGAACCACAAGTCATCTAACATCCAATGCTTTTCAATTAAGAGCAAGAAACATGTGAGCTTCGTAAATGATTTATATTCATTGGAGCTGAAAAGTCACTGCATTTACCTGAAATGATGTCTTGCTTGTAGGAAGACACAGAGCCTGGGATTAAACTCCATTTCTGAAGGGATACACACAGCGCACTTCTCATCCATGAAACACAATCTGCTTTAGAGCAAGAAGCAAGCACTTGCTTTCTAAGAGTCTCTAATACAGCAGGAAACGTGATTGTGGTCAGAACAAAATAACGGAGTTATCTACACATAGAGACCATATCTAGGTCAACTCTTATTTTGAAACAGATACAAACCACAGTTCCTGTAACATGCAATGGTTTCCAGTTAAGAGCGATATCCGTGTGAGCTTCGTGAACGATGTAGCTTCCTTTGAGCTGAAAAGTGACTGAGTTTACCTGAAATGATGTCTTGCTTGTAGGAAGACACAGAGCCTGGGATTTAACTCCATTTATGAAGGGAAACACACAGTACAGTTCTCATCCGTGAAACACACTCTGCTTTAGAGCATGAAGCATGCTCTTGCTTTCTAGATTCTCTATTAGAGCCAGAAACTTGAGGGTACTCAGAACAAAAGAACGGTGTTTCCTACACATACGGACCATTGCTAGTTCAACTCTGCTTCTGAAACTGATACAAACCACAAGTCATCTAACATCCAATGCTTTTCAGTTAAGAGCGAGAAACGTGTGAGGTTCGTAAACGATTTATATTCATTTGAGCTGAAAATTGACTGCGTTTACCCGAAATGATGTCTTGCTTGTAGGAAGACACAGAGCTCTAGTGGATAGCCATCCCAGCATTGGCCTGGAAGTTCCAGCCCCCACTGAGGCTTCGGTAATTGTCATGCGAACAGGGCGAGGCGGAGGAGGAAGCAGAAGACCAAGGATTGGGAAGAGCTCTCTCTCTTGGTTGCCAGACTCTGGACGCTGGAGGTAGACCGAGAAGAGTACACCATAGAACGCCGCAGGACTGCAGTATACCCTTGCCAGACACTGTAACCTACCCCTTCATTTGTTAGTTACCCAAAAAATAAACCTCCGTTTTAACTACGTGGAGTGGCCTTAATAATTTAACCAATACAGAGCCTGGAATTTAACTCCATTTCTGAAGGGAAACACACAGCACAGTTCTCATCCATGAAACACACTCTGCTTTAAAGCAAGAAACAAACTCTTGCTTTCTAAGAGTCTATAATACAGTAGGAAACCTGACTGTGGTCAGAACAAAATAACGGTGATTCCTACACGTACGGACCATATCTAGGTCAACTCTTCTTCTGAAACTGATACAAACCACAGTTCCTCTAACATGCAATGCTTTCCAGTTAAGAGTGAGTAACTTGTAGCTTCGTGAACGATGCAGCTTCTTTAGAGCTTAAAAGTGACTTAGTTTACCTGAAAGCATGTCTTGCTTGTAGGAAGACACAGAGCATGGGAATTAACTCCATTTCTGAAGGGAAACACACAGCACAGTTCTCATCCATGAAACGCACTCTGCTTTAGAGCAAGAAGCACGCTCTTTCTTTCTAACAGTCTCTAATACAGCAGGAAACGTGACTGTGGTCAGAACAAAATAACGGTGTTTCCTACACATACGGACCATATCTAGGTCAACTCTTTTTCTGAAACTGATACAAACCACAGTTCCTCTAACATGCAATGCTTTCCAGTTAAGGGCGAGAAACGTGTGAGCTTTGGGAACGATGTAGCTTCCTTTGAGCTGAAATGTGCCTGAGTTTACCTGAAAAGATGTCTTGCTTGTAGGAAGTCACAGAGCCTGGGATTTAACACCATTTCTGAAGGGAAACACACAGCACAGTTCTCAACCATGAAACACACTCTGCTTTAGAGCAAGAAGCATGCTCTTGCTTTCTAGAGTCTCTAATAGAGCCAGAAACTAGAGGGTACTCAGAACAAAGAACAGTGTTTCCTACACAAACGGTCCATTGCTATTTCAACTCTGCTTTTGAAACTGATACAAACCACAGGTCCTCTAACATCCAATGCTTTACAGTTAAGCACAAGAAACGTGTGAGCTACGTGTACGATATAGATTTGTTTGAGTGCAAGGTGACTGAGTTTACGTGAAATGATGTCTTGCTTGTAGGAAGACACAGAGCCTGGGATTTAACTCCATTTCTAAAGGGATACCCACAGCGCAGTTCTCATCCATGAAACACACTCTGCTTTAGAGCAAAAAGCACGCACTTGCTTTCTAAGAGTCTCTAATACAGGAGGAAAAGTGACTTTGGTCAGAACAAAATAACCGTGTTTCCTACACATACGGACCACTGCTAGTTCAACTCTGCTTCTGAAACTGATACAAACTATACGTCCTCTAACATCCAATTCTTTTCAGTAAGAGCAAGAAACGTGTGAGCTTCGTAAACGATTTATCTTCATTTGAGAAGCAAAGTGACTGCTTTTATCTGAAATGATGTCTTGCTTGTAGGAAGACACAGAGCCTGGGATTTAACTCCATTTCTGAAGGGAAACACACAGCACAGTTCTCATCCATGAAAAACACTCTGCTTTAGCGCAAGAAGCATGCTCTTGATTTCTAGAGTCTCTAAAAAGCCAGCAACATGAGGGTACTCAGAACAAAAGAACGGTGTTTCATACACATAAGGAACATTGCTAGTTCAACTCTGCTTCTGAAACTGATACAAACCACAGGACCTCTAACATCCAATGCTTTACAGTTAAGAGCGAGAAACGTGTGAGCTTCGTAAAGGATTTATATACATTTGAGCTGAAAAGTGACTGCATTTACCTGAAATGATGTCTTGCTTTTAGGAAGACACAGAGCCTGGAATTTAACTCCATTTCTGAAGGGAAACACACATCACAGTTCTCACGATGAAACACACTCTGCGTATAGGAAGAAGAATGCTCTTCCTTTCTAGAGTCCCTAATAGAGCAAGAAATGTGAGTGTGGTCAGAACAAAAGAAAGGTGTTTCCTACACATATGGACCATAACTAAGTCAACTCTTCTTCTGAAACTGATAAAAACCACAGTTTCACTAACATGCAATGCTTTCCATTTAAGTGTGAGAAACTTGTGAGATTAGTGAACCATGTAGCTCCCTTTGAGCTGAAAAGTGACTGAGTTTACCTGAAAACATGTCTTGCTTGTAGGAAGACACAGAGCCTGGGATTTAACTCGATTTCTGAAGGTAAACACATAGCACAGTTCTCATCCATGAAACACACTCTGCTTTAGAGCAAGAAGCATGCTCTTGCTTTCTAGAGACTCTAATAGAGCCAGAAACTTGAGGGTATTCTGAACAAAAGAACGGTGTTTCCTACACATACGGACCATATCTAGGTCAACTCTGCTTCTGAAACTGATACAAACCACAGGTCCTCTAACATCCAATGCTTTACAGTTAAGAGCAAGAAACGTGTGAGCTATGTGAACAATGTAGATTTGTTTGAGTGCAAGGTGACTGAGTTTACGTGAAACGAATTCTTTCTTGTAGGAAGAACAGAGCATATGATTTAACTCCATTTCTGAAGGGAAACACACAGCACAGTTCTCACGATGAAACACACTCTGCGTATAGGAAGAAGCACACTCTTGCTTTCTAGAGTCTCTAATAGAGCAGGAAATGTGAGTGTGCTCAGAAGAAAAGAACAGTGTTTCCTACACATACGGACCATTGCTAGTTCAACTCTGCTTCTGAAACTGATACAAACCACAAGTCATCTAACATCCAATGCTTTTCAGTTAAGAGCGAGAAACGTGTGAGTTTCGTAAACGATTTATATTCATTTGAGCTGAAAAGTGACTGCGTTTACCTGAAAAGATGTCTTGCATGTAGGAAGACACAGAGCCTGGAATTTAACTCCATTTCTGAAGGGAAACACACAGCACAGTTCTCATCCATGAAACGCACTCTGCTTTAGAGCAAGAAGCACACTCTTTCTTTCTAACAGTCTCTAATACAACAGGAAACGTGACTGTTGTCAGAACAAAATAACGGTGTTTCCTACACATACGGACCATATCTAGGTCAACTCTTTTTCTGAAACTGATACAAACCACAGTTCCTCTAACATGCAATGCTTTCCAGTTAAGGGCGAGAAACGTGTGAGCTTTGTGAACGATGTAGCTTCCTTTGAGCTGAAAAGTGCCTGAGTTTACCTGAAAAGATGTCTTGCTTGTAGGAAGTCACAGAGCCTGGGATTTAACACCATTTCTGAAGGGAAACACACAGCACAGTTCTCAACCATGAAACACACTCTGCTTTAGAGCAAGAAGCATGCTCTTGCTTTCTAGAGTCTCTAATAGAGCCAGTAACTAGAGGGTACTCAGAACAAAGAACAGTGTTTCCTACACAAACGGACCATTGCTATTTCAACTCTGCTTTTGAAACTGATACAAACCACAGGTCCTCTAACATCCAATGCTTTACAGTTAAGCACAAGAAACGTGTGAGCTACGTGTACTATGTAGATTTGTTTGAGTGCAAGGTGACTGAGTTTACGTGATACGAAGTCTTTCTTGTAGGAAGGTACAGAGCCTGTGATTTAACTCCATTTCTGAAGGGAAACACACAGCACAGTTCTCACGATGACACACTCTGCCTATAGGAAGAAGCACGCTCTTGCTTTCTAGAGTCTCTAATAGAGCAGGAAATGTGAGTGTGCTCAGAACAAAAGAAAATGTTTCCTACACTTATGGACCATTGCTAGTTCAACTCTGCTTCTGTAACTGATACAAACCACAAGTCATCTAACATCCAATGCTTTTCAGTTAAGAGCAAGTAACGTGTGAGCTTCGTAAACGATTTATATTCATTGGAGCTGAAAAGTGACTGCGTTTACCTGAAATGATGTCTTGCTTGTAGGAAGACACAGAGCCTGGGATTTAACTCCATTTCTGAAGGGATACCCACAGCGCAGTTCTCATCCATGAAACACACTCTGCTTTAGAGCAAAAAGCACGCACTTGCTTTCTAAGAGTCTCTAATACAGGAGGAAACGTGACTTTGGTCAGAACAAAATAACCGTGTTTCCTACACATACGGACCATTGCTAGTTCAACTCTGCTTCTGAAACTGATACAAACTATACGTCCTCTAAAATCCAATGCTTTTCAGTAAGAGCAAGAAACGTGTGTGCTTCGTAAACGATTTATATTCATTTGAGAAGCAAAGTGACTGCTTTTATCTGAAATGATGTCTTGCTTGTAGGAAGACACAGAGCCTGGAATTTAACTCCATTTCTGAAGGGAAACACACAGCACAATTCTCTTCCAGGAAACACACTCTGCTTTAGAGCAAGAAGCTTGCTCTTGCTTTCCAGATTCTCTAATACAGCAGGAAACTTGATTGTGGTCAGAACGAAAGAACGGTGTTTCTCACACATACGGACCATATCTAGGTCAACTCTTCTTCTGCAACTTATACAAAGCACAGTTCCATTAACATGCAATGCTTTCAAGTTAAGAGCGAGCAACGTGTGAGCTTTGTGTACGATGTACCTTCCTTTGAGCTAAAAATGACTGAGTTTACCTGCAAAGATATCTTGCTTGTAGGAAGACACAGAGCCTGGGATTTAACTCCATTTCTGAAGGGAAACACACAGCACAGTTCTCATCCATGAAACACACTCTGCTTTAGAGCACGAAGCATGCTCTTGCTTTCTGGAGTTTCTAATAGAGCCAGAAACTTGAGGGTACTCAGAACAAAAGAACGCTGTTTCCTATACATACGGACCATTGCTAGTTCAACTCTGCTTCTGAAACTGATACAAACCACAAGTCATCTAACATCCAATGCTTTTCATTTAAGAGCAAGAATCGTGTGAGCTTCGTTAACGATTTATATTCATTTGAGCTGAAAAGTGACTGTGATTACCTGAAATGATGTCTTGCTTGTAGGAAGACACAGAGGCTGGAATTTAACTCCATTTCCGAAGGGAAAATCACAGCACAGTTCTTATCCATGAAACACACTCTGCTTTAGAGCAAGAAGAACACTCTTGCTTTCTATGGGTCTCCAATACAGCAGGAAACGTGACGGTGGTCAGAACAAAATAACGGTGTTTCGTACACATATGGATCATTGCTAGTTCAACTCTGCTTCTAAAACTGATAAGAACCACAAGTCATCTAACATCCAATGCTTTTCAATTAAGAGCAAGAAACATGTGAGCTTCGTAAATGATTTATATTCATTGGAGCTGAAAAGTCACTGCATTTACCTGAAATGATGTCTTGCTTGTAGGAAGACACAGAGCCTGGGATTAAACTCCATTTCTGAAGGGATACACACAGCGCACTTCTCATCCATGAAACACAATCTGCTTTAGAGCAAGAAGCAAGCACTTGCTTTCTAAGAGTCTCTAATACAGCAGGAAACGTGATTGTGGTCAGAACAAAATAACGGAGTTATCTACACATAGGGACCATATCTAGGTCAACTCTTATTTTGAAACAGATACAAACCACAGTTCCTGTAACATGCAATGGTTTCCAGTTAAGAGCGATATCCGTGTGAGCTTCGTGAACGATGTAGCTTCCTTTGAGCTGAAAAGTGACTGAGTTTACCTGAAATGATGTCTTGCTTGTAGGAAGACACAGAGCCTGGGATTTAACTCCATTTATGAAGGGAAACACACAGTACAGTTCTCATCCGTGAAACACACTCTGCTTTAGAGCATGAAGCATGCTCTTGCTTTCTAGATTCTCTATTAGAGCCAGAAACTTGAGGGTACTCAGAACAAAAGAACGGTGTTTCCTACACATACGGACCATTGCTAGTTCAACTCTGCTTCTGAAACTGATACAAACCACAAGTCATCTAACATCCAATGCTTTTCAGTTAAGAGCGAGAAACGTGTGAGGTTCGTAAACGATTTATATTCATTTGAGCTGAAAATTGACTGCGTTTACCCGAAATGATGTCTTGCTTGTAGGAAGACACAGAGCTCTAGTGGATAGCCATCCCAGCATTGGCCTGGAAGTTCCAGCCCCCACTGAGGCTTCGGTAATTGTCATGCGAACAGGGCGAGGCGGAGGAGGAAGCAGAAGACCAAGGATTGGGAAGAGCTCTCTCTCTTGGTTGCCAGACTCTGGACGCTGGAGGTAGACCGAGAAGAGTACACCATAGAACGCCGCAGGACTGCAGTATACCCTTGCCAGACACTGTAACCTACCCCTTCATTTGTTAGTTACCCAAAAAATAAACCTCCGTTTTAACTACGTGGAGTGGCCTTAATAATTTAACCAATACAGAGCCTGGAATTTAACTCCATTTCTGAAGGGAAACACACAGCACAGTTCTCATCCATGAAACACACTCTGCTTTAAAGCAAGAAACAAACTCTTGCTTTCTAAGAGTCTATAATACAGTAGGAAACCTGACTGTGGTCAGAACAAAATAACGGTGATTCCTACACGTACGGACCATATCTAGGTCAACTCTTCTTCTGAAACTGATACAAACCACAGTTCCTCTAACATGCAATGCTTTCCAGTTAAGAGTGAGTAACTTGTAGCTTCGTGAACGATGCAGCTTCTTTAGAGCTTAAAAGTGACTTAGTTTACCTGAAAGCATGTCTTGCTTGTAGGAAGACACAGAGCATGGGAATTAACTCCATTTCTGAAGGGAAACACACAGCACAGTTCTCATCCATGAAACGCACTCTGCTTTAGAGCAAGAAGCACGCTCTTTCTTTCTAACAGTCTCTAATACAGCAGGAAACGTGACTGTGGTCAGAACAAAATAACGGTGTTTCCTACACATACGGACCATATCTAGGTCAACTCTTTTTCTGAAACTGATACAAACCACAGTTCCTCTAACATGCAATGCTTTCCAGTTAAGGGCGAGAAACGTGTGAGCTTTGGGAACGATGTAGCTTCCTTTGAGCTGAAATGTGCCTGAGTTTACCTGAAAAGATGTCTTGCTTGTAGGAAGTCACAGAGCCTGGGATTTAACACCATTTCTGAAGGGAAACACACAGCACAGTTCTCAACCATGAAACACACTCTGCTTTAGAGCAAGAAGCATGCTCTTGCTTTCTAGAGTCTCTAATAGAGCCAGAAACTAGAGGGTACTCAGAACAAAGAACAGTGTTTCCTACACAAACGGTCCATTGCTATTTCAACTCTGCTTTTGAAACTGATACAAACCACAGGTCCTCTAACATCCAATGCTTTACAGTTAAGCACAAGAAACGTGTGAGCTACGTGTACGATATAGATTTGTTTGAGTGCAAGGTGACTGAGTTTACGTGAAATGATGTCTTGCTTGTAGGAAGACACAGAGCCTGGGATTTAACTCCATTTCTAAAGGGATACCCACAGCGCAGTTCTCATCCATGAAACACACTCTGCTTTAGAGCAAAAAGCACGCACTTGCTTTCTAAGAGTCTCTAATACAGGAGGAAAAGTGACTTTGGTCAGAACAAAATAACCGTGTTTCCTACACATACGGACCACTGCTAGTTCAACTCTGCTTCTGAAACTGATACAAACTATACGTCCTCTAACATCCAATTCTTTTCAGTAAGAGCAAGAAACGTGTGAGCTTCGTAAACGATTTATCTTCATTTGAGAAGCAAAGTGACTGCTTTTATCTGAAATGATGTCTTGCTTGTAGGAAGACACAGAGCCTGGGATTTAACTCCATTTCTGAAGGGAAACACACAGCACAGTTCTCATCCATGAAAAACACTCTGCTTTAGCGCAAGAAGCATGCTCTTGATTTCTAGAGTCTCTAAAAAGCCAGCAACATGAGGGTACTCAGAACAAAAGAACGGTGTTTCATACACATAAGGAACATTGCTAGTTCAACTCTGCTTCTGAAACTGATACAAACCACAGGACCTCTAACATCCAATGCTTTACAGTTAAGAGCGAGAAACGTGTGAGCTTCGTAAAGGATTTATATACATTTGAGCTGAAAAGTGACTGCATTTACCTGAAATGATGTCTTGCTTTTAGGAAGACACAGAGCCTGGAATTTAACTCCATTTCTGAAGGGAAACACACATCACAGTTCTCACGATGAAACACACTCTGCGTATAGGAAGAAGAATGCTCTTCCTTTCTAGAGTCCCTAATAGAGCAAGAAATGTGAGTGTGGTCAGAACAAAAGAAAGGTGTTTCCTACACATATGGACCATAACTAAGTCAACTCTTCTTCTGAAACTGATAAAAACCACAGTTTCACTAACATGCAATGCTTTCCATTTAAGTGTGAGAAACTTGTGAGATTAGTGAACCATGTAGCTCCCTTTGAGCTGAAAAGTGACTGAGTTTACCTGAAAACATGTCTTGCTTGTAGGAAGACACAGAGCCTGGGATTTAACTCGATTTCTGAAGGTAAACACATAGCACAGTTCTCATCCATGAAACACACTCTGCTTTAGAGCAAGAAGCATGCTCTTGCTTTCTAGAGACTCTAATAGAGCCAGAAACTTGAGGGTATTCTGAACAAAAGAACGGTGTTTCCTACACATACGGACCATATCTAGGTCAACTCTGCTTCTGAAACTGATACAAACCACAGGTCCTCTAACATCCAATGCTTTACAGTTAAGAGCAAGAAACGTGTGAGCTATGTGAACAATGTAGATTTGTTTGAGTGCAAGGTGACTGAGTTTACGTGAAACGAATTCTTTCTTGTAGGAAGAACAGAGCATATGATTTAACTCCATTTCTGAAGGGAAACACACAGCACAGTTCTCACGATGAAACACACTCTGCGTATAGGAAGAAGCACACTCTTGCTTTCTAGAGTCTCTAATAGAGCAGGAAATGTGAGTGTGCTCAGAAGAAAAGAACAGTGTTTCCTACACATACGGACCATTGCTAGTTCAACTCTGCTTCTGAAACTGATACAAACCACAAGTCATCTAACATCCAATGCTTTTCAGTTAAGAGCGAGAAACGTGTGAGTTTCGTAAACGATTTATATTCATTTGAGCTGAAAAGTGACTGCGTTTACCTGAAAAGATGTCTTGCATGTAGGAAGACACAGAGCCTGGAATTTAACTCCATTTCTGAAGGGAAACACACAGCACAGTTCTCATCCATGAAACGCACTCTGCTTTAGAGCAAGAAGCACACTCTTTCTTTCTAACAGTCTCTAATACAACAGGAAACGTGACTGTTGTCAGAACAAAATAACGGTGTTTCCTACACATACGGACCATATCTAGGTCAACTCTTTTTCTGAAACTGATACAAACCACAGTTCCTCTAACATGCAATGCTTTCCAGTTAAGGGCGAGAAACGTGTGAGCTTTGTGAACGATGTAGCTTCCTTTGAGCTGAAAAGTGCCTGAGTTTACCTGAAAAGATGTCTTGCTTGTAGGAAGTCACAGAGCCTGGGATTTAACACCATTTCTGAAGGGAAACACACAGCACAGTTCTCAACCATGAAACACACTCTGCTTTAGAGCAAGAAGCATGCTCTTGCTTTCTAGAGTCTCTAATAGAGCCAGTAACTAGAGGGTACTCAGAACAAAGAACAGTGTTTCCTACACAAACGGACCATTGCTATTTCAACTCTGCTTTTGAAACTGATACAAACCACAGGTCCTCTAACATCCAATGCTTTACAGTTAAGCACAAGAAACGTGTGAGCTACGTGTACTATGTAGATTTGTTTGAGTGCAAGGTGACTGAGTTTACGTGATACGAAGTCTTTCTTGTAGGAAGGTACAGAGCCTGTGATTTAACTCCATTTCTGAAGGGAAACACACAGCACAGTTCTCACGATGACACACTCTGCCTATAGGAAGAAGCACGCTCTTGCTTTCTAGAGTCTCTAATAGAGCAGGAAATGTGAGTGTGCTCAGAACAAAAGAAAATGTTTCCTACACTTATGGACCATTGCTAGTTCAACTCTGCTTCTGTAACTGATACAAACCACAAGTCATCTAACATCCAATGCTTTTCAGTTAAGAGCAAGTAACGTGTGAGCTTCGTAAACGATTTATATTCATTGGAGCTGAAAAGTGACTGCGTTTACCTGAAATGATGTCTTGCTTGTAGGAAGACACAGAGCCTGGGATTTAACTCCATTTCTGAAGGGATACCCACAGCGCAGTTCTCATCCATGAAACACACTCTGCTTTAGAGCAAAAAGCACGCACTTGCTTTCTAAGAGTCTCTAATACAGGAGGAAACGTGACTTTGGTCAGAACAAAATAACCGTGTTTCCTACACATACGGACCATTGCTAGTTCAACTCTGCTTCTGAAACTGATACAAACTATACGTCCTCTAAAATCCAATGCTTTTCAGTAAGAGCAAGAAACGTGTGTGCTTCGTAAACGATTTATATTCATTTGAGAAGCAAAGTGACTGCTTTTATCTGAAATGATGTCTTGCTTGTAGGAAGACACAGAGCCTGGAATTTAACTCCATTTCTGAAGGGAAACACACAGCACAATTCTCTTCCAGGAAACACACTCTGCTTTAGAGCAAGAAGCTTGCTCTTGCTTTCCAGATTCTCTAATACAGCAGGAAACTTGATTGTGGTCAGAACGAAAGAACGGTGTTTCTCACACATACGGACCATATCTAGGTCAACTCTTCTTCTGCAACTTATACAAAGCACAGTTCCATTAACATGCAATGCTTTCAAGTTAAGAGCGAGCAACGTGTGAGCTTTGTGTACGATGTACCTTCCTTTGAGCTAAAAATGACTGAGTTTACCTGCAAAGATATCTTGCTTGTAGGAAGACACAGAGCCTGGGATTTAACTCCATTTCTGAAGGGAAACACACAGCACAGTTCTCATCCATGAAACACACTCTGCTTTAGAGCACGAAGCATGCTCTTGCTTTCTGGAGTTTCTAATAGAGCCAGAAACTTGAGGGTACTCAGAACAAAAGAACGCTGTTTCCTATACATACGGACCATTGCTAGTTCAACTCTGCTTCTGAAACTGATACAAACCACAAGTCATCTAACATCCAATGCTTTTCATTTAAGAGCAAGAATCGTGTGAGCTTCGTTAACGATTTATATTCATTTGAGCTGAAAAGTGACTGTGATTACCTGAAATGATGTCTTGCTTGTAGGAAGACACAGAGGCTGGAATTTAACTCCATTTCCGAAGGGAAAATCACAGCACAGTTCTTATCCATGAAACACACTCTGCTTTAGAGCAAGAAGAACACTCTTGCTTTCTATGGGTCTCCAATACAGCAGGAAACGTGACGGTGGTCAGAACAAAATAACGGTGTTTCGTACACATATGGATCATTGCTAGTTCAACTCTGCTTCTAAAACTGATAAGAACCACAAGTCATCTAACATCCAATGCTTTTCAATTAAGAGCAAGAAACATGTGAGCTTCGTAAATGATTTATATTCATTGGAGCTGAAAAGTCACTGCATTTACCTGAAATGATGTCTTGCTTGTAGGAAGACACAGAGCCTGGGATTAAACTCCATTTCTGAAGGGATACACACAGCGCACTTCTCATCCATGAAACACAATCTGCTTTAGAGCAAGAAGCAAGCACTTGCTTTCTAAGAGTCTCTAATACAGCAGGAAACGTGATTGTGGTCAGAACAAAATAACGGAGTTATCTACACATAGGGACCATATCTAGGTCAACTCTTATTTTGAAACAGATACAAACCACAGTTCCTGTAACATGCAATGGTTTCCAGTTAAGAGCGATATCCGTGTGAGCTTCGTGAACGATGTAGCTTCCTTTGAGCTGAAAAGTGACTGAGTTTACCTGAAATGATGTCTTGCTTGTAGGAAGACACAGAGCCTGGGATTTAACTCCATTTATGAAGGGAAACACACAGTACAGTTCTCATCCGTGAAACACACTCTGCTTTAGAGCATGAAGCATGCTCTTGCTTTCTAGATTCTCTATTAGAGCCAGAAACTTGAGGGTACTCAGAACAAAAGAACGGTGTTTCCTACACATACGGACCATTGCTAGTTCAACTCTGCTTCTGAAACTGATACAAACCACAAGTCATCTAACATCCAATGCTTTTCAGTTAAGAGCGAGAAACGTGTGAGGTTCGTAAACGATTTATATTCATTTGAGCTGAAAATTGACTGCGTTTACCCGAAATGATGTCTTGCTTGTAGGAAGACACAGAGCTCTAGTGGATAGCCATCCCAGCATTGGCCTGGAAGTTCCAGCCCCCACTGAGGCTTCGGTAATTGTCATGCGAACAGGGCGAGGCGGAGGAGGAAGCAGAAGACCAAGGATTGGGAAGAGCTCTCTCTCTTGGTTGCCAGACTCTGGACGCTGGAGGTAGACCGAGAAGAGTACACCATAGAACGCCGCAGGACTGCAGTATACCCTTGCCAGACACTGTAACCTACCCCTTCATTTGTTAGTTACCCAAAAAATAAACCTCCGTTTTAACTACGTGGAGTGGCCTTAATAATTTAACCAATACAGAGCCTGGAATTTAACTCCATTTCTGAAGGGAAACACACAGCACAGTTCTCATCCATGAAACACACTCTGCTTTAAAGCAAGAAACAAACTCTTGCTTTCTAAGAGTCTATAATACAGTAGGAAACCTGACTGTGGTCAGAACAAAATAACGGTGATTCCTACACGTACGGACCATATCTAGGTCAACTCTTCTTCTGAAACTGATACAAACCACAGTTCCTCTAACATGCAATGCTTTCCAGTTAAGAGTGAGTAACTTGTAGCTTCGTGAACGATGTAGCTTCTTTAGAGCTTAAAAGTGACTTAGTTTACCTGAAAGCATGTCTTGCTTGTAGGAAGACACAGAGCATGGGAATTAACTCCATTTCTGAAGGGAAACACACAGCACAGTTCTCATCCATGAAACGCACTCTGCTTTAGAGCAAGAAGCACGCTCTTTCTTTCTAACAGTCTCTAATACAGCAGGAAACGTGACTGTGGTCAGAACAAAATAACGGTGTTTCCTACACATACGGACCATATCTAGGTCAACTCTTTTTCTGAAACTGATACAAACCACAGTTCCTCTAACATGCAATGCTTTCCAGTTAAGGGCGAGAAACGTGTGAGCTTTGGGAACGATGTAGCTTCCTTTGAGCTGAAATGTGCCTGAGTTTACCTGAAAAGATGTCTTGCTTGTAGGAAGTCACAGAGCCTGGGATTTAACACCATTTCTGAAGGGAAACACACAGCACAGTTCTCAACCATGAAACACACTCTGCTTTAGAGCAAGAAGCATGCTCTTGCTTTCTAGAGTCTCTAATAGAGCCAGAAACTAGAGGGTACTCAGAACAAAGAACAGTGTTTCCTACACAAACGGTCCATTGCTATTTCAACTCTGCTTTTGAAACTGATACAAACCACAGGTCCTCTAACATCCAATGCTTTACAGTTAAGCACAAGAAACGTGTGAGCTACGTGTACGATATAGATTTGTTTGAGTGCAAGGTGACTGAGTTTACGTGAAATGATGTCTTGCTTGTAGGAAGACACAGAGCCTGGGATTTAACTCCATTTCTAAAGGGATACCCACAGCGCAGTTCTCATCCATGAAACACACTCTGCTTTAGAGCAAAAAGCACGCACTTGCTTTCTAAGAGTCTCTAATACAGGAGGAAAAGTGACTTTGGTCAGAACAAAATAACCGTGTTTCCTACACATACGGACCACTGCTAGTTCAACTCTGCTTCTGAAACTGATACAAACTATACGTCCTCTAACATCCAATTCTTTTCAGTAAGAGCAAGAAACGTGTGAGCTTCGTAAACGATTTATCTTCATTTGAGAAGCAAAGTGACTGCTTTTATCTGAAATGATGTCTTGCTTGTAGGAAGACACAGAGCCTGGGATTTAACTCCATTTCTGAAGGGAAACACACAGCACAGTTCTCATCCATGAAAAACACTCTGCTTTAGCGCAAGAAGCATGCTCTTGATTTCTAGAGTCTCTAAAAAGCCAGCAACATGAGGGTACTCAGAACAAAAGAACGGTGTTTCATACACATAAGGAACATTGCTAGTTCAACTCTGCTTCTGAAACTGATACAAACCACAGGACCTCTAACATCCAATGCTTTACAGTTAAGAGCGAGAAACGTGTGAGCTTCGTAAAGGATTTATATACATTTGAGCTGAAAAGTGACTGCATTTACCTGAAATGATGTCTTGCTTTTAGGAAGACACAGAGCCTGGAATTTAACTCCATTTCTGAAGGGAAACACACATCACAGTTCTCACGATGAAACACACTCTGCGTATAGGAAGAAGAATGCTCTTCCTTTCTAGAGTCCCTAATAGAGCAAGAAATGTGAGTGTGGTCAGAACAAAAGAAAGGTGTTTCCTACACATATGGACCATAACTAAGTCAACTCTTCTTCTGAAACTGATAAAAACCACAGTTTCACTAACATGCAATGCTTTCCATTTAAGTGTGAGAAACTTGTGAGATTAGTGAACCATGTAGCTCCCTTTGAGCTGAAAAGTGACTGAGTTTACCTGAAAACATGTCTTGCTTGTAGGAAGACACAGAGCCTGGGATTTAACTCGATTTCTGAAGGTAAACACATAGCACAGTTCTCATCCATGAAACACACTCTGCTTTAGAGCAAGAAGCATGCTCTTGCTTTCTAGAGACTCTAATAGAGCCAGAAACTTGAGGGTATTCTGAACAAAAGAACGGTGTTTCCTACACATACGGACCATATCTAGGTCAACTCTGCTTCTGAAACTGATACAAACCACAGGTCCTCTAACATCCAATGCATTTCAATTAAGAGCAAGAAACATGTGAGCTTCGTAAATGATTTATATTCATTGGAGCTGAATAGTGACTGTGTTTACCTGAAATGATTTCTTGCTTGTAGGAAGACACAGAGCCTGGAATTTAACTCCATTTCTGAAGGGAAACAAACAGCACAGTTCTCATCCATGAAACACATTCTGCTTCAGAGCAAGAAGCACGCTCTTGCTTTCTACGAGTCTGTAATACAGCAATAAACGTGACTGTGGTCAGAACAAAATATTGGTGTTTCCTACATATACGGACCATTGCATGTTCAACTCTGCTTCTGTAACTGATACAAACCACAAGTCATCTAACATCCAATGCTTTTCAGTTGAGAGCGAGAAACGTGTGAGCTACATAAACGATTTATATTCATTTGAGCTGAAAAGTGACTGGGTTTACCTGAAATGATGTCTTGTTTGTAGGAAGACACAGAGTCTGGAATTTAACTCCATTTCTGAAGGGAAACACACAGCACAGTGCTCAGCCATGAAACACACTCTGCTTTAGAGCTAGAAGCACACTCTTGCTTTCAAAGAGTCTCTAATACAGCAGGAAACGTGACTGTGGTCAGAACAAAAGAACGGTGTTTCCTACACATACGGACCTTTGCTAGTTCAACTCTGCTTCTGAAACTGATACAAACCACAGGTCCTCTAACATCCAATGCTTTACAGTTAAGAGCAAGAAACATATCAGTTATGTGAATGATGTAGATTTGTTTGAGCTGAAAGGTGACTGAGTTTACATGAAACGAAGTCTTGCTTGTAGGAAGATACAGAGCCAGTGATTTAACTGATTTTCTGAAGGGAAACACACAGCACAGTTCTCACGATGAAAAACACTCTGCTTTAGAGCACAAAGCATGCCCTTCCTTTCTAGAGTCTCTAATAGTGCCAGAAACTTGAGGGTTCTTTGAACAAATGAACGGTGTTTCCTACACATACGGACCATTGCCAGTTCATCTCTGATTCTGAAACTGATAAAAACGACAGGTCGTCTAACATCCAATGCTTTACAGTTAAGAGCAAGAAACGTGTGAGCTACGTGAACGATGTACCTTTCTTTGAGCTGAAAGATGACTGAGTTTATGTGAAACAAAGTATTGCTTGTAGGAAGATAGAGAGCCTGTGATTCAACTCCATTTCTGAAGGGAAACACACAGCACAGTTCTCACAATGAAACACACTCTGCATATAGGAAGAAGCACGCTCTTGCTTTCTAGAGTCTCTAATACAGCAGGAAACGTGAGTGAGCTCAGAACAAAAGAACAGTGTTTCCTACACATACGGACCATTGCTAGTTCTACTCTGCTTCTGAAAATGATACAAACCATAAGTCATCTAACATCCAATGCTTTTCAGTTAAGAGCGAGAAACGTGTGAGTTTCGTAAACGATTTATATTCATTTGAGCTGAAAAGTGACTGCGTTTACCTGAAAAGATGTCTTGCATGTAGGAAGACACAGAGCCTGGAATTTAACTCCATTTCTGAAGGGAAACACACAGCACAGTTCTCATCCATGAAACGCACTCTGCTTTAGAGCAAGAAGCACACTCTTTCTTTCTAACAGTCTCTAATACAACAGGAAACGTGACTGTTGTCAGAACAAAATAACGGTGTTTCCTACACATACGGACCATATCTAGGTCAACTCTTTTTCTGAAACTGATACAAACCACAGTTCCTCTAACATGCAATGCTTTCCAGTTAAGGGCGAGAAACGTGTGAGCTTTGTGAACGATGTAGCTTCCTTTGAGCTGAAAAGTGCCTGAGTTTACCTGAAAAGATGTCTTGCTTGTAGGAAGTCACAGAGCCTGGGATTTAACACCATTTCTGAAGGGAAACACACAGCACAGTTCTCAACCATGAAACACACTCTGCTTTAGAGCAAGAAGCATGCTCTTGCTTTCTAGAGTCTCTAATAGAGCCAGTAACTAGAGGGTACTCAGAACAAAGAACAGTGTTTCCTACACAAACGGACCATTGCTATTTCAACTCTGCTTTTGAAACTGATACAAACCACAGGTCCTCTAACATCCAATGCTTTACAGTTAAGCACAAGAAACGTGTGAGCTACGTGTACTATGTAGATTTGTTTGAGTGCAAGGTGACTGAGTTTACGTGATACGAAGTCTTTCTTGTAGGAAGGTACAGAGCCTGTGATTTAACTCCATTTCTGAAGGGAAACACACAGCACAGTTCTCACGATGACACACTCTGCCTATAGGAAGAAGCACGCTCTTGCTTTCTAGAGTCTCTTATAGAGCAGGAAATGTGAGTGTGCTCAGAACAAAAGAAAATGTTTCCTACACTTATGGACCATTGCTAGTTCAACTCTGCTTCTGTAACTGATACAAACCACAAGTCATCTAACATCCAATGCTTTTCAGTTAAGAGCAAGTAACGTGTGAGCTTCGTAAACGATTTATATTCATTGGAGCTGAAAAGTGACTGCGTTTACCTGAAATGATGTCTTGCTTGTAGGAAGACACAGAGCCTGGGATTTAACTCCATTTCTGAAGGGATACCCACAGCGCAGTTCTCATCCATGAAACACACTCTGCTTTAGAGCAAAAAGCACGCACTTGCTTTCTAAGAGTCTCTAATACAGGAGGAAACGTGACTTTGGTCAGAACAAAATAACCGTGTTTCCTACACATACGGACCATTGCTAGTTCAACTCTGCTTCTGAAACTGATACAAACTATACGTCCTCTAAAATCCAATGCTTTTCAGTAAGAGCAAGAAACGTGTGTGCTTCCTAAACGATTTATATTCATTTGAGAAGCAAAGTGACTGCTTTTATCTGAAATGATGTCTTGCTTGTAGGAAGACACAGAGCCTGGAATTTAACTCCATTTCTGAAGGGAAACACACAGCACAATTCTCTTCCAGGAAACACACTCTGCTTTAGAGCAAGAAGCTTGCTCTTGCTTTCCAGATTCTCTAATACAGCAGGAAACTTGATTGTGGTCAGAACGAAAGAACGGTGTTTCTCACACATACGGACCATATCTAGGTCAACTCTTCTTCTGCAACTTATACAAAGCACAGTTCCATTAACATGCAATGCTTTCAAGTTAAGAGCGAGCAACGTGTGACCTTCGTGAACGATGTAGCTTCCTTTGAGCTGAAAAGTGACTGAGTTTACTTGAAAAGTTGTCTTGCTTGTAGGAAGACACAGAGCCTGGGATTTAACACCATTTCTGAAGGGAAACACACAGCCCAGTTCTCATCCATGAAAAACACTCTGCTTTATAGCAAGAAGCATGCTCTTGCTTTCTAGAGTCTCTAAAAGAGCCAGAAACATGAGTGTACTCAGAACAAAAGAACGGTGTTTCCTACACATACAGAACATTGCTAGTTCAACTCTGCTTCTGAAACTGATACAAACCACAGGTCCTCTAACATCCAATGCTTTACAGTTAAGAGCGAGAAACGTGTGAGCTTCGTAAACGATTTATATACATTTGGGCAGAAAAGTGACTGCATTTACATGAAAGTATGTCTTGTTTGTTGGAAGACTCAGAGCCTGGAATTTAACTCCATTTCTGAAGGGAAACACACAGCACAGTTCTCATGATGAAACACACTCTGCGTATAGGAAGAAGCACACTCTTGCTTTCTAGAGTCTCTAATAGAGCACGAAATGTGAGTGTGCTCAGAACAAAAGAAAGGTGTTTCCTACACATTCAGACCGTCACTAAGTCAACTCTTCTTCTGAAACTGATACAAACTACAGTTCCTCTAACATGCAATGCATTCCAGTTAAGAGTGAGAAACTTGTCAGCTTAGTGAACCATGTAGCTTCCTTAGAGCTGAAAAGTGAGTTAGTTTACCTGAAATGATGTCTTGCTAGTAGGAATACACAGAGCCTGGAATTTAACTCCATTTGTGAAGGGAAACACACAGCACAATTCTCATCCATAAAATACACTCTGCTTTAGAGCAAGAAGCACGCTCTTGCTTTCTAAGTGTCTCTAATACAGCAGGAAACTTGACAGCTGTCAAAACAAAAGAACGGTGTTTCGTACACATATGGACCATATCTAGGTCAATCTTCTTCTGCAACTTATACAAAGCACAGTTCCATTAACATGCAATGCTTTCCAGTTAAGAGCAAGAAACGTGTGAGCTTCGTGAACGATGTAGCTTCCTTTGAGCTGAAAAGTGACTGAGTTTACTTGAAAAGTTGTCTTGCTTGTAGGAAGACACAGAGCCTGGGATTTAACTCCATTTCTGAAGGGAAACACACAGCACAGTTCGCATCCATGAAAAACACTCTGCTTTAGAGCAAGAAGCATGCTCTTGATTTCTAGAGTCTCTAAAAGAGCCAGCAACATGAGGGTACTCAGAAAAAAAGAATGGTGTTTCATACACATAAGGAACATTGCTAGTTCAACTCTGCTTCTGAAACTGATACAAACCACAGGTCCTCTAACATCCAATGCTTTACAGTTAAGAGCGAGAAACGTGTGAGCTTCATAAAGGATTTATATACATTTGAGCTGAAAAGTGACTGCATTTACCTGAAATGATGTCTTGCTTGTAGGAAGACACAGAGCCTGGAATTTAACTCCATTTCTGAAGGGAAACACACAGCACAGTTCTCACGATGAAACACACTCTGCGTATAGGAAGAAGCATGCTATTCCTTTCTAGAGTCCCTAATAGAGCAAGAAATGTGAGTGTGGTCCGAACAAAAGAAAGGTGTTTCCTACACATACAGTCCATAACTAAGTCAACTCTACTTCTGAAACTGATACAAACCACAGTTCCACTAACATGCAATGCTTTCCAGTGAAGAGTGAGAAACTTGTGAGATTAGTGAACCATGTAGCTCCCTTTGAGCTGAAAAGTGACTGAGTTTACATGAAAACATGTCTTGCTTGTAGGAAGACACAGAGCCTGGGATTTAACAACATTTCTGAAGGTAAACACACAGCACAGTTCTCATCCATGAAACACACTCTGCTTTAGAGCAAGAAGCATGCTCTTGCTTTCTAGAGACTCTAATAGAGCCAGAAACTTGAGGGTATTCTGAACAAAAGAATGGTGTTTAATACACATACGGACCATATCTAGGTAAACTCTTCTTCTGAAACTGATACAAACCACAGGTCCTCTAACATCCAATGCTTTACAGTTAAGAGCAAGAAACGTGTGAGCTATGTGAACAATGTAGATTTGTTTGAGTGCAAGGTGACTGAGTTTACGTGAAACGAATTCTTTCTTGTAGGAAGAACAGAGCATATGATTTAACTCCATTTCTGAAGGGAAACACACAGCACAGTTCTCACGATGAAACACACTCTGCGTATAGGAAGAAGCACACTCTTGCTTTCTAGAGTCTCTAATAGAGCAGGAAATGTGAGTGTGCTCAGAAGAAAAGAACAGTGTTTCCTACACATACGGACCATTGCTAGTTCAACTCTGCTTATGAAACTGATACAAACCACAAGTCATCTAACATCCAATGCTTTTCTGTTAAGAGCGAGAAACTTGTGAGCTTCGTAAACGATTTATAATCATTTGAGGTGAAAAGTGACTGCTTTTACCTGAAATGATGTCTTGCTTGTAGGAAGACACAGAGCCTGGAATGTAACTCCATTTTTGAAGGGAAACACACAGCACAGTTCTCATCCATGAAATAAACTCTGCTTTAGAGCAAGAAGCACGCTCTTGCCTCTAACAGTCTCTAATACAGCAGGAAACGTGAGTGTGGTCAGAACAAAATAACGGTGTTTCCTACACATACGGACCATATCTAGGTCAACTCTTCTTCTGAAACTGATACAAACCACAGTTCGTCTAACATGCAATGCTTTCCAGTTAAGAGCAAGAATCTTGTGAGCTTCGTGAACGATGTAGCTTCCTTTGAGCTGAAAAGTGACTGAGTATACCTGAAATGATGTCTTGCTTGTAGGAAGACACAGAGCCTGGAATTTAACTCCATTTCTGAAGTGAAACACACAGCACAGTACTCATCCATTAAACACACTCTGCTTAGAGCAAGAAGCTTGCTCTTGCTTTCCAGATTCTCTAATACAGCAGGAAACTTGATTGTGGTCAGAACGAAAGAACGGTGTTTCCCACAAATAGGGACCATATCTAGGTCAACTCTTCTTCTGCAACTTATACAAAGCACAGTTCCATTAACATGCAATGCTTTCAAGTTAAGAGCGAGAAACGTGTGACCTTCGTGAACGATGTAGCTTCCTTTGAGCTGAAAAGTGACTGAGTTTACTTGAAAAGTTGTCTTGCTTGTAGGAAGACACAGAGCCTGGGATTTAACTCCATTTCTGAAGGGAGCACACAGCCCAGTTCTCATCCATGAAAAACACTCTGCTTTAGAGCAAGAAGCATGCTCTTGCTTTCTAGAGTCTCTAAAAGAACCAGAAGCATGAGTGTACTCAGAACAAAAGAACGGTGTTTCCTACACATACAGAACATTGCTAGTTCAACACTGCTTCTGAAACTGATACAAACCACAGGTCCTCTAACATCCAATGCTTTACAGTTAAGAGCGAGAAACGTGTGAGCTTCGTAAACGATTTATATACATTTGTGCAGAAAAGTGACTGCATTTACATAAAAGGATGTCTTGCTTGTTGGAAGACATAGAGCCTGGAATTTAACTCCATTTCTGAATGGAAACACACAGCACAGTTCTCATGATGAAACACACTCTGCGTATAGGAAGAATCACGCTCTTGCTTTCTAGAGTCTCAAATAGAGCACGAAATATGAGTGTGCTCAGAACAAAAGAAAGGTGTTTCCTACACATTCAGACCATAACTAAGTCAACTTTTCTTCTGAAACTGATACAAACTACAGTTCCTCTAATATGCAATGCTTTCCAGTGAAGAGTGAGAAACTTGTCAGCTTAGTGAACCATGTAGCTTCCTTAGAGCTGAAAAGTGAGTTAGTTTACCTGAAATGATGTCTTGCTAGTAGGAATACACAGAGCATGGAATTTAACTTCATTTCTGAAGGGAAACACACAGCACAATTCTCATCCATAAAATACACTCTGCTTTAGAGCAAGAAGCACGCTCTTGCTTTCTAAGTGTCTCTAATACAGCAGGAAACTTGACAGCTCTGAGAACAAAAGAACGGTGTTTTGTACACATATGGACCATATCTAGGTCAATCTTCTTCTGCAACTTATACAAAGCACAGTTCCATTAACATGCAATGCTTTCCAGTTAAGAGCAAGAAACGTGTGAGCTTCGTGAATGATGTAGCTTCCTTTGAGCTGAAAAGTGACTGAGTTTACTTGAAAAGTTGTCTTGCTTGTAGGAAGACACAGAGCCTGGGATTTAACTCCATTTCTGAAGGGAAACAAACAGCCCAGTTCTCATCCATGAAAAACACTCTGCTTTATAGCAAGAAGCATGCTCTTGCTTTCTAGAGTCTCTAAAAGAGCCAGAAACATGAGTGTACTCAGAACAAAAGAACGGTGTTTCCTACACATACAGAACATTGCTAGTTCAACTCTGCTTCTGAAACTGATGCAAACCACAGGTCCTCTAACATCCAATGCTTTACAGTTAAGAGCGAGAAACGTGTGAGCTTCGTAAACGATTTATATACATTTGGGCAGAAAAGTGACTGCATTTACATGAAAGTATGTCTTGTTTGTTGGAAGACTCAGAGCCTGGAATTTAACTCCATTTCTGAAGGGAAACACACAGCACAGTTCTCATGATGAAACACACTCTGCGTATAGGAAGAAGCACACTCTTGCTTTCTAGAGTCTCTAATAGAGCACGAAATGTGAGTGTGCTCAGAACAAAAGAAAGGTGTTTCCTACACATTCAGACTGTCACTAAGTCAACTCTTCTTCTGAAACTGATACAAACTACAGTTCCTCTAACATGCAATGCATTCCAGTTAAGAGTGAGAAACTTGTCAGCTTAGTGAACCATGTAGCTTCCTTAGAGCTGGAAAGTGAGTTAGTTTACCTGAAATGATGTCTTGCTAGTAGGAATACACAGAGCCTGGAATTTAACTCCATTTGTGAAGGGAAACACACAGCACAATTCTCATCCATAAAATACACTCTGCTTTAGAGCAAGAAGCACGCTCTTGCTTTCTAAGTGTCTCTAATACAGCAGGAAACTTGACAGCTGTCAAAACAAAAGAACGGTGTTTCGTACACATATGGACCATATCTAGGTCAATCTTCTTCTGCAACTTATACAAAGCACAGTTCCATTAACATGCAATGCTTTCCAGTTAAGAGCAAGAAACGTGTGAGCTTCGTGAACGATGTAGCTTCCTTTGAGCTGAAAAGTGACTGAGTTTACTTGAAAAGTTGTCTTGCTTGTAGGAAGACACAGAGCCTGGGATTTAACTCCATTTCTGAAGGGAAACACACAGCACAGTTCGCATCCATGAAAAACACTCTGCTTTAGAGCAAGAAGCATGCTCTTGATTTCTAGAGTCTCTAAAAGAGCCAGCAACATGAGGGTACTCAGAAAAAAAGAATGGTGTTTCATACACATAAGGAACATTGCTAGTTCAACTCTGCTTCTGAAACTGATACAAACCACAGGTCCTCTAACATCCAATGCTTTACAGTTAAGAGCGAGAAACGTGTGAGCTTCATAAAGGATTTATATACATTTGAGCTGAAAAGTGACTGCATTTACCTGAAATGATGTCTTGCTTGTAGGAAGACACAGAGCCTGGAATTTAACTCCATTTCTGAAGGGAAACACACAGCACAGTTCTCACGATGAAACACACTCTGCGTATAGGAAGAAGCATGCTATTCCTTTCTAGAGTCCCTAATAGAGCAAGAAATGTGAGTGTGGTCCGAACAAAAGAAAGGTGTTTCCTACACATACAGTCCATAACTAAGTCAACTCTACTTCTGAAACTGATACAAACCACAGTTCCACTAACATGCAATGCTTTCCAGTGAAGAGTGAGAAACTTGTGAGATTAGTGAACCATGTAGCTCCCTTTGAGCTGAAAAGTGACTGAGTTTACATGAAAACATGTCTTGCTTGTAGGAAGACACAGAGCCTGGGATTTAACAACATTTCTGAAGGTAAACACACAGCACAGTTCTCATCCATGAAACACACTCTGCTTTAGAGCAAGAAGCATGCTCTTGCTTTCTAGAGACTCTAATAGAGCCAGAAACTTGAGGGTATTCTGAACAAAAGAATGGTGTTTAATACACATACGGACCATATCTAGGTAAACTCTTCTTCTGAAACTGATACAAACCACAGGTCCTCTAACATCCAATGCTTTACAGTTAAGAGCAAGAAACGTGTGAGCTATGTGAACAATGTAGATTTGTTTGAGTGCAAGGTGACTGAGTTTACGTGAAACGAATTCTTTCTTGTAGGAAGAACAGAGCATATGATTTAACTCCATTTCTGAAGGGAAACACACAGCACAGTTCTCACGATGAAACACACTCTGCGTATAGGAAGAAGCACACTCTTGCTTTCTAGAGTCTCTAATAGAGCAGGAAATGTGAGTGTGCTCAGAAGAAAAGAACAGTGTTTCCTACACATACGGACCATTGCTAGTTCAACTCTGCTTCTGAAACTGATACAAACCACAAGTCATCTAACATCCAATGCTTTTCTGTTAAGAGCGAGAAACTTGTGAGCTTCGTAAATGATTTATAATCATTTGAGGTGAAAAGTGACTGCTTTTACCTGAAATGATGTCTTGCTTGTAGGAAGACACAGAGCCTGGAATGTAACTCCATTTTTGAAGGGAAACACACAGCACAGTTCTCATCCATGAAATAAACTCTGCTTTAGAGCAAGAAGCACGCTCTTGCCTCTAACAGTCTCTAATACAGCAGGAAACGTGAGTGTGGTCAGAACAAAATAACGGTGTTTCCTACACATACGGACCATATCTAGGTCAACTCTGCTTCTGAAACTGATACAAACCACAGTTCGTCTAACATGCAATGCTTTCCAGTTAAGAGCAAGAATCTTGTGAGCTTCGTGAACGATGTAGCTTCCTTTGAGCTGAAAAGTGACTGAGTATACCTGAAATGATGTCTTGCTTGTAGGAAGACACAGAGCCTGGAATTTAACTCCATTTCTGAAGTGAAACACACAGCACAGTACTCATCCATTAAACACACTCTGCTTAGAGCAAGAAGCTTGCTCTTGCTTTCCAGATTCTCTAATACAGCAGGAAACTTGATTGTGGTCAGAACGAAAGAACGGTGTTTCCCACAAATACGGACCATATCTAGGTCAACTCTTCTTCTGCAACTTATACAAAGCACAGTTCCATTAACATGCAATGCTTTCAAGTTAAGAGCGAGAAACGTGTGACCTTCGTGAACGATGTAGCTTCCTTTGAGCTGAAAAGTGACTGAGTTTACTTGAAAAGTTGTCTTGCTTGTAGGAAGACACAGAGCCTGGGATTTAACTCCATTTCTGAAGGGAGCACACAGCCCAGTTCTCATCCATGAAAAACACTCTGCTTTAGAGCAAGAAGCATGCTCTTGCTTTCTAGAGTCTCTAAAAGAACCAGAAGCATGAGTGTACTCAGAACAAAAGAACGGTGTTTCCTACACATACAGAACATTGCTAGTTCAACACTGCTTCTGAAACTGATACAAACCACAGGTCCTCTAACATCCAATGCTTTACAGTTAAGAGCGAGAAACGTGTGAGCTTCGTAAACGATTTATATACATTTGTGCAGAAAAGTGACTGCATTTACATAAAAGGATGTCTTGCTTGTTGGAAGACATAGAGCCTGGAATTTAACTCCATTTCTGAATGGAAACACACAGCACAGTTCTCATGATGAAACACACTCTGCGTATAGGAAGAATCACGCTCTTGCTTTCTAGAGTCTCAAATAGAGCACGAAATATGAGTGTGCTCAGAACAAAAGAAAGGTGTTTCCTACACATTCAGACCATAACTAAGTCAACTTTTCTTCTGAAACTGATACAAACTACAGTTCCTCTAATATGCAATGCTTTCCAGTGAAGAGTGAGAAACTTGTCAGCTTAGTGAACCATGTAGCTTCCTTAGAGCTGAAAAGTGAGTTAGTTTACCTGAAATGATGTCTTGCTAGTAGGAATACACAGAGCATGGAATTTAACTTCATTTCTGAAGGGAAACACACAGCACAATTCTCAACCATAAAATACACTCTGCTTTAGAGCAAGAAGCACGCTCTTGCTTTCTAAGTGTCTCTAATACAGCAGGAAACTTGACAGCTCTGAGAACAAAAGAACGGTGTTTTGTACACATATGGACCATATCTAGGTCAATCTTCTTCTGCAACTTATACAAAGCACAGTTCCATTAACATGCAATGCTTTCCAGTTAAGAGCAAGAAACGTGTGAGCTTCGTGAATGATGTAGCTTCCTTTGAGCTGAAAAGTGACTGAGTTTACTTGAAAAGTTGTCTTGCTTGTAGGAAGACACAGAGCCTGGGATTTAACTCCATTTCTGAAGGGAAACAAACAGCACAGTTCTCATCCATGAAACACATTCTGCTTCAGAGCAAGAAGCACGCTCTTGCTTTCTACGAGTCTGTAATACAGCAATAAACGTGACTGTGGTCAGAACAAAATATCGGTGTTTCCTACATATACGGACCATTGCTTGTTCAACTCTGCTTCTGTAACTGATACAAACCACAAGTCATCTAACATCCAATGCTTTTCAGTTGAGAGCGAGAAACGTGTGAGCTACATAAACGATTTATATTCATTTGAGCTGAAAAGTGACTGGGTTTACCTGAAATGATGTCTTGTTTGTAGGAAGACACAGAGTCTGGAATTTAACTCCATTTCTGAAGGGAAACACACAGCACAGTGCTCAGCCATGAAACACACTCTGCTTTAGAGCTAGAAGCACACTCTTGCTTTCAAAGAGTCTCTAATACAGCAGGAAACGTGACTGTGGTCAGAACAAAAGAACGGTGTTTCCTACACATACGGACCTTTGCTAGTTAAACTCTGCTTCTGAAACTGATACAAACCACAGGTCCTCTAACATCCAATGCTTTACAGTTAAGAGCAAGAAACATATCAGTTATGTGAATGATGTAGATTTGTTTGAGCTGAAAGGTGACTGAGTTTACATGGAACGAAGTCTTGCTTGTAGGAAGTCACAGAGCCTGGGATTTAACACCATTTCTGAAGGGAAACACACAGCACAGTTCTCAACCATGAAACACACTCTGCTTTAGAGCAAGAAGCATGCTCTTGCTTTCTAGAGTCTCTAATAGAGCCAGTAACTAGAGGGTACTCAGAACAAAGAACAGTGTTTCCTACACAAACGGACCATTGCTATTTCAACTCTGCTTTTGAAACTGATACAAACCGCAGGTCCTCTAACATCCAATGCTTTACAGTTAAGCACAAGAAACGTGTGAGCTACGTGTACGATGTAGATTTGTTTGAGCGCAAGGTGACTGAGTTTACGTGATACGAAGTCTTTCTTGTAGGAAGGTACAGAGCCTGTGATTTAACTCCATTTCTGAAGGGAAACACACAGCACAGTTCTCACGATGACACACTCTGCCTATAGGAAGAAGCACGCTCTTGCTTTCTAGAGTCTCTAATAGAGCAGGAAATGTGAGTGTGCTCAGAACAAAAGAAAATGTTTCCTACACTTATGGACCATTGCTAGTTCAACTCTGCTTCTGTAACTGATACAAACCACAAGTCATCTAACATCCAATGCTTTTCAGTTAAGAGCAAGTAACGTGTGAGCTTCGTAAACGATTTATATTCATTGGAGCTAAAAAGTGACTGCGTTTACCTGAAATGATGTCTTGCTTGTAGGAAGACACAGAGCCTGTGATTTAACTCCATTTCTGAAGGGATACCCACAGCGCAGTTCTCATCCATGAAACACACTCTGCTTTAGAGCAAAAAGCACGCACTTGCTTTCTAAGAGTCTCTAATACAGGAGGAAACGTGACTTTGGTCAGAACAAAATAACCGTGTTTCCTACACATACGGACCATTGCTAGTTCAACTCTGCATCTGAAACTGATACAAACTATACGTCCTCTAAAATCCAATGCTTTTCAGTAAGAGTAAGAAACGTGTGTGCTTCGTAAACGATTTATATTCATTTGAGAAGCAAAGTGACTGCTTTTATCTGAAATGATGTCTTGCTTGTAGGAAGACACAGAGCCTGGAATTTAACTCCATTTCTGAAGGGAAACACACAGCACAATTCTCTTCCAGGAAACACACTCTGCTTTAGAGCAAGAAGCTTGCTCTTGCTTTCCAGATTCTCTAATACAGCAGGAAACTTGATTGTGGTCAGAACGAAAGAACGGTGTTTCCCACACATACGGACCATATCTAGGTCAACTCTTCTTCTGCAACTTATACAAAGCACAGTTCCATTAACATGCAATGCTTTCAAGTTAAGAGCGAGAAACTTGTGACCTTCGTGAACGATGTAGCTTCCTTTGAGCTGAAAAGTGACTCAGTTTACTTGAAAAGTTGTCTTGCTTGTAGGAAGACACAGAGCCTGGGATTTAACACCATTTCTGAAGGGAAACACACAGCCCAGTTCTCATCCATGAAAAACACTCTGCTTTATAGCAAGAAGCATGCTCTTGCTTTCTAGAGTCTCTAAAAGAGCCAGAAACATGAGTGTACTCAGAACAAAAGAACGGTGTTTCCTACACATACAGAACATTGCTAGTTCAACTCTGCTTCTGAAACTGATGCAAACCACAGGTCCTCTAACATCCAATGCTTTACAGTTAAGAGCGAGAAACGTGTGAGCTTCGTAAACAATTTATATACATTTGGGCAGAAAAGTGACTGCATTTACATGAAAGTATGTCTTGTTTGTTGGAAGACTCAGAGCCTGGAATTTAACTCCATTTCTGAAGGGAAACACACAGCACAGTTCTCATGATGAAACACACTCTGCGTATAGGAAGAAGCACACTCTTGCTTTCTAGAGTCTCTAATAGAGCACGAAATGTGAGTGTGCTCAGAACAAAAGAAAGGTGTTTCCTACACATTCAGACCGTCACTAAGTCAACTCTTCTTCTGAAACTGATACAAACTACAGTTCCTCTAACATGCAATGCATTCCAGTTAAGAGTGAGAAACTTGTCAGCTTAGTGAACCATGTAGCTTCCTTAGAGCTGGAAAGTGAGTTAGTTTACCTGAAATGATGTCTTGCTAGTAGGAATACACAGAGCCTGGAATTTAACTGCATTTCTGAAGGGAAACACACAGCACAATTCTCATCCATAAAATACACTCTGCTTTAGAGCAAGAAGCACGCTCTTGCTTTCTAAGTGTCTCTAATACAGCAGGAAACTTGACAGCTGTCAAAACAAAAGAACGGTGTTTCGTACACATATGGACCATATCTAGGTCAATCTTCTTCTGCAACTTATACAAAGCACAGTTCCATTAACATGCAATGCTTTCCAGTTAAGAGCAAGAAACGTGTGAGCTTCGTGAACGATGTAGCTTCCTTTGAGCTGAAAAGTGACTGAGTTTACTTGAAAAGTTGTCTTGCTTGTAGGAAGACACAGAGCCTGGGATTTAACTCCATTTCTGAAGGGAAACACACAGCACAGTTCGCATCCATGAAAAACACTCTGCTTTAGACCAAGATGCATGCTCTTGATTTCTAGAGTCTCTAAAAGAGCCAGCAACATGAGGGTACTCAGAAAAAAAGAATGGTGTTTCATACACATAAGGAACATTGCTAGTTCAACTCTGCTTCTGAAACTGATACAAACCACAGGTCCTCTAACATCCAATGCTTTACAGTTAAGAGCGAGAAACGTGTGAGCTTCGTAAAGGATTTATATACATTTGAGCTGAAAAGTGACTGCATTTACCTGAAATGATGTCTTGCTTGTAGGAAGACACAGAGCCAGGAATTTAACTCCATTTCTGAAGGGAAACACACAGCACAGTTCTCACAATGAAACACACTCTGCGTATAGGAAGAAGCATGCTATTCCTTTCTAGAGTCCCTAATAGAGCAAGAAATGTGAGTGTGGTCAGAACAAAAGAAAGGTGTTTCCTACACATACAGTCCATAACTAAGTCAACTCTACTTCTGAAACTGATACAAACCACAGTTCCACTAACATGCAATGCTTTCCAGTGAAGAGTGAGAAACTTGTGAGATTAGTGAACCATGTAGCTCCCTTTGAGCTGAAAAGTGACTGAGTTTACATGAAAACATGTCTTGCTTGTAGGAAGACACAGAGCCTGGGATTTAACTCCATTTCTGAAGGTAAACACACAGCACAGTTCTCATCCATGAAACACACTCTGCTTTAGAGCAAGAAGCATGCTCTTGCTTTCTAGAGACTCACATAGAGCCAGAAACTTGAGGGTATTCTGAACAAAAGAACGGTGTTTAATACACATACGGACCATATCTAGGTCAACTCTTCTTCTGAAACTGATACAAACCACAGGTCCTCTAACATCCAATGCTTTACAGTTAAGCGCAAGAAACGTGTGAGCTACGTGTACGATGTAGATTTGTTTGAGTGCAAGGTGACTGAGTTTATGTGATACGAAGTCTTTCTTGTAGGAAGATACAGAGCCTGTGATTTAACTCCATTTCTGAAGGGAAACACACAGCACAGTTCTCACGATTACACACTCTGCATATAGGAAGAAGCACGCTCTTGCTTTCTAGAGTCTCTAATAGAGCAGGAAATGTGAGTGTGCTCAGAACAAAAGAAAAGTGTTTCCTACACTTACGGACCATTGCTAGTTCAACTCTGCTTCTGTAACTGATACAAACCACAAGTCATCTAACATCCAATGCTTTTCAGTTAAGAGCAAGAAACGTGTGAGCTTCGTAAACGATTTATATTCATTTGAGCTGAAAAGTGACTGCGTTTACCTGAAATGATGTCTTGCTTGTAGGAAGACACAGAGCCTGTGATTTAACTCCATTTCTGAAGGGATACCCACAGCGCAGTTCTCATCCATGAAACACACTCTGCTTTAGAGCAAAAAGCACGCACTTGCTTTCTAAGAGTCTCTAATACAGGAGGAAACGTGACTTTGGTCAGAACAAAATAACCGTGTTTCCTACACATACGGACCATTGCTAGTTCAACTCTGCTTCTGAAACTTATACAAACTATAAGTCCTCTAACATCCATTGCTTTACAGTTAGGAGCAATAAACGTGGGAGCTACGTGTACGATGAAGCTTTGTTTGAGTGCAAAGTGAATGAGTTTACATGAAATGAAGTCTTGCTTGTAGGAAGATACAGAGCGTGTGATTTAACTCCATTTCTGAAGGGAAACACACAGCACAGTTCTCACAATGAAACACACTCTGTGTATAAGAAGAAGCACGCTCTTGCTTTCTAGAGTTCTAATAGAGCAGGAAACGTGAGTGTGCTCAGAACAAAAGAACGGTGTTTCCTACATATACGGACCATTGCTAGTTCAGCTCTGCTTCTGAAACTGATACAAACCCCAAGTCATCTAACATCCAATGCTTTTCAGTTAGAGCAAGAACATGTGAGCTTCGTAAACGATTTATATTCATTTGAGCTGCAAAGTGACTGCTTTTACCTGAAATGATGTCTCGCTTGTAGGAAGACACAGAGCCTGGAATTTAACTCAATTTCTGAAGGAAAACACACAGCACAATTCTCATCCATGAAACACAGTCTGCTTTAGAGCAAGAAGCACGCTCTTGCTTTCTAAGTGTCTCTAATACAGCAGGAAACTTGACAGCTGTCAGAACAAAAGAACGGTGTTACGTACACATACGGACCATATCTAGGTCAATCTTCTTCTGCAACTTATACAAAGCACAGTTCCATTAACATGCAATGCTTTCCAGTTAAGAGCAAGAAACGTGTGAGCTTCGTGAACGATGTAGCTTCCTTTGTGCTGAAAAGTGACTGAGTTTACTTGAAAAGTTGTCTTGCTTGTAAGAAGACACAGAGCCTGGGATTTAACTCCATTTCTGAAGGGAAACACACAGCACAGTTCTCATCCATGAAAAACACTCTGCTTTAGAGCAAGAAGCATGCTCTTGATTTCTAGAGTCTCTAAAAGAGCCAGCAACATGAGGGAACTCAGAACAAAAGAACGGTGTTTCATACACATAAGGAACATTGCTAGTTCAACTCTGCTTCTGAAACTGATACAAACCACAGGTCCTCTAACATCCAATGCTTTACAGTTAAGAGCGAGAAACGTGTGAGCTTAGTAAAGGATTTATAAACATTTGAGCTGAAAAGTGACTGCATTTACCTGAAATGATGTCTTGCTTGTAGGAAGACACAGAGCCTGGAATTTAACTCCATTTCTGTAGGGAAACACACAGCACAGTTCTCATCCATGAAACACACTCTGCTTTAGAGCAAGAAGCATGCTCTTGCTTTCTAGAGACTCTAATAGAGCCAGAAACTTGAGGGTATTCTGAACAAAAGAACGGTGTTTCCTACACATACAGACCATATCTAGGTCAAATCTTCTTCTGAAACTGATACAAACCACAGGTCCTCTAACATCCAATGCTTTACAGTTAAGAGCAAGAAACGTGTGCGCTACGTGTACGATGTAGATTTGTTTGAGTGCAAGGTAACTGAGTTTACGTGATACGAAGTCTTTCTTGTAGGAAGATACAGAACCTGTGATTTTACTCCATTTCTGAAGGGAAACACACAGCACAGTTCTCACGATGACACACTCGGCGTATAGGAAGAAGCACGCTCTTGCTTTCTAGAGTCTCTAATAGAGCAGGAAATGTGAGTGTGCTCAGAACAAAAGAAAAGTGTTTCCTACACTTACGGACCATTGCTAGTTCAACTCTGCTTCTGTAACTGATACAAACAAACAAGTCATCTAACATCCAATGCTTTTCAGTTAAGAGCAAGAAACGTGTGAGCTTCGTAAACGATTTATATTCATTTGAGCTGAAAAGTGACTGCGTTTACCTGAAATGATGTCTTGCATGTAGGAAGACACAGAGCCTGGGATTTAACTCCATTTCTGAAGGGATACCCACAGCGCAGTTCTCATCCATGAAACACACTCTGCTTTAGAGCAAAAAGCACGCACTTGCTTTCTAAGAGTCTCTAATACAGGAGGAAACGTGACTTTGGTCAGAACAAAATAACCGTGTTTACTGCACATACGGACCATTGGTAGTTCAACTCTGCTTCTGAAACTGATACAAACTATCCGTCCTCTAACACCCATTGCTTTACAGTTAGGAGCAATAAACGTGGGAGCTACATGTACGATGGAGCTTTGTTTGAGTGCAAGGTGAATGAGTTTACGTGAAATGAAGTCTTGCTTGTAGGAAGATACAGAGCCTGGAATTTAACTCCATTTCTGAAGGGAAACACACAGCACAGTTCTCATGATGAAACACACTCTGCGTATAGGAAGAAGCACGCTCTTGCTTTCTAGAGTCTCTAAAAGATCCAGAAACATGAGTGTACTCAGAACAAAAGAACGGTGTTTCCTACACATACGGAACATTGCTAGTTCAACTCTGCTTCTGAAACTGAAAGAAACCACAGGTCCTCTAACATCCAATGCTTTACAGTTAAGAGCGAGAAACTTGTGAGCTTTGTAAACGATTTATATACATTTGAGCTGAAAGGTGACTGCATTTACCTGAAATGATGTCTTGCTTGTAGGAAGACACAGAGCCTGGAATTTAACTCCATTTCTTAAGGGAAACACACAGCACAGTTCTCACGATGAAGTAAACTCTGTGTATAGGAAGAAGCACGCTCTTGCTTTCTAGAGTCCCTAATAGAGCAAGAAATGTGAGTATGGTCAGAACAAAATAACGGAGTTTCCTACACATACGGACCATAACTAAGTCAACTCTTCTTCTGAAACTGATACAAACCACATTTCCTCTAACATGCAATGCTTTCCAGTTAAGAGTGAGAAACTTGTGAGCTTAGTGAACCATGTAGCTTCCTTTGAGCTGAAAAGCGACTGAGTTTACCTAAAAACATGTCTTGCTTTTAGGAAGACACAGAGCCTGGCATTTAACTCCATTTCTGAAGGGAAACACACAGCACAGTACTCATCCATGAAACACACTCTGCTTTAGAGCAAGAAGCATGCTCTTGCTTTCTAGAGTCTCTAATAGAGCCAGAAACATGAGGGTCCTTATAACAAAAGAACGGAGTTTCCTACACATACGGACCATTGCTAGTTCAACTTTGCTTTTGTAACTGATACAAACCACAGGTCCTCTAATATCCAATCCTTTACAGTTAAGAGCAAGAAACGTGTGAGCTTTGTATACGATTTATATTCATTTGAGCTGAAAAGTGACTGCATTTACCTGAAATGATGTCTTGCTTGTAGGAAGACACGGGGCCTGGAATTTAACTCCATTTCTGAAGGGAAACACACAGCGCAGTTCTCATCCATGAAACACACTCTGCTTTAGAGCAAGAAGCACGCTCTTGCTTTCTAAGTGTCTCTAATACAGCAGGAAACGTGACTGTGGTCAGCACAAAATAACGTTGTTTCCTACACATTTGGACCATATCTAGGTCAACTCTTCTTCTGCAACTAATACAAAGCACAGTTCCATTAACATGCAATGCTTTCAATTTAAGAGCGAGAAACGTGTGAGCTTCGTGAATGATTTAGCTTCCTTTGAGCTGAAAAGTGACTGAGTTTACTTGAAAAGATGTCTTGCTTGTAGGAAGACACAGAGCCTGGGATTTAACTCCATTTCTGAAGGGATACACACAGCACAGTTCTCACGATGAAACACTCTCTGCGTATAGGAAGAAGCAAGCTCTTGCTTTCTAGAGTCTCTATTAGAGCAGGAAAGGTGAGTGTGCTCAGAACAAAAGAACGGTGTTTCCTACATATACGGACAATTGCTAGTTCAACTCCGCTTCTGAATCTGATACAAACCACAAGTCATCTAACATGCAATGCTTTTCAGTTAAGAGCAAGAAACGTGTGAGTTTCGTAAACGATTTGTATTCATTTGAGCTGAAAAGTGACTGCGTTTTCCTGAAATGATGTCTTGCTTGTAGGAAGACACGGGGCATGGAATTTAACTCCATTTCTGAAGGGAAACACACAGCACAGTTCTCATCCATGAAACACACTCTGCTTTAGAGCAAGAAGCATCCTCTTGCTTTCTAGAGTCTCTAATAGAGCCAGAAACTTGAGGGTACTCAGAACAAAAGAACAGTGTTTCCTACAAATACGGACCATTCCTAGTTCAACTCTGCTTTTGAAACTGATACAAACCACAGGTCCTCTAACATCCAATGCTTTACAATTAAGAGCAAGAAACTTGTGAGCTACATAAACGAAGTAGCTTCATTTGAGTGCAAGGTGACTGAGTTTACGTGAAACGAAATCTTTCTTGTAGGAAGATACAGAGCCTGTGATTTAACTCCATTTCTGAAGGGAAACACACAGCACAGTTCTCATCCATGAAACAAACTCTGCTTTAGAGCAAGAAGCACGCTCTTGCCTCTAAGAGTCTCTAATACAGCAGGAAACGTGACTGTGGTGAGAACAAAAAACAGTGTTTCCTACACCTACGGACCATATCTAGGTCAACTCTTCTTCTGAAACTGATACAAACCACAGTTCCTGTAACATGCAATGCTTTCCAGTTAAGAGCAAGAAATGTGTGAGCTTTGTGAACGATGTAGCTTCCTTTGAGGTGAAAAGTGACAGAGTTTCCCTGAAATGATGTCTTGTTTGTAGGAAGACACAGAGCGTGGGATTTAACTCCATTTCTGAAGGGAAACACACAGCACAGTTCTCATCCATGAAAAACACTCTGTTTTAGAGCAAGAAGCATGCTCTTGCTTTCTAGAGTCTCTAAAAGAGCCAGAAACATGAGTGTACTCAGAACAAAAGAACGGTGTTTCCTACACATATGGAACATTGCTAGTTCAACTCTGCTTCTGAAAATGATACAAACCACAGTTCCTCTAACATGCAATGATTTCCAGTTAAGAGCGAGAAACGTGTGAGCTTTGTGTACGATGTACCTTCCTTTGAGCTAAAAATGACTGAGTTTACCTGCAAAGATATCTTGCTTGTAGGAAGACACAGAGCCTGGGATTTAACTCCATTTCTGAAGGGAAACACACAGCACAGTTCTCATCCATGAAAAACACTCTGCTTTAGAGCAAGAAGCATGCTCTTGATTTCTAGAGTCTCTAAAAGAGCCAGCAACATGAGGGAACGCAGAACAAAAGAACGGTGTTTCCTACACATACCGACCATTGCTAGTTCAACTCTGCTTCTGAAACTGATACAAACCACAGGTCCTCTAACATCCAATGCTTTACAGTTAAGAGCAAGAAACATGTCAGCTACGTGAACGATGTAGCTTTGTTTGAGCTGAAAGGTGACTGAGTTTACGTGAAACGAAGTCTTGCTTGTAGAAAGATACAGACCCTGAGATTTAACTCCATTTCTGAAGGGAAACACACAGCACAGTTCTAACGATGAAACACACTCTGCGTATAGGAAGAAGTAAGCTCTTGCTTTCTAGAGTCTCTAATAGAGCAGGAAAAGTGAGTGTGCTCAGAAAAATAGAACTGTGTTTCTTACACATACGGACGACTGCTAGTTCAACTCTGCTACTGAAACTGATACAAAACACAAGTCATCTAACATCCAATGCTTTTCAGTTAAGAGCAAGAAACGTGTGAGCTTTGTATACGATTTATATTCATTTGAGCTGAAAAGTGACTGTGATTACCTGAAATGATGTCTTGCTTGTAGGAAGACACGGGGCCTGGAATTTAATTCCAATTCTAAACGGAAACACACAGCACAGTTCTCATCCATGAAACACACTCTGCTTTAGATCAAGAAGCACGCTCTTGCTTTCTAAGTGTCTCTAATACAGCATGAAACGTGACTGTGGTCAGAACAAAATAACGTTCTTTCCTACACATACGGACCATATCTAGGTCAACTCTTCTTCTGAAACTAATACAAAGCACAGTTCCATTAACATGCAATGCTTTCAATTAAGAACGAGAAACGTTTGAGCTTCGTGAATGATGTAGCTTCCTTTGAGCTGAAAAGTGACTGAGTTTACTTGAAAAGATGTCTTGCTTGTAGGAAGACACAGAGCCTGGGATTTAACTCCATTTCTGAAGGGAAACACACAGCACAGTTCCATGAAAAACACTCTGCTTTAGAGCAAGAAGCATGCTCTTGCTTTCCAGATTCTCTAATAGAGCCAGAAATTTGAGGGTACTCAGAACAAAAGAACGGTGTTTCCTACACATACGGACCATTGCTAGATCAACTCTGCTTCTCAAAGTGATACAAACCATACGTCCTCTAACATCCAATGCTTTACAGTTAGGAGCAATAAACGTGTGAGCTACGTGTACGCTGTAGATTTGTTTGAGTGCAAGGTGAATGAGTTTACGTGAAATGAAGTCTTGCTTGTAGGAAGATACAGAGCCTGTGATTTAACTCTATTTCTGAAGAGAAACACACAGCACAGTTCTCATCCATGAAACACACTCTGCTTTAGAGCAAGAAGCACGCTCTTGATTTCTAAGTGTCTCGAATACAGCAGGAAACTTGACTGCGGTCAGAACAAAAGAACGGTGTTTTGTACTCATACGGACCATATCTAGGTCAATCTTCTTCTGCAACTTATACAAAGCACCGTTTCATTAACATGCAATGCTTTCAAGTTAAGAGTGAGAAACGTGTGAGCTTCGTGAACGATGTAGCTTCCTTTGAGCTGAAAAGTGACTGAGTTTACTTGAAGAGTTGTCTTGCTTCTTAGGAAGACACAGATCCTGGGATTTAACTCCATTTCTGAAGGAAAACAAACAGCACAGTTCTCATCCATGAAATACACTCTGCTTTAGAGCAAAAGCATGATCTTGCTTTCTAGAGTCTCTAAAAGAGACAGAAACATGAGTGTACTCAGAACAAAAGAATGGTGTTTCCTACACATACGGAACATTGCTAGTTCAACTCTGCCTCTGAAACTGATACAAACCACAGGTCCTCTAACATCCAATGCTTTACAGTTAAGAGCAAGAGACTTGTGAGCTTCATAAACGATTTATATACATTTGAGCTGAAAGGTGACTGCATTTACCTGAAATGATGTCTTGCTTGTAGGAAGACACAGAGCCTGGAATTTAACTCCATTTCTGTAGGGAAACACACAGCACAGTTCTCACGATGAAACACACTCTGTGTATAGGAAGAATCACGCTCTTGCTTTCTAGAGTCCCTAATAGAGCAAGAAATGTGAGTTTGGTCAGAACAAAAGAACGGTGTTTCCTACACATACGGACCATAACTAAGTCAACTCTTCTTCTGAAACTGATACAAACCACATTTCCTCTAACATGCAATGCTTTCCAATTAAGAGTGAGAAACTTTTGAGCTTAGTGAACAATGTAGCTTCCTTTGAACTGTAAAGTGACTGAGTTTACCTGAAAACATGACTTGCTTGTAGGAAGACACAGAGCCAGGGATTTAACTCCATTTCTGAAGGGAAACACACAGCACAGTTCTCATGATGAAACACACTCTGCGTATAGGAAGAAGCAAGCTCTTGCTTTCTAGAGTCTCTAATAGAGCAGGAAACGTGAGTGTGCTCAGAACAAAAGAACGGTGTTTCCTACATATACAGATCATTGCTAGTTCAACTCTGCTACTGAAACTGATACAAACCACAGTTCCTCTAACATGCAATGCTTTCCAGTTGAGAACGAGAAACGTGTGTGCTTTGTGAATGATGTACCTTCCTTTGAGCTAAAAATGACTGAGTTTACCTGAACAGTTGTCTTGCTTGTAGGAAGACACAAAGCCTGGGATTTAACTCAATTTCTGAAGGGAAACACACAGCACAGTACTCATCCATGAAACACACTCTGCTTTAGAGCAAGAAGCATGCTCTTGCTTTCCAGAGTCTCTAATAGAGCCCGAAACTTGAGGGTCCTCATAACAAAAGAACAGTGTTTCCTACACATACGGACCATTGCTAGTTCAACTCTGCTTCTGAAACTGATACAAACCACAGGTCCTCTAACATCCAATGCTTTACAGTTAAGAGCAAGAAACATGTCAGCTACGTGAGCGATGTAGCTTTGTTTGAGCTGAAAGGTGACTGAGTTTACGTGAAACGAAGTCTTGCTTGTAGAAAGATACAGACCCTGAGATTTAACTCCATTTCTGAAGGGAAACACACAGCACAGTTCTAACGATGAAACACACTCTGCGTATAGGAAGAAGCCAGCTCTTGCTTTCTAGAGTCTCTAATAGAGCAGGAAATGTGAGTGTGCTCAGAAAAATAGAACGGTGTTTCTCACACATACAGACGACTGCTAGTTCAACTCTGCTTCTGAAACTGATACAAAACACAAGTCATCTAACATCCAATGCTTTTCAGTTAAGAGCAAGAAACGTGTGAGCTTTGTATACGATTTATATTCATTTGAGCTGAAAAGTGACTGTGATTACCTGAAATGATGTCTTGCTTGTAGGAAGACACGGGGCCTGGAATTTAACTCCATTTTTGAAGGGAAACACACAGCACAGTTCTCATTCATGAAACACACTCTGCTTTAGATCAAGAAGCACGCTCTTGCTTTCTAAGTGTCTCTAATACAGCAGGAAACGTGACTGTGGTCAGAACAAAATAACGTTGTTTCCTACACATACAGACCATATCTAGGTCAACTCTTCTTCGGCAACTAATACAAAGCACAGTTCCATTAACATGCAATGCTTTCAATTAAGAATGAGAAACGTTTGAGCTTCGTGAACGATTTAGCTTCATTTGACCTGAAAAGTGACTGAGTTTACTTGAAAAGATGTCTTGCTTGTAGGAAGACACAGAGCCTGGGATTTAACTCCATTTCTGAAGGGAAACACACAGCACAGTTCCATGAAAAACACTCTGCTTTAGAGCAAGAAGCATGCTCTTGCTTTCCAGATTCTCTAATAGAGCCAGAAATTTGAGGGTACTCAGAACACAAGAACGGTGTTTCCTACACATACGGACCATTGCTAGATCAACTCTGCTTCTGAAAGTGATACAAACCATACGTCCTCTAACATCCAATGCTTTACAGTTAGGAGCAATAAACGTGTGAGCTACGTGTACGATGTAGATTTGTTTGAGTGCAAGGTGAATGAGTTTACGTGAAATGAAGTCTTGCTTGTAGGAAGATACAGAGCCTGTGATTTAACTCTATTTCTGAAGGGAAACACACAGCACAGTTCTCATCCATGAAACACACTCTGCTTTAGAGCAAGAAGCACGCTCTTGATTTCTAAGTGTCTCGAATAGAGCAGGAAACTTGACTGTGGTCAGAACAAAAGAACGGTGTTTAGTACTCATACGGACCATATCTAGGTCAATCTTCTTCTGCAACTTATACAAAGCACAGTTTCATTAACATGCAATGCTTTCAAGTTAAGAGTGAGAAACGTGTGAGGTTCGTGAACGATGTAGCTTCCTTTGAGCTGAAAGGTGACTGAGTTTACTTGAAAAGTTGTCTTGCTTGTAGGAAGACACAGAGCCTGGGATTTAACTCCATTTCGGAAGGGGAACACACAGCACAGTTCTCATCCATGAAAAACACTCTGCTTTAGAGCAAGAAGCATGATCTTGCTTTCTAGAGTCTCTAAAAGAGCCAGAAACATGAGTGTACTCAGAACAAAAGAATGGTGTTTCCTACACATACGGAACATTACTAGTTCAACTCTGCCTCTGAAACTGATACAAACCACAGGTCCTCTAACATCCAATGCTTTACAGTTAAGAGCGAGAAACTTGTGAGCTTCGTAAACGATTTATATACATTTGAGCTGAAAGGTGACTGCATTTACCTGAAATGATGTCTTGCTTGTAGGAAGACACGGGGCCTGGAATTTAACTCCATTTCTTAAGTGAAACACACAGCACAGTTCTCACGATGAAACACACTCTGTGTATAGGAAGAATCACGCTCTTGCTTTCTAGAGTGCCTAATAGAGCAAGAAATGTGAGTTTGGTCAGAACAAAAGAACGGTGTTTCCTACACATACGGACCATAACTAAGTCAACTCTTCCTCTGAAACTGATACAAACCACATTTCCTCTAACATGCAATGCTTTCCAGTTAAGAGTGAGAAACTTGTGATCTTAGTGAACCATGTAGCTTCCTTTGAACTGAAAAGTGACTGAGTTTACCTGAAAACATGAGTTGCTTGTAGGAAGACACAGAGCCTGGGATTTAACTCCATTTTGAAGGGAAACACACAGCACAGTTCTCACGATGAAACACACTCTGCATATAGGAAGAAGCAAGCTCTTGCTTTCTAGAGTCTCTAATAGAGCAGGAAAAGTGAGGGTGCTCAGAACAAAAGAACGGTGTTTCCTACATATACGGATCATTGCTAGTTCAACTCTGCTTCTGAAACTGATACAAACCACAGTTCCTCTAACATGCAATGCTTTTCAGTTAAGAGCGCGAAACGTGTGAGCTTTGTGAACGATGTACCTTCCTTTGACCTAAAAATGACTGAGTTTACCTGAAAAGATGTCTTGCTTGTAGGAAGACACAAAGCCTGGGATTTAACTCCATTTCTGAAGGGAAACACACAGCATAGTACTCATCCATGAAACACACTCTGCTTTAGAGCAAGAAGCATGCTCTTGCTTTCCATAGTCTCTAATAGAGCCCGAAACTTGAGGGTCCTCATAACAAAAGAACAGTGTTTCCTACACATACGGTCCCTTGCTAGTTCAACTCTGCTTCTGAAACTGATACAAACCACAGGTCCTCTAACATCCAATGCTTTACAGTTAAGAGCAAGAAACATGTCAGCTGCATGAACGATGTAGCTTTGTTTGAGCTGAAAGTTGACTGAGTTTACGTGAAACAAAGTCTTGCTTGTAGAAAGATACAGACCCTGAGATTTAACTCCATTTCTGAAGGGAAACGCACAGCACAGTTCTAATGATGAAACACACTCTGCGTATAGGAAGAATCAAGCTCTTGCTTTCTAGAGTCTCTAATAGAGCAGGAAACGTGAGTGTGCTCAGAACAATAGAACGGTGTTTCTTAAACATATGGATGACTGCTAGTTCAACTCTGCTTCTGAAACTGGTACAAAACACAAGTCATCTAACATCCAATGCTTTTCAGTTAAGAGCAAGAAACGTGTGAGCTTTGTATATGATTTATATTCATTTGAGCTGAAAAGTGACTGTGATTACCTGAAATGATGTCTTGCTTGTAGGAAGACACGGGGCCTGGAATTTAACTCCATTTCTGAAGGGAAACACACAGCACACTTCTCATCCATGAAACACACTGTGCTTTAGAGCAAGAAGCACGCTCTTGTTTTCTAAGTGTCTCTAATACAGCAGGAAACGTGACTGTGGTCAGAACAAAATAACATTGTTTCCTACACATACGGACCATATCTAGGTCAACTCTTCTTCTGCAACTAATACAAAGCACAGTTCCATTAACATGCAATGCTTTCAATTAAGAACGAGAAACGTGTGAGCTTCATGAACGATTTAGCTTCCTTTGACCTGAAAAGTGACTGAGTTTACTTGAAAAGATGTCTTGCTTGTAGGAAGACACAGAGCCTGGGATTTAACTCCATTTCTGAAGGGAAACACACAGCACAGTTCCATGAAAAACACTCTGCTTTAGAGCAAGAAGCATGCTCTTGCTTTCCAGATTCTCTAATAGAGCCAGAAACATGAGTGTACTCAGAACAAAAGAACGGTGATTCCTACACATACGGAACATTGCTAGTTCAACTCTGCTTCTGAAACTGATACAAACCACAGGTCCTCTAACATCCAATGCTTTACACTTAAGAGCGAGAAACTTGTGAGCTTCGTAAACGATTTATATACATTTGAGCTGAAAGGTGACTGCATTTACCTGAAATGATGTCTTGCTTGTAGGAAGACACAGAGCCTGGAATTTAACTCCATTTCTTAAGGGAAACACACAGCACAGTTATCACGATGAAACACACTCTGTGTATAGGAAGAAGCACGCTCTTGCTTTCTAGAGTCCCTAATAGAGCAAGAAATGTGAGTTTGGTCAGAACAAAATAACGGTGTTTCCTAAACATACGGACCATAACTAAGTCAACTCTTCTTCTGAAACTGATACAAACCACAAGTCATCTAACATCCAATTCTTTTCAGTTAAGAGCAAGAAACCTGTGAGCTTTGTAAACGATTTATATTCATTTGAGCTGAAAAGTGACTGAGTTTACCTGAAAACATGTCTTGCTTGTAGGAAGACACAGAGCCTGGGATTTAACTCCATTTCTGAAGGGAAACACACAGCACAGTTCTCATCCATGAAACACACTCTGCTTTAGAGCACGAAGCATGCTCTTGCTTTCTAGAGTCTCTAATAGAGCCAGAAATATGAGGGTCTCAGAAAAAAAGAACGTTGTTTCCTACATAAACGGACCATTGCTAGTTCAACTCTGCTTCTGAAACTGATACAAACCACAAGTCACCAAACATCCATTGCTTTTCAGTTAAGAGCAAGAAAGGTGTGAACTATGTGAACGTTGTAGCTTTGTTTGAGCGCAAGGTGACTGAGTTTATGTGAAATGAAGTATTGATTGTAGGAATATACAGAGCCTGTGATTAAACTCCATTTCTGAAGGGAAACACACAGCACAATACTCATCCATGAAGCAGACTAAGCATTAGGGCAAGAAGCATGCTATTGCTTTACAGAGTCTCTAATAGAGCCAGAAACTTGAGGGTACTCAGAACAAAAGAACAAAGTTTCCTACAAATATGGACGATTGCTAGTTTAACTCTGCCTCTGAAACTGATACAAACCACAGGTCCTCTAACATCCAATGCTTTACAGTGAAGAGCAAGAAACGTGTGAGCTACGTGAACGATGTACCTTTGTTTAGCAGAAAGGTGACTGAGTTTACGTGAAACGAAGTCTTCCTTGTAGGAAGATACAGAGCCTGTAATTTAACTCCATTTCTGAAAGGAAACACACAGCACAGTTAGTTCTCACGATGAAACACACTCTGCGTATAGGAAGAAGCACGCTCTTGCCTTCTAGAGTCTCTAATAGAGCAGGAAAGTTGAGTGTGCTCATAACAAAAGAACAGTGTTTCCTACACATATGGACCACTGCTAGTTCAACTCTGCTCCTGAAACTGATACAAACCTCAAGTCATCTAACATCCAATGCTTTTCATTTAAGAGCAAGAAACGTGTGAGCTTCGTAAACGATTTATATTCATTTGAGCTGAAAATTGACTGCGTTTACCTGAAATGATGTCTTGCATGTAGGAAGACACGGGGCCTGGAATTTAACTCCATTTCTGAAGGGAAACACGCAGCACAGTTCTCATCCATGAAACACACTCTTCTATAGAGCAAGAAGCACGCTCTTGCTTTCTCAGTGTCTCTAATACAGCAGGAAACGTGACTGTGGTCAGAACAAAATAACGTTGTTTCCTACACATACGGACCATACCTAGGTCAACTCTTCTTCTGCAAACAATACAAAGCACAGTTCCTTTACCATGCAATGCTTTCAAGTTAAGAGCGAGAAACGTGTGAGGTTCGTGAACAATGTAGCTTCCTTTGAGCTGAAAAGGGACTGAAATTACTTGAAAACATGTATTGCTTGTAGGAAGACACAGAGCCTGGGATTTAACTCCATTTCTGAAGGGAAACACACAGCACAGTTCTCATCCATGAAACACACTCTGCTTTAGAGCAAGAAGCACGCTCTTGCTTTCTCAGTGTCTCTAATACAGCAGAAAACGCAACTGTGGTCAGAAAAAAATAACGGTGTTTCCTACACATACGGACCATATCTAGGTCAACTCTTCTTCTGCAAACGTTACAAAGCACAGTTCCTTTACCATGCAATGCTTTCAAGTTAAGAGCGAGAAACGTGTGAGCTTCGTGAACGATGTAGCTTCCTTTGAGCTGAAAAGTGACTGAGTTTACTTGAAAACATGTCTTGCTTTTAGGAAGACACAGAGCCTGGGATTTAACTCCATTTCTGAAGGGAAACAGACAGCACAGTTCTCATCCATGAAACAACTCTGCTTTAGAGCAAGAAGCACGCTCTTGCTTTCTAAGAGTCTCTAATACAGCTGGAAACGTGACAGTGGTCAGAACAAAATAACGGTGTTTCCTACACATACGGACCATATCTAGGTCAACTCTTCTTCTGAAGCTGATACAAACCACAGTTCCTCTAACATGCCATGCTTTCCAGAAAAGAGAGATAAACGTGTGAGCTTCGTGAACGATGTAGCTTCCTTTGAGGTGAATAGTGACTGAGTTTACCTGAAAAGGTGTCTTGCTTGTAGGAAGACACAGAGCGTGGAATTTAACTCCATTTCTGAAGGGAAACACACAGCACAGTTCTCATCCATAAAACACACTCTGCTTTAGAGCACGAAGCATGCTCTTGCATTCTAGAGTCTCTAATAGAGCAGGAAACATGAGGGTGCTCTGAACAAAATAACGGTGTTTCCTACATATACGGACCATTGCTAGTTCAACTCTGCTTCTGAAACTGATACAACCCTCAAGTCATCTAACATCCAATGCTTTTCAGTTAAGAGCAAGAAACGTATGAGCTTTGTAAACGATTTATATTCTTTGAGCTGAAAAGTGACTGCGTTTACCTGAAATGATGTCTTGCTTGTAGGAAGACACAGAGCCTGGAAGTAAACTCCATTTCTGTAGGGAAACACACAGCACAGTACTTATCCATGAAACACACTCTGCTGTAGAGCTAGAAGCATGCTCTTGCTTCCCAGAGTCTCTAATAGAGCCAGAAACTTGAGGGTACTCAGAACAAAGAACGGTGTTTCCTACACATACGGACCATTGCTAGATCAACTCTGCTTCTGAAACTGATACAAACCACACGTCCTCTAACATCCAATGCTTTACAGTTAAAAGCAAGAAACGTGTGAGCTACATGTACGATGTAGCTTTGTTTGATTGCAAGGTGACTAAGTTTACGTGAAATGAAGTATTGCTTGTAGGAAGATACAGAGCCTGTGATTTAACTCCATTTCTGAAGGGAAACACACAGCACAGTTCCCACGAAGAAACACACTCTGCGTATAGGAAGAAGCATGCTCTTGCTTTCTAGAGTCTCTAATAGAGCAGGAAACTTGAGTGTGCTCATAACAAAAGAATGGTGTTTCCTACACATACGGACCACTGCTAGTTCAACTCTGCTTCTGAAACTGATACAAACCACAAGTCATCTAACATCCAATGCTTTTCAGTTAAGAGCAAGAAACCTGTGAGCTTCGTAAACGATTTATATTCATTTGAGCTGAAAAGTGACTGCGTTTACCTGAAATGATGTCTTGCTTGTAGGAAGACACGGGGCCTGGAATTTAACTCCATTTCTGAAGGGAAACACGCAGCACAGTTCTCATCCATGAAACACACTCTTCTTTAGAGCAAGAAGCACGCTCTTACTTTCTCAGTGTCTCTAATACAGCAGGAAACGTGACTGTGGTCAGAAAAAAATAACGTTGTTTCCTACACATACGGACCATATCTAGGTCAACTCTTCTTCTGCAAACGATACAAAGCACAGTTCCTTTACCATGCAATGCTTTCAAGTTAAGAGCGAGAAACGTGTGAGCTTCGTGAACGATGTAGCTTCCTTTGAGCTGAAAAGTGACTGAGTTTACTTGAAAACATGTCTTGCTTGTAGGAAGACACAGAGCCTGGGATTTAACTCCATTTCTGAAGGGAAACACACAGCACAGTTCTCATCCATGAAACACACTCTGCTTTAGAGCAAGAAGCACGCTCTTGCTTTCTCAGTGTCTCTAATACAGCAGAAAACGCAACTGTGGTCAGAAAAAAATAACGGTGTTTCCTACACATACGGACCATATCTAGGTCAACTCTTTTTCTGCAACTGATAGAAAGCACAGTTCCATTAACATGCATTGCTTTCAAGTTAAGAGCGAGAAACGTGTGTGCTTCGTGAACAATGTAGCTTCCTTTGAGCTGAAAAGTGACTGAGTTTACTTGAAAAAATGTCTTGCTTTTAGGAAGACACAGAGCCTGGGATTTAACTCCATTTCTGAAGGGAAACACACAGCACAGTTCTCATCCATGAAACAACTCTGCTTTAGATCAAGAAGCACGCTCTTGCTTTCTAAGAGTCTCTAATACAGCTGGAAACGTGACAGTGGTCAGAACAAAAAAACGGTGTTTCCTACACATACGGACCATATCTAGGTCAACTCTTCTTCTGAAGCTGATACAAACCACAGTTCCTCTAACATGCCATGCTTTCCAGAAAAGAGAGATAAACGTGTGAGCTTCGTGAACGATGTAGCTTCCTTTGAGGTGAATAGTGACTGAGTTTACCTGAAAAGGTGTCTTGCTTGTAGGAAGACACAGAGCGTGGAATTTAACTCCATTTCTGAAGGGAAACACACAGCACAGTTCTCATCCATAAAACACACTCTGCTTTAGAGCACGAAGCATGCTCTTGCATTCTAGAGTCTCTAATAGAGCAGGAAACATGAGGGTGCTCTGAACAAAATAACGGTGTTTCCTACATATACGGACCATTGCTAGTTCAACTCTGCTTCTGAAACTGATACAACCCTCAAGTCATCTAACATCCAATGCTTTTCAGTTAAGAGCAAGAAACGTATGAGCTTTGTAAACGATTTATATTCTTTGAGCTGAAAAGTGACTGCGTTTACCTGAAATGATGTCTTGCTTGTAGGAAGACACAGAGCCTGGAAGTAAACTCCATTTCTGTAGGGAAACACACAGCACAGTACTTATCCATGAAACACACTCTGCTGTAGAGCTAGAAGCATGCTCTTGCTTCCCAGAGTCTCTAATAGAGCCAGAAACTTGAGGGTACTCAGAACAAAGAACGGTGTTTCCTACACATACGGACCATTGCTAGATCAACTCTGCTTCTGAAACTGATACAAACCACACGTCCTCTAACATCCAATGCTTTACAGTTAAGAGCAAGAAACGTGTGAGCTACGTGTATGATGTAGCTTTGTTTGATTGCAAGGTGACTAAGTTTACGTGAAATGAAGTATTGCTTGTAGGAAGATACAGAGCCTGTGATTTAACTCCATTTCTGAAGGGAAACACACAGCACAGTTCCCACGATGAAACACACTCTGCGTATAGGAAGAAGCATGCTCTTGCTTTCTAGAGTCTCTAATAGAGCAGGAAACTTGAGTGTGCTCATAACAAAAGAATGGTGTTTCCTACACATACGGACCACTGCTAGTTCAACTCTGCTTCTGAAACTGATACAAACCACAAGTCATCTAACATCCAATGCTTTTCAGTCAAGAGCAAGAAACCTGTGAGCTTCGTAAACGATTTATATTCATTTGAGCTGAAAAGTGACTGCGTTTACCTGAAATGATGTCTTGCTTGTAGGAAGACACGGGGCCTGGAATTTAACTCCATTTCTGAAGGGAAACACGCAGCACAGTTCTCATCCATGAAACACACTCTTCTTTAGAGCAAGAAGCACGCTCTTGCTTTCTAAGTGTCTCTAATACAGCAGGAAACGTGACTGTGGTCAGAACAAAATAACGTTGTTTCCTACACATACAGACCATATCTAGGTCAACTCTTCTTCTGCAAACGTTACAAAGCACAGTTCCTTTACCATGCAATGCTTTCAAGTTAAGAGCGAGAAACGTGTGAGCTTCGTGAACGATGTAGCTTCCTTTGAGCTGAAAAGTGACTGAGTTTACTTGAAAACATGTCTTGCTTTTAGGAAGACACAGAGCCTGGGATTTAACTCCATTTCTGAAGGGAAACAGACAGCACAGTTCTCATCCATGAAACAACTCTGCTTTAGAGCAAGAGGCACGCTCTTGCTTTCTAAGAGTCTCTAATACAGCTGGAAACGTGACAGTGGTCAGAACAAAATAACGGTGTTTCCTACACATACGGACCATATCTAGGTCAACTCTTTTTCTGCAACTGATAGAAAGCACAGTTCCATTAACATGCATTGCTTTCAAGTTAAGAGCGAGAAACGTGTGTGCTTCGTGAACAATGTAGCTTCCTTTGAGCTGAAAAGTGACTGAGTTTACTTGAAAAAATGTCTTGCTTTTAGGAAGACACAGAGCCTGGGATTTAACTCCATTTCTGAAGGGAAACACACAGCACAGTTCTCATCCATGAAACAACTCTGCTTTAGATCAAGAAGCACGCTCTTGCTTTCTAAGAGTCTCTAATACAGCTGGAAACGTGACAGTGGTCAGAACAAAAAAACGGTGTTTCCTACACATACGGACCATATCTAGGTCAACTCTTCTTCTGAAGCTGATACAAACCACAGTTCCTCTAACATGCCATGCTTTCCAGAAAAGAGAGATAAACGTGTGAGCTTCGTGAACGATGTAGCTTCCTTTGAGGTGAATAGTGACTGAGTTTACCTGAAAAGGTGTCTTGCTTGTAGGAAGACACAGAGCGTGGAATTTAACTCCATTTCTGAAGGGAAACACACAGCACAGTTCTCATCCATAAAACACACTCTGCTTTAGAGCACGAAGCATGCTCTTGCATTCTAGAGTCTCTAATAGAGCAGGAAACATGAGGGTGCTCTGAACAAAATAACGGTGTTTCCTACATATACGGACCATTGCTAGTTCAACTCTGCTTCTGAAACTGATACAACCCTCAAGTCATCTAACATCCAATGCTTTTCAGTTAAGAGCAAGAAACGTATGAGCTTTGTAAACGATTTATATTCTTTGAGCTGAAAAGTGACTGCGTTTACCTGAAATGATGTCTTGCTTGTAGGAAGACACAGAGCCTGGAAGTAAACTCCATTTCTGTAGGGAAACACACAGCACAGTACTTATCCATGAAACACACTCTGCTGTAGAGCTAGAAGCATGCTCTTGCTTCCCAGAGTCTCTAATAGAGCCAGAAACTTGAGGGTACTCAGAACAAAGAACGGTGTTTCCTACACATACGGACCATTGCTAGATCAACTCTGCTTCTGAAACTGATACAAACCACACGTCCTCTAACATCCAATGCTTTACAGTTAAGAGCAAGAAACGTGTGAGCTACGTGTATGATGTAGCTTTGTTTGATTGCAAGGTGACTAAGTTTACGTGAAATGAAGTATTGCTTGTAGGAAGATACAGAGCCTGTGATTTAACTCCATTTCTGAAGGGAAACACACAGCACAGTTCCCACGATGAAACACACTCTGCGTATAGGAAGAAGCATGCTCTTGCTTTCTAGAGTCTCTAATAGAGCAGGAAACTTGAGTGTGCTCATAACAAAAGAATGGTGTTTCCTACACATACGGACCACTGCTAGTTCAACTCTGCTTCTGAAACTGATACAAACCACAAGTCATCTAACATCCAATGCTTTTCAGTCAAGAGCAAGAAACCTGTGAGCTTCGTAAACGATTTATATTCATTTGAGCTGAAAAGTGACTGCGTTTACCTGAAATGATGTCTTGCTTGTAGGAAGACACGGGGCCTGGAATTTAACTCCATTTCTGAAGGGAAACACGCAGCACAGTTCTCATCCATGAAACACACTCTTCTTTAGAGCAAGAAGCACGCTCTTGCTTTCTAAGTGTCTCTAATACAGCAGGAAACGTGACTGTGGTCAGAACAAAATAACGTTGTTTCCTACACATACAGACCATATCTAGGTCAACTCTTCTTCTGCAAACGTTACAAAGCACAGTTCCTTTACCATGCAATGCTTTCAAGTTAAGAGCGAGAAACGTGTGAGCTTCGTGAACGATGTAGCTTCCTTTGAGCTGAAAAGTGACTGAGTTTACTTGAAAACATGTCTTGCTTTTAGGAAGACACAGAGCCTGGGATTTAACTCCATTTCTGAAGGGAAACAGACAGCACAGTTCTCATCCATGAAACAACTCTGCTTTAGAGCAAGAGGCACGCTCTTGCTTTCTAAGAGTCTCTAATACAGCTGGAAACGTGACAGTGGTCAGAACAAAATAACGGTGTTTCCTACACATACGGACCATATCTAGGTCAACTCTTCTTCTGAAGCTGATACAAACCACAGTTCCTCTAACATGCCATGCTTTCCAGAAAAGAGAGATAAACGTGTGAGCTTCGTGAACGATGTAGCTTCCTTTGAGGTGAATAGTGACTGAGTTTACCTGAAAAGGTGTCTTGCTTGTAGGAAGACACAGAGCGTGGAATTTAACTCCATTTCTGAAGGGAAACACACAGCACAGTTCTCATCCATAAAACACACTCTGCTTTAGAGCACGAAGCATGCTCTTGCATTCTAGAGTCTCTAATAGAGCAGGAAACATGAGGGTGCTCTGAACAAAATAACGGTGTTTCCTACATATACGGACCATTGCTAGTTCAACTCTGCTTCTGAAACTGATACAACCCTCAAGTCATCTAACATCCAATGCTTTTCAGTTAAGAGCAAGAAACGTATGAACTTTGTAAACGATTTATATTCTTTGAGCTGAAAAGTGACTGCGTTTACCTGAAATGATGTCTTGCTTGTAGGAAGACACAGAGCCTGGAAGTAAACTCCATTTCTGTAGGGAAACACACAGCACAGTACTTATCCATGAAACACACTCTGCTGTAGAGCTAGAAGCATGCTCTTGCTTCCCAGAGTCTCTAATAGAGCCAGAAACTTGAGGGTACTCAGAACAAAGAACGGTGTTTCCTACACATACGGACCATTGCTAGATCAACTCTGCTTCTGAAACTGATACAAACCACACGTCCTCTAACATCCAATGCTTTACAGTTAAAAGCAAGAAACGTGTGAGCTACATGTACGATGTAGCTTTGTTTGATTGCAAGGTGACTAAGTTTACGTGAAATGAAGTATTGCTTGTAGGAAGATACAGAGCCTGTGATTTAACTCCATTTCTGAAGGGAAACACACAGCACAGTTCCCACGAAGAAACACACTCTGCGTATAGGAAGAAGCATGCTCTTGCTTTCTAGAGTCTCTAATAGAGCAGGAAACTTGAGTGTGCTCATAACAAAAGAATGGTGTTTCCTACACATACGGACCACTGCTAGTTCAACTCTGCTTCTGAAACTGATACAAACCACAAGTCATCTAACATCCAATGCTTTTCAGTTAAGAGCAAGAAACCTGTGAGCTTCGTAAACGATTTATATTCATTTGAGCTGAAAAGTGACTGCGTTTACCTGAAATGATGTCTTGCTGGTAGGAAGACACGGGGCCTGGAATTTAACTCCATTTCTGAAGGGAAACACGCAGCACAGTTCTCATCCATGAAACACACTCTTCTTTAGAGCAAGAAGCACGCTCTTACTTTCTCAGTGTCTCTAATACAGCAGGAAACGTGACTGTGGTCAGAAAAAAATAACGTTGTTTCCTACACATACGGACCATATCTAGGTCAACTCTTCTTCTGCAAACGATACAAAGCACAGTTCCTTTACCATGCAATGCTTTCAAGTTAAGAGCGAGAAACGTGTGAGCTTCGTGAACGATGTAGCTTCCTTTGAGCTGAAAAGTGACTGAGTTTACTTGAAAACATGTCTTGCTTGTAGGAAGACACAGAGCCTGGGATTTAACTCCATTTCTGAAGGGAAACACACAGCACAGTTCTCATCCATGAAACACACTCTGCTTTAGAGCAAGAAGCACGCTCTTGCTTTCTCAGTGTCTCTAATACAGCAGAAAACGCAACTGTGGTCAGAAAAAAATAACGGTGTTTCCTACACATACGGACCATATCTAGGTCAACTCTTTTTCTGCAACTGATAGAAAGCACAGTTCCATTAACATGCATTGCTTTCAAGTTAAGAGCGAGAAACGTGTGTGCTTCGTGAACAATGTAGCTTCCTTTGAGCTGAAAAGTGACTGAGTTTACTTGAAAAAATGTCTTGCTTTTAGGAAGACACAGAGCCTGGGATTTAACTCCATTTCTGAAGGGAAACACACAGCACAGTTCTCATCCATGAAACAACTCTGCTTTAGATCAAGAAGCACGCTCTTGCTTTCTAAGAGTCTCTAATACAGCTGGAAACGTGACAGTGGTCAGAACAAAAAAACGGTGTTTCCTACACATACGGACCATATCTAGGTCAACTCTTCTTCTGAAGCTGATACAAACCACAGTTCCTCTAACATGCCATGCTTTCCAGAAAAGAGAGATAAACGTGTGAGCTTCGTGAACGATGTAGCTTCCTTTGAGGTGAATAGTGACTGAGTTTACCTGAAAAGGTGTCTTGCTTGTAGGAAGACACAGAGCGTGGAATTTAACTCCATTTCTGAAGGGAAACACACAGCACAGTTCTCATCCATAAAACACACTCTGCTTTAGAGCACGAAGCATGCTCTTGCATTCTAGAGTCTCTAATAGAGCAGGAAACATGAGGGTGCTCTGAACAAAATAACGGTGTTTCCTACATATACGGACCATTGCTAGTTCAACTCTGCTTCTGAAACTGATACAACCCTCAAGTCATCTAACATCCAATGCTTTTCAGTTAAGAGCAAGAAACGTATGAGCTTTGTAAACGATTTATATTCTTTGAGCTGAAAAGTGACTGCGTTTACCTGAAATGATGTCTTGCTTGTAGGAAGACACAGAGCCTGGAAGTAAACTCCATTTCTGTAGGGAAACACACAGCACAGTACTTATCCATGAAACACACTCTGCTGTAGAGCTAGAAGCATGCTCTTGCTTCCCAGAGTCTCTAATAGAGCCAGAAACTTGAGGGTACTCAGAACAAAGAACGGTGTTTCCTACACATACGGACCATTGCTAGATCAACTCTGCTTCTGAAACTGATACAAACCACACGTCCTCTAACATCCAATGCTTTACAGTTAAGAGCAAGAAACGTGTGAGCTACGTGTATGATGTAGCTTTGTTTGATTGCAAGGTGACTAAGTTTACGTGAAATGAAGTATTGCTTGTAGGAAGATACAGAGCCTGTGATTTAACTCCATTTCTGAAGGGAAACACACAGCACAGTTCCCACGATGAAACACACTCTGCGTATAGGAAGAAGCATGCTCTTGCTTTCTAGAGTCTCTAATAGAGCAGGAAACTTGAGTGTGCTCATAACAAAAGAATGGTGTTTCCTACACATACGGACCACTGCTAGTTCAACTCTGCTTCTGAAACTGATACAAACCACAAGTCATCTAACATCCAATGCTTTTCAGTCAAGAGCAAGAAACCTGTGAGCTTCGTAAACGATTTATATTCATTTGAGCTGAAAAGTGACTGCGTTTACCTGAAATGATGTCTTGCTTGTAGGAAGACACGGGGCCTGGAATTTAACTCCATTTCTGAAGGGAAACACGCAGCACAGTTCTCATCCATGAAACACACTCTTCTTTAGAGCAAGAAGCACGCTCTTGCTTTCTAAGTGTCTCTAATACAGCAGGAAACGTGACTGTGGTCAGAACAAAATAACGTTGTTTCCTACACATACAGACCATATCTAGGTCAACTCTTCTTCTGCAAACGTTACAAAGCACAGTTCCTTTACCATGCAATGCTTTCAAGTTAAGAGCGAGAAACGTGTGAGCTTCGTGAACGATGTAGCTTCCTTTGAGCTGAAAAGTGACTGAGTTTACTTGAAAACATGTCTTGCTTTTAGGAAGACACAGAGCCTGGGATTTAACTCCATTTCTGAAGGGAAACAGACAGCACAGTTCTCATCCATGAAACAACTCTGCTTTAGAGCAAGAGGCACGCTCTTGCTTTCTAAGAGTCTCTAATACAGCTGGAAACGTGACAGTGGTCAGAACAAAATAACGGTGTTTCCTACACATACGGACCATATCTAGGTCAACTCTTCTTCTGAAGCTGATACAAACCACAGTTCCTCTAACATGCCATGCTTTCCAGAAAAGAGAGATAAACGTGTGAGCTTCGTGAACGATGTAGCTTCCTTTGAGGTGAATAGTGACTGAGTTTACCTGAAAAGGTGTCTTGCTTGTAGGAAGACACAGAGCGTGGAATTTAACTCCATTTCTGAAGGGAAACACACAGCACAGTTCTCATCCATAAAACACACTCTGCTTTAGAGCACGAAGCATGCTCTTGCATTCTAGAGTCTCTAATAGAGCAGGAAACATGAGGGTGCTCTGAACAAAATAACGGTGTTTCCTACATATACGGACCATTGCTAGTTCAACTCTGCTTCTGAAACTGATACAACCCTCAAGTCATCTAACATCCAATGCTTTTCAGTTAAGAGCAAGAAACGTATGAGCTTTGTAAACGATTTATATTCTTTGAGCTGAAAAGTGACTGCGTTTACCTGAAATGATGTCTTGCTTGTAGGAAGACACAGAGCCTGGAAGTAAACTCCATTTCTGTAGGGAAACACACAGCACAGTACTTATCCATGAAACACACTCTGCTGTAGAGCTAGAAGCATGCTCTTGCTTCCCAGAGTCTCTAATAGAGCCAGAAACTTGAGGGTACTCAGAACAAAGAACGGTGTTTCCTACACATACGGACCATTGCTAGATCAACTCTGCTTCTGAAACTGATACAAACCACACGTCCTCTAACATCCAATGCTTTACAGTTAAAAGCAAGAAACGTGTGAGCTACATGTACGATGTAGCTTTGTTTGATTGCAAGGTGACTAAGTTTACGTGAAATGAAGTATTGCTTGTAGGAAGATACAGAGCCTGTGATTTAACTCCATTTCTGAAGGGAAACACACAGCACAGTTCCCACGAAGAAACACACTCTGCGTATAGGAAGAAGCATGCTCTTGCTTTCTAGAGTCTCTAATAGAGCAGGAAACTTGAGTGTGCTCATAACAAAAGAATGGTGTTTCCTACACATACGGACCACTGCTAGTTCAACTCTGCTTCTGAAACTGATACAAACCACAAGTCATCTAACATCCAATGCTTTTCAGTTAAGAGCAAGAAACCTGTGAGCTTCGTAAACGATTTATATTCATTTGAGCTGAAAAGTGACTGCGTTTACCTGAAATGATGTCTTGCTTGTAGGAAGACACGGGGCCTGGAATTTAACTCCATTTCTGAAGGGAAACACGCAGCACAGTTCTCATCCATGAAACACACTCTTCTTTAGAGCAAGAAGCACGCTCTTACTTTCTCAGTGTCTCTAATACAGCAGGAAACGTGACTGTGGTCAGAAAAAAATAACGTTGTTTCCTACACATACGGACCATATCTAGGTCAACTCTTCTTCTGCAAACGATACAAAGCACAGTTCCTTTACCATGCAATGCTTTCAAGTTAAGAGCGAGAAACGTGTGAGCTTCGTGAACGATGTAGCTTCCTTTGAGCTGAAAAGTGACTGAGTTTACTTGAAAACATGTCTTGCTTGTAGGAAGACACAGAGCCTGGGATTTAACTCCATTTCTGAAGGGAAACACACAGCACAGTTCTCATCCATGAAACACACTCTGCTTTAGAGCAAGAAGCACGCTCTTGCTTTCTCAGTGTCTCTAATACAGCAGAAAACGCAACTGTGGTCAGAAAAAAATAACGGTGTTTCCTACACATACGGACCATATCTAGGTCAACTCTTTTTCTGCAACTGATAGAAAGCACAGTTCCATTAACATGCATTGCTTTCAAGTTAAGAGCGAGAAACGTGTGTGCTTCGTGAACAATGTAGCTTCCTTTGAGCTGAAAAGTGACTGAGTTTACTTGAAAAAATGTCTTGCTTTTAGGAAGACACAGAGCCTGGGATTTAACTCCATTTCTGAAGGGAAACACACAGCACAGTTCTCATCCATGAAACAACTCTGCTTTAGATCAAGAAGCACGCTCTTGCTTTCTAAGAGTCTCTAATACAGCTGGAAACGTGACAGTGGTCAGAACAAAAAAACGGTGTTTCCTACACATACGGACCATATCTAGGTCAACTCTTCTTCTGAAGCTGATACAAACCACAGTTCCTCTAACATGCCATGCTTTCCAGAAAAGAGAGATAAACGTGTGAGCTTCGTGAACGATGTAGCTTCCTTTGAGGTGAATAGTGACTGAGTTTACCTGAAAAGGTGTCTTGCTTGTAGGAAGACACAGAGCGTGGAATTTAACTCCATTTCTGAAGGGAAACACACAGCACAGTTCTCATCCATAAAACACACTCTGCTTTAGAGCACGAAGCATGCTCTTGCATTCTAGAGTCTCTAATAGAGCAGGAAACATGAGGGTGCTCTGAACAAAATAACGGTGTTTCCTACATATACGGACCATTGCTAGTTCAACTCTGCTTCTGAAACTGATACAACCCTCAAGTCATCTAACATCCAATGCTTTTCAGTTAAGAGCAAGAAACGTATGAGCTTTGTAAACGATTTATATTCTTTGAGCTGAAAAGTGACTGCGTTTACCTGAAATGATGTCTTGCTTGTAGGAAGACACAGAGCCTGGAAGTAAACTCCATTTCTGTAGGGAAACACACAGCACAGTACTTATCCATGAAACACACTCTGCTGTAGAGCTAGAAGCATGCTCTTGCTTCCCAGAGTCTCTAATAGAGCCAGAAACTTGAGGGTACTCAGAACAAAGAACGGTGTTTCCTACACATACGGACCATTGCTAGATCAACTCTGCTTCTGAAACTGATACAAACCACACGTCCTCTAACATCCAATGCTTTACAGTTAAGAGCAAGAAACGTGTGAGCTACGTGTATGATGTAGATTTGTTTGATTGCAAGGTGACTAAGTTTACGTGAAATGAAGTATTGCTTGTAGGAAGATACAGAGCCTGTGATTTAACTCCATTTCTGAAGGGAAACACACAGCACAGTTCCCACGATGAAACACACTCTGCGTATAGGAAGAAGCATGCTCTTGCTTTCTAGAGTCTCTAATAGAGCAGGAAACTTGAGTGTGCTCATAACAAAAGAATGGTGTTTCCTACACATACGGACCACTGCTAGTTCAACTCTGCTTCTGAAACTGATACAAACCACAAGTCATCTAACATCCAATGCTTTTCAGTCAAGAGCAAGAAACCTGTGAGCTTCGTAAACGATTTATATTCATTTGAGCTGAAAAGTGACTGCGTTTACCTGAAATGATGTCTTGCTTGTAGGAAGACACGGGGCCTGGAATTTAACTCCATTTCTGAAGGGAAACACGCAGCACAGTTCTCATCCATGAAACACACTCTTCTTTAGAGCAAGAAGCACGCTCTTGCTTTCTAAGTGTCTCTAATACAGCAGGAAACGTGACTGTGGTCAGAACAAAATAACGTTGTTTCCTACACATACAGACCATATCTAGGTCAACTCTTCTTCTGCAAACGTTACAAAGCACAGTTCCTTTACCATGCAATGCTTTCAAGTTAAGAGCGAGAAACGTGTGAGCTTCGTGAACGATGTAGCTTCCTTTGAGCTGAAAAGTGACTGAGTTTACTTGAAAACATGTCTTGCTTTTAGGAAGACACAGAGCCTGGGATTTAACTCCATTTCTGAAGGGAAACAGACAGCACAGTTCTCATCCATGAAACAACTCTGCTTTAGAGCAAGAAGCACGCTCTTGCTTTCTAAGAGTCTCTAATACAGCTGGAAACGTGACAGTGGTCAGAACAAAATAACGGTGTTTCCTACACATACGGACCATATCTAGGTCAACTCTTCTTCTGAAGCTGATACAAACCACAGTTCCTCTAACATGCCATGCTTTCCAGAAAAGAGAGATAAACGTGTGAGCTTCGTGAACGATGTAGCTTCCTTTGAGGTGAATAGTGACTGAGTTTACCTGAAAAGGTGTCTTGCTTGTAGGAAGACACAGAGCGTGGAATTTAACTCCATTTCTGAAGGGAAACACACAGCACAGTTCTCATCCATAAAACACACTCTGCTTTAGAGCACGAAGCATGCTCTTGCATTCTAGAGTCTCTAATAGAGCAGGAAACATGAGGGTGCTCTGAACAAAATAACGGTGTTTCCTACATATACGGACCATTGCTAGTTCAACTCTGCTTCTGAAACTGATACAACCCTCAAGTCATCTAACATCCAATGCTTTTCAGTTAAGAGCAAGAAACATATGAGCTTTGTAAACGATTTATATTCTTTGAGCTGAAAAGTGACTGCGTTTACCTGAAATGATGTCTTGCTTGTAGGAAGACACAGAGCCTGGAAGTAAACTCCATTTCTGTAGGGAAACACACAGCACAGTACTTATCCATGAAACACACTCTGCTGTAGAGCTAGAAGCATGCTCTTGCTTCCCAGAGTCTCTAATAGAGCCAGAAACTTGAGGGTACTCAGAACAAAGAACGGTGTTTCCTACACATACAGACCATTGCTAGATCAACTCTGCTTCTGAAACTGATACAAACCACACGTCCTCTAACATCCAATGCTTTACAGTTAAAAGCAAGAAACGTGTGAGCTACATGTACGATGTAGCTTTGTTTGATTGCAAGGTGACTAAGTTTACGTGAAATGAAGTATTGCTTGTAGGAAGATACAGAGCCTGTGATTTAACTCCATTTCTGAAGGGAAACACACAGCACAGTTCCCACGATGAAACACACTCTGCGTATAGGAAGAAGCATGCTCTTGCTTTCTAGAGTCTCTAATAGAGCAGGAAACTTGAGTGTGCTCATAACAAAAGAATGGTGTTTCCTACACATACGGACCACTGCTAGTTCAACTCTGCTTCTGAAACTGATACAAACCACAAGTCATCTAACATCCAATGCTTTTCAGTTAAGAGCAAGAAACCTGTGAGCTTCGTAAACGATTTATATTCATTTGAGCTGAAAAGTGACTGCGTTTACCTGAAATGATATCTTGCTTGTAGGAAGACACGGGGCCTGGAATTTAACTCCATTTCTGAAGGGAAACACGCAGCACAGTTCTCATCCATGAAACACACTCTTCTTTAGAGCAAGAAGCACGCTCTTGCTTTCTAAGTGTCTCTAATACAGCAGCAAACGTGACTGTGGTCAGAACAAAATAACGTTGTTTCAAACACATACGGACCATATCTAGGTCAACTCTTCTTCTGCAAACGATACAAAGCACAGTTCCTTTACCATGCAATGCTTTCAAGTTAAGAGCAAGAAACGTGTGAGCTTCGTGAACGATGTAGCTTCCTTTGAGCTGAAAAGTGACTGAGTTTACCTGAAAAGGTGTCTTGCTTGTAGGAAGACACAGAGTGTGGAATTTAACTCCATTTCTGAAGGGAAACACACAGCACAGTTCTCATCCATAAAACACACTCTGCTTTAGAGCACGAAGCATGGTCTTGCATTCTAGAGTCTCTAATAGAGCAGGAAACATGAGGGTGCTCTGAACAAAATAACGGTGTTTCCTACATATACGGACCATTGCTAGTTCAACTCTGCTTCTGAAACTGATACAACCCTCAAGTCATCTAACATCCAATGCTTTTCAGTTAAGAGCAAAAAACGTATGAGCTTTGTAAACGATTTATATTCTTTGAGCTGAAAAGTGACTGCGTTTACCTGAAATGATGTCTTGATTGTAGGAAGACACAGAGCCTGGAAGTAAACTCCATTTCTGTAGGGAAACACACAGCACAGTACTTATCCATGAAACACACTCTGCTGTAGAGCTAGAAGCATGCTCTTGCTTCCCAGAGTCTCTAATAGAGCCAGAAACTTGAGGGTACTCAGAACAAAAGAACGGTGTTTCCTACACATACAGACCATTGCTAGTTCAACTCTGCTTCTGAAACTGATACAAACCACACGTCCTCTAACATCCAATGCTTTACAGTTCAGAGCAAGAAACGTGTGAGCTACGTGTACAATGTAGCTTTGTTTGAATGCAAGGTGACTAAGTTTACGTGAAATGAAGTATTGCTTGTAGGAAGATACAGAGCCTGTGATTTAACTCCATTTCTGAAGGGAAACACACAGCACAGTTCCCACGATGAAACACACTCTGCGTATAGGAAGAAGCATGCTCTTGCTTTCTAGAGTCTCTAATAGAGCAGGAAATTTGAGTGTGCTCATAACAAAAGAATGGTGTTTCCTACACATACGGACCACTGCTAGTTCAACTCTGCTTCTTAAACTGATACAAACCACAAGTCATCTCACATGCAATGCTTTTCACTTAAGAGCAAGAAACCTGTGAGCTTCGTAAATGATTTATATTCATTTGAGCTGAAAAGTGACTGCGTTTATCTGAAATTATGTCTTGCTTGTAGGAAGACACGGGGCCTGGAATTTAACTCCATTTCTGAAGGGAAACACGCAGCGCAGTTCTCATCCATGAAACACACTCTTCTTTAGAGCAAGAAGCACGCTCTTGCTTTCTAAGTGTCTCTAATACAGCAGGAAATGTGACTGTGGTCAGAACAAAATAACGTTGTTTCCTACACATACGGACCATATCTAGGTCAACTCTTCTTCTGCAAACAATACAATGCACAGTTCCTTTACCATGCATTGCTTTCAATTTAAGAGCAAGAAACGTGTGAGCTTCGTGAACAATGTAGCTTCCTTTGAGCTGAAAAGTGACTGAGTTTACTTGAAAAAATGTCTTGCTTTTAGGAAGTCACAGAGCCTGGGATTTAACTCCATTTCTGAAGGGAAACACACAGCACAGTTCTCATCCATGAAACAACTCTGCTTTAGAGCAAGAAGCACGCTCTTGCTTTCTAAGAGTCTCTAATACAGCTGGAAACGTGACAGTGGTCAGAACAAAATAACGGTGTTTCCTACACATATGGACCATATCTAGGTCAACTCTTCTTCTGAAGCTGATACAAACCACAGTTCCTCTAACATGCCATGCTTTCCAGAAAAGAGAGATAAACGTGTGAGCTTTGTGAACGATGTAGCTTCCTTTGAGGTGAATAGTGACTGAGTTTACCTGAAAAGGTGTCTTGCTTGTAGGAAGACACAGAGCGTGGAATTTAACTCCATTTCTGAAGGGAAACACACAGCACAGTTCTCATCCATAAAACACACTCTGCTTTAGAGCACGAAGCATGCTCTTGCATTCTAGAGTCTCTAATAGAGCAGGAAATATGAGGGTGCTCTGAACAAAATAACGGTGTTTCCTACATATACGAACCATTGGTGGTTCAACTCTGCTTCTGAAACTGATACAACCCTCAAGTCATCTAACATCCAATGCTTTTCAGTTAAGAGCAAGAAACGTATGAGCTTTGTAAACGATTTATATTCTTTGAGCTGAAAAGTGACTGCGTTTACCTGAAATGATGTCTTGCTTGTAGGAAGACACAGAGCCTGGAAGTAAACTCCATTTCTGTAGGGAAACACACAGCACAGTACTTATCCATGAAACACACTCTGCTTTAGAGCTAGAAGCATGCTCTTGCTTTCCTGAGTCTCTAATAGAGCCAGAAACTTGAGGGTACTCAGAACAAAAGAACGGTGTTTCCTACACATACGGACCATTGCTAGATCAACTCTGCTTCTGAAACTGATACAAACCACACGTCCTCTAACATCCAATGCTTTACAGTTAAGAGCAAGAAACGTGTGAGCTACGTGTACGATGTAGCTTTGTTTGAGTGCAAGGTGACTAAGTTTACGTGAAATGAAGTATTGCTTGTAGGAAGATACAGAGCCTGTGATTTAACTCCATTTCTGAAGGGAAACACACAGCACAGTTCCCACGATGGAACACACTCTGCATATAGGAAGAAGCATGCTCTTGCTTTCTAGAGTCTCTAATAGAGCAGGAAACTTGAGTGTGCTCATAACAAAAGAATGGTGTTTCCTACACATACGGACCACTGCTAGTTCAACTCTGCTTCTGAACCTGATACAAACCACAAGTCATCTCACATGCAATGCTTTTCAGTTAAGAGCAAGAAACCTGTGAGCTTCGTAAACGATTTATATTCATTTGAGCTGAAAAGTGACTGCGTTTACCTGAAATGATATCTTGCTTGTAGGAAGACACGGGGCCTGGAATTTAACTCCATTTCTGAAGGGAAACACGCAGCACAGTTCTCATCCATGAAACACACTCTTCTTTAGAGCAAGAAGCACGCTCTTGCTTTCTAAGTGTCTCTAATACAGCAGCAAACGTGACTGTGGTCAGAACAAAATAACGTTGTTTCAAACACATACGGACCATATCTAGGTCAACTCTTCTTCTGCAAACGATACAAAGCACAGTTCCTTTACCATGCAATGCTTTCAAGTTAAGAGCGAGAAACGTGTGAGCTTCGTGAACGATGTAGCTTCCTTTGAGCTGAAAAGTGACTGAGTTTACTTGAAAACATGTCTTGCTTGTAGGAAGACACAGAGCCTGGAATTTAACTCCATTTCTGAAGGGAAACACAGCACAGTTCTCATCCATGAAACAACTCTGCTTTAGAGCAAGAAGCACGCTCTTGCTTTCTAAGAGTCTCTAATACAGCTGGAAACGTGACAGTGGTGAGAACAAAATAACGGTGTTTCCTACACATACGGACCATATCTAGGTCAACTCTTCTTCTTAAGCTGATACAAACCACAGTTCCTCTAACATGCCATGCTTTCCAGAAAAGAGAGATAAACGTGTGAGCTTCGTGAACGATGTAGCTTCCTATGAGGTGAATAGTGACTGAGTTTACCTGAAAAGGTGTCTTGCTTGTAGGAAGACACAGAGTGTGGAATTTAACTCCATTTCTGAAGGGAAACACACAGCACAGTTCTCATCCATAAAACACACTCTGCTTTAGAGCACGAAGCATGGTCTTGCATTCTAGAGTCTCTAATAGAGCAGGAAACATGAGGGTGCTCTGAACAAAATAACGGTGTTTCCTACATATACGGACCATTGCTAGTTCAACTCTGCTTCTGAAACTGATACAACCCTCAAGTCATCTAACATCCAATGCTTTTCAGTTAAGAGCAAAAAACGTATGAGCTTTGTAAACGATTTATATTCTTTGAGCTGAAAAGTGACTGTGTTTACCTGAAATGATGTCTTGATTGTAGGAAGACACAGAGCCTGGAAGTAAACTCCATTTCTGTAGGGAAACACACAGCACAGCACTTATCCATGAAACACACTCTGCTGTAGAGCTAGAAGCATGCTCTTGCTTCCCAGAGTCTCTAATAGAGCCAGAAACTTGAGGGTACTCAGAACAAAAGAACGGTGTTTCCTACACATACAGACCATTGCTAGTTCAACTCTGCTTCTGAAACTGATACAAACCACACGTCCTCTAACATCCAATGCTTTACAGTTAAGAGCAAGAAACGTGTGAGCTACGTGTACGATGTAGCTTTGTTTGAATGCAAGGTGACTAAGTTTACGTGAAATGAAGTATTGCTTGTAGGAAGATACAGAGCCTGTGATTTAACTCCATTTCTGAAGGGAAACACACAGCACAGTTCCCACGATGAAACACACTCTGCGTATAGGAAGAAGCATGCTCTTGCTTTCTAGAGTCTCTAATAGAGCAGGAAATTTGAGTGTGCTCATAACAAAAGAATGGTGTTTCCTACACATACGGACCACTGCTAGTTCAACTCTGCTTCTTAAACTGATACAAACCACAAGTCATCTCACATGCAATGCTTTTCAGTTAAGAGCAAGAAACCTGTGAGCTTCGTAAACGATTTATATTCATTTGAGCTGAAAAGTGACTGCGTTTATCTGAAATTATGTCTTGCTTGTAGGAAGACACGGGGCCTGGAATTTAACTCCATTTCTGAAGGGAAACACGCAGCGCAGTTCTCATCCATGAAACACACTCTTCTTTAGAGCAAGAAGCACGCTCTTGCTTTCTAAGTGTCTCTAATACAGCAGGAAATGTGACTGTGGTCAGAACAAAATAACGTTGTTTCCTACACATACGGACCATATCTAGGTCAACTCTTCTTCTGCAAACAATACAATGCACAGTTCCTTTACCATGCATTGCTTTCAATTTAAGAGCGAGAAACGTGTGAGCTTCGTGAACGATGTAGCTTCCTTTGAGCTGAAAATTGACTGAGTTTACTTGAAAACATGTCTTGCTTTTAGGAAGACACAGAGCCTGGGATTTAACTCCATTTCTGAAGGGAAACACAGCACAGTTCTCATCCATGAAACAACTCTGCTTTAGAGCAAGAAGCACGCTCTTGCTTTCTAAGAGTCTCTAATACAGCTGGAAACGTGACAGTGGTCAGAACAAAATAACGGTGTTTCCTACACATATGGACCATATCTAGGTCAACTCTTCTTCTGAAGCTGATACAAACCACAGTTCCTCTAACATGCCATGCTTTCCAGAAAAGAGAGATAAACGTGTGAGCTTCGTGAACGATGTAGCTTCCTTTGAGGTGAATAGTGACTGAGTTTACCTGAAAAGGTGTCTTGCTTGTAGGAAGACACAGAGTGTGGAATTTAACTCCATTTCTGAAGGGAAACACACAGCACAGTTCTCATCCATAAAACACACTCTGCTTTAGAGCACGAAGCATGGTCTTGCATTCTAGAGTCTCTAATAGAGCAGGAAACATGAGGGTGCTCTGAACAAAATAACGGTGTTTCCTACATATACGGACCATTGCTAGTTCAACTCTGCTTCTGAAACTGATACAACCCTCAAGTCATCTAACATCCAATGCTTTTCAGTTAAGAGCAAAAAACGTATGAGCTTTGTAAACGATTTATATTCTTTGAGCTGAAAAGTGACTGTGTTTACCTGAAATGATGTCTTGATTGTAGGAAGACACAGAGCCTGGAAGTAAACTCCATTTCTGTAGGGAAACACACAGCACAGCACTTATCCATGAAACACACTCTGCTGTAGAGCTAGAAGCATGCTCTTGCTTCCCAGAGTCTCTAATAGAGCCAGAAACTTGAGGGTACTCAGAACAAAAGAACGGTGTTTCCTACACATACAGACCATTGCTAGTTCAACTCTGCTTCTGAAACTGATACAAACCACACGTCCTCTAACATCCAATGCTTTACAGTTAAGAGCAAGAAACGTGTGAGCTACGTGTACGATGTAGCTTTGTTTGAATGCAAGGTGACTAAGTTTACGTGAAATGAAGTATTGCTTGTAGGAAGATACAGAGCCTGTGATTTAACTCCATTTCTGAAGGGAAACACACAGCACAGTTCCCACGATGAAACACACTCTGCGTATAGGAAGAAGCATGCTCTTGCTTTCTAGAGTCTCTAATAGAGCAGGAAATTTGAGTGTGCTCATAACAAAAGAATGGTGTTTCCTACACATACGGACCACTGCTAGTTCAACTCTGCTTCTTAAACTGATACAAACCACAAGTCAACTCACATGCAATGCTTTTCAGTTAAGAGCAAGAAACCTGTGAGCTTCGTAAACGATTTATATTCATTTGAGCTGAAAAGTGACTGCGTTTATCTGAAATTATGTCTTGCTTGTAGGAAGACACGGGGCCTGGAATTTAACTCCATTTCTGAAGGGAAACATGCAGCGCAGTTCTCATCCATGAAACACACTCTTCTTTAGAGCAAGAAGCACGCTCTTGCTTTCTAAGTGTCTCTAATACAGCAGGAAATGTGACTGTGGTCAGAACAAAATAACGTTGTTTCCTACACATACGGACCATATCTAGGTCAACTCTTCTTCTGCAAACAATACAATGCACAGTTCCTTTACCATGCATTGCTTTCAATTTAAGAGTGAGAAACGTGTGAGCTTCGTGAACGATGTAGCTTCCTTTGAGCTGAAAAGTGACTGAGTTTACTTGAAAACATGTCTTGCTTGTAGGAAGACACAGAGCCTGGAATTTAACTCCATTTCTGAAGGGAAACACAGCACAGTTCTCATCCATGAAACAACTCTGCTTTAGAGCAAGAAGCACGCTCTTGCTTTCTAAGAGTCTCTAATACAGCTGGAAACGTGACAGTGGTGAGAACAAAATAACGGTGTTTCCTACACATACGGACCATATCTAGGTCAACTCTTCTTCTTAAGCTGATACAAACCACAGTTCCTCTAACATGCCATGCTTTCCAGAAAAGAGAGATAAACGTGTGAGCTTCGTGAACGATGTAGCTTCCTTTGAGGTGAATAGTGACTGAGTTTACCTGAAAAGGTGTCTTGCTTGTAGGAAGACACAGAGTGTGGAATTTAACTCCATTTCTGAAGGGAAACACACAGCACAGTTCTCATCCATAAAACACACTCTGCTTTAGAGCACGAAGCATGGTCTTGCATTCTAGAGTCTCTAATAGAGCAGGAAACATGAGGGTGCTCTGAACAAAATAACGGTGTTTCCTACATATACGGACCATTGCTAGTTCAACTCTGCTTCTGAAACTGATACAACCCCCAAGTCATCTAACATCCAATGCTTTTCAGTTAAGAGCAAGAAACGTATGAGCTTTGTAAACGATTTATATTCTTTGAGCTGAAAAGTGACTGCGTTTACCTGAAATGATGTCTTGATTGTAGGAAGACACAGAGCCTGGAAGTAAACTCCATTTCTGTAGGAAAACACACAGCACAGTACTTATCCATGAAACACACTCTGCTGTAGAGCTAGAAGCATGCTCTTGCTTCCCAGAGTCTCTAATAGAGCCAGAAACTTGAGGGTACTCAGAACAAAAGAACGGTGTTTCCTACACATACAGACCATTGCTAGATCAACTCTGCTTCTGAAACTGATACAAACCACACGTCCTCTAACATCCAATGCTTTACAGTTAAGAGCAAGAAACGTGTGAGCTACGTGTACGATGTAGCTTTGTTTGAATGCAAGGTGACTAAGTTTACGTGAAATGAAGTATTGCTTGTAGGAAGATACAGAGCCTGCGATTTAACTCCATTTCTGAAGGGAAACACACAGCACAGTTCCCACGATGAAACACACTCTGTGTATAGGAAGAAGCATGCTCTTGCTTTCTAGAGTCTCTAATAGAGCAGGAAACTTGAGTGTGCTCATAACAAAAGAATGGTGTTTCCTACACATACGGACCACTGCTAGTTCAACTCTGCTTCTGAAACTGATACAAACCACAAGTCATCTAACATCCAATGCTTTTCATTTAAGAGCAAGAAACCTGTGAGCTTCGTAAACGATTTATATTCATTTGAGCTGAAAAGTGACTGCGTTTACCTGAAATGATATCTTGCTTGTAGGAAGACACGGGGCCTGGAATTTAACTCCATTTCTGAAGGGAAACACGCAGCACAGTTCTCATCCATGAAACACACTCTTCTTTAGAGCAAGAAGCACGCTCTTGCTTTCTAAGTGTCTCTAATACAGCAGCAAACGTGACTGTGGTCAGAACAAAATAACGTTGTTTCAAACACATACGGACCATATCTAGGTCAACTCTTCTTCTGCAAACGATACAAAGCACAGTTCCTTTACCATGCAATGCTTTCAAGTTAAGAGCAAGAAACGTGTGAGCTTCGTGAACGATGTAGCTTCCTTTGAGCTGAAAAGTGACTGAGTTTACTTGAAAACATGTCTTGCTTTTAGGAAGACACAGAGCCTGGGATTTAACTCCATTTCTGAAGGGAAACACAGCACAGTTCTCATCCATGAAACAACTCTGCTTTAGAGCAAGAAGCACGCTCTTGCTTTCTAAGAGTCTCTAATACAGCTGGAAACGTGACAGTGGTCAGAACAAAATAACGGTGTTTCCTACACATATGGACCATATCTAGGTCAACTCTTCTTCTGAAGCTGATACAAACCACAGTTCCTCTAACATGCCATGCTTTCCAGAAAAGAGAGATAAACGTGTGAGCTTCGTGAACGATGTAGCTTCCTTTGAGGTGAATAGTGACTGAGTTTACCTGAAAAGGTGTCTTGCTTGTAGGAAGACACAGAGTGTGGAATTTAACTCCATTTCTGAAGGGAAACACACAGCACAGTTCTCATCCATAAAACACACTCTGCTTTAGAGCACGAAGCATGGTCTTGCATTCTAGAGTCTCTAATAGAGCAGGAAACATGAGGGTGCTCTGAACAAAATAACGGTGTTTCCTACATATACGGACCATTGCTAGTTCAACTCTGCTACTGAAACTGATACAACCCTCAAGTCATCTAACATCCAATGCTTTTCAGTTTAGAGCAAAAAACGTATGAGCTTTGTAAACGATTTATATTCTTTGAGCTGAAAAGTGACTGTGTTTACCTGAAATGATGTCTTGATTGTAGGAAGACACAGAGCCTGGAAGTAAACTCCATTTCTGTAGGGAAACACACAGCACAGCACTTATCCATGAAACACACTCTGCTGTAGAGCTAGAAGCATGCTCTTGCTTCCCAGAGTCTCTAATAGAGCCAGAAACTTGAGGGTACTCAGAACAAAAGAACGGTGTTTCCTACACATACAGACCATTGCTAGTTCAACTCTGCTTCTGAAACTGATACAAACCACACGTCCTCTAACATCCAATGCTTTACAGTTAAGAGCAAGAAACGTGTGAGCTACGTGTACGATGTAGCTTTGTTTGAATGCAAGGTGACTAAGTTTACGTGAAATGAAGTATTGCTTGTAGGAAGATACAGAGCCTGTGATTTAACTCCATTTCTGAAGGGAAACACACAGCACAGTTCCCACGATGAAACACACTCTGCGTATAGGAAGAAGCATGCTCTTGCTTTCTAGAGTCTCTAATAGAGCAGGAAATTTGAGTGTGCTCATAGCAAAAGAATGGTGTTTCCTACACATACGGACCACTGCTAGTTCAACTCTGCTTCTTAAACTGATACAAACCACAAGTCATCTCACATGCAATGCTTTTCAGTTAAGAGCAAGAAACCTGTGAGCTTCGTAAACGATTTATATTCATTTGAGCTGAAAAGTGACTGCGTTTATCTGAAATTATGTCTTGCTTGTAGGAAGACACGGGGCCTGGAATTTAACTCCATTTCTGAAGGGAAACACGCAGCGCAGTTCTCATCCATGAAACACACTCTTCTTTAGAGCAAGAAGCACGCTCTTGCTTTCTAAGTGTCTCTAATACAGCAGGAAATGTGACTGTGGTCAGAACAAAATAACGTTGTTTCCTACACATACGGACCATATCTAGGTCAACTCTTCTTCTGCAAACAATACAATGCACAGTTCCTTTACCATGCATTGCTTTCAATTTAAGAGCGAGAAACGTGTGAGCTTCGTGAACGATGTAGCTTCCTTTGAGCTGAAAAGTGACTGAGTTTACTTGAAAACATGTCTTGCTTTTAGGAAGACACAGAGCCTGGGATTTAACTCCATTTCTGAAGGGAAACACAGCACAGTTCTCATCCATGAAACAACTCTGCTTTAGAGCAAGAAGCACGCTCTTGCTTTCTAAGAGTCTCTAATACAGCTGGAAACGTGACAGTGGTCAGAACAAAATAACGGTGTTTCCTACACATATGGACCATATCTAGGTCAACGCTTCTTCTGAAGCTGATACAAACCACAGTTCCTCTAACATGCCATGCTTTCCAGAAAAGAGAGATAAACGTGTGAGCTTCGTGAACGATGTAGCTTCCTTTGAGGTGAATAGTGACTGAGTTTACCTGAAAAGGTGTCTTGCTTGTAGGAAGACACAGAGTGTGGAATTTAACTCCATTTCTGAAGGGAAACACACAGCACAGTTCTCATCCATAAAACACACTCTGCTTTAGAGCACGAAGCATGGTCTTGCATTCTAGAGTCTCTAATAGAGCAGGAAACATGAGGGTGCTCTGAACAAAATAACGGTGTTTCCTACATATACGGACCATTGCTAGTTCAACTCTGCTACTGAAACTGATACAACCCTCAAGTCATCTAACATCCAATGCTTTTCAGTTTAGAGCAAAAAACGTATGAGCTTTGTAAACGATTTATATTCTTTGAGCTGAAAAGTGACTGTGTTTACCTGAAATGATGTCTTGATTGTAGGAAGACACAGAGCCTGGAAGTAAACTCCATTTCTGTAGGGAAACACACAGCACAGCACTTATCCATGAAACACACTCTGCTGTAGAGCTAGAAGCATGCTCTTGCTTCCCAGAGTCTCTAATAGAGCCAGAAACTTGAGGGTACTCAGAACAAAAGAACGGTGTTTCCTACACATACAGACCATTGCTAGTTCAACTCTGCTTCTGAAACTGATACAAACCACACGTCCTCTAACATCCAATGCTTTACAGTTAAGAGCAAGAAACGTGTGAGCTACGTGTACGATGTAGCTTTGTTTGAATGCAAGGTGACTAAGTTTACGTGAAATGAAGTATTGCTTGTAGGAAGATACAGAGCCTGTGATTTAACTCCATTTCTGAAGGGAAACACACAGCACAGTTCCCACGATGAAACACACTCTGCGTATAGGAAGAAGCATGCTCTTGCTTTCTAGAGTCTCTAATAGAGCAGGAAATTTGAGTGTGCTCATAGCAAAAGAATGGTGTTTCCTACACATACGGACCACTGCTAGTTCAACTCTGCTTCTTAAACTGATACAAACCACAAGTCATCTCACATGCAATGCTTTTCAGTTAAGAGCAAGAAACCTGTGAGCTTCGTAAACGATTTATATTCATTTGAGCTGAAAAGTGACTGCGTTTATCTGAAATTATGTCTTGCTTGTAGGAAGACACGGGGCCTGGAATTTAACTCCATTTCTGAAGGGAAACACGCAGCGCAGTTCTCATCCATGAAACACACTCTTCTTTAGAGCAAGAAGCACGCTCTTGCTTTCTAAGTGTCTCTAATACAGCAGGAAATGTGACTGTGGTCAGAACAAAATAACGTTGTTTCCTACACATACGGACCATATCTAGGTCAACTCTTCTTCTGCAAACAATACAATGCACAGTTCCTTTACCATGCATTGCTTTCAATTTAAGAGCGAGAAACGTGTGAGCTTCGTGAACGATGTAGCTTCCTTTGAGCTGAAAAGTGACTGAGTTTACTTGAAAACATGTCTTGCTTTTAGGAAGACACAGAGCCTGGGATTTAACTCCATTTCTGAAGGGAAACACAGCACAGTTCTCATCCATGAAACAACTCTGCTTTAGAGCAAGAAGCACGCTCTTGCTTTCTAAGAGTCTCTAATACAGCTGGAAACGTGACAGTGGTCAGAACAAAATAACGGTGTTTCCTACACATATGGACCATATCTAGGTCAACGCTTCTTCTGAAGCTGATACAAACCACAGTTCCTCTAACATGCCATGCTTTCCAGAAAAGAGAGATAAACGTGTGAGCTTCGTGAACGATGTAGCTTCCTTTGAGGTGAATAGTGACTGAGTTTACCTGAAAAGGTGTCTTGCTTGTAGGAAGACACAGAGTGTGGAATTTAACTCCATTTCTGAAGGGAAACACACAGCACAGTTCTCATCCATAAAACACACTCTGCTTTAGAGCACGAAGCATGGTCTTGCATTCTAGAGTCTCTAATAGAGCAGGAAACATGAGGGTGCTCTGAACAAAATAACGGTGTTTCCTACATATACGGACCATTGCTAGTTCAACTCTGCTTCTGAAACTGATACAACCCTCAAGTCATCTAACATCCAATGCTTTTCAGTTAAGAGCAAAAAACGTATGAGCTTTGTAAACGATTTATATTCTTTGAGCTGAAAAGTGACTGCGTTTACCTGAAATGATGTCTTGATTGTAGGAAGACACAGAGCCTGGAAGTAAACTCCATTTCTGTAGGGAAACACACAGCACAGCACTTATCCATGAAACACACTCTGCTGTAGAGCTAGAAGCATGCTCTTGCTTCCCAGAGTCTCTAATAGAGCCAGAAACTTGAGGGTACTCAGAACAAAAGAACGGTGTTTCCTACACATACAGACCATTGCTAGTTCAACTCTGCTTCTGAAACTGATACAAACCACACGTACTCTAACATCCAATGCTTTACAGTTAAGAGCAAGAAACGTGTGAGCTACGTGTACGATGTAGCTTTGTTTGAATGCAAGGTGACTAAGTTTACGTGAAATGAAGTATTGCTTGTAGGAAGATACAGAGCCTGTGATTTAACTCCATTTCTGAAGGGAAACACACAGCACAGTTCCCACGATGAAACACACTCTGCGTATAGGAAGAAGCATGCTCTTGCTTTCTAGAGTCTCTAATAGAGCAGGAAATTTGAGTGTGCTCATAACAAAAGAATGGTGTTTCCTACACATACAGACCACTGCTAGTTCAACTCTGCTTCTTAAACTGATACAAACCACAAGTCATCTCACATGCAATGCTTTTCAGTTAAGAGCAAGAAACCTGTGAGCTTCGTAAACGATTTATATTCATTTGAGCTGAAAAGTGACTGCGTTTATCTGAAATTATGTCTTGCTTGTAGGAAGACACGGGGCCTGGAATTTAACTCCATTTCTGAAGGGAAACACGCAGCGCAGTTCTCATCCATGAAACACACTCTTCTTTAGAGCAAGAAGCACGCTCTTGCTTTCTAAGTGTCTCTAATACAGCAGGAAATGTGACTGTGGTCAGAACAAAATAACGTTGTTTCCTACACATACGGACCATATCTAGGTCAACTCTTCTTCTGCAAACAATACAATGCACAGTTCCTTTACCATGCATTGCTTTCAATTTAAGAGCGAGAAACGTGTGAGCTTCGTGAACGATGTAGCTTCCTTTGAGCTGAAAAGTGACTGAGTTTACTTGAAAACATGTCTTGCTTGTAGGAAGACACAGAGCCTGGAATTTAACTCCATTTCTGAAGGGAAACACAGCACAGTTCTCATCCATGAAACAACTCTGCTTTAGAGCAAGAAGCACGCTCTTGCTTTCTAAGAGTCTCTAATACAGCTGGAAACGTGACAGTGGTGAGAACAAAATAACGGTGTTTCCTACACATACGGACCATATCTAGGTCAACTCTTCTTCTTAAGCTGATACAAACCACAGTTCCTCTAACATGCCATGCTTTCCAGAAAAGAGAGATAAACGTGTGAGCTTCGTGAACGATGTAGCTTCCTTTGAGGTGAATAGTGACTGAGTTTACCTGAAAAGGTGTCTTGCTTGTAGGAAGACACAGAGTGTGGAATTTAACTCCATTTCTGAAGGGAAACACACAGCACAGTTCTCATCCATAAAACACACTCTGCTTTAGAGCACGAAGCATGGTCTTGCATTCTAGAGTCTCTAATAGAGCAGGAAACATGAGGGTGCTCTGAACAAAATAACGGTGTTTCCTACATATACGGACCATTGCTAGTTCAACTCTGCTTCTGAAACTGATACAACCCCCAAGTCATCTAACATCCAATGCTTTTCAGTTAAGAGCAAGAAACGTATGAGCTTTGTAAACGATTTATATTCTTTGAGCTGAAAAGTGACTGCGTTTATCTGAAATTATGTCTTGCTTGTAGGAAGACACGGGGCCTGGAATTTAACTCCATTTCTGAAGGGAAACACGCAGCGCAGTTCTCATCCATGAAACACACTCTTCTTTAGAGCAAGAAGCACGCTCTTGCTTTCTAAGTGTCTCTAATACAGCAGGAAATGTGACTGTGGTCAGAACAAAATAACGTTGTTTCCTACACATACGGACCATATCTAGGTCAACTCTTCTTCTGCAAACAATACAATGCACAGTTCCTTTACCATGCATTGCTTTCAATTTAAGAGCGAGAAACGTGTGAGCTTCGTGAACAATGTAGCTTCCTTTGAGCTGAAAAGTGACTGAGTTTACTTGAAAAAATGTCTTGCTTTTAGGAAGTCACAGAGCCTGGGATTTAACTCCATTTCTGAAGGGAAACACACAGCACAGTTCTCATCCATGAAACAACTCAGCTTTAGAGCAAGAAGCACGCTCTTGCTTTCTAAGAGTCTCTAATACAGCTGGAAACGTGACAGTGGTCAGAACAAAATAACGGTGTTTCCTACACATATGGACCATATCTAGGTCAACTCTTCTTCTGAAGCTGATACAAACCACAGTTCCTCTAACATGCCATGCTTTCCAGAAAAGAGAGATAAACGTGTGAGCTTTGTGAACGATGTAGCTTCCTTTGAGGTGAATAGTGACTGAGTTTACCTGAAAAGGTGTCTTGCTTGTAGGAAGACACAGAGCGTGGAATTTAACTCCATTTCTGAAGGGAAACACACAGCACAGTTCTCATCCATAAAACACACTCTGCTTTAGAGCACGAAGCATGCTCTTGCATTCTAGAGTCTCTAATAGAGCAGGAAATATGAGGGTGCTCTGAACAAAATAACGGTGTTTCCTACATATACGAACCATTGGTGGTTCAACTCTGCTTCTGAAACTGATACAACCCTCAAGTCATCTATCATCCAATGCTTTTCAGTTAAGAGCAAGAAACGTATGAGCTTTGTAAACGATTTATATTCTTTGAGCTGAAAAGTGACTGCGTTTACCTGAAATGATGTCTTGCTTGTAGGAAGACACAGAGCCTGGAATTTAACTCCATTTCTGTAGGGAAACACACAGCACAGTACTTATCCATGAAACACACTCTGCTTTAGAGCTAGAAGCATGCTCTTGCTTTCCTGAGTCTCTAATAGAGCCAGAAACTTGAGGGTACTCAGAACAAAAGAACGGTGTTTCCTACACATACAGACCATTGCTAGATCAACTCTGCTTCTGAAACTGATACAAACCACACGTCCTCTAACATCCAATGCTTTACAGTTAAGAGCAAGAAACGTGTGAGCTACGTGTACGATGTAGCTTTGTTTGAGTGCAAGGTGACTAAGTTTACGTGAAATGAAGTATTGCTTGTAGGAAGATACAGAGCCTGTGATTTAACTCCATTTCTGAAGGGAAACACACAGCACAGTTCCCACGATGGAACACACTCTGCATATAGGAAGAAGCATGCTCTTGCTTTCTAGAGTCTCTAATAGAGCAGGAAACTTGAGTGTGCTCATAACAAAAGAATGGTGTTTCCTACACATACGGACCACTGCTAGTTCAACTCTGCTTCTGAACCTGATACAAACCACAAGTCATCTCACATGCAATGCTTTTCAGTTAAGAGCAAGAAACCTGTGAGCTTCGTAAACGATTTATATTCATTTGAGCTGAAAAGTGACTGCGTTTACCTGAAATGATATCTTGCTTGTAGGAAGACACGGGGCCTGGAATTTAACTCCATTTCTGAAGGGAAACACGCAGCACAGTTCTCATCCATGAAACACACTCTTCTTTAGAGCAAGAAGCACGCTCTTGCTTTCTAAGTGTCTCTAATACAGCAGCAAACGTGACTGTGGTCAGAACAAAATAACGTTGTTTCAAACACATACGGACCATATCTAGGTCAACTCTTCTTCTGCAAACGATACAAAGCACAGTTCCTTTACCATGCAATGCTTTCAAGTTAAGAGCGAGAAACGTGTGAGCTTCGTGAACGATGTAGCTTCCTTTGAGCTGAAAAGTGACTGAGTTTACTTGAAAACATGTCTTGCTTGTAGGAAGACACAGAGCCTGGAATTTAACTCCATTTCTGAAGGGAAACACAGCACAGTTCTCATCCATGAAACAACTCTGCTTTAGAGCAAGAAGCACGCTCTTGCTTTCTAAGAGTCTCTAATACAGCTGGAAACGTGACAGTGGTCAGAACAAAATAACGGTGTTTCCTACACATACGGACCATATCTAGGTCAACTCTTCTTCTGAAGCTGATACAAACCACAGTTCCTCTAACATGCCATGCTTTCCAGAAAAGAGAGATAAACGTGTGAGCTTCGTGAACGATGTAGCTTCCTTTGAGGTGAATAGTGACTGAGTTTACCTGAAAAGGTGTCTTGCTTGTAGGAAGACACAGAGTGTGGAATTTAACTCCATTTCTGAAGGGAAACACACAGCACAGTTCTCATCCATAAAACACACTCTGCTTTAGAGCACGAAGCATGGTCTTGCATTCTAGAGTCTCTAATAGAGCAGGAAACATGAGGGTGCTCTGAACAAAATAACGGTGTTTCCTACATATACGGACCATTGCTAGTTCAACTCTGCTTCTGAAACTGATACAACCCCCAAGTCATCTAACATCCAATGCTTTTCAGTTAAGAGCAAGAAACGTATGAGCTTTGTAAACGATTTATATTCTTTGAGCTGAAAAGTGACTGCGTTTACCTGAAATGATGTCTTGATTGTAGGAAGACACAGAGCCTGGAAGTAAACTCCATTTCTGTAGGAAAACACACAGCACAGTACTTATCCATGAAACACACTCTGCTTTAGAGCTAGAAGCATGCTCTTGCTTCCCAGAGTCTCTAAAAGAGGCAGAAACTTGAGGGTACTCAGAACAAAAGATCGGTGTTTCCTACACATACAGACCATTGCTAGATCAACTCTGCTTCTGAAACTGATACAAACCACACGTCCTCTAACATCCAATGCTTTACAGTTAAGAGCAAGAAACGTGTGAGCTACGTGTACGATGTAGCTTTGTTTGAATGCAAGGTGACTAAGTTTACGTGAAATGAAGTATTGCTTGTAGGAAGATACAGAGCCTGCGATTTAACTCCATTTCTGAAGGGAAACACACAGCACAGTTCCCACGATGAAACACACTCTGCGTATAGGAAGAAGCATGCTCTTGCTTTCTAGAGTCTCTAATAGAGCAGGAAACTTGAGTGTGCTCATAACAAAAGAATGGTGTTTCCTACACATACGGACCACTGCTAGTTCAACTCTGCTTCTTAAACTGATACAAACCACAAGTCATCTCACATGCAATGCTTTTCAGTTAAGAGCAAGAAACCTGTGAGCTTCGTAAACGATTTATATTCATTTGAGCTGAAAAGTGACTGCGTTTATCTGAAATTATGTCTTGCTTGTAGGAAGACACGGGGCCTGGAATTTAACTCCATTTCTGAAGGGAAACACGCAGCGCAGTTCTCATCCATGAAACACACTCTTCTTTAGAGCAAGAAGCACGCTCTTGCTTTCTAAGTGTCTCTAATACAGCAGGAAATGTGACTGTGGTCAGAACAAAATAACGTTGTTTCCTACACATACGGACCATATCTAGGTCAACTCTTCTTCTGCAAACAATACAATGCACAGTTCCTTTACCATGCATTGCTTTCAATTTAAGAGCGAGAAACGTGTGAGCTTCGTGAACAATGTAGCTTCCTTTGAGCTGAAAAGTGACTGAGTTTACTTGAAAAAATGTCTTGCTTTTAGGAAGTCACAGAGCCTGGGATTTAACTCCATTTCTGAAGGGAAACACACAGCACAGTTCTCATCCATGAAACAACTCTGCTTTAGAGCAAGAAGCACGCTCTTGCTTTCTAAGAGTCTCTAATACAGCTGGAAACGTGACAGTGGTCAGAACAAAATAACGGTGTTTCCTACACATATGGACCATATCTAGGTCAACTCTTCTTCTGAAGCTGATACAAACCACAGTTCCTCTAACATGCCATGCTTTCCAGAAAAGAGAGATAAACGTGTGAGCTTTGTGAACGATGTAGCTTCCTTTGAGGTGAATAGTGACTGAGTTTACCTGAAAAGGTGTCTTGCTTGTAGGAAGACACAGAGCGTGGAATTTAACTCCATTTCTGAAGGGAAACACACAGCACAGTTCTCATCCATAAAACACACTCTGCTTTAGAGCACGAAGCATGCTCTTGCATTCTAGAGTCTCTAATAGAGCAGGAAATATGAGGGTGCTCTGAACAAAATAACGGTGTTTCCTACATATACGAACCATTGGTGGTTCAACTCTGCTTCTGAAACTGATACAACCCTCAAGTCATCTAACATCCAATGCTTTTCAGTTAAGAGCAAGAAACGTATGAGCTTTGTAAACGATTTATATTCTTTGAGCTGAAAAGTGACTGCGTTTACCTGAAATGATGTCTTGCTTGTAGGAAGACACAGAGCCTGGAATTTAACTCCATTTCTGTAGGGAAACACACAGCACAGTACTTATCCATGAAACACACTCTGCTTTAGAGCTAGAAGCATGCTCTTGCTTTCCTGAGTCTCTAATAGAGCCAGAAACTTGAGGGTACTCAGAACAAAAGATCGGTGTTTCCTACACATACAGACCATTGCTAGATCAACTCTGCTTCTGGAACTGATACAAACCACACGTCCTCTAACATCCAATGCTTTACAGTTAAGAGCAAGAAACGTGTGAGCTACGTGTACGATGTAGCTTTGTTTGAATGCAAGGTGACTAAGTTTACGTGAAATGAAGTATTGCTTGTAGGAAGATACAGAGCCTGCGATTTAACTCCATTTCTGAAGGGAAACACACAGCACAGTTCCCACGATGAAACACACTCTGCGTATAGGAAGAAGCATGCTCTTGCTTTCTAGAGTCTCTAATAGAGCAGGAAACTTGAGTGTGCTCATAAAAAAAGAATGGTGTTTCCTACACATACGGACCACTGCTAGTTCAACTCTGCTTCTTAAACTGATACAAACCACAAGTCATCTCACATGCAATGCTTTTCAGTTAAGAGCAAGAAACCTGTGAGCTTCGTAAACGATTTATATTCATTTGAGCTGAAAAGTGACTGCGTTTATCTGAAATGATGTCTTGCTTGTAGGAAGACACGGGGCCTGGAATTTAACTCCATTTCTGAAGGGAAACACGCAGCACAGTTCTCATCCATGAAACACACTCTTCTTTAGAGCAAGAAGCACGCTCTTGCTTTCTAAGTGTCTCTAATACAGCAGGAAATGTGACTGTGGTCAGAACAAAATAACGTTGTTTCCTACACATACGGACCATATCTAGGTCAACTCTTCTTCTGCAAACAATACAAAGCACAGTTCCTTTACCATGCATTGCTTTCAATTTAAGAGCGAGAAACGTGTGAGCTTCGTGAACAATGTAGCTTCCTTTGAGCTGAAAAGTGACTGAGTTTACTTGAAAAAATGTCTTGCTTTTAGGAAATCACAGAGCCTGGGATTTAACTCCATTTCTGAAGGGAAACACACAGCACAGTTTTCATCCATGAAACAACTCTGCTTTAGAGCAAGAAGCACGCTCTTGCTTTCTAAGAGTCTCTAATACAGCTGGAAACGTGACAGTGGTCAGAACAAAATAACGGTGTTTCCTACACATATGGACCATATCTAGGTCAACTCTTCTTCTGAAGCTGATACAAACCACAGTTCCTCTAACATGCCATGCTTTCCAGAAAAGAGAGATAAACGTGTGAGCTTTGTGAACGATGTAGCTTCCTTTGAGGTGAATAGTGACTGAGTTTACCTGAAAAGGTGTCTTGCTTGTAGGAAGACACAGAGCGTGGAATTTAACTCCATTTCTGAAGGGAAACACACAGCACAGTTCTCATCCATAAAACACACTCTGCTTTAGAGCACGAAGCATGCTCTTGCATTCTAGAGTCTCTAATAGAGCAGGAAATATGAGGGTGCTCTGAACAAAATAACGGTGTTTCCTACATATACGAACTATTGGTGGTTCAACTCTGCTTCTGAAACTGATACAACCCTCAAGTCATCTAACATCCAATGCTTTTCAGTTAAGAGCAAGAAACGTATGAGCTTTGTAAACGATTTATATTCTTTGAGCTGAAAAGTGACTGCGTTTACCTGAAATGATGTCTTGCTTGTAGGAAGACACAGAGCCTGGAATTTAACTCCATTTCTGTAGGGAAACACACAGCACAGTACTTATCCATGAAACACACTCTGCTTTAGAGCTAGAAGCATGCTCTTGCTTCCCAGAGTCTCTAAAAGAGCCAGAAACTTGAGGGTACTCAGAACAAAAGATCGGTGTTTCCTACACATACAGACCATTGCTAGATCAACTCTGCTTCTGAAACTGATACAAACCACACGTCCTCTAACATCCAATGCTTTACAGTTAAGAGCAAGAAACGTGTGAGCTACGTGTACGATGTAGCTTTGTTTGAATGCAAGGTGACTAAGTTTACGTGAAATGAAGTATTGCTTGTAGGAAGATACAGAGCCTGCGATTTAACTCCATTTCTGAAGGGAAACACACAGCACAGTTCCCACGATGAAACACACTCTGCGTATAGGAAGAAGCATGCTCTTGCTTTCTAGAGTCTCTAATAGAGCAGGAAACATGAGTGTGCTCATAAAAAAAGAATGGTGTTTCCTACACATACGGACCAGTGCTAGTTCAACTCTGCTTCTTAAACTGATACAAACCACAAGTCATCTCACATGCAATGCTTTTCAGTTAAGAGCAAGAAACCTGTGAGCTTCGTAAACGATTTATATTCATTTGAGCTGAAAAGTGACTGCGTTTATCTGAAATGATGTCTTGCTTGTAGGAAGACACGGGGCCTGGAATTTAACTCCATTTCTGAAGGGAAACACGCAGCACAGTTCTCATCCATGAAACACACTCTTCTTTAGAGCAAGAAGCACGCTCTTGCTTTCTAAGTGTCTCTAATACAGCAGGAAATGTGACTGTGGTCAGAACAAAATAACGTTGTTTCCTACACATACGGACCATATCTAGGTCAACTCTTCTTCTGCAAACAATACAAAGCACAGTTCCTTTACCATGCATTGCTTTCAATTTAAGAGCGAGAAACGTGTGAGCTTCGTGAACAATGTAGCTTCCTTTGAGCTGAAAAGTGACTGAGTTTACTTGAAAAAATGTCTTGCTTTTAGGAAATCACAGAGCCTGGGATTTAACTCCATTTCTGAAGGGAAACACACAGCACAGTTCTCATCCATGAAACAACTCTGCTTTAGAGCAAGAAGCACGCTCTTGCTTTCTAAGAGTCTCTAATACAGCTGGAAACGTGACAGTGGTCAGAACAAAATAACGGTGTTTCCTACACATATGGACCATATCTAGGTCAACTCTTCTTCTGAAACTGATACAAACCACAGTTCCTCTAACATGCCATGCTTTCCAGAAAAGAGAGATAAACGTGTGAGCTTCGTGAACGATGTAGCTTCCTTTGAGGTGAATAGTGACTGAGTTTACCTGAAAAGGTGTCTTGCTTGTAGGAAGACACAGAGTGTGGAATTTAACTCCATTTCTGAAGGGAAACACACAGCACAGTTCTCATCCATAAAACACACTCTGCTTTAGAGCACGAAGCATGGTCTTGCATTCTAGAGTCTCTAATAGAGCAGGAAATATGAGGGTGCTCTGAACAAAATAACGGTGTTTCCTACATATACGAACCATTGCTAGTTCAACTCTGCTTCTGAAACTGATACAACCCTCAAGTCATCTAACATCCAATGCTTTTCAGTTAAGAGCAAGAAACGTATGAGCTTTGTAAACGATTTATATTCTTTGAGCTGAAAAGTGACTGCGTTTACCTGAAATGATGTCTTGCTTGTAGGAAGACACAGAGCCTGGAATTTAACTCCATTTCTGTAGGGAAACACACAGCACAGTACTTATCCATGAAACACACTCTGCGGTAGAGCTAGAAGCATGCTCTTGCTTTCCAGAGTCTCTAATAGAGCCAGAAACTTGAGGGTACTCAGAACAAAAGAACGGTGTTTCCTACACATACGGACCATTGCTAGATCAACTCTGCTTCTGAAACTGATACAAACCACACGTCCTCTAACATCCAATGCTTTACAGTTAAGAGCAAGAAACGTGTGAGCTACGTGTACGATGTAGCTTTGTTTGAGTGCAAGGTGACTAAGTTTACGTGAAATGAAGTATTGCTTGTAGGAAGATACAGAGCCTGTGATTTAACTCCATTTCTGAAGGGAAACACACAGCACAGTTCCCACGATGGAACACACTCTCTATATAGGAAGAAGCATGCTCTTGCTTTCTAGAGTCTCTAATAGAGCAGGAAACATGAGTGTGCTCATAACAAAAGAATGGTGTTTCCTACACATACGGACCACTGCTAGTTCAACTCTGCTTCTGAACCAGATACAAACCACAAGTCATCTCACATGCAATGCTTTTCAGTTAAGAGCAAGAAACCTGTGAGCTTCGTAAACGATTTATATTCATTTGAGCTGAAAAGTGACTGCGTTTATCTGAAATGATGTCTTGCTTGTAGGAAGACACGGGGCCTGGAATTTAACTCCATTTCTGAAGGGAAACACGCAGCACAGTTCTCATCCATGAAACACACTCTTCTTTAGAGCAAGAAGCACGCTCTTGCTTTCTAAGTGTCTCTAATACAGCAGGAAATGTGACTGTGGTCAGAACAAAATAACGTTGTTTCCTACACATACGGACCATATCTAGGTCAACTCTTCTTCTGCAAACAATACAAAGCACAGTTCCTTTACCATGCATTGCTTTCAATTTAAGAGCGAGAAACGTGTGAGCTTCGTGAACAATGTAGCTTCCTTTGAGCTGAAAAGTGACTGAGTTTACTTGAAAAAATGTCTTGCTTTTAGGAAATCACAGAGCCTGGGATTTAACTCCATTTCTGAAGGGAAACACACAGCACAGTTCTCATCCATGAAACAACTCTGCTTTAGAGCAAGAAGCACGCTCTTGCTTTCTAAGAGTCTCTAATACAGCTGGAAACGTGACAGTGGTCAGAACAAAATAACGGTGTTTCCTACACATATGGATCATATCTAGGTCAACTCTTCTTCTGAAGCTGATACAAACCACAGTTCCTCTAACATGCCATGCTTTCCAGAAAAGAGAGATAAACGTGTGAGCTTCGTGAACGATGTAGCTTCCTTTGAGGTGAATAGTGACTGAGTTTACCTGAAAAGGTGTCTTGCTTGTAGGAAGACACAGAGTGTGGAATTTAACTCCATTTCTGAAGGGAAACACACAGCACAGTTCTCATCCATAAAACACACTCTGCTTTAGAGCACGAAGCATGGTCTTGCATTCTAGAGTCTCTAATAGAGCAGGAAACATGAGGGTGCTCTGAACAAAATAACGGTGTTTCCTACATATACGGACCATTGCTAGTTCAACTCTGCTTCTGAAACTGATACAACCCTCAAGTCATCTAACATCCAATGCTTTTCAGTTAAGAGCAAGAAACGTATGAGCTTTGTAAACGATTTATATTCTTTGAGCTGAAAAGTGACTGCGTTTACCTGAAATGATGTCTTGATTGTAGGAAGACACAGAGCCTGGAAGTAAACTCCATTTCTGTAGGGAAACACACAGCACAGTACTTATCCATGAAACACACTCTGCTGTAGAGCTAGAAGCATGCTCTTGCTTCCCAGAGTCTCAAATAGAGCCAGAAACTTGAGGGTACTCAGAACAAAAGAACGGTGTTTCCTACACATACAGACCATTGCTAGATCAACTCTGCTTCTGAAACTGATACAAACCACACGTCCTCTAACATCCAATGCTTTACAGTTAAGAGCAAGAAACGTGTGAGCTACGTGTACGATGTAGCTTTGTTTGAATGCAAGGTGACTAAGTTTACGTGAAATGAAGTATTGCTTGTAGGAAGATACAGAGCCTGTGATTTAACTCCATTTCTGAAGGGAAACACACAGCACAGTTCCCACGATGAAACACATTCTGCGTATAGGAAGAAGCATGCTCTTGCTTTCTAGAGTCTCTAATAGAGCAGGAAACTTGAGTGTACTCATAACAAAAGAATGGTGTTTCCTACACATACGGACCACTGCTAGTTCAACTCTGCTTCTTAAACTGATACAAACCACATGTCATCTCACATGCAATGCTTTTCAGTTAAGAGCAAGAAACCTGTGAGCTTCGTAAACGATTTATATTCATTTGAGCTGAAAAGTGACTGCGTTTATCTGAAATGATGTCTTGCTTGTAGGAAGACACGGGGCCTGGAATTTAAATCCATTTCTGAAGGGAAACACGCAGCACAGTTCTCATCCATGAAACACACTCTTCTTTAGAGCAAGAAGCACGCTCTTGCTTTCTAAGTGTCTCTAATACAGCAGGAAATGTGACTGTGGTCAGAACAAAATAACGTTGTTTCCTACACATACGGACCATATCTAGGTCAACTCTTCTTCTGCAACCAATACAAAGCACAGTTCCTTTACCATGCATTGCTTTCAATTTAAGAGCGAGAAACGTGTGAGCTTCGTGAACAATGTAGCTTCCTTTGAGCTGAAAAGTGACTGAGTTTACTTGAAAAAATGTCTTGCTTTTAGGAAATCACAGAGCCTGGGATTTAACTCCATTTCTGAAGGGAAACACACAGCACAGTTCTCATCCATGAAACAACTCTGCTTTAGAGCAAGAAGCACGCTCTTGCTTTCTAAGAGTCTCTAATACAGCTGGAAACGTGACAGTGGTCAGAACAAAATAACGGTGTTTCCTACACATATGGACCATATCTAGGTCAACTCTTCTCCTGAAGCTGATACAAACCACAGTTCCTCTAACATGCCATGCTTTCCAGAAAAGAGAGATAAACGTGTGAGCTTTGTGAACGATGTAGCTTCCTTTGAGGTGAATAGTGACTGAGTTTACCTGAAAAGGTGTCTTGCTTGTAGGAAGACACAGAGCGTGGAATTTAACTCCATTTCTGAAGGGAAACACACAGCACAGTTCTCATCCATAAAACACACTCTGCTTTAGAGCACGAAGCATGCTCTTGCATTCTAGAGTCTCTAATAGAGCAGGAAATATGAGGGTGCTCTGAACAAAATAACGGTGTTTCCTACATATACGAACCATTGCTAGTTCAACTCTGCTTCTGAAACTGATACAACCCTCAAGTCATCTAACATCCAATGCTTTTCAGTTAAGAGCAAGAAACGTATGAGCTTTGTAAACGATTTATATTCTTTGAGCTGAAAAGTGACTGCGTTTACCTGAAATGATGTCTTGCTTGTAGGAAGACACAGAGCCTGGAATTTAACTCCATTTCTGTAGGGAAACACACAGCACAGTACTTATCCTTGAAACACACTCTGCTTTAGAGCTAGAAGCATGCTCTTGCTTTCCAGAGTCTCTAATAGAGCCAGAAACTTGAGGGTACTCAGAACAAAAGAACGGTGTTTCCTACACATAAGGACCATTGCTAGATCAACTCTGCTTCTGAAACTGATACAAACCACACGTCCTCTAACATCCAATGCTTTACAATTAAGAGCAAGAAACGTGTGAGCTATGTGTATGATGTAGCTTTGTTTGAGTGCAAGGTGACTAAATTTACGTGAAATGAAGTATTGCTTGTAGGAAGATGCAGAGCCTGTGATTTAACTCCATTTCTGAAGGGAAACACACAGCACAGTTCCCACGATGAAACACACTCTGCGTATAGGAAGAAGCATGCTCTTGCTTTCTAGAGTCTCTAATAGAGCAGGAAACTTGAGTGTGCTCATAACAAAAGAATGGTGTTTCCTACACATACGGGCCACTGCTAGTTCAACTCTGCTTCTGAAACTGATACAAACCACAAGTCATCTAACATGCAATGCTTTTCAGTTAAGAGCAAGAAACCTGTGAGCTTCGTAAACGATTTATATTCATTTGAGCTGAAAAGTGACTGCGTTTACCTGAAATGATGTCTTGCTTGTAGGAAGACACGGGGCCTGGAATTTAACTCCATTTCTGAAGGGAAACACGCAGCACAGTTCTCATCCATGAAACACACTCTTCTTTAGAGCAAGAAGCACGCTCTTGCTTTCTAAGTGTCTCTAATACAGCAGGAAATGTGACTGTGGTCAGAACAAAATAACGTTGTTTCCTACACATACGGACCATATCTAGGTCAACTCTTCTTCTGCAAACAATACAAAGCACAGTTCCTTTACCATGCAATGCTTTCAAGTTAAGAGCGAGAAACGTGTGAGCTTCGTGAACAATGTAGCTTCCTTTGTGCTGAAAAGTGACTGAGTTTACTTGAAAACATGTCTTGTTTGTAGGAAGACACAGAGCCTGGGATTTAACTCCATTTCTGAAGGGAAACACACAGCACAGTTCTCATCCATGAAACACACTCTGCTTTAGAGCAAGAAGCACGCTCTTGCTATCTCAGTGTCTCTAATACAGCAGGAAACGTGACAGTGGTCAGAACAAAATAACGGTGTTTCCTACACATACGGACCATATCTAGGTCAACTCTTCTTCTGAAGCTGATACAAACCACAGTTCCTCTAACATGCCATGCTTTCCAGAAAAGAGAGATAAACATGTGAGCTTTGTGAACGATGTAGCTTCCTTTGAGGTGAATAGTGACTGAGTTTACCTGAAAAGGTGTCTTGCTTGTAGGAAGACACAGAGCGTGGAATTTAACTCCATTTCTGAAGGGAAACACACAGCACAGGTCTCATCCATAAAACACACTCTGCTTTAGAGCACGAAGCATGCTCTTGCATTCTAGAGTCTCTAATAGAGCAGGAAACATGAGGGTGCTCTGAACAAAATAACGGTGTTTCCTACATATACGGACCATTGCTAGTTCAACTCTGCTTCTGAAACTGATACAACCCTCAAGTCATCTAACATCCAATGCTTTTCATTTAAGAGCAAGAAACGTATGAGCTTTGTAAACGATTTATATTCTTTGAGCTGAAAAGTGACTGCGTTTACCTGAAATGATGCCTTGCTTGTAGGAAGACACAGAGCCTGGAATTTAACTCCATTTCTGTAGGGAAACACACAGCACAGTACTTATCCATGAAACACACTCTTCTGTAGAGCTAGAAGCATGCTCTTGCTTCCCAGAGTCTCTAATAGATCAAGAAACTTGAGGGTACTCAGAACAAAAGAACGGTGTTTCCTAAACATACGGACCATTGCTAGATCAACTCTGCTTCTGAAACTGATACAAACCACACGTCCTCTAACATCCAATGCTTTACAGTTAAGAGCAAGAAACGTGTGAGCTACGTGTACGATGTAGCTTTGTTTGAGTGCACGGTGACTAAGTTTACGTGAAATGAAGTATTGCTTGTAGGAAGATACAGAGCCTGTGATTTAACTCCATTTCTGAAGGGAAACACACAGCACAGTTCCCATGATGAAACACACTCTGCGTATAGGAAGAAGCATGCTCTTGCTTTCTAGAATCTCTAATAGAGCAGGAAACTTGAGTGTGCTCACAACAAAAGAATGGTGTTTCCTCCACATACGGACCACTGCTAGTTCAACTCTGCTTCTGAAACAGATACAAACCACAAGTCATCTAACATGCAATGCTTTTCATTAAGAGCAAGAAACCTGTGAGCTTCGTAAATGATTTATATTCATTTGAGCTGAAATGTGACTGCGTTTACCTGAAATGATGTCTTGCTTGTAGGAAGACACGGGGCCTGGAATTTAACTCCATTTCTGTAGGGAAACACAAAGCACAGTACTTATCCATGAAACACACTCTGCTTTAGAGCTAGAAGCATGCTCTTGCTTTCCACAGTCTCTAGTAGAGCCAGAAACTTTAGGGTACACAGAACAAAAGAACGGTGTTTCCTACACATACGGACCATTGCTAGATCAACTCTGCTTCTGAAACTGATACAAACCACACGTCATCTAACATCAAATGCTTTACAGTTAAGAGCAAGAAACGTTTGAGCTATGTGTACGATGTAGCTTTGTTTGAGTGCAAGGTGACTAAGTTTACGTGAAATGAAGTATTGCTTGTAGGAAGATATAGAGCCTATGATTTAACTCCATTTCTGAAGGGAAACACACAGCACAGTTCCCACGATGAAACACACTCTGCGTATAGGAAGAAGCATGCTCTTGCTTTCTAGAGTCTCTAATAGAGCAGGAAACTTGAGTGTGCTCATAACAAAAGAATGGTGTTTCCTACACATACGGACCACTGCTAGTTCAACTCTGCTTCTGAAACTGATACAAACCACAAGTCATCTAACATGCAATGCTTTTCAGTTAAGAGCAAGAAACCTGTGAGCTTCGTAAACGATTTATATTCATTTAAGCTGAAAAGTGACTGCGTTTACCTGAAATGATGTCTTGCTTGTAGGAAGACACGGGGCCTGGAATTTAACTCCATTTCTGAAGGGAAACACGCAGCACAGTTCTCATCCATGAAACACACTCTTCTTTAGAGGGAGAAGCACGCTCTTGCTTTCTAAGTGTCTCTAATACAGCAGGAAACGTGACTGTGGTCAGAACAAAATAACGTTGTTTCCTACATATACGGACCATATCTAGGTCAACTCTTCTTCTGCAAACGATACAAAGCACAGTTCCTTTACCATGCAATGCTTTCAAGTTAAGAGCGAGAAACGTGTGAGCTTCGTGAACGATGTAGCTTCCTTTGAGCTGAAAAGTGACTGAGTTTACTTGAAAACATGTCTTGCTTGTAGGAAGACACAGAGCCTGGGATTTAACTCCATTTGTGAAGGGAAACACACAGCACAGTTCTCATCCATGAAACACACTCTGCTTTAGAGCAAGAAGCACGCTCTTGCTTTCTCAGTGTCTCTAATACAGCATGAAACGCGACTGTGTTCAGAACAAAACAACGCTGTTTCCTACACATATGGACCATATCTAGGTCAAATCTTTTTCTGCAACTGATAGAAAGCACAGTTCCATTAACATGCATTGCTTTCAATTTAGAGCGAGAAACGTGTTAGCTTCGTGAACAATGTAGCTTCCTTTGAGCTGAAAAGTGACTGAGTTTACTTGAAAAAATGTCTTGCTTTTAGGAAGACACAGAGCCTGGGATTTAACTCCATTTCTGAAGGGAAACACACAGCACAGTTCTCATCCATGAAACAACACTGCTTTAGAGCAAGAAGCACGCTCTTGCTTTCTAAGAGTCTCTAATACAGCTGGAAACGTGACAGTGGTCAGAACAAAATAACGGTGTTTCCTACACATACGGACCATATCTAGGTCAACTCTTCTTCTGAGGCTGATACAAACCACAGTTCCTCTAACATGCCATGCTTTCCAGAAAAGAGAGATAAACGTGTGAGCTTCGTGAACGATGTAGCTTCCTTTGAGGTGAATAGTGACTGAGTTTACCTAAAAAGTGTCTTGCTTGTAGGAAGACACAGAGCGTCGAATTTAACTCCATTTCTGAAGGGAAACACACAGCACAGTTCTCATCCATAAAACACACTCTGCTTTAGAGCACGAAGCATGGTCTTGCATTCTAGAGTCTCTAATAGAGCAGGAAACATGAGGGTGCTCTGAACAAAATAACGGTGTTTCCTACATATACGGACCATTGCTAGTTCAACTCTGCTTCTGAAACTGATACAACCCTCAACTCATCTAACAACCAATGCTTTTCAGTTAAGAGCAAGAAACGTATGAGCTTTGTAAACGATTTATATTCTTTGAGCTGAAAAGTGACTGCGTTTACCTGAAATGATGTCTTGCTTGTAGGAAGACACAGAGCCTGGAATTTAACTCCATTTCTGTAGGGAAACACACAGCACAGTTCTCATCCATGAAACACACTCTTCTTTAGAGGGAGAAGCACGCTCTTGCTTTCTAAGTGTCTCTAATACAGCAGGAAACGTGACTGTGGTCAGAACAAAATAACGTTGTTTCCTACATATACGGACCATATCTAGGTCAACTCTTCTTCTGCAAACGATACAAAGCACAGTTCCTTTACCATGCAATGCTTTCAAGTTAAGAGCGAGAAACGTGTGAGCTTCGTGAACGATGTAGCTTCCTTTGAGCTGAAAAGTGACTGAGTTTACTTGAAAACATTTCTTGCTTGTAGGAAGACACAGAGCCTGGGATTTAACTCCATTTGTGAAGGGAAACACACAGCACAGTTCTCATCCATGAAACACACTCTGCTTTAGAGCAAGAAGCACGCTCTTGCTTTCTCAGTGTCTCTAATACAGCATGAAACGCGACTGTGGTCAGAACAAAATAACGCTGATTCCTACACATATGGACCATATCTAGGTCAAATCTTTTTCTGCAACTGATAGAAAGCACAGTTCCATTAACATGCATTGCTTTCAATTTAAGAGCGAGAAACGTGTGAGCTTCGTGAACAATGTAGCTTCCTTTGAGCTGAAAAGTGACTGAGTTTACTTGAAAAAATGTCTTGCTTTTAGGAAGACACAGAGCCTGGGATTTAACTCCATTTCTGAAGGGAAACACACAGCACAGTTCTCATCCATGAAAAAACACTGCTTTAGAGCAAGAAGCACGCTCTTGCTTTCTAAGAGTCTCTAATACAGCTGGAAACGTGACAGTGGTCAGAACAAAATAACGGTGTTTCCTACACATACGGACCATATCTAGGTCAGCTCTTCTTATGAAGCTGATACAAAACACAGTTCCTCTAACCTGCCATGCTTTCCAGAAAAGAGAGATAAACGTGTGAGCTTTGTGAACGATGTAGCTTCCTTTGAGGTGAATAGTGACTGAGTTTACCTGAAAAGGTGTCTTGCTTGTAGGAAGACACAGAGCGTGGAATTTAACTCCATTTCTGAAGGGAAACACAAAGCACAGTACTTATCCATGAAACACACTCTGCTGTAGAGCTAGAAGCATGCTCTTGCTTCCCAGAGTCTCTAATGGAGCCAGAAACTTGAGGGTACTCAGAACAAAAGAACGGTGTTTCCTACACATACGGACCATTGCTAGATCAACTCTGCTTCTGAAACTGATACAAACCACACGTCCTCTAACATCCAATGCTTTACAGTTAAGAGCAAGAAACGTGTGAGCTACGTGTACGATGTAGCTTTGTTTGAGTGCAAGGTGACTAAGTTTACGTGAAATGAAGTATTGCTTGTAGGAAGATACAGAGCCTGTGATTTAACTCCATTTCTGAAGGGAAACACACAGCACAGTTCCCATGATGAAACACACTCTGCGTATAGGAAGAAGCATGCTCTTGCTTTCTAGAGTCTCTAATAGAGCAGGAAACTTGAGTGTGCTCATAACAAAAGAATGGTGTTTCCTACACATACGGACCACTGCTAGTTCAACTCTGCTTATGAAACTGATACAAACCACAAGTCATCTAACATGCAATGCTTTTCAGTTAAGAGCAAGAAACCTGTGAGCTTCGTAAACGATTTATATTCATTTGAGCTGAAAAGTGACTGCGTTTATCTGAAATGATGTCTTGCTTGTAGGAAGACACGGGGCCTGGAATTTAACTCCATTTCTGAAGGGAAACACGCAGCACAGTTCTCATCCATGAAACACACTCTTCTTTAGAGCAAGAAGCACGCTCTTGCTTTCTAAGTGTCTCTAATACAGCAGGAAACGTGACTGTGGTCAGAACAAAATAACGTTGTGTCCTACACATACAGACCATATCTAGGTAAACTCTTCTTCTGCAAACAATACAAAGCACAGTTCCTTTACCATGCATTGCTTTCAATTTAAGAGCGAGAAACGTGTGAGCTTCGTAAACAATGTAGCTTCCTTTGAGCTGAAAAGTGACTGAGTTTACTTGAAAAAATGTCTTGCTTTTAGGAAGACACAGAGCCTGGGATTTAACTCCATTTCTGAAGGGAAACACACCGCACAGTTCTCATGCATGAAACACACTCTGCTATAGAGCAAGAAGCACGCTCTTGCTTTCTAAGAGTCTCTAATACAGCTGGAAACGTGACAGTGGTCAGAACAAAATAACGGTGTTTCCTACACATACGGACCATATCTAGGTCAACTCTTCTTCTGAAGCTGATACAAACCACAGTTCCTCTAACATGCCATGCTTTCCAGAAAAGAGAGATAAACATGTGAGCTTTGTGAACGATGTAGCTTCCTTTGAGGTGAATAGTGACTGAGTTTACCTGAAAAGGTGTCTTGCTTGTAGGAAGACACAGAGCGTGGAATTTAACTCCATTTCTGAAGGGAAACACACAGCACAGGTCTCATCCATAAAACACACTCTGCTTTAGAGCACGAAGCATGCTCTTGCATTCTAGAGTCTCTAATAGAGCAGGAAACATGAGGGTGCTCTGAACAAAATAACGGTGTTTCCTACATATACGGACCATTGCTAGTTCAACTCTGCTTCTGAAACTGATACAACCCTCAAGTCATCTAACATCCAATGCTTTTCATTTAAGAGCAAGAAACGTATGAGCTTTGTAAACGATTTATATTCTTTGAGCTGAAAAGTGACTGCGTTTACCTGAAATGATGCCTTGCTTGTAGGAAGACACAGAGCCTGGAATTTAACTCCATTTCTGTAGGGAAACACACAGCACAGTACTTATCCATGAAACACACTCTTCTGTAGAGCTAGAAGCATGCTCTTGCTTCCCAGAGTCTCTAATAGATCAAGAAACTTGAGGGTACTCAGAACAAAAGAACGGTGTTTCCTAAACATACGGACCATTGCTAGATCAACTCTGCTTCTGAAACTGATACAAACCACACGTCCTCTAACATCCAATGCTTTACAGTTAAGAGCAAGAAACGTGTGAGCTACGTGTACGATGTAGCTTTGTTTGAGTGCACGGTGACTAAGTTTACGTGAAATGAAGTATTGCTTGTAGGAAGATACAGAGCCTGTGATTTAACTCCATTTCTGAAGGGAAACACACAGCACAGTTCCCATGATGAAACACACTCTGCGTATAGGAAGAAGCATGCTCTTGCTTTCTAGAATCTCTAATAGAGCAGGAAACTTGAGTGTGCTCACAACAAAAGAATGGTGTTTCCTCCACATACGGACCACTGCTAGTTCAACTCTGCTTCTGAAACAGATACAAACCACAAGTCATCTAACATGCAATGCTTTTCATTAAGAGCAAGAAACCTGTGAGCTTCGTAAATGATTTATATTCATTTGAGCTGAAATGTGACTGCGTTTACCTGAAATGATGTCTTGCTTGTAGGAAGACACGGGGCCTGGAATTTAACTCCATTTCTGTAGGGAAACACAAAGCACAGTACTTATCCATGAAACACACTCTGCTTTAGAGCTAGAAGCATGCTCTTGCTTTCCAGAGTCTCTAGTAGAGCCAGAAACTTTAGGGTACACAGAACAAAAGAACGGTGTTTCCTACACATACGGACCATTGCTAGATCAACTCTGCTTCTGAAACTGATACAAACCACACGTCATCTAACATCAAATGCTTTACAGTTAAGAGCAAGAAACGTTTGAGCTATGTGTACGATGTAGCTTTGTTTGAGTGCAAGGTGACTAAGTTTACGTGAAATGAAGTATTGCTTGTAGGAAGATATAGAGCCTGTGATTTAACTCCATTTCTGAAGGGAAACACACAGCACAGTTCCCACGATGAAACACACTCTGCGTATAGGAAGAAGCATGCTCTTGCTTTCTAGAGTCTCTAATAGAGCAGGAAACTTGAGTGTGCTCATAACAAAAGAATGGTGTTTCCTACACATACGGACCACTGCTAGTTCAACTCTGCTTCTGAAACTGATACAAACCACAAGTCATCTAACATGCAATGCTTTTCAGTTAAGAGCAAGAAACCTGTGAGCTTCGTAAACGATTTATATTCATTTAAGCTGAAAAGTGACTGCGTTTACCTGAAATGATGTCTTGCTTGTAGGAAGACACGGGGCCTGGAATTTAACTCCATTTCTGAAGGGAAACACGCAGCACAGTTCTCATCCATGAAACACACTCTTCTTTAGAGGGAGAAGCACGCTCTTGCTTTCTAAGTGTCTCTAATACAGCAGGAAACGTGACTGTGGTCAGAACAAAATAACGTTGTTTCCTACATATACGGACCATATCTAGGTCAACTCTTCTTCTGCAAACGATACAAAGCACAGTTCCTTTACCATGCAATGCTTTCAAGTTAAGAGCGAGAAACGTGTGAGCTTCGTGAACGATGTAGCTTCCTTTGAGCTGAAAAGTGACTGAGTTTACTTGAAAACATGTCTTGCTTGTAGGAAGACACAGAGCCTGGGATTTAACTCCATTTGTGAAGGGAAACACACAGCACAGTTCTCATCCATGAAACACACTCTGCTTTAGAGCAAGAAGCACGCTCTTGCTTTCTCAGTGTCTCTAATACAGCATGAAACGCGACTGTGTTCAGAACAAAACAACGCTGTTTCCTACACATATGGACCATATCTAGGTCAAATCTTTTTCTGCAACTGATAGAAAGCACAGTTCCATTAACATGCATTGCTTTCAATTTAGAGCGAGAAACGTGTTAGCTTCGTGAACAATGTAGCTTCCTTTGAGCTGAAAAGTGACTGAGTTTACTTGAAAAAATGTCTTGCTTTTAGGAAGACACAGAGCCTGGGATTTAACTCCATTTCTGAAGGGAAACACACAGCACAGTTCTCATCCATGAAACAACACTGCTTTAGAGCAAGAAGCACGCTCTTGCTTTCTAAGAGTCTCTAATACAGCTGGAAACGTGACAGTGGTCAGAACAAAATAACGGTGTTTCCTACACATACGGACCATATCTAGGTCAGCTCTTCTTCTGAAGCTGATACAAAACACAGTTCCTCTAACCTGACATGCTTTCCAGAAAAGAGAGATAAACGTGTGAGCTTTGTGAACGATGTAGCTTCCTTTGAGGTGAATAGTGACTGAGTTTACCTGATAAGGTGTCTTGCTTGTAGGAAGACACAGAGCGTGGAATTTAACTCCATTTCTGAAGGGAAACACACAGCACAGTTCTCATCCATAAAACACACTCTGCTTTAGAGCACGAAGCATGCTCTTGCATTCTAGAGTCTCTAATAGAGCAGGAAAAATGAGGGTGCTCTGAACAAAATAATGATGTTTCCTACATATACGGACCATTGCTAGTTCAACTCTGCTTCTGAAACTGATACAACCCTCAAGTCATCTAACATCCAATGCTTTTCATTTAAGAGCAAGAAACGTATGAGCTTTGTAAACGATTTATATTCTTTGAGCTGAAAAGTGACTGCGTTTACCTGAAATGATGTCTTGCTTGTAGGAAGACACAGAGCCAGGAAGTAAACTCCATTTCTGTCGGGAAACACAAAGCACAGTACTTATCCATGAAACACACTCTGCTGTAGAGCTAGAAGCATGCTCTTGCTTCCCAGAGTCTCTAATAGAGCCAGAAACTTGAGGGTACTCAGAACAAAAGAACGGTGTTTCCTACACATACGGACCATTGCTAGATCAACTCTGCTTCTGAAACTGATACAAACCACACGTCCTCTAACATCCAATGCTTTACAGTTAAGAGCAAGAAACGTGTGAGCTACTTGTACGATGTAGCTTTGTTTGAGTGCAAGGTGACTAAGTTTACGTGAAATGAAGTATTGCTTGTAGGAAGATACAGAGCCTGTGATTTAACTCCATTTCTGAAGGGAAACACACAGCACAGTTCCCATGATGAAACACACTCTGCGTATAGGAAGAAGCATGCTCTTGCTTTCTAGAGTCTCTAATAGAGCAGGAAACTTGAGTGTGCTCATAACAAAAGAATGGTGTTTCCTACACATACGGACCACTGCTAGTTCAACTCTGCTTCTGAAACTGATACAAACCACAAGTCATCTAACATGCAATGCTTTTCAGTTAAGAGCAAGAAACCTGTGAGCTTCGTAAACGATTTATATTCATTTGAGCTGAAAAGTGACTGCGTTTATCTGAAATGATGTCTTGCTTGTAGGAAGACACGGGGCCTGGAATTTAACTCCATTTCTGAAGGGAAACACGCAGCACAGTTCTCATCCATGAAACACACTCTTCTTTAGAGCAAGAAGCACGCTCTTGCTTTCTAAGTGTCTCTAATACAGCAGGAAACGTGACTGTGGTCAGAACAAAATAACGTTGTTTCCTACACATACGGACCATATCTAGGTCAACTCTTCTTCTGCAAACAATACAAAGCACAGTTCCTTTACCATGCATTGCTTTCAATTTAAGAGCGAGAAACGTGTGAGCTTCGTGAACAATGTAGCTTCCTTTGAGCTGAAAAGTGACTGAGTTTACTTGAAAAAATGTCTTTCTTTTAGGAAGACACAGAGCCTGGGATTTAACTCCATTTCTGAAGGGAAACACACCGCACAGTTCTCATGCATGAAACACACTCTGCTATAGAGCAAGAAGCACGCTCTTGCTTTCTAAGAGTCTCTAATACAGCTGGAAACGTGACAGTGGTCAGAACAAAATAACGGTGTTTCCTACACATACGGACCATATCTAGGTCAACTCTTCTTCTGAAGGTGATACAAACCACAGTTCCTCTAACATGCCATGCTTTCCAGAAAAGAGAGATAAACATGTGAGCTTTGTGAACGATGTAGCTTCCTTTGAGGTGAATAGTGACTGAGTTTACCTGAAAAGGTGTCTTGCTTGTAGGAAGACACAGAGCGTGGAATTTAACTCCATTTCTGAAGGGAAACACACAGCACAGGTCTCATCCATAAAACACACTCTGCTTTAGAGCACGAAGCATGCTCTTGCATTCTAGAGTCTCTAATAGAGCAGGAAACATGAGGGTGCTCTGAACAAAATAACGGTGTTTCCTACATATACGGACCATTGCTAGTTCAACTCTGCTTCTGAAACTGATACAACCCTCAAGTCATCTAACATCCAATGCTTTTCAGTTAAGAGCAAGAAACGTATGAGCTTTGTAAACGATTTATATTCTTTGAGCTGAAAAGTGACTGCGTTTACCTGAAATGATGTCTTGCTTGTAGGAAGACACAGAGCCTGGAAGTAAACTCCATTTCTGTAGGGAAACACACAGCACAGTACTTATCCATGAAACACACTCTGCTGTAGAGCTAGAAGCATGCTCTTGCTTCCCAGAGTCTCTAATAGATCCAGAAACTTGAGGGTACTCAGAACAAAAGAACGGTGTTTCCTACACATACGGACCATTGCTAGATCAACTCTGCTTCTGAAACTGATACAAACCACACGTCCTCTAACATCCAATGCTTTACAGTGAAGAGCAAGAAACGTGTGAGCTACTTGTACGATGTAGCTTTGTTTGAGTGCAAGGTGACTAAGTTTACGTGAAATGAAGTATTGCTTGTAGGAAGATACAGAGCCTGTGATTTAACTCCATTTCTGAAGGGAAACACACAGCACAGTTCCCATGATGAAACACACTCTGTGTATAGGAAGAAGCATGCTCTTGCTTTCTAGAATCTCTAATAGAGCAAGAAACTTGAGTGTGCTCACAACAAAAGAATGGTGTTTCCTCCACATACGGACCACTGCTAGTTCAACTGTGCTTCTGAAACTGATACAAACCACAAGTCATCTAACATGCAATGCTTTTCAGTTAAGAGCAAGAAACCTGTGAGCTTCGTAAATGATTTATATTCATTTGAGCGGAAAAGTGACTGCATTTACCTGAAATGATGTCTTGCTTGTAGGAAGACACGGGGCCTTGAATTTAACTCCATTTCTGAAGGGAAACACGCAGCACAGTTCTCATCCATGAAACACACTCTTCTTTAGAGCAAGAAGCACGCTCTTGCTTTCTAAGTGTCTCTAATACAGCAAGAAACGTGACTGTGGTCAGAACAAAATAACGTTGTTTCCTACACATACGGACCATATCTAGGTAAACTCTTCTTCTGCAAACAATACAAAGCACAGTTCCTTTACCATGCATTGCTTTCAATTTAAGAGCGAGAAACGTGTGAGCTTCGTGAACAATGTAGCTTCCTTTGAGCTGAAAAGTGACTGAGTTTACTTGAAAAAATGTCTTGCTTTTAGGAAATCACAGAGCCTGGGATTTAACTCGATTTCTGAAGGGAAACACAGCACAGTTCTCATCCATGAAACAACTTTGCTTTAGAGCAAGAAGCACGCTCTTGCTTTCTAAGAGTCTCTAATACAGCTGGAAACGTGACAGTGGTCAGAACAAAATAACGGTGTTTCCTACACATACGGACCATATCTAGGTCAACTCTTCTTCTGAAGCTGATACAAACCACAGTTCCTCTAACATGCCATGCTTTCCAGAAAAGAGAGATAAACGTGTGAGCTTTGTGAACGATGTAGCTTCCTTTGAGATGAATAGTGACTGAGTTTACCTGAAAAGGAGTCTTGCTTGTAGGAAGACACAGAGCATGGAATTTAACTCCATTTCTGAAGGGAAACACACAGCAGAGTTCTCATCCATAAAACACACTCTGCTTTAGAGCACGAAGCATGCTCTTGCATTCTAGAGTCTCTAATAGAGCAGGAAACATGAGGGTGCTCTGAACAAAATAACGGTGTTTCCTACATATACGGACCATTGCTAGTTCAACTCTGCTTCTGAAACTGATACAACCCTCAAGTCATCTAACATCCAATGCTTTTCAGTTAAGAGCAAGAAACGTATGAGCTTTGTAAACGATTTATATTCTTTGAGCTGAAAAGTGACTGCGTTTACCTGAAATGATGTCTTGCTTGTAGGAAGACACAGAGCCTGGAATTTAACTACATTTCTGTATGGAAACACACAGCACAGTACTTATCCATGAAACACACTCTGCTGTAGAGCTAGAAGCATGCTCTTGCTTCCCAGAGTCTCTAATAGAGCCAGAAACTTGAGGGTACTCAGAACAAAAGAACGGTGTTTCTACACATACGGACCATTGCTAGATCAACTCTGCTTCTGAAACTGATACAAACCACACGTCCTCTAACATCCAATGCTTTACATTTAAGAGCAAGAAACGTGTGAGCTACGTGTACAATGTAGCTTTGTTTGAGTGCAAGGTGACTAAGTTTACGTGAAATGAAGTATTGCTTGTAGGAAGATACAGAGCCTGTGATTTAACTCCATTTCTGAAGGGAAACACACAGCACAGTTCCCACGATGAAACACACTCTGCGTATAGGAAGAAGCATGCTCTTGCTTTCTAGAGTCTCTAATAGAGCAGGAAACTTGAGTGTGCTCATAACAAAAGAATGGTGTTTCCTACACATACGGACCACTGCTAGTACAACTATGCTTCTGAAACTGATACAAACCACAAGTCATCTAACATGCAATGCTTTTCAGTTAAGAGCAAGAAACCTGTGAGCTTCGTAATCGATTTATATTCATTTGAGCTGAAAAGTGACTGCGTTTACCTGAAATGATGTCTTGCTTGTAGGAAGACACGGGGCCTGGAATTTAACTCCATTTCTGAAGGGAAACACGCAGCACAGTTCTCATCCATGAAACACACTCTTCTTTAGAGCAAGAAGCACGCTCTTGCTTTCTAAGTGTCTCTAATACAGCAGGAAACGTGACTGTGGTCAGAACAAAATAACGTTGTTTCCTACACATATGGACCATATCTAGGTCAACTCATCTTCTGCAAACGATACAAAGCACAGTTCCTTTACCATGCAATGCTTTCAATTTAAGAGCGAGAAACGTGTGAGCTTCGTGAACAATGTAGCATCCTTTGAGCTGAAAAGTGACTGAGTTTACTTGAAAAAATGTCTTGCTTTTAGGAAATCACAGAGCCTGGGATTTAACTCCATTTTTGAAGGGAAACACACAGCACAGTTCTCATCCATGAAACACACTCTGCTTTAGAGCAAGAAGCACGCTCTTGCTTTCTAAGAGTCTCTAATACAGCTGGAAACGTGACAGTGGTCAGAACAAAATAACGGTGTTTCTAACACATACGGACCATATCTAGGTCAACTCTTCTTCTGAAGCTGATACAAACCACAGTTCCTATAACATGCCATGCTTTCCAGAAAAGAGAGATAAACGTGTGAGCTTCGTGAACGATGTAGCTTCCTTTGAGCTGAAAAGTGACTGAGTTTACTTGAAAACATGTCTTGCTTGTAGGAAGACACAGAGCCTGGGATTTAACTCCATTTCTGAAGGGAAACACACAGCACAGTTCTCATCCATGAAACACACTCTGCTTTAGAGCAAGAAGCACGCTCTTGCTTTCTCAGTGTCTCTAATACAGCAGGAAACGCGACAGTGGTCACAACAAAATAACGGTGTTTCCTACACATACGGACCATATCTAGGTCAACTCTTTTTCTGCAACTGATAGAAAGCACAGTTCCATTAACATGCATTGCTTTCAATTTAAGAGCGAGAAACGTGTGAGCTTCGTGAACAAAGTAGCTTCCTTTGAGCTGAAAAGTGACTGAGTTTACTTGAAAAAATGTCTTGCTTTTAGGAAATCACAGAGCCTGGGATTTAACTCCATTTCTGAAGGGAAACACACAGCACAGTTCTCATCCATGAAACAACTCTGCTTTAGAGCAAGAAGCACGCTCTTGCTTTCTAAGAGTCTCTAATACAGCTGGAAAAGTGACAGTGGTCAGAACAAAATAACGGTGTTTCCTACACATACGGACCATATCTAGGTCAACTCTTCTTCTGAAGCTGATACAAACCACAGTTCCTCTAACATGCCATGCTTTCCAGAAAAGAGAGATAAACGTGTGAGCTTTGTGAACGATGTAGCTTCCTTCGAGGTGAATAGTGACTGAGTTTACCTGAAAAAGTGTTTTGCTTGTAGGAAGACACAGAGCGTGGAATTTAACTCCATTTCTGAAGGGAAACACACAGTACAGTTCTCATCCATAAAACACACTCTGCTTTAGAGCACGAAGCATGCTCTTGCATTCTAGAGTCTCTAATAGAGCAAGAAACATGAGGGTGCTCTGAACAAAATAACGGAGTTTCCTACATATACGGACCATTGCTAGTTCAACTCTGCTTCTGAAAGTGATACAACTCTCAAGTCATCTAACAACCAATGCTTTTCAGTTAAGAGCAAGAAACGTATGAGCTTTGCAAACGATTTATATTCTTTGAGCTGAAAAGTGACTGCGTTTACCTGAAATGATGTCTTGCTTGTAGGAAGACACAGAGCCTGGAATTTAACTCCATTTCTGTAGGGAAACACACAGCACAGTACTTATCCATGAAACACACTCTGCTGTAGAGCTAGAAGCATGCTCTTGCTTTCGAGAGTCTCTAATAGAGCCAGAAACTTGAGGGTACTCAGAACAAAAGAACGGTGTTTCCTACACATAGGGACCATTGCTAGATCAACTCTGCTTCTGAAACTGATACAAACCACACGTCCTCTAACATCCAATGCTTTAGAGTTAAGAGCAAGAAACGTGTGAGCTATGTGTACAATGTAGCTTTGTTTGAGTGCAAGGTGACTAAGTTTACGTGAAATGAAGTATTGCTTGTAGGAAGATACAGAGCCTGTTATTTAACTCCATTTCTGAAGGGAAACACACAGCACAGTTCCCACGAAGAAACACACTCTGTGTATAGGAAGAAGCATGCTCTTGCTTTCTAGAGTCTCTAATAGAGCGGGAAACTTGAGTGTGCTCATAACAAAAGAATGGTGTTTCCTACACATACGGACCACTGCTAGTTCAACTCTGCTTCTTAAACTGATACAAACCACAAGTCATCTAACATCCAATGCTTTTCAGTTAAGAGCAAGAAACGTGTGAGCTTCGTGAACGATGTAGCTTTGTTTGAGCTGAAAGGTGACTGAATTTACGTGAAACGAAGTCTTGCTTGTAGGAAGATACAGAGCCTGTCATTTAACTCCATTTGTGAAGGGAAAGATAGAGCACATTTCTCACGATGAAACACACTCTGCGTTTAGGAAGCAACACACTCTGCTTTAGAACAAGAAGCATGCGCTTGCTTTCCAGAGTCTCTAATAGAGCCAAAAACTTGAGGGTACTCAGAACAAAAGAACGATGTTTCCTACAAATATGGACCATTGCTAGTTCAACTCTCCTTCTGAAACTGATACAAACAACAGTTCCATTAACATGCAATGCTTTCAAGTTAAGAGCGAGAAACCTGTGAGCTTTGTGAACGATGTAGCTTCCTTTGAGCTGAAAAGTGACTGAGTTTACTTGAAAAGATGTCTTGCTTGTAGGAAGACACAGAGCCTGTGATTTAACTCCATTTCTGAAGGGAAACACACAGCACAGTTCTCATCCGTGAAACACACTCTGCTTTAGAGCAAGAAGGACGCTCTTGCTTCCTAAGATTCTCTAATACACCAGGAAACGTAACTGTGGTCAGAACGAAATAACGGTGGTTCCTACACGTACGGACCATATCTAGGTCAACTCTTCTTCTGAAACTGATACAAACCACAGTTCCTCTAACAGCAATGCTTTCCAGTTAAGAGCGAGAAACGTGTGAGCTTCGTGAATGATGTAGCTTCCTTTGAGGTGAATAGTGACTGAGTTTACCTGAAAACATGTCTTGCTTGTAGGAAGACACAGAGCCTGGGATTTAACTCCATTTCTGGAGTGAAACACAGCACAGTACTCATCCATGAGACACACTAAGCATTAGGGCAAGAAGAATGCTCTTGCTTTCCAGAGTCTCTAATAGAGCCAGAAACTTGAGGGTACTCAGAACATAAGAACGGTGTTTCGTACGCATACGGACCATTGCTAGTTCAACTCTGCTTCTGAAACTGATACAAACCACAGGTCCTCTAACATCCAATGCTTTACAGTTAAGAGCAAGAAACGTGTGAGCTTCGTAAACGATTTATATTCATTTGAGCTGAAAAGTGACTGCGTTTACCTGAAATGATGTCTTGCTTGTAGGAAGACACAGAGCCTGTGATTTAACTTCTTTTCTGAAGGGAAACACACAGCACAATTCTCACGATGAAACACACTCTGCGTATAGGAAGAAGCACGCTCTTGCCTTCTACAGTCTCTAATAGAGCAGGAAACTTGAGTGTGCTCATAAAAAAAAGAACGGTGTTTCCTACCCATACGGACCACTGCTAGTTCAACTCTACTTCTGAAACTGACACAAACCACAAGTCATCTAACATCCAATGCTTTTCAGTTAAGAGCAAGAAACGTGTGAGCTTCGTAAACGATTTATATTCATTTGAGTTGAAAAGTGTCTGTTTTTACCTGAAATGATGTCTTGCATGTAGGAAGACACGGGGCCTGGAATTTAACTCCATTTCTGAAGGGAAACACACAGCACAGTACTCATCCATGAAACACACTAAGCACTAGGGCAAGAAGAATGCTCTTGCTTTTCAGAGTCCCTAATAGAGCCAGAAACTTGAGGGTACTCAGAACACAAGAACGGTGTTTCGTACACATCCGGACCATTGCTAGTTCAATTCTGCTTCTGAAACTGATACAAACCACAGGTCCCCTAACATCCAATGCTTTACAGTTAAGAGCAAGAAACGTGTGAGCTACGTGAACGATGTATCTTTGTTTGAGCTTAAAGGTGACTGAGGTTATGTGAAACGAAGTCTTGCTTGTAGGAAGATACAGAGCCTGTGATTTAACTCCATTTCTGAAGGGAAACACACAGCTCAATTCTCATGATGAAACACACTCTGCGTATAGGAAGAAGCAAGCTCCTGCCTTCTAGAGTCTCTAATAGAGCAGGAAACTTGAGTGTGCTCATAACAAAAGAACGGTGTTTCCTACACATAGGGACCACTGCTAGTTCAACTCTGCTTCTGAAACTGATACAAACCACAAGTCATCTAACATCCAATGCTTTTCAGTTAAGAGCAAGAAACGTGTGAGCTTCGTAAACGATTTATATTCATTTGAGCTGAAAAGTGACTGCGTTTACCTGAAATGATGTCTTGCTTGCAGGAAGACACGGGGCCTGGAATTTAACTCCATTTCTGAAAGGAAAAACGCAGCACAGTTCTCATCCATGAAACACACTCTGCTTTAGAGCAAGAAGCACGCTCTTGCTTTCTCAGTGTCTCTAATACAGCAGGAAATGCGACTTGGTCAGAACAAAATAACAGTGTTTCCTACACATACGGACCATATCTAGGTCAACTATTCTTCTGCAACTGATAGAAAGCACAGTTCCATTAACATGCATTGCTTTCAAGTTAAGAGCGAGAAACGTGTGAGCTTCGAGAACAATGTAGCTTCCTTTGAGCTGAAAAGTGACTGAGTTTACTTGAAAAAATGTCTTGCTTGTAGGAAGACACAGAGCCTGGGATTTAACTCCATTTCTGAAGGGAAACACACAGCACAGTTCTCATCGATGAAACACAATCTGCTTTAGAGCAAGAATCACACACTTGCTTTCTATGAGTGTCTAATACAGCAGGAAACGTGACTGTGGTCAGAACAAAATAACGGTGTTTCCTACACATACGGACCCGATCTAGGTCAACTCTTCTTCTGAAACTGATACACACCACAGTTCCTCTAACATGCCATGCTTTCCAGAAAAGAGAGATAAACGTGTGAGCTTCGTGAATGATGTAGCTTCCTTTGAGATGCATAGTGACTGAGTTTACCTGAAAAGGTGTCTTGCTTGTAGGAAGACACAGAGCGTGGAATTTAACTCCATTTCTGAAGGGAAACACACAGCACAGTTCTCATCCATAAAACAAACTCTGCTTTAGAGCACGAAGCATGCTCTTGCATTCTAGAGTCTCTAATAGAGCAGGAAACATGAGGGTGCTGTGAACAAATTAATGGTGTTTCCTTCATATACGGACCATTGCTAGTTCAACTCTGCTTCTTAAACTGATACAAACCTCAAGTCATCTAACATCCAATGCTTTTCAGTTAAGAGCAAGAAACGTATGAGTTTCATAAACGATTTATATTCATTTGAGCTGAAAAGTGAATGAGTTTACCTGAAATGATGTCTTGCTTGTAGGAAGACACAGAGCCTGGAATTTATCTCCATTTCTGTAGGGAAACACACAGCACAGTACTTATCCATGAAACACACTCTGCTTTAGAGCTAGAAGCATGCTCTTGATTTCCAGAGTCTCTAATAGAGCCAGAAACTTGAGGGTACTCAGAACAAAAGAACAGTGTTTCCTACACATACAGACAATTGCTAGATCAACTCTGCTTCTGAAACTGATACAAACCACACGTCCTCTAACATCCAATGCTTTACAGTTAAGAGCAAGAAACGTGTGAGCTACGTGTACGATGTAGCTTTGTTTGAGTGCAAGGTGACTAAGTTTACGTGAAATGAAGTATTGCTTGTAGGAAGATACAGAGCCTAGGATTTAACTCCATTTCTGAAGGGAAACACACAGCACAGTTCTCACGATGAAACACACTCTGCATATAGGAAGAAGCACGCTCTTGCCTTCTAGAGTCTCTAATAGAGCAGGAAACTTGAGTGTGCTCATAACAAAAGAACGGTGTTTCCTACACATAGGGACCACTGCTAGTTCAACTCTGCTTCTGAAACTGATACAAATCACAAGTCATCTAACATCCAATGCTTTTCAGTTAAGAGCAAGAAAAGTGTGAGCTTCGTAAACGATTTATATTCATTTGAGCTGAAAAGTGACTGCGTTTACCTGAAATGATGTCTTGCTTGCAGGAAGACACGGGGCCTGGAATTTAACTCCATTTCTGAAAGGAAACACGCAGCATCAGTTCTCATCCATGAAACACAATCTTCTTTAGAGCAAGAAGCACGCTATTCCTTTCTAAGAGGCTCTAATAGACCAGGAAACGTGACTCTGGTCAGAACTAAATAATGGTGTTTCCTACATGTACGGACCATATCTAGGTGAACTCTTCTTCTGAAACTGATACAAACCACAGTTCCTCTAACATGCAAGAGCACGAAGCATGCTCTTCCTTTCCAGAGCTTCTAATAGAGCCAGAAACTTGAGCGTACTCAGAACAAAAGAATGGTGTTTCCTACACATAAGGACATTTGCTAGTTCAACTGTGCTTCGGAAACTGATACAAACTACACGTCCTCTAACTTCCAATGCTTTAAACTTAAGAGCAAGAAACCTGTGAGCTTCGTGAACGATGTAGCTTTGTTTGAGCTGAAAGGTGACTGAATTTACGTGAAACGAAGTCTTGCTTGTAGGAAGATACAGAGCCTGTCATTTAACTCCATTTGTGAAGGGAAAGATAGAGCACATTTCTCACGATGAAACACACTCTGCGTTTAGGAAGCAACACACTCTGCTTTAGAACAAGATGCATGCGCTTGCTTTCCAGAGTCTCTAATAGAGCCAAAAACTTGAGGGTACTCAGAACAAAAGAACGATGTTTCCTACAAATATGGACCATTGCTAGTTCAACTCTCCTTCTGAAACTGATACAAACAACAGTTCCATTAACATGCAATGCTTTCAAGTTAAGAGCGAGAAACCTGTGAGCTTTGTGAACGATGTAGCTTCCTTTGAGCTGAAAAGTGACTGAGTTTACTTGAAAAGATGTCTTGCTTGTAGGAAGACACAGAGCCTGTGATTTAACTCCATTTCTGAAGGGAAACACACAGCACAGTTCTCATCCATGAAACACACTCTGCTTTAGAGCAAGAAGGACGCTCTTGCTTCCTAAGATTCTCTAATACACCAGGAAACGTAACTGTGGTCAGAACAAAATAACGGTGTTTCCTACACGTACGGACCATATCTAGGTCAACTCTTCTTCTGAAACTGATACAAACCACAGTTCCTCTAACAGCAATGCTTTCCAGTTAAGAGCGAGAAACGTGTGAGCTTCGTGAATGATGTAGCTTCCTTTGAGGTGAATAGTGACTGAGTTTACCTGAAAACATGTCTTGCTTGTAGGAAGACACAGAGCCTGGGATTTAACTCCATTTCTGGAGGGAAACACAGCACAGTACTCATCCATGAGACACACTAAGCATTAGGGCAAGAAGAATGCTCTTGCTTTCCAGAGTCTCTAATAGAGCCAGAAACTTGAGGGTACTCAGAACATAAGAACGGTGTTTCATACGCATACGGACCATTGCTAGTTCAACTCTGCTTCTGAAACTGATACAAACCACAGGTCCTCTAACATCCAATGCTTTACAGTTAAGAGCAAGAAACGTGTGAGCTTCGTAAACGATTTATATTCATTTGAGCTGAAAAGTGACTGCGTTTACCTGAAATGATGTCTTGCTTGTAGGAAGACACAGAGCCTGTGATTTAACTTCTTTTCTGAAGGGAAACACACAGCACAATTCTCACGATGAAACACACTCTGCGTATAGGAAGAAGCACGCTCTTGCCTTCTACAGTCTCTAATAGAGCAGGAAACTTGAGTGTGCTCATAAAAAAAAGAACGGTGTTTCCTACCCATACGGACCACTGCTAGTTCAACTCTACTTCTGAAACTGACACAAACCACAAGTCATCTAACATCCAATGCTTTTCAGTTAAGAGCAAGAAACGTGTGAGCTTCGTAAACGATTTATATTCATTTGAGTTGAAAAGTGACTGTTTCTACCTGAAATGATGTCTTGCATGTAGGAAGACACGGGGCCTGGAATTTAACTCCATTTCTGAAGGGAAACACACAGCACAGTACTCATCCATGAAACACACTAAGCACTAGGGCAAGAAGAATGCTCTTGCTTTTCAGAGTCCCTAATAGAGCCAGAAACTTGAGGGTACTCAGAACACAAGAACGGTGTTTCGTACACATCCGGACCATTGCTAGTTCAATTCTGCTTCTGAAACTGATACAAACCACAGGTCCCCTAACATCCAATGCTTTACAGTTAAGAGCAAGAAACGTGTGAGCTACGTGAACGATGTATCTTTGTTTGAGCTTAAAGGTGACTGAGGTTATGTGAAACGAAGTCTTGCTTGTAGGAAGATACAGAGCCTGTGATTTAACTCCATTTCTGAAGGGAAACACACAGCTCAATTCTCACGATGAAACACACTCTGCGTATAGGAAGAAGCACGCTCCTGCCTTCTAGAGTCTCTAATAGAGCAGGAAACTTGAGTGTGTTCATAACAAAAGAACGGTGTTTCCTACACATAGGGACCACTGCTAGTTCAACTCTGCTTCTGAAACTGATACAAACCACAAGTCATCTAACATCCAATGCTTTTCAGTTAAGAGCAAGAAACGTGTGAGCTTCGTAAACGATTTATATTCATTTGAGCTGAAAAGTGACTGCGTTTACCTGAAATGATGTCTTGCTTGCAGGAAGACACGGGGCCTGGAATTTAACTCCATTTCTGAAAGGAAAAACGCAGCACAGTTCTCATCCATGAAACACACTCTGCTTTAGAGCAAGAAGCACGCTCTTGCTTTCTCAGTGTCTCTAATACAGCAGGAAACGCGACTTGGTCAGAACAAAATAACGGTGTTTCCTACACATACGGACCATATCTAGGTCAACTATTCTTCTGCAACTGATAGAAAGCACAGTTCCATTAACATGCATTGCTTTCAAGTTAAGAGCGAGAAACATGTGAGCTTCGAGAACAATGTAGCTTCCTTTGAGCTGAAAAGTGACTGAGTTTACTTGAAAAAATGTCTTGTTTGTAGGAAGACACAGAGCCTGGGATTTAACTCCATTTCTGAAGGGAAACACACAGCACAGTTCTCATCGATGAAACACAATCTGCTTTAGAGCAAGAATCACACACTTGCTTTCTATGAGTGTCTAATACAGCAGGAAACGTGACTGTGGTCAGAACAAAATAACGGTGTTTCCTACACATACGGACCCTATCTAGGTCAACTCTTCTTCTGAAACTGATACACACCACAGTTCCTCTAACATGCCATGCTTTCCAGAAAAGAGAGATAAACGTGTGAGCTTCGTGAATGATGTAGCTTCCTTTGAGATGCATAGTGACTGAGTTTACCTGAAAAGGTGTCTTGCTTGTAGGAAGACACAGAGCGTGGAATTTAACTCCATTTCTGAAGGGAAACACACAGCACAGTTCTCATCCATAAAACAAACTCTGCTATAGAGCACGAAGCATGCTCTTGCATTCTAGAGTCTCTAATAGAGCAGGAAACATGAGGGTGCTGTGAACAAATTAATGGTGTTTCCTTCATATACGGACCATTGCTAGTTCAACTCTGCTTCTTAAACTGATACAAACCTCAAGTCATCTAACATCCAATGCTTTTCAGTTAAGAGCAAGAAACGTATGAGTTTCATAAACGATTTATATTCATTTGAGCTGAAAAGTGACTGCGTTTACCTGAAATGATATCTTGCTTGTAGGAAGACACAGAGCCTGGAATTTATCTCCATTTCTGTAGGGAAACACACAGCACAGTACTTATCCATGAAACACACTCTGCTTTAGAGCTAGAAGCATGCTCTTGATTTCCAGAGTCTCTAATAGAGCCAGAAACTTGAGGGTACTCAGAACAAAAGAACAGTGTTTCCTACACATACAGACAATTGCTAGATCAACTCTGCTTCTGAAACTGATACAAACCACACGTCCTCTAACATCCAATGCTTTACAGTTAAGAGCAAGAAACGTGTGAGCTACGTGTACGATGTAGCTTTGTTTGAGTGCAAGGTGACTAAGTTTACGTGAAATGAAGTATTGCTTGTAGGAAGATACAGAGCCTATGATTTAACTCCATTTCTGAAGGGAAACACACAGCACAGTTCTCACGATGAAACACACTCTGCATATAGGAAGAAGCACGCTCTTGCCTTCTAGAGTCTCTAATAGAGCAGGAAACTTGAGAGTGCTCATAACAAAAGAACGGTGTTTCCTACACATAGGGACCACTGCTAGTTCAACTCTGCTTCTGAAACTGATACAAACCACAAGTCATCTAACATCCAATGCTTTTCAGTTAAGAGCAAGAAAAGTGTGAGCTTCGTAAACGATTTATATTCATTTGAGCTGAAAAGTGACTGCGTTTACCTGAAATGATATCTTGCTTGCAGGAAGACACGGGGCCTGGAATTTAACTCCATTTCTGAAAGGAAACACGCAGCATCAGTTCTCATCCATGAAACACACTCTTCTTTAGAGCAAGAAGCACGCTATTCCTTTCTAAGAGGCTCTAATAGACCAGGAAACGTGACTCTGGTCAGAACTAAATAACGGTGTTTCCTACACGTACGGACCATATCTAGGTCAACTCTTCTTCTGAAACTGATAAAAACCACAGTTCCTCTAACATGCAAGAGCACGAAGCATGCTCTTCCTTTCCAGAGCTTCTAATAGAGCCAGAAACTTGAGCGTACTCAGAACAAAAGAATGGTGTTTCCTACACATAAGGACATTTGCTAGTTCAACTGTGCTTCGGAAACTGATACAAACTACACGTCCTCTAACTTCCAATGCTTTAAACTTAAGAGCAAGAAACCTGTGAGCTTCGTGAATGATGTAGCTTTGTTTGAGCTGAAAGGTGACTGAATTTACGTGAAACGAAGTCTTGCTTGTAGGAAGATACAGAGCCTGTCATTTAACTCCATTTGTGAAGGGAAAGATAGAGCACATTTCTCACAATGAAACACACTCTGCGTTTAGGAAGCAACACACTCTGCTTTAGAACAAGAAGCATGCGCTTGCTTTCCAGAGTCTCTAATAGAGCCAAAAACTTGAGGGTACTCAGAACAAAAGAACGATGTTTCCTACAAATATGGACCATTGCTAGTTCAACTCTCCTTCTGAAACTGATACAAACAACAGTTCCATTAACATGCAATGCTTTCAAGTTAAGAGCGAGAAACCTGTGAGCTTTGTGAACGATGTAGCTTCCTTTGAGCTGAAAAGTGACTGAGTTTACTTGAAAAGATGTCTTGCTTGTAGGAAGACACAGAGCCTGTGATTTAACTCCATTTCTGAAGGGAAACACACAGCACAGTTCTCATCCATGAAACACACTCTGCTTTAGAGCAAGAAGGACGCTCTTGCTTCCTAAGATTCTCTAATACACCAGGAAACGTAACTGTGGTCAGAACAAAATAACGGTGTTTCCTACACGTACGGACCATATCTAGGTCAACTCTTCTTCTGAAACTGATACAAACCACAGTTCCTCTAACAGCAATGCTTTCCAGTTAAGAGCGAGAAACGTGTGAGCTTCGTGAATGATGTAGCTTCCTTTGAGCTGAAAAGTGACTGAGTTTACCTGAAAACATGTCTTGCTTGTAGGAAGACACAGAGCCTGGGATTTAACTCCATTTCTGGAGGGAAACACAGCACAGTACTCATCCATGAGACACACTAAGCATTAGGGCAAGAAGAATGCTCTTGCTTTCCAGAGTCTCTAATAGAGCCAGAAACTTGAGGGTACTCAGAACATAAGAACGGTGTTTCGTACGCATACGGACCATTGCTAGTTCAACTCTGCTTCTGAAACTGATACAAACCACAGGTCCTCTAACATCCAATGCTTTACAGTTAAGAGCAAGAAACGTGTGAGCTACGTGAACGATGTATCTTTGTTTGAGCTTAAAGGTGACTGAGGTTATGTGAAACGAAGTCTTGCTTGTAGGAAGATACAGAGCCTGTGATTTAACTCCATTTCTGAAGGGAAACACACAGCTCAATTCTCACGATGAAACACACTCTGCGTATAGGAAGAAGCACGCTCCTGCCTTCTAGAGTCTCTAATAAAGCAGGAAACTTGAGTGTGCTCATAACAAAAGAACGGTGTTTCCTACACATAGGGACCACTGCTAGTTCAACTCTGCTTCTGAAACTGATACAAACCACAAATCATCTAACATCCAATGCTTTTCAATTAAGAGCAAGAAACGTGTGAGCTTCGTAAACGATTTATATTCATTTGAGCTGAAAAGTGACTGCGTTTACCTGAAATGATGTCTTGCTTGCAGGAAGACATGGGGCCTGGAATTTAACTCCATTTCTGAAAGGAAAAACGCAGCACAGTTCTCATCCATGAAACACACTCTGCTTTAGAGCAAGAAGCACGCTCTTGCTTTCTCAGTGTCTCTAATACAGCAGGAAACGCGACTTGGTCAGAACAAAATAACGGTGTTTCCTACACATACGGACCATATCTAGGTCAACTATTCTTCTGCAACTGATAGAAAGCACAGTTCCATTAACATGCATTGCTTTCAAGTTAAGAGCGAGAAACGTGTGAGCTTCGAGAACAATGTAGCTTCCTTTGAGCTGAAAAGTGACTGAGTTTACTTGAAAAAATGTCTTGTTTGTAGGAAGACACAGAGCCTGGGATTTAACTCCATTTCTGAAGGGAAACACACAGCACAGTTCTCATCGATGAAACACAATCTGCTTTAGAGCAAGAATCACACGCTTGCTTTCTATGAGTCTCTAATACAGCAGGAAACGTGACTGTGGTCAGAACAAAATAACGGTGTTTCCTACACATACGGACCCTATCTAGGTCAACTCTTCTTCTGAAACTGATACACACCACAGTTCCTCTAACATGCCATGCTTTCCAGAAAAGAGAGATAAACGTGTGAGCTTCGTGAATGATGTAGTTTCCTTTGAGATGCATAGTGACTGAGTTTACCTGAAAAGGTGTCTTGATGTAGGAAGACACAGAGCGTGGAATTTAACTCCATTTCTGAAGGGAAACACACAGCACAGTTCTCATCCATAAAACACACTCTGCTTTAGAGCACGAAGCATGCTCTTGCATTCTAGACTCTCTAATAGAGCAGGAAACATGAGGGTGCTCTGAACAAATTAACGATGTTTCCTACATATACGGACCATTGCTAGTTCAACTCTGCTTCTGAAACTGATACAAACCTCAAGTCATCTAACATCCAATGCTTTTCAGTTGAGGGCAAGAAACGTATGAGCTTCGTAAATGATTTATATTCATTTGAGCTGAAAAGTGACTGCGTTTACCGGAAATGATGTCTTGCTTGTAGGAAGACACAGAGCCTGGAATTTATCTCCATTTCTGTAGGGAAACACACAGCACAGTACTTATCCATGAAACACACTCTGCTTTAGAGCTAGAAGCATGCTCTTGCTTTCCAGAGTCTCTAATAGAGCCAGAAACTTGAGGGTACTCAGAACAAAAAAACGGTGTTTCCTACACATACAGACCATTGCTAGATCAACTCTGCTTCTGAAACTGATACAAACCACAGGACCTCTAACATCCAATGCTTTACAGTTAAGAGCAAGAAACGTGTGAGCTACGTGTACGATGTAACTTTGTTTGAGCTTAAAGGTGACTGAGGTTATGTGAAACAAAGTCTTGCTTGTAGGAAGATACAGAGCCTGTGATTTAACTCCATTTCTGAAGGGAAACACACAGCACAGTTCCCACGATGAAACACACTCTGCGTATAGGAAGAAGCATGCTCTTGCTTTCTAGAGTCTCTAATAGAGCAGGAAACTTGAGTGTGCTCATAACAAAAGAATGGTGTTTCCTACACATACGGACCACTGCTAGTTCAACTCTGCTTCTGAAACTGATACAAACCACAAGTCATCTAACATCCAATGCTTTTCAGTTAAGAGCAAGAAACGTGTGAGCTTCGTAAACGATATATATTCATTTGGGCTGAAAAGTGGCTGCGTTTACCTGAAATGATCTCTTGCTTGCAGGAAGACACGGGGCCTGGAATTTAACTCCATTTCTGAAAGGAAAAACGCAGCACAGTTCTCATCCATGAAACACACTCTGCTTTAGTGCAAGAAGCACGCTCTTGCTTTCTCAGTGTCTCTAATACAGCTGGAAACGCGACTTTGGTCAGAACAAAATAAGGGTGTTTCCTACACATACGTACCATATCTAGGTCAACTCTTCTTCTGAAGCTGATACAAACCACAGTTCCTCTAACGTGCCATGCTTTCCAGAAAAGAGAGATAAACGTGTGAGCTTCGTGAACGATGTAGCTTCCTTTGAGGTGAATAGTGACTTAGTTTACCTGAAAAGGTGTCTTGCTTGTAGGAAGACACAGAGCGTGGAATTTAACTCCATTTCTGAAGGGAAACACACAGCACAGTTCTCATCCATAAAACACACTCTGCTTTAGAGCACGAAGCATGCTCTTGCATTCTAGAGTCTCTAATAGAGCAGGAAACATGAGGGTGCTCTGAACAAATTAACGGTGTTTCCTTCATATACGGACCATTGCTAGTTCAACTCTGCTTCTGAAACTGATACAAACCTCAAGTCATCTAACATCCAATGCTTTTCAGTTAAGAGCAAGAAACGTATGAGTTTCGTAAACGATTTATATTCATTTGAGCTGAAAAGTGACTGTGTTTACCTGAAATGATGTCTTGCTTGTAGGAAGACACAGAGCCTGGAATTTAACTCCATTTCTGTAGGGAAACACACAGCACAGTACTTATCCATGAAACACACTCTGCTTTAGAGCTAGAAGCATGCTCTTGCTTTCCAGAGTCTCTAATAGAGCCAGAAACTTGAGGGTACTCACAACAAAAGAACGGTGTTTTCTACACATACGGAACATTGCTAGATCAACTCTGCTTCTGAAACTGATACAAACCACAGGTCCCCTAACATCCAATGCTTTCCAGTTAAGAGCAAGAAACTTGTGAGCTACGTGAACGATGTATCTTTGTTTGAGCTTAAAGGTGACTGATGTTATGTGAAACGAAGTCTTGCTTGTAGGAAGATACAGAGCCTGTGATTTAACTCCATTTCTGAAGGGAAACACACAGTACAATTCTCACGATGAAACACACTCTGCGTATAGGAAGAAGCACGCTCCTGCCTTCTAGAGTCTCTAATAGAGCAGGAAACTTGAGTGTGCTCATAACAAAAGAACGGTGTTTCCTACACATACGGACCACTGCTAGTTCAACTCTGCTTCTGAAACTGATACAAACCACAAGTCATCTATCATCCAATGCTTCTCAGTTAAGAGCAAGAAACGTGTGAGCTTCGTAAACGATTTATATTCATTTGAGCTGAAAAGTGACTGCGTTTACCTGAAATGATGTCTTGCTTGCAGGAAGACACGGGGCCTGGAATTTAACTCCATTTCTGAAAGGAAAAACGCAGCACAGTTCTCATCCATGAAACACACTCTGCTTTAGAGCAAGAAGCACGCTCTTGCTTCCTAACATTCTCTAATACAGCAGTAAACGTGACTGTGGTCAGAACAAAATAATGGAGTTTCGTACACATACGGACCATATCTAGGTCAACTCTTCTTCTGAAACTGATACAAAACACAGTTCCTCTAACATGCAATTCTTTCCAGTCATGAGTGAGTAACTTGTGAGCGTCGTGAACGATATAGCTTCCTTTGAGCTGAAAAGTGACTGAGTTTACCTGAAAACATGTCTTGCTTGTAGGAAGACACAGAGCCTGGGATTTAACTCCATTTCTGAAGGGAAACACAGAGCACAGTTCTCATCCATGAAACACACTCTGCTTTAGAGCACGAAGCATGCTCTTGCTTTCTAGAGTCTCTAATAGAGCCAGAGACATGAGGGTGCTCTGAAAAAAATAACGGTGTTTCCTACATATACGGACCATTGCTAGTTCAACTCTGCTTCTGAAACTGATCCAAACTACAAGTCATCTAACATCCAATGCTTTTCAGTTAAGAGCAAGTAACGTGTGAGCTTCGTAAACGATTTATATTCATTTTAGCTGAAAATTGACTGTGTTTACGTGAAGTGATGTCTTGCTTGTAGGAAGACACAGAGCCTGGGATTTAACTCCATTTCTGAAGGGAAACACACAGCACAGTTCTCATCCATGAAACACACTCTGCTTTAGAGCACGAAGCATGCTCTTGCTTTCTAGAGTCTCTAATAGAGCCAGAAACATGAGCATGCTCTGAACAAAATAACGGTGTTTCCTACATATACGGAACATTGCTAGTTCAACTCTGCTTCTGAAACTGACCCAAACCACAAGTCATCTAACATCCAATGCTTTTCAGTTAAGAGCAAGAAACGTGTGAGCTTCGTGAACGATATAGCTTCCTTTGAGCTGAAAAGTGACTGCGTTTACCTGAAATGATTTCTTGCTTGTAGGAAGACATGGGGCCTGGAATTTAACTCCATTGCTGAAGGGAAACACACAGCACAGTTCTCATCCATGAAACACACTCTGCTTTAGAGCACGAAGCATGCTCTTGCTTTCTAGAGTCTCTAATAGAGCCAGAAACATGAGCGTGCTCTGAACAAAATAACGGTGTTTCCTACATATACGGACCATTGCTAGTTCAACTCTGCTTCTGAAACTGATCCAAACCACAAGTCATCTAACATCCAATGCTTTTCAGTTAAGAGCAAGAAACGTGTGAGCTTCGTGAACGATTTATATTCATTTTAGCTGAAAATTGACTGTGTTTACGTGAAGTGATGTCTTGCATGTAGGAAGACACAGAGCCTGGGATTTAACTCCATTTCTGAAGGGAAACACACAGCACAGTTCTCACGAGGAAACACACTCTGTGTATAGGAAGAAGCACGATCTTGCTTTCTAGAGTCTCTAATAGTGTAGGAAGACACAGAGCCTGTAATTTAACTCCATTTCTGATGGGAAACACACAGCACAGTTCTCATCCATGAAACACACTCTGCTTTAGAGCAAGAAGCACGCTCTTGCTTTCTAAGGTTCTCTAATAGAGCAGGAAACATGACTGTGGACAGAACAAAATAACGGTGTTTCCTACACATGCAGACCATATCTAGGTCAACTCTTCTTCTGAAACTGATACAAACCACAGTTCCTCTAACATGCAATGCTTTCCAGTTAAGAGTGAGTAACTTGTAGCGTCGTGAACAATGTAGCTTCTTTAGAGCTGAAAAGTGACTTAGTTTACCTGAAAGCATGTCTTGCTTGTAGGAAGACACAGAGCATGGGAATTAACTCCATTTCTGAAGGGAAACACACAGCACAGTTCTCACGAGGAAACACACTCTGCATATAGGAAGAAGCACGCTCTTGCTTTCTAGAGTCTCTAATAGTGCAGGAAACGTGAGTGTGCTCAGAACAATGAACGGATTTTCCTACACATACGGACAATAGCTAGTTCAACTCTGCTTCTGAAACTGATACAAACTACAAGTCATCTAACATCCAATGCTTTTCAGTTAAGAGTAAGTAACGTGTGATCTTCGTAAACGATTTATATTCATTTAAGCTGAAGAGTGACTGCGTTTACGGGAAGTGATGTCTTGCTTGTAGGAAGACACAGAGCCTGGGATTTAACTCCATTTCTGAAGGGAAACACACAGCAGAGTTCTCATACATGAAACACACTCTGCTTTAGAGCACGAAGCATGCTCTTGCTTTCTAGAGTCTCTAATAGAGCCAGAGACATGAAGGTGCTCTGAACAAAATAACGGTGTTTCCTACACATACGGACCATTGCTAGTTCAACTCTGCTTCTGAAACTGATCCAAACTACAAGTCATCTAACATCCAATGCTTTTCAGTTAAGAGGAAATAACGTGTGAGCTTCGTAAACGATTTATATTCATTTTAGCTGAAAATTGACTGTGTTTACGTGAAGTGATGTCTTGCTTGTAGGAAGACACTGAGCCTGGAATTTAATTCCATTTCTGAAGAGAAACACACAGCACAGTTCTCATCCATGAAACACACTCTGCGTTAGAGCACGAAGCATGCTCTTGCTTTGTAGAGTCTCTAATAGAGCAGGAAACGTGAGTGAGCTCAGAAAAAAAGAATGGTGTTTCCTACACATATGGACCATAGCTAGTTCAACTCTGCTTCTGAAACTGATACAAACCACAAGTCATCTAACATCCAATGCTTTTCAGTTAAGAGCGAGAAACGTGTGATCTTCGTAAACGATTTATTTTCATTTGAGCTGAAAAGTGACTGCGTTTAAATGAAATGATTTCTTGCTTGTGGGAAGACATGGGGCCTGGAATTTAACTCCATTTCTGAAGGGAAACACACAGCACAATTCTCATAAATGAAACACACTCTCCTTTAGAGCAAGAAGCACGCTCTTGCTTTCTAAGAGTCTCTAATAGAGCAGGAAACATGACTGTGGAGAGAATAAAATAATGGTGTTTCCTACACAAACGGACCATATCTAGGTCAACTCTTCTTCTGAAACTGATACAAACCACAGTTCCTCTAACATGCAATGCTTTCAAGTTAAGAGTGAGTAACTTGTGAGCGTCGTGAACGATGTAGCATCCTTAGAGCTGAAAAGTGACTTAGTTTATCTGAAAGCATGTCTTATTCGTAGGAAGACACAGAGCATGGGAATTAACTCCATTTCTGCAGGGAAACACACAGCACAGTTGTCATCCAGGAAACACACTCTGCTTTAGAGCAAGAAGCACGCTCTTGCTTTCTAAGGGTCTCTAATAGAGCAGGAAACATTACTGTGGACAGAACAAAATAACGGTGTTTCCTACACATACGGACCATATCTAGGTCAACTCTTCTTCTGAAACTGATACAAACCACAGTTCCTCTAACATGCAATGCTTTCCAGTTAAGAGTGAGTAACTTGTGAGCGTCGTGAACGATGTAGCTTCCTTAGAGCTGAAAAGTGACTTAGTTTATCTGAAAACATGTCTTGCTTGTAGGAAGACACAGAGCCTGGGATTTAACTCCATTTCTGAAGGGAAACACACAGCACAGTACTCATGAGGAAACACACTCTGCATATAGGAAGAAGCACGCTCTTGCTTTCTAGAGTCTCTAATAGTGCAGGAAACGTGAGTGTACTCAGAACAATGAACGGTGTTTCCTACACATACGGACCATAGCTAGTTCAACTCTACTTCTGAAACTGATACAAACCACAAGTCATCTAACATCCAATGCTTTTCAGTTAAGAGTGATAAACGTGTGATCTTCGTAAACGATTTATATTCATTTAAGCTGAAAAGTGACTGCAGTTACCTGAAATGATGTCTTGCTTGTAGGAAGACACGGAGCCTGGAATTTAACTCCATTTCTGAAGAGAAACACACAGCACAGTTCTCATCCATGAAACACACTCTGCTTTCGAGCACAAAGCATGCTCTTGCTTTGTAGAGTCTCTAATAGAGCAGGAAACGTTAGTGAGCTCAGAAAAAAAGAATGGTGTTTCCTACACATATGGTCCATAGCTAGTTCAACTCTGCTTCTGAAACTGATACAAACCACAAGTCATCTAACATCCAATGCTTTTCATTTAAGAGCGAGAAACGAGTGAGCTTCATAAACGATTTATTTTCATTTGAGCTGAAATGTGACTGCGTTTACCTGAAATGATTTCTTGCTTGTAGGAAGACATGGGGCCAGGAATTTAACTCCATTTCTGAAGGGAAACACACAGCACAGTTCTCATCCATGAAACACACTCTGCTTTCGAGCATGAAGCATGCTCTTGCTTTCTAGATTCTCTAATAGAGCCAGAAACATGAGCGTGCTCTGAACAAAATAACGGTGTTTCCTACATATACGGACCATTGCTAGTTCAACTCTGCTTCTGAAACTCATCCAAACCACAAGTCCTCTAACATCCAATGCTTTTCAGTTAAGAGCAAGAAACGTGTGAGCTTCGTTAACGATTTATATTCATTTGAGCTGAAATTGACTGCGTTTACCTGAAATGATGTCTTGCTTGTAGGAAGACACCAAGCCTGGGATTTTACTCAATTTCTGAAGGGAAACACACAGCACAGTTCTCACGAGGAAACACACTCTGCGTATAGGAAGAAGAACGCTCTTGCTTTCTAGAGTCTCTAATAGTGCAGGAAACGTGAGTGTGCTCAGAACAAAAGAACGGTGTTTCCTACACATACAGACCATAGCTAGTTCAACTCTGCTTCTGAAACTGATACAAACCACAAGTCATCTAACATCCAGTTCTTTTCAGTTTAGAGTGAGAAACGTGTGAGCTTCGTAAACGATTTATATTCATTTGAGCTGAAAAGTGACTGCGTTTCCCTGAAATGATTTCTTGCTTGTAGGAACACATGGGGCCTGGAATTTCACTCCATTTCTGAAGGGAAACACACAGCACAGTTCTCATCCATGAAACACACTCTGCTTTAGAGCACGAAGCATGCTCTTGCTTTCTATAGTCTCTAATAGAGCCAGAAACATGAGCGTGCTCTGAACAAAATAACGGTGTTTCCTACATATACTGACCATAGGTAGTTCAACTCTGCTTCTGAAACTGATCCAAACCACAAGTCATCTAACATCCAATGCTTTTCAGTTAAGAGCAAGAAACGTGTGAGCTTCGTGAATGATTTATATTCATTTTAGCTGAAAATTGACTGTGTTTACGTGAAGTGATGTCTTGCTTGTAGGAAGACACAGAGCCTGGGATTTAACTCCATTTCTGAAGGGAAACACACAGCACAGTTCTCACGAGGAAACACACTCTGTGTATAGGAAGAAGCATGCTCTTGCTTTCTAGAGTCTCTAATTGTGTAGGAAGACACAGAGCCTGGAATTTAACTCCATTTCTGAAGGGAAACACACAGCACAGTTCTCATCCATGAAACACACTCTGCTTTAGAGCAAGAAGCAAGCTCTTGCTTTCTAAGGGTCTCTAATAGAGCAGGAAACATGACTGTGGACAGAACAAAATAACGGTGTTTCCTACACATGCAGACCATATCTAGGTCAACTCTTCTTCTGAAACTGATACAAACCACAATTCCTCTAACATGCAATGCTTTCCAGTTAAGAGTGAGTAACTTGTAGCGTCGTGAACGATGTAGCTTCTTTAGAGCTGAAAAGTGACTTAGTTTACCTGAAAGCATGTCTTGCTTGTAGGAAGACACAGAGCATGGGAATTAACTCCATTTCTGAAGGGAAACACACAGCACAGTTCTCACGAGGAAACACACTCTGCATATAGGAAGAAGCATGCTCTTGCTTTCTAGAGTCTCTAATAGTGCAGGAAACATGAGTGTGCTCAGAACAATGAACGGATTTTCCTACACATACGGACCATAGCTAGTTCAACTCTGCTTCTGAAACTGATACAAACCCTAAGTCATCTAACACCAATGCTTTTCAGTTAACACTGATAAACGTGTGATCTTCGTAAACGATTTATATTCATTTAAGCTGAAAAGTGACTGCGTTTACCTGAAATGATGTCTTGCTTGTACGAAGACACTGAGCCTGGAATTTAACTCCATTTCTGAAGAGAAACACACAGCACAGTTCTCATAAATGAAAAACACTCTGCTTTAGAGCAAGAAGCACGCTCTTGCATTCTAAGGGTATCTAATACAGCAGTAAACGTGACTGTGGTCAGAACAAAATAATGGAGTTTCGTACACATACGGACCATATCTAGGTCAACTCTTCTTCTGAAACTGATACAAAACACAGTTCCTCTAACATGCAAATCTTTCCAGTCATGAGTGAGTAACTTGTGAGCGTCGTGAACGATATAGCTTCCTTTGAGCTGAAAAGTGACTGAGTTTACCTGAAAACATGTCTTGCTTGTAGGAAGACACAGAGCCTGGGATTTAACTCCATTTCTGAAGGGAAACACAGAGCACAGTTCTCATCCATGAAACACACTCTGCTTTAGAGCATGAAGCATGCTCTTGCTTTCTAGAGTCTCTAATAGTGCAGGAATCGGGAGTGTGCTCAGAACAATGAACGGTGTTTCCTACACATACGGACCATTGCTAGTTCAACTCTGCTTCTGAAACTGATACAAACTACAAGTCATCTAACATCCAATGCTTTTCAGTTAAGAGTAAGTAACGTGTGATCTTCGTAAACGATTTATATTCATTTAAGCTGAAAAGTGACTGCGTTTACGGGAAGTGATGTCTTGCTTGTAGGAAGACACAGAGCCTGGGATTTAACTCCATTTCTGAAGGGAAACACACAGCAGAGTTCTCATACATGAAACACACTCTGCTTTAGAGCACGAAGCATGCTCTTGCTTTCTAGAGTCTCTAATAGAGCCAGAGACATGAGGGTGCTCTGAACAAAATAACGGTGTTTCCTACACATACGGACCATTGCTAGTTCAACTCTACTTCTGAAACTGATCCAAACTACAAGTCATCTAACATCCAATGCTTTTCAGTTAAGAGGAAATAACGTGTGAGCTTCGTAAACGATTTATATTCATTTTAGCTGAAAATTGACTGTGTTTACGTGAAGTTATGTCTTGCTTGTAGGAAGACACTGAGCCTGGAATTTAATTCCATTTCTGAAGAGAAACACACAGCACAGTTCTCATCCATGAAACACACTCTGCGTTAGAGGACGAAGCATGCTCTTGCTTTGTAGAGTCTCTAATAGAGCAGGAAACGTGAGTGAGCTCAGAAAAAAAGAATGGTGTTTCCTACACATATGGACCATAGCTAGTTCAACTCTGCTTCTGAAACTGATACAAACCACAAGTCATCTAACATCCAATGCTTTTCAGTTAAGAGCGAGAAACGTGTGATCTTCGTAAACGATTTATTTTCATTTGAGCTGAAAAGTGACTGCGTTTAAATAAAATGATTTCTTGCTTGTGGGAAGACATGGGGCCTGGAATTTAACTCCATTTCTGAAGGGAAACACACAGCACAATTCTCATAAATGAAACACACTCTCCTTTAGAGCAAGAAGCACGCTCTTGCTTTCTAAGAGTCTCTAATAGAGCAGGAAACATGACTGTGGACAGAATAAAATAATGGTGTTTCCTGCACAAACGGACCATATCTAGGTCAACTCTTCTTCTGAAACTGATACAAACCACAGTTCCTCTAACATGCAATGCTTTCAAGTTAAGAGTGAGTAACTTGTGAGCGTTGTGAACGATGTAGCTTCCTTAGAGCTGAAAAGTGACTTAGTTTATCTGAAAGCATGTCTTGTTCGTACGAAGACACAGAGCATGGGAATTAACTCCATTTCTGCAGGGAAACACACAGCACAGTTCTCATCCAGGAAACACACTCTGCTTTAGAGCAAGAAGCACGCTCTTGCTTTCTAAGGGTCTCTAATAGAGCAGGAAACATGACTGTGGACAGAACAAAATAACGGTGTTTCCTACAAATACGGACCATATCTAGGTCAACTCTTCTTCTGAAACTGATACAAACCACAGTTCCTCTAACAAGCAATGCTTTCCAGTTAAGAGTGAGTAACTTGTGAGCGTCGTGAACGATGTAGCTTCCTTAGAGCTGAAAAGTGACTTAGTTTATCTGAAAACATGTCTTGCTTGTAGGAATATACAGAGCCTGGGATTTAACTCCATTTCTGAAGGGAAACACACAGCACAGTACTCATGAGGAAACACACTCTGCATATAGGAAGAAGCACGCTCTTGCTTTCTAGAGTCTCTAATAGTGCAGGAAACGTGAGTGTACTCAGAACAATGAACGGTGTTTCCTACACATACGGACCATAGCTAGTTCAACTCTACTTCTGAAACTGATACAAACCACAAGTCATCTAACATCCAATGCTTTTCAGTTAAGAGTGATAAACGTGTGATCTTCGTAAATGATTGATATTCATTTAAGCTGAAAAGTGACTGCGGTTACCTGAAATGATGTCTTGCTTGTAGGAAGACACGGAGCCTGGAATTTAACTCCATTTCTGAGGAGAAACACACAGCACAGTTCTCATCCATGAAACACACTCTGCTTTAGAGCACAAAGCATGCTCTTGCTTTGTAGAGTCTCTAATAGAGCAGGAAACGTTAGTGAGCTCAGAAAAAAAGAATGGTGTTTCCTACACATATGGTCCATAGCTAGTTCAACTCTGCTTCTGAAACTGATACAAACCACAAGTCATCTAACATCCAATGCTTTTCAGTTAAGAGCGAGAAACGAGTGAGCTTCATAAACGATTTATTTTCATTTGAGCTGAAATGTGACTGCGTTTACCTGAAATGATTTCTTACTTGTAGGAAGACATGGGGCCAGGAATTTAACTCCATTTCTGAAGGGAAACACACAGCACAGTTCTCATCCATGAAACACACTCTGCTTTAGAGCATGAAGCATGCTCTTGCTTTCTAGATTCTCTAATAGAGCCAGAAACATGAGCGTGCTCTGAACAAAATAACGGTGTTTCCTACATATACGGACCATTGCTAGTTCAACTCTGCTTCTGAAACTCATCCAAACCACAAGTCATCTAACATCCAATGCTTTTCAGTTAAGAGCAAGAAACGTGTGAGCTTCGTTAACGATTTATATTCATTTGAGCTGGAATTGACTGCGTTTACCTGAAATGATGTCTTGCTTGTAGGAAGACACCAAGCCTGGGATTTTACTCAATTTCTGAAGGGAAACACACAGCACAGTTCTCACGAGGAAACACACTCTGCGTATAGGAAGAAGAACGCTCTTGCTTTCTAGAGTCTCTAATAGTGCAGGAAACGTGAGTGTGCTCAGAACAAAAGAACGGTGTTTCCTACACATACAGACCATAGCTAGTTCAACTCTGCTTCTGAAACTGATACAAACCACAAGTCATCTAACATACAATGCTTTTCAGTTAAGTGCGAGAAACGTGTGAGCATCGTAAACGATTTATATTCATTTGAGCTGAAAAGTGACTGCATTTACCTGAAATGATGTCTTGCTTGTAGGAAGACACAGAGCCTGGAATTTAACTCCATTTCTGAAGGGAAACACACAGCACAGTTCTCATACATGAAACACACTCTGCTTTAGAGCAAGAAGCACGCTCTTGCTTTCTAAGGGTCGCTAATAGAGCAGGAAACATGACTGTGGACAGAACAAAATAACGGTGTTTCCTACACATACGGACCATATCTAGGTCAACTCTTCTTCTGAAACTGATACAAACCACAGTTCCTCTAACATGCAATGCTTTCCAGTTAAGAGTGAGTAACTTGTGAGCGTCGTGAACGATGTAGCTTCCTTAGAGCTGAAAAGTGACTTAGTTTATCTGAAAACATGTCTTGCTTGTAGGAAGACACAGAGCCTGGGATTTAACTCCATTTCTGAAGGGAAACACACAGCACAGTTCTCATGAGGAAACACACTCTGCATATAGGAAGAAGCACGCTCTTGCTTTCCAGAGTCTCTAATAGTGCAGGAAACATGAGTGTGCTCAGAACAATGAACGGTGTTTCCTACACATACGGACCATAGCTAGTTCAACTCTGCTTCTGAAACTGATACAAACCACAAGTCATCTAACATCCAATGCTTTTCAGTTAAGAGTGATAAACGTGTGATCTTCGTAAACGATTTATTTTCATTTGAGCTGAAAAGTGACTGTGTTTACCTGAAATGATTTCTTGCTTGTAGGAAGACATGGGGCCTGGTAGTTAACTCCATTTCTGAAGGGAAACACACAGCACAGTTCTCATCCATGAAACACCCTCTGCTTTAGAGCATGATGCATGCTCTTGCTTTCTAGAGTCTCTAATAGAGCCAGAAACATGAGCGTGCTCTGAACAAAATAACGGTGTTTCCTACATATACGGACCATTGCTAGTTCAACTCTGCTTCTGAAACTCATCCAAACCACAAGTCATCTAACATCCAATGCTTTTCAGTTAAGAGCAAGAAACGTGTGAGCTTCGTTAACGATTTATATTCATTTGAGCTGAAATTGACTGCGTTTACCTGAAATGATGTCTTGCTTGTAGGAAGACACCAAGCCTGGGATTTTACTCAATTTCTGAAGGGAAACAAACAGCACAGTTCTCACGAGGAAACACACTCTGCGTATAGGAAGAAGAACGCTCTTGCTTTCTAGAGTCTCTAATAGTGCAGGAAACGTGAGTGTGCTCAGAACAAAAGAACGGTGTTTCCTACACATACAGACCATAGGTAGTTCAACTCTGCTTCTGAAACTGATCCAAACCACAAGTCATCTAACATCCAATGCTTTTCAGTTAAGAGCAAGAAACGTGTGAGCTTCGTGAATGATTTATATTCATTTTAGCTGAAAATTGACTGTGTTTACGTGAAGTGATGTCTTGCTTGTAGGAAGACACAGATCCTGGGATTTAACTCCATTTCTGAACCGAAACACACAGCACAGTTCTCACGAGGAAACACACTCTGTGTATAGGAAGAAGCATGCTCTTGCTTTCTAGAGTCTCTAATAGTGTAGGAAGACACAGAGCCTGGAATTTAACTCCATTTCTGAAGGGAAACACACAGCACAGTTCTCATCCATGAAACACACTCTGCTTTAGAGCAAGAAGCAAGCTCTTGCTTTCTAAGGGTCTCTAATAGAGCAGGAAACATGACTGTGGACAGAACAAAATAACGGTGTTTCCTACACATGCAGACCATATCTAGGTCAACTCTTCTTCTGAAACTGATACAAACCACAATTCCTCTAACATGCAATGCTTTCCAGTTAAGAGTGAGTAACTTGTAGCGTCGTGAACGATGTAGCTTCTTTAGAGCTGAAAAGTGACTTAGTTTACCTGAAAGCATGTCTTGCTTGTAGGAAGACACAGAGCATGGGAATTAACTCCATTTCTGAAGGGAAACACACAGCACAGTTCTCACGAGGAAACACACTCTGCATATAGGAAGAAGCATGCTCTTGCTTTCTAGAGTCTCTAATAGTGCAGGAAACATGAGTGTGCTCAGAACAATGAACGGATTTTCCTACACATACGGACCATAGCTAGTTCAACTCTGCTTCTGAAACTGATACAAACCCTAAGTCATCTAACACCAATGCTTTTCAGTTAACACTGATAAACGTGTGATCTTCGTAAACGATTTATATTCATTTAAGCTGAAAAGTGACTGTGTTTACCTGAAATGATGTCTTGCTTGTACGAAGACACGGAGCCTGGAATTTAACTCCATTTCTGAAGAGAAACACACAGCACAGTTCTCATAAATGAAAAACACTCTGCTTTAGAGCAAGAAGCACGCTCTTGCATTCTAAGGGTATCTAATACAGCAGTAAACGTGACTGTGGTCAGAACAAAATAATGGAGTTTCGTACACATACGGACCATATCTAGGTCAACTCTTCTTCTGAAACTGATACAAAACACAGTTCCTCTAACATGCAAATCTTTCCAGTCATGAGTGAGTAACTTGTGAGCGTCGTGAACGATATAGCTTCCTTTGAGCTGAAAAGTGACTGAGTTTACCTGAAAACATGTCTTGCTTGTAGGAAGACACAGAGCCTGGGATTTAACTCCATTTCTGAAGGGAAACACAGAGCACAGTTCTCATCCATGAAACACACTCTGCTTTAGAGCATGAAGCATGCTCTTGCTTTCTAGAGTCTCTAATAGTGCAGGAATCGGGAGTGTGCTCAGAACAATGAACGGTGTTTCCTACACATACGGACCATTGCTAGTTCAACTCTGCTTCTGAAACTGATACAAACTACAAGTCATCTAACATCCAATGCTTTTCAGTTAAGAGTAAGTAACGTGTGATCTTCGTAAACGATTTATATTCATTTAAGCTGAAAAGTGACTGCGTTTACGGGAAGTGATGTCTTGCTTGTAGGAAGACACAGAGCCTGGGATTTAACTCCATTTCTGAAGGGAAACACACAGCAGAGTTCTCATACATGAAACACACTCTGCTTTAGAGCACGAAGCATGCTCTTGCTTTCTAGAGTCTCTAATAGAGCCAGAGACATGAGGGTGCTCTGAACAAAATAACGGTGTTTCCTACACATACGGACCATTGCTAGTTCAACTCTGCTTCTGAAACTGATCCAAACTACAAGTCATCTAACATCCAATGCTTTTCAGTTAAGAGGAAATAACGTGTGAGCTTCGTAAACGATTTATATTCATTTTAGCTGAAAATTGACTGTGTTTACGTGAAGTGATGTCTTGCTTGTAGGAAGACACTGAGCCTGGAATTTAATTCCATTTCTGAAGAGAAACACACAGCACAGTTCTCATCCATGAAACACACTCTGCGTTAGAGCACGAAGCATGCTCTTGCTTTGTAGAGTCTCTAATAGAGCAGGAAACGTGAGTGAGCTCAGAAAAAAAGAATGGTGTTTCCTACACATATGGACCATAGCTAGTTCAACTCTGCTTCTGAAACTGATACAAACCACAAGTCATCAAACATCCAATGCTTTTCAGTTAAGAGCGAGAAACGTGTGATCTTCGTAAACGATTTATTTTCATTTGAGCTGAAAAGTGACTGCGTTTAAATGAAATGATTTCTTGCTTGTGGGAAGACATGGGGCCTGGAATTTAACTCCATTTCTGAAGGGAAACACACAGCACAATTCTCATAAATGAAACACACTCTCCTTTAGAGCAAGAAGCACGCTCTTGCTTTCTAAGAGTCTCTAATAGAGCAGGAAACATGACTGTGGACAGAATAAAATAATGGTGTTTCCTGCACAAACGGACCATATCTAGGTCAACTCTTCTTCTGAAACTGATACAAACCACAGTTCCTCTAACATGCAATGCTTTCAAGTTAAGAGTGAGTAACTTGTGAGCGTCGTGAACGATGTAGCTTCCTTAGAGCTGAAAAGTGACTTAGTTTATCTGAAAGCATGTCTTGTTCGTACGAAGACACAGAGCATGGGAATTAACTCCATTTCTGCAGGGAAACACACAGCACAGTTCTCATCCAGGAAACACACTCTGCTTTAGAGCAAGAAGCACGCTCTTGCTTTCTAAGGGTCTCTAATAGAGCAGGAAACATGACTATGGACAGAACAAAATAACGGTGTTTCCTACACATACGGACCATATCTAGGTCAACTCTTCTTCTGAAACTGATACAAACCACAGTTCCTCTAACAAGCAATGCTTTCCAGTTAAGAGTGAGTAACTTGTGAGCGTCGTGAACGATGTAGCTTCCTTAGAGCTGAAAAGTGACTTAGTTTATCTGAAAACATGTCTTGCTTGTAGGAAGACACAGAGCCTGGGATTTAACTCCATTTCTGAAGGGAAACACACAGCACAGTACTCATGAGGAAACACAGTTTGCATATAGGAAGAAGCACGCTCTTGCTTTCTAGAGTCTCTAATAGTGCAGGAAACGTGAGTGTACTCAGAACAATGAACGGTGTTTCCTACACATACGGACCATAGCTAGTTCAACTCTACTTCTGAAACTGATACAAACCACAAGTCATCTAACATCCAATGCTTTTCAGTTAAGAGTGATAAACGTGTGATCTTCGTAAACGATTGATATTCATTTAAGCTGAAAAGTGACTGCGGTTACCTGAAATGATGTCTTGCTTGTAGGAAGACACGGAGCCTGGAATTTAACTCCATTTCTGAAGAGAAACACACAGCACAGTTCTCATCCATGAAACACACTCTGCTTTAGAGCACAAAGCATGCTCTTGCTTTGTAGAGTCTCTAATAGAGCAGGAAACGTTAGTGAGCTCAGAAAAAAAGAATGGTGTTTCCTACACATATGGTCCATAGCTAGTTCAACTCTGCTTCTGAAACTGATACAAACCACAAGTCATCTAACATCCAATGCTTTTCAGTTAAGAGCGAGAAACGAGTGAGCTTCATAAACGATTTATTTTCATTTGAGCTGAAATGTGACTGCGTTTACCTGAAATGATTTCTTACTTGTAGGAAGACATGGGGCCAGGAATTTAACTCCATTTCTGAAGGGAAACACACAGCACAGTTCTCATCCATGAAACACACTCTGCTTTAGAGCATGAAGCATGCTCTTGCTTTCTAGATTCTCTAATAGAGCCAGAAACATGAGCGTGCTCTGAACAAAATAACGGTGTTTCCTACATATACGGACCATTGCTAGTTCAACTCTGCTTCTGAAACTCATCCAAACCACAAGTCATCTAACATCCAATGCTTTTCAGTTAAGAGCAAGAAACGTGTGAGCTTCGTTAACGATTTATATTCATTTGAGCTGAAATTGACTGCGTTTATCTGAAATGATGTCTTGCTTGTAGGAAGACACCAAGCCTGGGATTTTACTCAATTTCTGAAGGGAAACACACAGCACAGTTCTCACGAGGAAACACACTCTGCGTATAGGAAGAAGAACGCTCTTGCTTTCTAGAGTCTCTAATAGTGCAGGAAACGTGAGTGTGCTCAGAACAAAAAGAACGGTGTTTCCTACACATACAGACCATAGCTAGTTCAACTCTGCTTCTGAAACTGATACAAACCACAAGTCATCTAACATACAATGCTTTTCAGTTAAGTGCGAGAAACGTGTGAGCATCGTAAACGATTTATATTCATTTGAGCTGAAAAGTGACTGCATTTACCTGAAATGATGTCTTGCTTGTAGGAAGACACAGAGCCTGGAATTTAACTCCATTTCTGAAGGGAAACACACAGCACAGTTCTCATACATGAAACACACTCTGCTTTAGAGCAAGAAACACGCTCTTGCTTTCTAAGGGTCGCTAATAGAGCAGGAAACATGACTGTGGACAGAACAAAATAACGGTGTTTCCTACACATACGGACCATATCTAGGTCAACTCTTCTTCTGAAACTGATACAAACCACAGTTCCTCTAACATGCAATGCTTTCCAGTTAAGAGTGAGTAACTTGTGAGCGTCGTGAACGATGTAGCTTCCTTAGAGCTGAAAAGTGACTTAGTTTATCTGAAAACATGTCTTGCTTGTAGGAAGACACAGAGCCTGGGATTTAACTCCATTTCTGAAGGGAAACACACAGCACAGTTCTCATGAGGAAACACACTCTGCATATAGGAAGAAGCACGCTCTTGCTTTCTAGAGTCTCTAATAGTGCAGGAAACGTGAGTGTGCTCAGAACAGTGAACGGTGTTTCCTACACATACGGACCATAGCTAGTTCAACTCTGCTTCTGAAACTGATACAAACCACAAGTCATCTAACATCCAATGCTTTTCAGTTAAGAGTGATAAACGTGTGATCTTCGTAAACGATTTATTTTCATTTGAGCTGAAAAGTGACTGTGTTTACCTGAAATGATTTCTTGCTTGTAGGAAGACATGGGGCCTGGTAGTTAACTCCATTTCTGAAGGGAAACACACAGCACAGTTCTCATCCATGAAACACCCTCTGCTTTAGAGCATGAAGCATGCTCTTGCTTTCTAGAGTCTCTAATAGAGCCAGAAACATGAGCGTGCTCTGAACAAAATAACGGTGTTTCCTACATATACGGACCATTGCTAGTTCAACTCTGCTTCTGAAACTCATCCAAACCAAAGTCATCTAACATCCAATGCTTTTCAGTTAAGAGCAAGAAACGTGTGAGCTTCGTTAACGATTTATATTCATTTGAGCTGAAATTGACTGCGTTTACCTGAAATGATGTCTTGCTTGTAGGAAGACACCGAGCCTGGGATTTTACTCCATTTCTGAAGGGAAACACACAGCACAGTTCTCACGAGGAAACACACTCTGCGTATAGGAAGAAGAACGCTATTGCTTTCTAGAGTCTCTAATAGTGCAGGAAACGTGAGTGTGCTCAGAACAAAAGAACGGTGTTTCCTACACATACAGACCATAGCTAGTTCAACTCTGCTTCTGAAACTGATACAAACCACAAGTCCTCTAACATACAATGCTTTTCAGTTAAGTGCGAGAAACGTGTGAGCATCGTAAACGATTTACATTCATTTGAGCTGAAAAGTGACTGCATTTACCTGAAATGATGTCTTGCTTGTAGGAAGACACGGAGCCTGGAATTTAACTCCATTTCTGAAGAGAAACACACAGCACAGTTCTCATCCATGAAACACACTCTGCTTTAGAGCACAAAGCATGCTCTTGCTTTCTAAGGGTCTCTAATAGAGCAGGAAACGTGAGTGAGCTCAGAAAAAAAGAATGGTGTTTCCTACACATATGGTCCATAGCTAGTTCAACTCTGCTTCTGAAACTGATACAAACCACAAGTCATCTAACATCCAATGCTTTTCAGTTAAGAGCGAGAAACGTGTGAGCTTCGTAAACGATTTATTTTCATTTGAGCTGAAAAGTGACTGTGTTTACCTGAAATGATTTCTTGCTTGTAGGAAGACATGGGGCCTGGTATTTAACTCCATTTCTGAAGGGAAACACACAGCACAGTTCTCATCCATGAAACACCCTCTGCTTTAGAGCATGAAGCTTGCTCTTGCTTTCTAGAGTCTCTAATAGAGCCAGAAACATGAGCGTGCTCTGAACAAAATAACGGTGTTTCATACATATACGGACCATTGCTAGTTCAACTCTGCTTCTGAAACTCATCCAAACCAAAGTCATCTAACATCCAATGCTTTTCAGTTAAGAGCAAGAAACGTGTGAGCTTCGTTAACGATTTATATTCATTTGAGCTGAAAGTGACTGCATTTACCTGAAATGATGTCTTGCTTGTAAGAAGACAACAAGCCTGGGATTTTACTCCATTTCTGAAGGGAAACACACAGCACAGTTCTCATGAGGAAACACACTCTGTGTATGGGAAGAAGAACGCTCTTGCTTTCTAGAGTCTCTAATAGTGCAGGAAACGTGAGTGTGCTCAGAACAAAAGAACGGTGTTTCCTACACATACAGACCATAGCTAGTTCAACTCTGCTTCTGAAACTGATACAAACCACAAGTCATCTAACATACAATGCTTTTCAGTTCAGTGCGAGAAACGTGTGAGCATCGTAAACGATTTATATTCATTTGAGCTGAAAAGTGACTGCATTTACCTGAAATGATGTCTTGCTTGTAGGAAGACACAGAGCCTGGAATTTAACTCCATTTCTGAAGGGAAACACACAGCACAGTTCTCATCCAGGAAACACACTCTGCTTTAGAGCAAGAAGCACGCTCTTGCTTTCTAAGGGTCTCTAATAGAGCAGGAAACATGTTGTGGACAGAACAAAATAACGGTGTTTCCTACACATACGGACCATATCTAGGTCAACTCTTCTTCTGAAACTGATACAAACCACAGTTCCTCTAACATGCAATGCTTTCCAGTTAAGAGTGAGTAACTTGTGAGCGTCGTGAACGATGTAGCTTCCTTAGAGCTGAAAAGTGACTTAGTTTACCTGAAAACATGTCTTGCTTGTAGGAAGACACAGAGCCTGGGATTTAACTCCATTTCTGAAGGGAAACACACAGCACAGTTCTCACGAGGAAACACACTCTGCATATAGGAAGAAGCACGCTCTTGCTTTCTAGAGTCTCTAATAGTGCAGGAAACGTGAGTGTGCTCAGAACAATGAACAGTGTTTCCTACACATACGGACCATAGCTAGTTCAACTCTGCTTCTGAAACTCATCCAAACCACAAGTCATCTAACATCCAATGCTTTTCAGTTAAGAGTGATAAACGTGTGATCTTCGTAAACGATTTATAGTCATTTAAGCTGAAAAGTGACTGCGTTTACCTGAAATGATGTCTTGCTTGTAGGAAGACACGGAGCCTGGAATTTAACTCCATTTATGAAGAGAAACAAACAGCACAGTTCTCATCCATGAAACACACTCTGCTTTAGAGCACAAAGCATGCTCTTGCTTTGTAGAGTCTCTAATAGTGCAGGAAACGTGAGTGAGCTCAGAAAAAAAGAATGGTGTTTCCTACACATATGGTCCATAGCTAGTTCAACTCTGCTTCTGAAACTGATACAAACCACAAGTCATCTAACATCCAATACTTTTCAGTTAAGAGCAAAAAACGTGTGAGCTTTGTAAACGATTTATTTTCATTTGAGCTGAAAAGTGACTGTGTTTACCTGAAATGATTTCTTGCTTGTAGGAAGACATGGGGCCTGTTATTTAACTCCATTTCTGAAGGGAAACACACAGCACAGTTCTCATCCATGAAACACACTCTGCTTTAGAGCATGAAGCATGCTGTTGCTTTCTAGAGTCTCTAATAGAGCCAGAAACATGAGCGTGCTCTGAACAAAAGAACGGTGTTTCCTACATATACGGACCATTGCTAGTTCAACTCTGCTTCTGAAACTGATACAAACCACAAGTCATCTAACATACAATGCTTTTCAGTTAAGTGCGAGAAACGTGTGAGCATCATAAACGATTTATATTCATTTGAGCTGAAAAGTGACTGCATTTACCTGAAATGATGTCTTGCTTGTAGGAAGACACAGAGCCTGGAATTTAACTCCATTTCTGAAGGGAAACACACAGCACAGTTCTCATACATGAAACACACTCTGCTTTAGAGCAAGAAGCACGCTCTTGCTTTCTAAGGGTCTCTAATAGAGCAGGAAACATGACTGTGGACAGAACAAAATAACGGTGTTTCATACACATACGGACCATATCTAGGTCAACTCTTCTTCTGAAACTGATACAAAGCACAGTTCCATTAACATGCAATGCTTTCCAGTTAAGAGCGAGAAACGTGTGAGCTTTGTGAACGATGTAGATTCCTTTGAGCTGAAAAGTGACTGAGTTTACCTGAAAAGATGTCTTGCTTGGAGGAAGACACAGAGCATGGGATTTACTCCATTTCTGAAGGGAAGCACACAGCAAAGTTCTCATCCATGAAACACACTCTGCTTTAGAGCACGACGCATGCTCTTGCTTTCTAAAGTCTTTAATAGAGCCAGAAACTTGAGGGTAATCTGAACAAAAGCGGTGTTTCATACACATACGGACCATAGCTAGTTCAACTCTGCTTCTGAAAATTATAGAAACCACAAGTCATCTAACATCCAATGCTATACAGTTAAGAGCGAGAAACGTGTGATCTTCGTAAATGATTAATATTCATTTGAGCTGAAAACTGACTGTGTTTACCTGAAATGATGTCTTGCTTGTAGGAAGACATTGAGCCTTGTATTTAACTCCATTTCTGAAGGGAAACACACAGCACAGTTCTCTTCCATGAAACACACTCTGGTTTAGAGCAAGAAGCACGCTCTTGCTTTTTAAGAATCTCTAATACAACAGGAAACGTGACTGTGGTGAGAACAAAATAACGGAGTTTCCTACACATACGGACAATTGCTAGTTCAACTATGCTTCTGAAACTGATACAAACCACAAGTCATCTAACATCTAATGCTTTTCAGTTAAGAGCAAAAAACGTGTGAGCTTCTTGAACGATGTAGGTTCCTTTGAGCTGAGAAGTGACTGAGTTTACCTGAAAAGAGTCTTGCTTTAGGAAGAAACAGAGCCTGGAATTTAACTCCATTTCTGAAGGGAAACACACAGCACAGTTCTCATCCATGAAACACACTCTGCTTTAGAGCAACAAGCATGATCTTGCTTTCTAAGAGGCTCTAATACAGCATGTAACGTGACTGTGGTCAGTACA